>CM065381.1:30637335-31359835 GCA_033060915.1 Euryodendron excelsum | reverse complement strand
CGTAATCCGTCATTATCTTACTTTTATAAGGTCACTAAGTAGTCTACCTCCTTAGGATGCTTGCTATTGTCATGCCCCAATTTTTCGCACTCAAGGAAAATACCCACAAGTGGGAAAAACACAGTGTTCTCTCGTTAGAACTCATCCTCCTAGAAGAATAAGTGTGACTAGGTTTGAATTGTAAATTGATTTGATTAAGGTATTTTAGAAAAGGTTTGGAGTCATCACCTAAATTGATTAAAGTGAGTTAGGTTACCTAAAACTAAGCACGATCCGAATATTACATTTAGGGTTTTTGAAAAGATTTCAAAAACTTCCACAAGAGGGGGTTTTTAAGAAAATAGCTTGTTTGGCAACCTTTAGAAACATTTAAGCCCTTTTTGAAAATAACTTTATTTTGATTTTTGAAAATACTGATATAGGTTTAGAGGTTGGTTAGTGTAGGGAAGACGCACTAAGCCATCACCCTACCCCGCCCTTGCGGTATCTACATACCTATTCACCCTATGTTCACTCATTTGGAATCTTTGATTAATAAATGTCCAATACTACCCAATTTAGAAAACAACTATATGATGCATGATATGTAAGTGCAAGGAAAATGTTTTGATTCTGGAAATAGAATTGAAAGAAAGACTTGATTTGAAATTGGAAAGAAGGTTTTAGATATTAGAATTGGAGATTTGAAAATAGATTTTAGAATTAGAAACTTGATATAGATCATGGAATTAAAAGTTTGAAAAAGGTTGTAGAATTGAAAGTTTAAAAAAGGTTGTGACCGCACCCATGAGGGTTGCCTACGTATCCCTTTTTGGGAACAGGTCAGTCGTAGTTCAGACAAGAGTTCGATTGAAAATAGACACTTTTAGGTTTGAAAAGATTGATTTGAAAAGATTTGATTTAGGAAAGAGTTTGATTTGAAAAAGGATTTGATTTGAACTTGGAATAGAAGACTTGAAATTGAGATTTGATTTGAAAGAAAACTTGGACATAGAATTGGACTTTGATTTGGAAATATTGAGTTGAGTTTTGATAACATTTTGACTTAAATTGAAGTTAAAAAAACCATCTTGGTTTAGAAAGGAATTTTAGAAAATGGTTGAAGCTTCCTAACTTGGGATTAGGGTTGAACTAGGGTTTAGGTCTCCTAGGGTTGGAACATGTAATCGACTTAGGAAAATTTGATTTAGATTTGAAAGGTTTGATTTTAGAAAGTTGGATTTTGGAAAGGATCGAATTAGAAAAGGTTAGATTTAAGGAAGATTTGAAAAGAGATTTGATTTAATTTGAAAAGCACTTGACTTGGAATGATTTAGAGAGTTTGGGTTTAGGGAAGGTTGGCCTTTGAAAAGCTTTGAATTAGGAATGTTTCAAAATAAGAAAGTTTCATTTTAGGAAAATGCCAAATTAGGAAAGTATTGATTTTAGGAAAGTTTCATTTTAAGAAAGTTTCATTTTCGGAAAGTCTTGGATTTAGAAGGATTTCAACTTTGGAAAGATTTGGAATTTGGAAAGTTTTGAAATTTAGAAAGGTTGTGATTAGAAAATGTCTGAATTAAGAAAGATTTGATTCCTATTTCCTAAAGTAAAAGATTAGATTTTATTTTGAAAAATAGATGATTTGATGCGGTTTCTAAAATTGAAGGATTTGATTTAGTTTTCTAAATGGTAAGATTGGACTTGACATGAAATTGGAAAGGTTGAGTCTTCAAAATTTAGGATTTGTAAAGCTATGATTTAGTGTAGAAAAAGAGATTTTGGAAACTTACGGTTTGAAGCAAAAGAGAAAGTCATGTTTGTAGGAAAGAGAATTAAGGTTTCCTAACCATGGCATCTATGGCTTGACTTAGACTCTAAGAAAAAGAGTTTTTAGAAAAGAGATCTTTGGAGAGAGTTTCTAGGAAGAGAATTGAAAAGAGTTTTTAAAAAGTGAATTTTTAAATAGAGCTTTTAGAAAGTATTTTGAAAGCAATTTTGAAAAGGGGCTTCAAGAGAGTTTTTGGAAAAGAACTTAAAAAGCAATTTGGAAAGGAGTTTGGATATGGACTTTTGAGATCTTTTAAATGTCTTACTTTCCTAAAACGATTCTAACTATGAAGAGATTAGAATCACTCTAAGTTGGTAGTTTTGAAAACAACATGGTTTTGAAATATAGACCAATATGATCACATTGAATATCACACTTTTCTAAAACAATTCTAATCATAGAATGGCTAGAATCATCTTAAAATGGTGGTTTTGATGAAAAGCAATTTAGGGTTTACACCCAAAATATAGACCATAATGGCCATAATCAATATAACATTTTCGTAAAATAACTCTAACCATGGAATGACTAGAATCACTTTAAGATTTTGTTTATAAAAACAATATTTTGAAAAAGATATTTTGAATGTAAGTTTGAAAGAGAATTTTAATGCAAGTTTTGAAAACCACTTTGAAAACAAGTTTTGAAGTGATGTATGAATATGACATGCAAAATGCAAATAAGGTTGTGAACATACAAGGTTGGCTTTATCACATAATCAAGGAGGTCAAATCCACAGGGTTTAAAGTTGAACAAGAAGAAAGCTCCCGACACGGTGACTTTCAACAATCCTTCCTACATATGAATCGGGGAATCCCTTGTTTCAAACATGCAAGAAAGGGAGGTAGAAAATAGGGGATGAAAATAGAATAAAACCCAAGTGGGTTAGAAGGAAGAAGAGAGGGGGAAATTAGATAAACATAAAGAGAGAACCTACCTTATCCTCTTCTTGTCTTGCTTGCTACACTTGTTTTGTTTTACTTGATCCTCGAGAGCTTCCAAGTTATAGCACTTTGAGTCTTTAATGGAGGCTTATGTATGAGTGTATGGAGTGTGTATAGGTGTTAGGGTTAAGTATATGGAGGATAGGGTTTGAAGAGACTAGAGAGGCTAAGGTTTTGAAGAGACTTCGAGCTTTGTATTTTGAAAGGTAAAGTTTTTGAACTGAGTTTGCAGATCCTTTTCATGTAGATGGAAGCTCTATATTTATAAATACAAGATTAGCCTTGCACTTGTTGCAGTGACGCTAGGGCAAATTTTCTACTAGCACCACTAGGAGTGGCGCCAGGCCAATTTTTGGCTTAGTGCCACTGCTAGTGATGCCAACCACTTAGGAAAGTTTTAAGGGTAACAAGAAACGTATCTTTCGACCCTTGATATGCAAGGCAAAAGATTTGGGCGCCTGTACTAGTGACTACCATGTAATTTTTGGCTTAGCTCCACTACGAGTAATTTCGGAAGGTCCAGGAATGTTTTAAGAGGCTGGGAATGGTCCAGAAACCCGAAAATGGGTAGAAACCCTTGAAATAGTGTCTCGGGGGTGACGAACTTGAAAAACAATGTCGTAGTTGAAGTGGTTGACGAGCCATTAGAGGCAAAACAATTAACTAGATCAGAAAATCACCGGAATGGACTTGGAATGTCCCAAAAGAAGACTTGAAGGTTAGGAACATTATTTAGAATGTTTCGGAAGGTTACCGGTATCCAAAGTCGGTGTGGTTGGACAGGGTGACCGGCCCACTAGGGGCAAAACAGTCATTTTACACCGGGTTTGCCGGAATAGACATTGAATGATCTGGAAAGGTGCCATAAGATTGAGAATACTATTAGAAGGATCCCCGAGAAATAACCGGTTTGATACCCAGAGCCAGTGTAGTTCTCGGAGGCGCTTAGATGCCTAGGGGCAAAATGGTCATTTTGACCGAATGGTCCCAGAATTGGTCCAGAACTGACTAGAAGGCAATTGAATATGCCGGATCGTCTTTGGGACAATCTTGAAAAGGTAGACTTACCACTCTGAGGACTTAGGTACTTTCTTGAGAAGCACGCTGAAAAAGGCCCAAGGGGCTGCTTGGTCATTTTTCACCGGAGTGGGCTAGCAAGCACTGGTGTTGACATGAGTTTTGAGTGTTTCCATCACTCTGACGGTTTGTGACAAGTTCGTTTCCAAAGGTATCTCGTCCTTTGGTAAACGTGTCACGGCCAAGAGGCGAGTTCGGTCCTGTGACATACGGGTTTGTTAGCAATTCCTAATGTCGACCTATTTGCGAGTGTTTTCGTCACTCTGACGGTTCGCGTTCTTCCGGAGACTGCCTGATCTCGGGAAGCTATTAGGTGGACTTATCGTTTGAGGAATCAACTTTCTTGAAAGACGTGCCAAATAACGGACATGCTGCATTGGCGGGCTAGCAGGCATCAAAGGTGGACCGTTCTACAATCTCAAGGACTTGGATTCCATTTCGGTCGACGGGTTTAAAGAGACTTACCATTCAGAAGATTTTTCTTGAAAAACATGTCAGACTGGATGGTCTTACCGCTTGAGGGATCAACTTTCTTAAAAGACGTGCCGTATTTGATTTGGATTAGAATTGGATTTGAAATGAATTTGAGATTGAAATGGGGACTTACCGTCTCTAGGAAGACGTGCTAACTGGAAACGGACCGAGTAATGCCCCGAGGGCAATTTGGTCATTTTGCCTCTATTGGGCCCGCGAAGCAATTGATTAGCTGAATTGAGTTTGGAAAACTGGTTTGGACTTGAATGTGTCTGTGTCAGTTTGAATATGAGTCCAAATAGATTGGAGATGTTCGAGCGGGTAAAAATGGAGTGCTTACAACTGCCCCTCTTTTTCTGTTTTTGCTTGTCAAAGACAGAAAACGATAAAGTAAAAGTCTCATGTTGACCACGAGGCAATCGAAAGGATGGAATTAAAAGGTTTTTGAAGATTGGAGTAGTTGGAATTTGAAATTTTGAGTTTGAAAACTGGATTGTCTGGAATTTTGATTTGGAAATTAATCTGAACCGACATTCTGGCTAACAGAATGACGCTCTTTTAGATGGATTCGGGGTTTTGAAAATTGATACTTTGAAATTGAAGATGATTTTTGAAATGATTTTGAAATTAAAGTTGATTGCTTAAAATAATTTTGAAATCGTTTCTGAAATAGATTGACTTGGAGCAAAATTTTTGAAGAAAAAGTTTGATAACCTAGAATTTTGAAATGAAACCTTTAAGGAAAGAGTTTGGAAAACCTAGAATTCAATTTTGGAATAAAACTTTTTGTGGAGAAAGTTTCAAAAATTTTGGAACATTTTTTCAAACGAAACTTTTAAACTATAAAGCTTGAGAAGCCCTAGAAATGTTTTTTTTTTTTTTTATAGGAAAAAGAGATAAAACATTTGAGAGTAGGCCTTTTTGACGGAGAAGACCCCGAAAATCTTGGACAAAATTTTTAAAATGAGGAAAGATTAAAAAAATTTTGAAATAAAATATTTTTCAAAGAAAAAGAGATAAAAACTTCGAGGGTAGGGCCTTTTTGGCAAAGAAGACCCCAAAAAACTTAGATAGAATTTTTGAAAATGAAGAGAGGGTTAAAAATTTTGTAATGAAATCTTTTTGAAGGAAAAAGAGGTAAAACGTTTGAATGTGGAGCCTTTTTGCTAGAGAAGGCCCCGAGAAACTCGGGGGGTCCTAGAAGTAAACTATTGAAAGGAAAACTTAGAAAATTTTGAAAATGAAATTTTGGGTAAAACTTTTGAGGGAAACTCTTAGAAAATTTTTGAAAATGGATTTTGGGATTTAGAAAACTTTGAAATTAATATAATTTTGGAAGGGGGAATTTTTGAAGATTGAAACCTTGCAAATTTTTTAGAATTGATTCTGGAGAGGATTTTTTTGGAGGAAGAATTTTTAGAAAATCTTGAAACTTGATTGGAATAGAAACCTTTAGAAGAAAGAGCTTAGAAAAGCTTTGAGATGGATTTTGAGTGAAAATTTTTGAGAATTCATTTTGAAAATGAACTTTGAGTTTTGATTTTGAAATAACTTTGAAAAAAGAAGGTTAAAACACCTTAGAATTGATTTTGAGATAAACTTTTTAGAAGAAAAAATTTTAGAAACTATTTTGATTTGGAACTTGAACAAAATGTATAGGAATTTTGTTTTTGACTTGAAACTATGATCACTTGAAGGCAAAATGTTTAGAAAATTCATTTTGACTCGAAACTTGAATTTTTGAAGACAAAATCTATAGAAAATTCTTTTTGACTTAAAACTTGAATTTTTGAAGACAAAATGTATAGAAAATTTATTTTGACTCAAAATTTGAACTCTTTGAAGATAAGATGTATAGAAAATTTATTTTGACTCGAGACTTTTGATTTTTTTTTTTTAAAGCAAAACGTTTAGGAAATTCTTTTTAACTTGAAACTTGAAACTTTTGATTTTTTTTTTGAAAGAAAAATGTTTTGGAAATTTGTTTTGACTTAAAAAAAATACTTTGACTTGAATTTTGAAATCTTTTGAAGGAGAAAGTTTAGAAAAATCATTTGAAGTTGAAAGTTGAAACTTTTTGAAGAAACAATATAAAAAATTCATTTCAACTTAAAACTTGAGATTCTTTTCTTCTCTTTTTTTTTTTTTCATCTTTTTTTTCCTTCTTTTTTTCCTTTTTTTTTTCTTACATATTCTTCAGGTTAATGAGTTCTTACTTTTTCCTCCGCCTTACCTTTAGGATGATTGACGCATGAGAGATTACCTTACTGACTGAGTCAAGAGTTGAGGGGTATATGACTAAAAGTTGAACTGACGATGATGAGAGCTACTTTGGTTAAGGAGAGGACTACTGTTGTTGATGTCGAGGCTAATTGGGATGATTGGCATGCTTGGATTGGCATGCTTGGATGATCACATTGATTGACGTTGAGTCTGAGCTGAGGCTTGTTTGGGTGGCTGATGTAGGAGACAATGATCTATACTAGAGACAATAATGAGGTCTGCTTTGGTTGAGTAGAGGACTAGTGCTGTTGACGAGGAGAAGGTGGCCTTGCTAGGGCTACTATAGAAGATGCCCCAGATGAGGCTGTTGGAGATACTGAGAGTGCCATTGTCGGAGCTGATGCTGAAGTTGAGGTTGAGGTTGAGGGAGCCATGGTAGAACTACTAGATAGGAGGCTTCTCGGCAAAATTGAGCGCGGAGTACCCTAGGAGACTACTTTGTGCGTGTGGCATTCTTGCATTAGAATTTGAAGGAGAGGACATTGATTTGTCTTTGGTCGATAGCTTCTTGGGAGATTGTTTCCAGTTTGATTGGGAGGTTGAGGGTGGGCCGTTGCCCCATTCTCTATTTCTTGTTGGCTATGGAGGGCAATATCATGGTTCAGGCTGCTTGGACCAACTCTATTGGCTGCTCTAGTTGATTATGCTCTGAATAGATGGCTACCGAACTTCCTTGGCTACGACCTCAGAGCGTTGTGTTCGAAGACACTTTAGGACCTGAGAAAGCTTAGGGAGATGCCCCTTGAATTTGTACCTATCTTAGTACCTCATTAGTAAATATCAAGATATAACAGACTAATCTTAATAAATGATTTATGATATTAATGTTCATTACTTCACCATGCTAAGTGTAAAAATTTGTTACCAATACTGGTTCTCCATTATTTGACTCCCCTTAACCTATTGTTGAGGCATGAGACTTGACTGCTTCGTTGAGGTTTGTTTTGTTGTTGTTACTTGGATTGCTGATCTGAAGAGCTGACCTTTCTTCTTCTTATTCTCTTTTTTTTTTTCAAACCATTTTTGCCTCCCGTGCCCTTGTGCGTTTTCACATATGCTGGTTCTACCATTTTTGCATGTCAGCGCCCGTTTTTGGGTTGTCATTGCGTTGGTAGTTTTGTATCTTGCCATGACCCTACTTTTTTATCCATAGTGCCCCAAAGGGTTTTCACTATATCCTCAGACCATGCAATTTCCCTTGATTTCACTCGTTGATGCCAATGAAGACGACCCTTTGCCTTATAAGAACAGGAATGTTGAATGCTTTGATTTGGAAGAACGATTGATGATGAAATCCATTGCTGATTGAAATCGCTACTTTAGTTGTAGTCTGTTGATATTACTTTTGACATTGAGCCTAGAACTAAGTTGAAATTTCTGCTAGATAAAGCATTTCCTAGTTTAATCTTCTTCCTCTGAAGAGCAATGATAGCATTGATTGATCCGAAAGGTCGTTATTTTGGACTGTAATGTGGGCTTGGTTATGGGGTATTTGAAAGGAAGGGATAAAGCTCGAAAACATTTTACTTTTATTTGGGTTTTTGAGACCTATGATTACCTTGGACAGCTAAACTCTCTTTGTTACTGCTGCTCATTCTTTATTTCTCCTTTTTTGCTTTTGGATTTAAACATACCCCCAACTCTTATGCTTCTTTTGCTACATCTTCACATCTTGTCTGCCCCTTTTTTTCCTTTCTTTTTCTTTTTTTTTTTTACGATCCTAGACTGTTACTTTTGCACCATGGTATTCTTATAGACTTTCACCAGGTCGACAGTTTTTGTATTTTGCCATGCCTCCACCTTTTTCGGGTTTTCACTCATGCTTTTTTTTTGGCACTCCTTAAACCTGTATCCACTCTTTATTTCCCTTATTTTATTTACTCTTTCTCAACCCATTGTGGTCGATGATTATTAGTTCCGGTTTTTCAAAGGAAAGTAATCAGCTCAACTGGGTTTTGTAATGAGACGCTTTTAACTGTAAGGTAGATGAATTAAGGGCCTCCCTTCATTTCAACCATTGCTATCATTGCTCTGTCAAAGTTTTCGATTACACATAGTAGTACTTTACCTAATTTGAGTTGATGAGTGTTGCAAAGATTTCTTCTTCTACCTCTGCTAGGATCAATGCTCTTCCTGACATGACTTTGTGAACTAAGAACACGTATTCATAGTTGCAGGCGAACTTGCCTTTGACTTTCTGCTAATGTTGAAATTTTTTTTTAAGAACAATATCACCTTCTTTGAATTGGTAGGGTTTGTGTTGAAGGGTCTGGCGATACATTTTTAATATCATTTGGGATGGTAGATGGTTACCATTCTCTTTTCTTTTAGGAGACAAAGTTGTTCACGCCGGCTTTTGACCCAGTTTGCTTCAATGAGTTGAATTCCCATAAAGAGTTGGAGAGATAGAATTTTTACAAGGACTGCCTCGCTGCTTTAGACCAAGGAGGATAACGGTGCCCAGTTGAGATTTTGATTGAGCTTCTATACGTCATCAACACAAAGGATAACTGCTTGTGTCAATCCTTGTGGCAGTCATTTTTCTTGAGAAAGATTCTCTAGACGCTTTTTGTTTTGCTGCTTCAATGGTTCCATCTGCTAGTGTCATTGTTAAATTGATCCGGAAGGTTTGTTGATATTGTGTCATTGTTAAGGATGCTTACATAATCTGTAATGATTGAGTCAGAGAGGCCGAGTTTGTAAAGGATGTCTAGAAGTCTTTAGGGTCAAAAGATGTCAAACGTTAGATACCTTGCAAGTTTTGTTTTTCTAAAAAATATTTTAGCATGACAAATAAAGTATTTCATGATCAAGAGTCATTTATTTCATATTAGCCCGTTATGTACTTGATATTTACATGATACTTTGAAAAGTTAAAATCATGGGGTTCTTCCTATAGGCTTTACCAAGGCCTATAAGGTCTAGGAATATGAAAGGCAGTCCAATTTACCAACTTTTATCTAATGTTGCTTGAGAAAGATAAGCTCATGTTGAGGGATCAATGCCTAGGGCCGAGGCATCTCTTTTGTGGAACAAGCTTGATAGTGACTCCTCTGGGATTTAAACTGATTTGCAGGAATGGTAAATTGTTGATTACTGTCAGCTGCTTAATAGTTAGATTTTGGGTTGACACTCTTGCTTAGTCTCCTTTAGAGGGGGACAATATCCCGTTCCACGAGTATGATGATGACCATTGAATTGTTGCAGATGAAGATCACCCTATAGCTGTGCCCCTAGTCTTTTCCTCACATTGGAAGTTGATTAGACCACATAAATGTAGTCTATCACCTCTAAATGACCCTTTGTTAGCTGTAGAATAGGGTTAATTATGCTTTCTTCGCCATATTTTGTATTTAACCTCCTCTTTGATCTTATTGTAGGTATTTGAAGCTAAGGGAGTGGTTTTGGAGTCCAAAAAGTGAGCTAGTGTGTGGACATGGCTTGTATAGGAGCATTGTCGGGGCCTTGTCTAGAAAAACATGCCAGTTCTTGCCCGTAAATCGGAACGGAACGAATGATACATCTTTGGAAAGCTCTCCTCGAGTTACACATGTTGCATCTAATGCGTGTCCGCAAATTCTTACTCCAAGGGCCTCAAACAAGGTGATTTCAAAAAAGTTGAAAAACTGAATTTTTGTTCAAACGTCCAGGCAGCCATTCGAATGGCCAGAGAGCTAAAATTCCAATTTTTGCCTTACCATTTGAACGCTAAGGAAAATTTTAGAATTTCATTGAAAACTTATCTCGATATTTTTGGCCATAACTTTTTATTCTAATGTCCGATTGAGCTAAATTTTATGGCATTGGAAAGAAGACTTCAAGGGCTACAACTTTACCTCTAATATGCATTGACTAAATTGATCTCTAAAGTGGTCAAAAGTGACCTTCAACAAATGGGTAAAAAACTTGTTCAAAGTTCGAACGCCTAAGCAGCCGTTCGAACGGCCCAAGAGCTTACATCCCTGAATTGGCCGGGTGTTCGAATGCCCATTAAGCAGCTCAAACGAAAAGGAAAAAATTTGAAAAATTTTAGGGTTCAAACCTTATACCTATAAATACCCATTTTCATTTTTGTTCGAGACATGGGAGTTAGGGGCGGCAAATACTTAGGGTTTTTACATTTCTTAGCTTAGAATAGGTTAGATTCAATTCCTTGTTGCGCCATTGTAATTGTAATCATTAAAACTCACATTTCAATACAATTTTTTACATTTCCTTGCATTCAATCAGCGAGTCTTCTTGTTTCTTTGCATTAATTCGATATTTTTAGCTCTATTGCAAGTATTTTCGAGTTTTCCATAGATAGAGATGAGTAGCTAGCTTCTTTCATCTCGAGATCGATTGTAACGACTGATTGAAAGTCTTAGATGAACAAAGGAGGTGAGATTTTGGGTTTCGAAGTTCAAATTTCTATTTTTAGCTTTCCTTTACTTCTTTGTTCTAGAAATCATTGACCACTTGAATGTTTGATTATGTTTAGTAACGTTTATGCATGAGTGTTTATTTAATATATGTGTTGCACAAATCGATGATACTTATTCTTGAATCTAACAACATGATTTATTCTAGAAATTGGGGTTTTGAAAGAACACTTAGTTTTTATTGCTAAATCTTCTGAATCTGAGACTCACGACGTAGTCGAAGGATTTGACTTATAAAATTACCTCCTTTAAAATTCCAATAGTCGAAATTGGTTGAATCGATTGATCTCGAGACTTTAATTTCAATTTGCTTTAATTTAAATGTCTAGTTTAATTTTTATTGTAACAGTTTAGTAATTTAAAAGCCTCATAAAAAACCAAAAGATTTTAGGTCTCCTTTATTTTTTATTTTATTTTAGGTTTGATCCATATAATTGCAATTCAATTTTAAGTTAGGTTAGTGTGAATTGAATGCTAGAGCCTATATTGGACTAGGTCCTTGAGGATGCGATACCCAGACTTTTCGGATTTTATACTTCAATTGCGACACCTGCTCTCTTGCGGGGAAGCTCAAATTTACACCATCTTTGGGAGCGATTCAAGTTTTAGCCCCATTGCCGAGGACCAAAGGCACGAGGCGACCACTAACAGGCTTTCGGTTGAAGAGCAATTGGTGGATTGAATCTCCATTAATCTACCACGATGGGAGAATTTTCGGCTTAGGCCATTAGTAATTTCGTTCCATTTTTGTGTGATACCATGTTAGACTTTCATTCTTTCTTTTTCTCTTTATTTTAGGTTTATTTTGTTTGATTTGTATAGATTTTGTTTTGTTTTAATAATCTGATTAGAGGATTGCTAGTGAAAAATTAGGGATTGTGTTTAATTGTAAATTGGTGGTATATATCATGTGGAGATTGGAGGTTTGGTTGGATTGTTGTTTAAATTGGTGGAATTTATTATACGGAGATTGGAGATTTGGATGGAAAATTATTGAGCATTATTGTGTATGATGTGTTGAGGCATGGTGCACTACATTTGTTTGTACATTGCATCCATCTTCCATTGTGCACTTCATTATGTTTGGTGGCACATTCTTACACTATCCATCATCCAACATGTCTATGAGGGAGCACCTTAGAGCTAATGGCTTAAAGGAGCCTCCTCGACCACCTCCCAATTGTAGGGGATGTAATGACACCTCCCATGGTGATAATGAGAGCATTCATGAGAATGATGGTGTGAAAACACCTCCATGTAAGTCTCTTAGAGACCACATTCGGACTAGTGAGCTTAGGGCACAAGAACCATCCAACATATCTATTAGGGAATGCCTTAAAGCCAATGGCCAAAGGGAGCCTCTACGATCACCTCCCAATCTTGGGGAGTGTAATCAATTTAACATTGGTAGGGGACACGAAAGAGCTATTTCAAAGCATTATCAAGAATTCCTTCAAACCTACAAAAACCTCTTTGACTGTTTTCGTGAAGCTTCGCGAATTTTTTACCACCATGAGGAAGTTGAATATCCACCTCCACCCCAAGAGAGCTTTAATAAAAATTACCTTGATTTTTACCCTAACCAAGAGCAAGTCCATCCAATTAAACAAATCCATCCCATCACTAACCTTAGGATTGAGGACACCATTGATCAAACCACCCTTCCTCAAGACTTTGAGTCTAAGGAAGACGCTCCTAAGGTAAGTGAGGAAATTATTAAAAATGAACCTCGGGATGAAAAGTGTGAGAGAAAGGAGTCCAAGATTGAGGACTCCAAGCAAGAAGAGAAGAGTGGAGAAAAGGGTAGTACTGAGATTACCCTTAGTGAGATTTTTGGTTTGTCAAATGTTGGGGATGTGCAAGTCAATGAAGATGTTGATGGTCTAGAGACCATTCCTACCATGTCTAGGGATCATAAGATCTCTACTGTTACGCCTCTAGCACTTAGTCCTACCTTACTTGAGCCTTTGGAGGTCCATCTTCCAACATTAGAACCAAACATCATTCCCATGGCCGACCAACTAAAAGAAGGGGACGGTCCATCACTTCATGGCATGAATATCATTGGCATGTTTGTGTATGATCATTTTTCATTGTCTACATATCATGACCCTTGTTACCCTTATGTGCTTCAATGCTATATCATTGAGTTCATCAAAGAGGTCGCCATTGTATATTCTTACATTTACATGACCTCTTTAAAAATCTCTAGTTTGGGAGTATGGGATGATGATAAATTCCCACTTTGCAGCATTGGATGATTCTCTCCCCAAGTTGTGTAGGAGTAGGAGTAGTTGTTTTGTTTCTTTATTTTCTTAATTTGTGTTCTCATTATAAGTGAGGGCTGCATTAGGCACCTTATTTTCTCTTCTCCTACCATTTAACTGCATTCCATGCTTTGCTCTCATGTATTGGGGACATTGCATGACTTTAGTTGGGGGAAGGGAGGCTACTAGTTTTTTTGTTTTGTTTTGTTCTTTTTGTTTATATAAAAACCCATGAAAAACAAAAATTAAAAAAAAAATAGTTCTACTCTATCAAATCTTGTTATACTTTATTGACTAATTTTCAGGAATTAGTTTATGATTCTATTTTGTGGACACTTGAAAGTCTTCGGTAAAGGTTTGATGTATCTTATGGTTCGGTACTTTGGCTTGTATTTCTCACAATTTTTTATATACTCTTCATGTTTATTGTTGTGATTGGATGTGTTGAGTATATTTTTAAGGAACTATAGCTGTTTTCCTTGTCATTGCAATCATAAAGTTGAGAGACTTTATTTCATGCATTGAACTGAGTTTGAATGAATGATTGATTCAACTTTGTGTTGTGATGAATTGTAAGTTTTTTTTCATAAATCCATTATAAGAGAGAGCTTACATCGTAGTGCACTAGCATATTATATGACATCTTACGTATCTCTCTTGTGCATGCATATCCTTATAAGGTGGAGATTGTACCTTGTGAGTTTAGAGCCATATGATTGTCTTTCGGAGTGATTTACATTTGCTCAAGGAAACCTTGTTAATCTTTTATTGATTGAATAGCTTCATTATTCTTGATTTTGATTTGCATGTTGAGTAGTAGTTGGAATACTTGACACTTTATACTTGCTTGAGGTTTTGACTTAATGTTTTTTGGATTCTAGGTTTAGGCCATTTTATTTCTTTCAGAGCTGTTCATGTTCATTTCTTTCTTTTAATACTCATGTACACATAATGTTAAGAAGTATGTCAATGCTAAGTTAATGCATTGCTTATAAGCCTGTAAAGTTATATAGAGTTGAAAAGAAAGAGAAGAAAAGATAAAAAGAAAGTATATTGAAAGAACATATATATATATATATATATATATAAAGGAAACAATACAAAGAGGTGAAGGAAGTTGAAAAGTCCAATATTGTTAGAAAGTTAGAAAACTGGAAGTATTTGCATTCTTGTGATCATGTGTAGTGCGCAATGCACATGTTGAAGTTCTATTACCGCTTTCTTCCTTTCCCATTCTCGGCTCTTCTTTCACATGGCCTTAGCATATCCGGATTGCATAAGTTATTAATTCAATTGAGTATAAGTCCGTACAAGTCAAGTCTCTAGTTGTTATTTGAACCGTGAATGTTCTTTCACGAAACTATGCCAAGTCGATACACTTACATTTTAGCGGTTTTTATTGATTGAAATTGCTCATTTTTCATGTCTTACTCATTTACTCTTATGACAAGCTTTCAATCGAGAGAACCTTGTGTGTTCATGTTTTAGTTGAGTGTGTGTCTTATGTGACTTGGAATCGAAGCATAAAGAATGTAATTGCATGAGTTGAGACAGTAGAGTTAAATGTCATTGTTAGTACATTCCAACATGATTTTCTCTTTTCGATGCTTTATGCCTTTAACTTGCATGAGTCATGATTTAAGAGATTGAGAGTTCATTTGAATGGAGTTATTGTATGACCATCGTATCTCTACTATCGTTTTGGCATGATATGGGTAGATGTTTGTGGGTGTCATCATTGGAAACCCTCACAAGACACCACTCATCCACTAAGGTAACCTAGGGGTTTAAAGGCTTGGTGTATTCACTAAATGCATCCATGACACCTATGAAAGTGGAGATTATGTTTTCTTGTTTTAGTTTTACTAGGGACTGGCAAAATATTAGTTGGGGGTTGTGATTAGACCACATAAATGTAGTCTATCGCCTCTAAATGACCCTTTGTTAGTTGTAGAATAGGTTTAATTATGCTTTCTTCACCATGTTTTGTATTTAACCTCGTCCTTAATCTTATTGTAGGTATTTGAAGCTAGGGGAGTGGTTTTGGAGTAAAAAAAGTGAGTTGGTGTGTGGACATGGCTTGTAGAGGAGTGTTGCCGAGGATTTGTCTCAAAAAATGTGCAAGTTCTTGCTCGTAAATTGAAATGGAACGAATGATACACTATTGGAAAGCTCTCCTCAAGTTACGCATGTTTGCGTCTAATGTGCGTCGGCAAATTCTAACTCCAAGGGCCTCAAACAAGGCAATTTCAAAAAGGGTGAAAAACTAAATTTTTGTTCGAATGCCCAGGCAGTCGTTCGAATGGCCAGAGAGCTAAAATTCCAATTTTTGCCTTGCCATTAGAATGCCTCTTTGGTCGTTCAAACGCTAAGGTAAATTTTAGAATTTTACTGAAAACCTGTCTCGGTATTTTGGCCATAACATTTTATTATGATGTTCGATTGAGCTAAATTTTATGGAGTTGGAAAGAAGACTTCAAGGGCTACAACTTTACCTCTAATATGTATTGGCTGAATCGACCTCTAAAGTGGTCAAAATTGAGCTTCAACAAAAGGATAAAAAATTGGTTCAGAGTTTGAACGCCCAAGCAGCCGTTGGAACAGCCTGAGAGCTTGCATCCCAGAATTGGCCGAGCGTTCGAACGCCCATTGAGCCGTTCAAACGGTAAGGCAAAAAATCTAACAAATTTTAGGGTTCGAACTTGTACCTATAAATACCCGTTTGCATTTTTGTTTGAGACATGGGAGTTAGGGGTGGCAAATACTTAGGGTTTTTACATTTCTTAGCCTAGAATAGGTTATATTCAATTCCTTATTGCTCCATTGTAATTGTAATCATTAAAATTCACATTTCAATACAAGTTTTTACATTTCCTTGCATTCAATCCAAGAGTCTTCTTGTTTCTTTGCATTAATTTGATATTTTCAGCTCTGTTGCAAGTACTTTCGAGTTTTCCATAAATAGAGATGAGTAGCTAGCTTCTTCCATCTCGGGGTCAATTGTGAATACCGATTGAAGGTCTTGGATGAACAAAGGAGGTGAGATTTTGGGTTTCAAAGTTCAAATTTCTATTTTTAGCTTTCCTTTACTTCTTTGTTCTAGAAATAATTGAACACTTGAATGTTTGATTATGTTCAGTAACATATATGCATGAGTGTTATTCAGTATATACGTTGCACGAATCAATGGTACCCATTCTTGAATCTAACAACATGATTTATTTTAGAAATTGGGGTTTTGAAAGAACACTTAATTTTATAGCTAAATCTTTCGAATCCGAGACTCATGACATAGTTGAAAGATTTGAGTTATAAAAGTACCTCATTTGGAATTCCAAGAATCAAAATTGGTTGAATCGATTGATCCCGAGGCTTTGATTTCAATTTGCTTTAATTTAAATGCCTAGTTGTTAATTACTTTTATTTTTATTGTAATAGTTTAGTAATTCAAAACTCTCATAAAAAATCAAAAGATTTTCGGTCTCCTTTATTTTCTATTTTATTTTAGGTTTGATTCACATAATTGCAATTCAATTTTAATTTAGGTTAGTGTGAGTTGAGTGCTAAAGCCTATATTGGGCTAGCTCCTTGAGGATACAATACTCGGACTTTTTGAATTTTATACTTTAATCGCGACACTCATTCTCTTGCGGGGAAGCTCAAATTTACACCATCTTTAGGAGCGACTCAAAAGCCTCTATTACTGAAGTGGTTAGCAATCATGTTCTCAACTGTCGAGTGACTAGAATGAGCCGAATCTTTTTGGGTGGTTGGCAGGCGTTTGAAAGCTTGGAAGTTGGAAGGTTTTGCTATGGTAATGCATGGGACTGACAAAACTTTGCAAATTATGAAGTCTTCTTCCACGTGGATGGTGATTGTCACAACATGGTGTAAAGGTAACGTTTTACAGATAGATGGCCAGTTCTTCTTACTTTCTAATGTTGGTTAGACCTCTTCTAATAATTGGGTTCATCCTTACGTAAGTTTGAATTAGGTGAGATGTTGGAAGGGCTTTATGAGTTCAATTATGCTCTTTGACCTGGAATAAAGAAAAGAAAAATAAAACATAATTAGCATGTGGAGTTGAAAGTTTTATGCAATGGATGTTTTTCGGAAGTTCCTTCTTTGAGGGAATCTATGCATGATGATAAGTCCATTTTGAGGTGGGATTTTGCCCCTGTTATGCAATACAATACCTCTTCGACATAGGCCGGTTGATGTTTCTTTATTTGGGTAATCCCGCATCCACAGACGGAGGGATCTGGAACCCTCTTGAGAATTGGTTCTATGCACGCCATGAATCCATAAGGTTGAGGAACCCTTAGGAGTTTTGGTAGGTTCGATTAACATGAGATTGGATTGCTCCTTTCTCTCTACAGTTGATTAAATGCATGAGAATGCAATGACTTGAGTTTCTTGGAACTCTTATCTTGGAATAAATATGGATACATGAGCATAATAGAAGTGAATATGTAAGTAGCACGATAATAATAAATGAATAGTTTAAAAGACCCTCTTCTTGTCTTGCTTCAGCCTTTAGTTTTCTTAATGCTCAGAGAGGAGGGGGGGAGGATGGAAGACAAGAAACAAAAGATAAGTTAGTGTCTTGATTTGAAAGTTTTTATGCAATACATGTCCTAGGGGTGCCCCTACTTTGAGAGAGAAACTAAACATAATGCATTTGGCTCACTTTTTAGAAATAGGGGTTTTGCTCTTATATGCACATACCTTACCATCGAGTGAGAATATACATTCGTTCATTCATTTATTCATTCATGAAAAATAAAAGAAGTACAATGAACTTTAGAGTTTAAATACAACGGAATTGAAATACATTTTAATAGGGAAAGAAGGAACAATTTCCTTAGGAGTTTTGCCTATCTACTTTTACATTTGAAATCCTAAACTACTCTTGAGTCCCCGGATTCGTCTTCTTTGAGTTTAACGTTGAGGAGGTTGTTGAGAGACCTTGTTTGATTGCCCTTTGTCTCCTTGGCAACCCTATCTCCTTGAGCATAGAGGGATTGAGGCCTCTTTTATGGAATGACTTGAAATGCATGCTATGAGTTCTTAGGGTAACATGGGAACCCTTAGGATTTTGATAGGTTTAATGCAAAGGAGAGTGAACTTGGTGTCACTCTCTTTAGGTTGATCATATGCATGAAGATGTAATGACTTGAGTTACTTTGAAACTCGTGTTAACATGGATGTATAGAGTAGCGAGAGAGAGAATGCAAGTGTAAAGTAAACATGAATGCATGAGCAATTATACAAGTATTATAACAACAGGAATATAAGCATTATAACAACATGAATAGATAAGTTTAAAGGAAAGTAAAGCAGTCACCCTTTCCTCCATAGTTTTAAAATCGATGAGCGTGTCTTAAATCCAGTAGAGGTTAGGCTATGCATGGTTTCTACATAAGCATGAGGTTGAGAGTTTACTAATGCTTCCTAAGAAGGCTCAGTTTCTAGATCTTCAAACCTAGGCCCACTCCTCGAGGTGATGCCATGATCGATTCATGATCCGAGCGAGGGAACCATCAAGAGGCCGTAGGAAAAGAAACTGACATAGCATCTTGCCCACAGCTAACATACTGTTCTCCTTTCTAACTAGAAGGGACATAATCAGGTAAAGAATGTAAGAATGCAAATGCTTGTGCACAATGCAGTGTGTGTGTGAAATTTTGAAAAGCGGAGGAAATGGCGCAACAACTCCCATCCATCCTGTCTATTACATACATTCATAACATACATGATAGTTAATATAGCATAAAATAAATATATGAATAGAGGTCCACCTACAAAGATAAAGATGCAATACCAAGTATTTAAATGATAAACTTAATACAAGATTGAATAATTGAATGTAATTGAATGCAAACAATGACATGTTTTCGAAAACAGCTTGGAAAAGCTTGATTTTGAAAGTTTGAAGTGGATAGAATTGGACAAATTAATCAAAGACTCCAAATGGGTGAGGGTGAAGAGACATGACAATGGCCTAACCCTCTAAGCGGACCCTAGTGGAGTCGCCAGCTGTCGTGCCCCGATTTTTCGCACTCGAGGAAAATACCCACAAGTGGAAAAAACACAGTACTCTCTCATTAGAACTCATCCTCTTAGAAGAACGAGTATGACTAGAATTGAATTGGAAATTGATTTAATTAAGGGCTTTTAGAAAAGATTTGGAGTCGCTACTTAACTTGATTAAGGTAAATTCGGTCACCTAAAACTAAGCATGATCCGAAGATTACACTTAAGGTTTTTGAAAAGATTTCAAAAACTTCCTCAAGAAAAGGTTTTTAAGAAAATAGGTTGTTTCCCATGAGGGTTGTCTACGTATCCCTTTTTAGGAATCAGATCAGTTGTAGTTCGGACAAGAGTCTGATTAAAAATAGACACTTTTAGGTCTGAAAAGATTGATTTGAAAAGATTTGATTTAAGAAAGAGTTTGATTTGAAAAATGATTTGATTTGAACTTGGAATAGACGACTTGAAATTGAGATTTGATTTGACATAGAACTTGGACTTAGAATCGGACTTTGATTTGGAAAGATTGAGTTGAGTTTTGAAAACATTTTGACTTAAATTGAAGTTGGAAAACCATCTTGGTTTAGAAAGGAATTTTAGAAAAGGGTTGAAACTTCCTAACTTGGGATTAGGGTTGAACTAGGGTTTAGGCCTCCTAGGGTTTGGGTATCCTAGGGTTGGAACATGTAATTGACTTAGAAAGGTTTGATTTAGATTTGAAAGGTTTGATTTTAGAAAGTTGAATTTAGGAAAGGGTCAAATTAGGAAAGGCTGGATTTAAGGAAGATTGGAAAAGAGATTTGATTTGATTTGAAAAACACTTGACTTTGAATGATTTGGAGAGTTTGGGTTTAGGGAAGGTTGGACTTTGGAAAGCTTTGAATTAGGAATGTTTCAAAATAGGAAAGTTCCATTTTAGGAAAATGCCAAATTAGGAAAGTGTTGATTTTAAGAAAGTTTCATTTTAGGAAAGTCTTGAATTTAGAAGGATTTCAACTTTGGAAAGATTTGGAATTTAGAAAGTTTTGAAATTTGGAAATGGTAGAATTAGGAAATGTTTGAATTAAGAAAAATTTGATTTATATTTCCTAAAGTATAAGATTAGATTTTATTTCCAAAAGTAGATGATTTAATATGATTTCTAAAAGTGAAGGATTTGATTTAGTTTCCTAAACGGTAAGATCGGACTTGACATGGAATTGGAAAGGTTGAATCTTGAAAATCTGTGGTTCGTAAAACTATGATTTAGTGTAGAAAAAGAGATTTTGGAAACCTACGATTTGAAGCAAAAGAGAAAGTCATGTTTTTAAGAAAGAGAATTAGGGTTTTCTAACCATGTGTCGCGCCCAGATTTTTCACACTCGAGGAATACTCACCCAAGCGGGAAAAATGCTGTACTCTCTCGTTAGAACTCACCCTCCTAAAAGAATGAGTGTGACTAGGTTTGAATTGAAAATAGGTTTGAAATAAAGGGCTTTCGCAAAAGATTCGGAGTCGCCACCTAACTTGATTAAGGTGAGTTAGGTCACCTAAAAACTAAGCATAGTCCGAAAACTACACTTAGGGTTTTTGGAAAACAATTTTGAAAATATCTCCTCAAGAGAGGGTTTTAAAGAAAACAGGTTGTTTGGCAACCTTTGGAAAACATTTAGCCCTTTTTAGAAAAATAACTTCTTTTGGTCTTTCGAAAACAGTGATCCAGGTTCGGAGGTTGGTTACGTGTAGGGAAGACGCACTAAGCTATCACCCTACCCCGCCCTTTCGGTACCCACATGTCAATCTACCCTAGATTCACCTATGAGAGCCTTTAATTAACTAATGGACAACCCTATTCACTTTGAAAAACAATGTTTGAAAACTATGATGCATGATATGCAAGTGCAAGATAAGAGAATGGAAAGATAGATTTGAAAAGAAGTTGGATTTGATTTGAAAGAGATTTGAAGAAATAGAATTGAAATTGAAAAGCTTGAAAACTTGAAAATAGGAATTTGAAAATAGAAATTTTGAAATTGAAATTTGAGATTTGAGAAGATTTTGAAAACCACACCCATGAGGGTGGAATTGAAAGTTTGAAAAGTATTGTGACCGCACCTATGAAGGTTGCCTACGTATCCCTTTGGGGGAATCAGGTCAGTCGTAGTTCGGACCGGAGTCCGATTGAAAATAGATTGATTTGAAGAGAGAGATTGGATTGGAAGAAAGAAGTTGAATTGAAAATTGGATTTGATTTGAGATTAGAATAGGAGATTGGAAATTGAAATTGAAAAGATTGGACTTTGATCTGAAAAGATAGATTTTGGAAAGACTTGGTTTTGGAAAGATGGAGGTTTAGGAAACCTAGACTTAGGAAAAGTAGGAAACCTAGGAAAGACTTGAGATTAAGAAAGATTAGATTAGAATGTTGATTTTGAAAGATTTTGAAAGATTTAGAAACTTGGAATTTAGGAAAAATTTAGATTAGGGAAATTTCGAATTAGGAAAGTATCATTTTTGGAAAGTTCAAAATTAGGAAAGTTTTAGGTTTAGGAAAGTTTCGAATTTGGAAAGTTTTGAAATTAGGAAAGTTTCGATTTAGGGAAGTTTTAAAAATTGGAAAGTTTTGAATTTAGAAAGTTTTCGAAATAGGAAAGGTTTGAATTAAGAAAGTTCCCAAATTTCGAAAGTTTTGAAATTAGGAAAGTTTTGAAAATCGGAAAGTTTTGTTTCAAGAAAGGTTTTGAAATAGGAAAGTGTTGAATTTAGAAACGTTTTAAATTAAGAAAGTTTAGTTTAAGAAAGGTTCAACTTAGGAAAGTTTTGAAAATTGGAATGTTTTGAAAAAGAGAAGTTTTGAATTTGGAAAGCTTTGAAAACAAGGAAGTTTTGAAAATAAGAAGGTTTCGTTTTAGGAAAGGTTTTAAAAAGGAAAGTTTTTAATTTAGAAAATGTTTGAATTAAGAAAGTTTCAACTTAAGAAAATTTTGAGTTTAGAAAAGTTTTAGATTTGGAAAGATTTGAAGTTTAAGAGAGTTTTAGAATTTAGAAAGTTTTAAGTTTAGAAAAATTCAACTTAAGAAAGTTTTGAATTTAGGAAGCTTAGAATTTTAGAAAGATTTGAAATTTAGAAAGTTTTAGAGTTTGAATTTTAGAAAGTCTTAAAATTAGGAAAGGCTTAAGTTTAGGAAAGGTTTGAAAACTTAGGTTTAAGAAGTTAAGATTTGAAAAGAGGGTAGAATTAGGAAAGGGTTGAATTAGGAAAGATTTTTTATGTTCAAGTTTTTGTAAACTTAAGGTTTAGGAAAGTGGAAGGTTAGGAAGGATTTGAATTAGGAAAGATTTGGATTTTGAAACTTAAGGAAAGATTTGAAGTTTAGGTTTAGGAAACTTATGGTTTAGGAAGGTAGGAAATTAGGAAGGTTTGGATTAGGAAGGGATTGGATTTGGTTTTAAAAGCAAAAGGTTTGATTTATTTCCAAAAACGGAGGATAGGATCTAGTTTCCTAAACGGGGAGATTGGATTTGGTTTCTTAAAGGGAAGATTTGATTTGACAAGGATTTGGAAAGGGAGATTCTAGAAACCCTAGTTTTGGAAAATTGTTGTTTTGACGTAGAAAAGAGGTTTTGAAAACATGTATAGTTTTGATGTAGAAAACAAAAGATTTTGGAAACCTAGGTTTGGGGCAAAGTTTGAAAATCATGTTTTTGGAAAGAAAATTAGGGTTTCCTAATTGTGGGCTCTAAGGCTTGACTTGGGCTCTAAGAAAAGAGTTTTTTGAAAGTGTGTTTTTAGAAACGTAGATTTTCTAGAAGGGAATCCTAGGAAGGAGCTTTTGGAAAGTGTGTTTGAAGAGGGAGTTTTTGGAAGGAAAATCCTAGAGGGGAATTTCTAGAAGGAAGATTTTGGAAAGGGAGTTTTTTGGAAAGATTTTTGGAGAGAGTTTTTAGAAAGTGAATCTAGGGAGTGATTTTAGAAAGTGGATTTTGGGGAAAGGAGTTTGGAAAGGAGTTGAAAAAAAAAGGAGTTTTGAAAAATAGATTTTAGAAGGGAGTTTTTTGAAAACAATTTTGAAGACGAGAGTTTTAGGAAAGTATGTTGAAAAAGAGATTTTTAGGAAGAGATTTTTGAAAAGAGAGCTTTCTAGAAGGGATAAAAACATCTCACTTTCCTAAAGCGATTCTAGCCATAAGAAGGCTAAAACCACTTTAAGAAAGTGGTTTTGAAAACAAGGTTTGAAAATATAGACCAAAAGGTCACTTTTAATATAACACTTTCCTAAAGCAACCCTAGCCATGGAAAGGCTAGAATCACCCTAGAATTGTGGTTTTGAAAACAAGTTTTTGAAAAAGGGATTTTGATGCAATTTTAAAAACAAGTTTAAAAACAACTTTGAAAACGGTTTTTGGAAGATGCAAGACTAGGATATGCACAATGCAATTTGGGGTCGTGAACATACAAGGCTAAGGCTTCACCACATAATCAAGGGGGCCGGACCCACGTGGTCTTTGGTTAGACTATAAGAAAGCCCCCGACACGGTGACTCTCCAATAGTCCAATCCTACACATGGACCGGGAATCCCCTTGTTTCAAGCATGCAAAGAAAGGGGGGGAAAGAGATGGGGGATTAAAATAGAGAAAACCCAAGTGGGTTGGAGAGAGAAGAGAGAGGGGGAATGCGGAAATTTAAATAGGGAGCCTACCTTGTTTCTTCTTTAACTTGCTTGTCTTCGGTCTTTGGCCTTCGTCTTGATCTTCTTCTTCAGTCTTCAAGGGTTGTCTTCAAGCTTTAGATGGCAACTCTTCAAGTCTTCGAAGGGTGTTTGGAGGCTAGTGTGTGAGTGCATGGGGGTGTGTATGAGTGTATAGGAGGCTAGGGTTTGTGTATAGTGGCTAGGGTTTGGGAAAACCTAGGGAGGCTAAGGTTTTGGAGGTGCTCGAGCTTTGTGTATCGAAATATGAGATTCTTAGGTTAAGTTTGCAGACCCCTTTCACGTTGATCGAGGCTCTGTATTTATAGAGGGAAGACAAGCCTGGCGCCTGTTGCAGTGGCGCCAGCCATTTAGGAAACAATTAAGGTCGGCAAGCAACGTATCTTTGACTAGATTTGGGCGCCTGTACTAGTGACTACCATGTAAACTTTGGCCTGGCTTCACTAGGAGTGACTCCGGAAAGTCCAGGAATGATTTGAAGGAGCCGGGAGTGACCCGGAAGGCCGGAAAGGAGCAGGAACACTTAAAATAGTGTCCTGGAGGTATTTGACTTGAAAAGTGAGGGTAAGATGTGTCGGAAAGGTCGACCGGGCCTTTAGGGGCAAAACGGTCAACCGGACCAGAAAACTGTCGGGACAGACTCAGACTGTCCCAGAAGAAGACTTGGGATCTGGAAACATTATTTAGAATGTTCCCAGAGGTTGCCGGTTTGATTCCCAGAGCCGGTGTGGTCGGAAAAGGAGACCGGCCCACTAGGGGCAAAACGGTCATTTTGCACCGGGTTTGCCGGAACTGACTCGGAATGGTCCGGAAAGGTAAAGGAAGATTGAGAATACTATAAAAAGTGTTCCCGGGTCATTACCGGTTTGATACCCAGAGCCGGTGTGGTCGGAAATGGAGACCGGCCTACCAGGGGCAAAACGGTCATTTTGTACCGGGTTTGCCAGAACTGACTCGGAATGGTCCGAAAAGGTAAAGGAAAATTGAGAATACTATAAAAAGTATTCTCGGGTCATTACCGGTTTGATACCCAGAGCCGGTGTGGTTTCTGGGGCGTTCAGATGCCTAGGGGCAAAATGGTCATCTTGACCGGAAAGTCTCGGAAAAGGTCCTAAGGGTAGTTTGGTCATTTTTCACCGAAGTGAGATAATAGACACTGGTGTTGACCTGGGTTTTGAGTGTTTCCGCCACTCTAACGGTGTGAGTATTTCCGCTACTCGGACGGGGTTGACGATTTGAGAGTACTTCCGCTACTCTAACGGTTCTGTGAGTATTTCCGCTACTCTAACGGTTCTGTGAGTACTTCCGCTACTCTAACGGTTCTGTTGAGTATTTCCGCTACTCGGACGGCTCTGTGAGTATTTCCGCTACTCTAACGGTTGAGTATTTCCGCTACTCGGACGGCTCTGTGAGTATTTCCGCTACTCTAACGGTTGTGTGAGTAGTTTTGCTACTCGGACTGTCTCGAGGAATAAACTGTCTCGAGAGAGGGATTAGAAAGGGGTCTTATCGTCTCCGAAGAGACGTGCCTGGGTTTTGAGTGTTTCCGCCACTCTGACGGTTGTGTGAGTGTTTCCGCCACTCTGACGGTTTTGTGAGTGTTTTCGCCACTCCAACGGTTTTGTGAGTGTTTCCGCCACTCCGACGGTTTTGTGAGTGTTTTACTACTCGGACCGTCTCGAGGAATAAACTGTCTCGAGAGAGGGATCGGAATTGGAATAAGAAAGGATAATGCCCCTAAGGGCATTTTGGTCATTTTGCCTCTATTTGGGCCTGACAGGCCCGCGAAGCGATGGAAAGGTGGAATTTAGACCTAGGGAATTGGATTCAATGGGAATATGCCTGAAATGACCTGAAAACAAATCTGGACGGAGTGTAGACTGCCGAGCGGTCAAAAATGGGGTGCTTACACCATGGAATCTAGGGCTTAACTAGGACTCCAAGAAAAAGTTTTTAGAAAGAAGATATTTGGAGAGAGTTTCTAGAAAGAGAATTGAAGAGACCTTTTAGAAAGTGAATTTTTAAAGAGAACTTTTAGAAAGTATTTTGAAAAGCAATTTTGGAAAGAGGCTTAAAGAGAGTTTTTGGAAAGGAACTTAAAAAGCAATTTGAAAAGGAGTTTGAACATGGACTTTTGAGATCTTTTGAATGTCTCACTTTCCTAAAACGATTCTAACCATGAAGAGATTAGAACCATTTTAAGTTGGTAGTTTTGAAAACAACATGGATTTGAAATATCGACCAATATGATCATATTGAATATCACACTTTCCTAAAACAACTCTAACCATGAAATAGCTTGAATCATCTAAAGATGGTGGTTTTGATGAAAAGCAATTTAGGGTTTACACCCAAAATATGGGCCTTAATGACCACAATCAATATAACACTTTCCTAAAACAACCCTAATTGTGGTATGGCTAGAATCACTTTAAGATTGTGATTACGAAAACAGAATTTTGAAAAAGAGATTTTGATGCAAGTTTTGAAAACCATTTTAAAAACACGTTTTGAAGGGATGTATGAATATGACATGCGGAAGTAAGGTCGTGAACATATAAGGTTGGCTTCACCACATAATCAAGGGGGTCGAATCCACACGGTCTAAAGTTAAACTAGAAGAAAGCCCCCGACACGGTGACTTTCAACAATCTTTCCTACGCATGAATCGGGGAATCTCTTGTTTCAAGCATGCAAGAAATGGAGGTAGAAGATAGGAGACTAAAATAGAAAAAAAATCCAAGTGGGTTAGGAGGAAAGTATATAAACATAAAGAGAGAACCTACCTTGTCTTTTTCTTGTCTTGCTTGCTACACTTGCTTTGTTTCACTTGATCCTCGAGTTCTTTCAAGTTGCAGCACTTTGAGTCTTCAATAAAGGCTTTGGAGGCTTGTGTATAAGTGTATGGAGTGTGTATAGGTGTTAGGGTTAAGTGTATGGGGTCTAGGGTTTGAAGAGACTAAAAAGGCTAGGGCTTTGGAGAGACTTCGAGCTTTGTATTTTGAAAAACAAAGTTTTTGAACTGAGTTTATGGACCCTTTTCATGCAGGGAGAGGCTTTGTATTTATAGACACAAGATTAGTCCAGCGCCTATTACAGTGGCACCAGGGCAAATTTTCGATTGGTGGTGCTAGGCCAATTTTTGGCAGTGGCGTTAGCCACTTAGGAAAGTTTTAAGGGTGGCAAAAAACGTATCTTTCAACCCTTGATATGCAAGGCAAAAAATTTGGGCGCCTGTACTAGTGACTACCATGTAATTTTTGGCTTTACTACACTAAGAGTGACTCCAAAATGTCCGAAAATGTTCTAGGAGGCCAGGAATGGTCCGAAAGGCTAAAAATGGGTAGCAACCCTTGAAATAATGTCCTAGGAGTGACGAACTTGAAAAACAATGTCGGGATGGTTGAAGTGGTTGACCGAGCCATTAGGAGTAAAACGGTCAACTAAACTAGGAAACCACCGGAATGGGCTTAAAATGTCCCAAGAGAGGACTTGAAGGTTAGGAACATTATTTAGAATCTTCCGAAAGGTTACCAGTTTGATACCTAGAGCCGATGTGGTTGGACAAGGTGACCAGCTCACTAGAGGCAAAACGGTCATTTTGCACCGGGCTTGCCGGAATAGACTTGGAATAATCTGGAAAGGTGCCATAAGGTTGGGAATACTATTAGAAGTATTCCCAGGAGGTAACCGGTTTGATACCCAAAGCCGGTGTAGTTTTCGGAGGCACTCGGATGCTTAGGGGCAAAATGGTTATTTTGATCGAATGGTCCCGAAATTGGTCTAGAATTGATTTGAAGGCATTTGAACATATCGGATCATCTTTGGGACAATCTTGCAAAGGTGGATTTACCACTCTGAGGACTTGGGTACTTTCTCAAGAAGCATGCCAGAAAAGGCATAAGGGATAGTTTGGTCATTTTTTACTGGAATGGGCTAGCAGGCACTAGTGTTGACCCAAGTTTTGAGTGTTTCCATCACTCTGACAGTTTGTGACGAGTTAGTTTCCAAAGGTATTTCCTTCTTTGGTAAACATGTCACAACCACGAGGTGAGTTCGGTCCCGTGACATAGGTGTTTGTTGCCAATTCCTAAAATCGACCTATTTGGGAGTTTTTCTACCACTCTGACAGTTCGCGTTCATTCTAAAGACTATTTGATCTCGGGAAGCTGCTAGGTAGACTTATCATCTAAAGAATTAACTTTCTCGAAAGATGCGCCGAATAATGGACATGCATCATTGGTAGGCTACCAGACGCCAAAGGTGAACCATTCTATCATCTCAATGACTTGAGTTTCATCCCTATCAATGGGTTTGAAGGAACTTACCATTCCGAAAAGTTTTCTCAAAAAACATGCTGAACTGGATGGTCTTACCACCTGAGGGATCAACTTTCTCGAAAAACCTGCTGAATTTGATCTGGATTGGAATTGGATTTTAAATTGAATTTGAGATTGAAAGAGGGACTTATTGTTTGTAGGAAGATGTGCCAACTGGAAACGGACCTAGTAATGCCCCAAGGGAATTTTGGTCATTTCGTTTCTATTGGGCCTAATGGGCCCATGAAGTGATTGATTGACTAGATTGAGTCTAGAAAACTGGTTTTGACTTGAATGTATTTTGTGGTAGTTTGAATATGAGTCGAGACAAACCGAAGGTTGCCGAGCGGGCAAAAATGGAGTGCTTACAGCTGTTTGCTATGAATTGGCTGGTGAATAGCTCGACAAGTTGTCTCCATGTCGCGCCCCGTTCCAGACACTGGGCCTTTCCCTCTTTCTTTTTAGGCCCAGGGGTGGGAATTTTGGTACTGTGCTCTCTCATTAGAACTCGTCCTCCTAGAATGACAAATACGACAGGGTTCAAATTTGAAATGGGATTGATCAGAGTTTTTTGAAAAGGTTTTTGGAGTCGCCACCTAACATATTTAAAATGTGCTTGGTCATCTACACCAAGTAAACCCGAGGGTTAAACTTAGGTTTTGGAAAAGAATTTTGAAAAATGTCCTCATGAGAGGGTTTTAAAAGGTAGGGCTACTTGACAACCCTAAAAAAATGTTGAAAAGCCTTTTTGAAAATTGACTCCGGTTTTGGTCTCTAAAACAGAAATTCTTAAGTCTGAGGGTTGGTTACGTGTAAGGAAGATGTCTTAAGACTATCACCCTACCCCGCCCTTACGATACTTATATGTCTAATCTCCTTTGACTCACCTAATTATGACTCACCGGTTACCTATGTTTAATGCTATCCACTTAAAAAACTTTTGAAAACAAAATTTGAAGAAGAGTTTGAAAGAGGGAGTTGAGTTTGAACAATGGAATTGGGAATTTGAAAAGCGTTGTGACCGCACCCCATGTAGGGTTGCCTACGTATCTTTTTAAAGAGGACCAGGTCAATCATAGTTCGGACTAGAGTCTGAAAGGGTTGGAATTTTTAAATGGGTTCCTATTTCTAGAAAGTTTTCATTTTTAGAAAATTTTCATTTTTAGGAAAGTTTGAGTTTGAAAGTGTTTTCTTTTCAGGAATATTGGACTTTTAAAGTATTTCCTTTTCAAAAAGATTTGACTTTTGAAATGTTTCCTTTTCAAGAAAATTTGACCTGAACATTCTTCCTTTTTAGGAAGATTTGATTTGATTTTGAAATGTTTTCTTTTCAGGAAGATTGAGATTTGAAAAGATTTGAGTTGATTTGAAAAGATTGGGTTTTGGAAATATTTCCTTTTCAGGAAAATTTGATTTGATTTTTAAAAAGGCAAGTTTGGATTATTCCGAAAGTGGAAGGAGTTGATTTTGTTTTTAAAATTTGGAAGGTTTAAAAAAGGAATGATTTAAGGGATTTGAAATGGAAAGTTTTGATTTGGTTGAAAAGGAAAGTTTGGAAAAGGAAAGTTTCAATTGATTTAGAAATTGGAGATTTTGAGGGTTTGAAAGTGGTAAGATTTTGGCTCAAAAATGAAAATTTTCCAAGTTAGCGAAATGGAGTTTTCTTAGGATTGGACGTCTAGGGTTTAACAAATATGAGTTTTGAAAATGGTTCGAAAACCAAGTCTTTTGAAAACATATTTTAGGGTCCAAAATCCGAACTTGAATTTTAGACATTCAAATGAATATCGCACTTTGCCTAAAGCCATTCTAGCCATTGAAAGCCTAAAATCGCTTTAGGCTTGTGGCTTTGAAAAACGATAAAGGCACGAAGCCAAAAATGAAGACCTTTCAGGTCCTTTTAAATGTCACACTTTTCTCAAAACAACCCTAATCATGAAACAACTAGAATCATTCCAAGATCGTATTTTTGAAAAGAAGCAAATGTAGGCTAATGGGAGCCATTTAAAATATCACACTTTTCTAGAAAAACCCTACTTTTCTAGAAAAATCCTAACCATAAAAGGTTTGGATCCGCCTAGAATTGTGATTTTAAGAATACTTTAGAAAATGGTTTTAAAGGGTAAAGGAATAACATGAATGTAAATGCAATTTGACCATAGTAACGATATGAAACATACAAGGCTTAGGTATCACCATATTGCAAGAGGGCCCTAAGGCCATACCGTGAAGCAAGTGAAATGTATACACATCCATCACTTTGAAATGTATACAACTCCTGATCATATTGTTGCTTTTGTTGGACAACGGCAAGGAGGTAATTGCAGTAATTATGGTAATGCAGGAAGAGGTAATTAGTCACAATGCCCTTTTAACGGGCGGGGTTTCTTTCAAACAAGTTAGATGTCTCAACAAAACAATGCTGCTAATATGGGTAAAACATCTAAGCCAACTCAAGCCAACCGCTCTAATGCACAACAACCCAAACAGAACAGTGACAGTGGGGTTACCTGTCAAATTCGTGGTAAGCCAAATCATACTACTCTTCGGTGTTGGCATCACTTCAACCAAACTTACCAGTATGAGGAGGTCTCACAAGCTTTGGTTGTTTTAACACTCCTTGATGATCAAGACAGGTTGGTTCCCTGATACCGGAGCCTCATCTCATATGACAGACTGTGTTGGTAAGCTTTGAACTTATTCTAAATATTTTGGCCCTGAAAAAGTAATGGTTGGCCATGGTAGTTCTTTAGATATTACACATGTTAGATCGACAACTATTGCTCTAGGCGCTCAAAAATTAACTTTGAATGATGTTCTAGTGGTTCATGAAATTAAGAAAAATTTGATTTCTATTAACCAATTAACTACTGATCAGCCACTTATATTTGAGTTCTCATCAGATGAATTTGTGATAAAGGACATGACAACTTGAGCAGTGATCCCAACGAGAAGCAGATGTGGAGACCTTTATGCCTTGCAACCAGCAAGGAAGGAAGCTTTCTTTTTAAATCATTTAAAAGCAGTTGATGATGAGATATGGCACCAATGGCTAGGACAGCCAAACGTGCTGGTTGTGGAACACATGGGGAAGAACAAGTTACTTACTAGTAGTTTTAGTCGTAAAGTAGGAGCTATTTGGGGTAGTTGTCAATTGGCTAAATCTAGTCGCTTGCCTTTTTCTCTTAATAACGAAATTTCTGCTGAACCATTCACCAAAATTCACAGTGATTTGTGGGGATCAGCCCCTGTTTTATCAATACAAAAGTTTCGTTATTATGCCATTTTATTTATTTATTTATAATAAGGGTACATATTCCATGTAAAGCAATGAATTGAAGTGGCCTGTAATTTGCTTAACACAAAAGTTAAAAGTGAAAGAAGTAGATTTTTTAGGACAAGAAAGTTGGATACCAAATTGGATACCAAGAGTTCCTACGAACGCCGTTGTTTTTTACACTGCAGATTACATATAGGTGGATCTTGCTACCCCCAGCCGCTGGCGTGGCTGACGGTAGAGGTGTTCTATGTAAGTTGTTGAAACACCTGATTTGAGTAGAACGACTGAGAGTTTGCAGTGAAATTTGGATTTTGCCACATGAAGCAGGTTGGAGAGCGTGGTACGCCATATACACAGACAATAATGGGTGGGCTTATATAACGAATCTTGTGGAATATATAACCATCTGCAGCAATCTTTTAACTAGAATATGTACCCTCAACAAAAAGATTAGCATCCTCTCGTACTTCAATTTTGTCATTACATATTAAGACCTTTATTATATTCTCATTCTATAACTGATATTCTTAGTAAAAATTCGTAATAGTAATATGGGAAGAAGTAGGGCCCAATCTTACATCCGAAGCTATATAAATGGAAAAAAAATGCTAGAAAACAGGGAATTGATTTGAGACAAGTATCATTCATGACGGAATGTGATTGCCAAAAGGATTACCGGCAAAGAGTGGGTGAAACAAATGTAAATATTGGTTAAATCAGTTACTATGAAAAAACACAAGCACACATCAGGAATGGAAGGGAATTAGTGTGCCGCAAGAATGATAACAGGTCGTGTGTTGGATGGGTTACCTAAACCATACCTGATTGTAATGAAAAAAAATTCCTCACACCTCTTTCCATATCCGTTATGGGTTGAATTCTCCAACTCCATCTTCCTTTGTGTTTAAATTGGGTCGAGTTAGGTTAACTCGCATATTTTTTATTTTTTCTTTAGCATATAGACATGTTTCTCTATATCACATATTTTTAAACAAATAACAATTAGTGTATCTAATAAGAACTAAGAAGTAGACAATGTCTCTTATATATGAAAGCACATTACTCTGTATATGTCTTAAGGAGGTATTTATGTATTATTACAATCTAAGAGGGGCATCCTAGATATTTTGATATATAATCAGGTGCGTCAGGTTTAGGTGCAATACCGGAATAAGTAGCTTCACTGGCGTTTGAAAAACGTCACTAAATGAAACTAAAAACGTCGGTAAAAGTTAAGACAGCGTTTTGGGACAAACGCTGAAGATATTGTCACCGTCTTAGCTTTAATGGCGTTTGGGAAACGCTGACTCAGCACTTTACTCGGCGTTTTAAGAAACGCTACATTTGTCCCTGCCGGCGACTGGCCGGTGTACTCATATTTTTTTTAGGCGTTTTACAAAAGCTGGTTGTTCAGTTTTATCAACATTTTTCAAAACGCTACCTTTTCCCTTTCTTTGTATTTTGAATAATTTTCTATTTCTTTTAATAAACACAAATGGTTTTTTTATTTTATGTTATATTAATTGTAATCACTAGAAAACTAAATGGATATAGCGGAGGTTGATCATCAGCTAACCTTAGATTTCACATTCCCTCATTCAAGTTAGCAGGTCACATTCCAATTCATAGACTAATATTCTTTCAAATTGACATTTCCAAATTCGAATCTAGATTAGATAATAGTTGAACTCCATTCCTGGGCATTTTCACATCATCATGAAAATAACGAATGGCTGATTGTAATAAATATAATAAATCTTGCACTTGTCCAAGCAGATTATAAGGACAATGCCTCCAAAGTTAGCTGGTACAAATGGCGGGAATCAAAAATTCATAAAAAGAAGATAATATTCTTCTATCAGGATTAGATCCACATTTTTAACTTACACCCAAAAATGAATGGCTATATAAAGATAAACAAATTTAGCCGTGAAGTATCTAGCGACATCACGTAGTATATCTAACCCTGCAAAAAATAAAAAATAAAACAATGTTAGAACTGAAACTTAACCTTTGCAAAGTGTTTCTTCAAGTAGAAAAATACAATCCCCAAATAAATTGCAATAACTTAAAAATATATACTATCCCCATAACCACCATCAAACATTTACGTAAAGAGAATTGCTAAAGCTGCCCAACACAGCCAATGGTTGTCTGCCACCTCAGCTGGGCCGCACCAGCCTTATCTAAAAACACATGTTCGTGAAAGGCAAGACTTGAAGTACAAAAGAACTAGATGTTGATTTATGATAAGTAAAGGCAAGACTAGAAGTACAAAACTAAAAAGAACTATCATATCTCAGAATAATACCTTTAACTGTGTACTGTCTTGCCCAACAATGCCTTTCACCATACCAAGAGGAAGGCCAAGTTATTCTAGCACAATTCTCTGTTCAATGTGAATCTACCGCAAGAAATTAACAGAACATCAGAATTGAAGTTAAATGAGTGATGCCATTCAAAGTTCACAACACAGGAAATACCGTAAACCTGGTTTGAACACAATGAAAGAGCTGTGTTTGAAGTCCAAGATAGTTGAAAAGCATTTTCAAGAGACTTGTTGCTGCATACTTTTTTTAGAGATATGTTCTATCTCCTCTTTAATACCCCCAACCATGTAGCAATCTTCAATTCCGAACACTTCAAAATGTGCCCCTGATATAGAATAATCCTTACAACTGGACGTGTAGTGAAAAAGTTGATTCACAATATATCACAAGCCCTTCAGGCTTCAAATAACCCACTTTCAAATGTATAGGGAAACCTAGGACCTCAATTTCAATTGGGATGATGATTTTATTATCATGAGATAGTATATACACTTATAGTTCAGACCATTATATCCATGTTAGCACATGTTGTGTCCTGCTTATAGATAATTCACACCTACTACCCACTACAATGCAGAAATAATATAAAAAAATTTCCTATAGTTATCCTGGAATAAAACAAAAATAGTACAATATTAGTATAATGACACTAATTATTTGACCCAATCTATCAGATTATGTTTCCCAGTTGGACGGTTTGCAATGCTTATAAGCCTGTGAGCATCTCAACCAATACAACACCAAAACCATTCACATCGCTCTTCACGTACAAACGGATAATATTAGTATAATGACACACCATATAGTTTGGTGGGTTCAGTTCAAGTGGCTTTGAAGCATGCAAATTTTGAAAGCTTGATTATGATAATCATTCAGCCTTAAGAGCCTGAAGCTTGAAAAGGTTCAGGGGATTACCTGTGGCAATGTACTCTGGAGCAGCTTAGCCATATGTTCCCATAACCCCGTGTTGTCACGTGTGATTGACCAGCTGAGGGACACAATTTTGCCAAACTAAAGTCCGAGACCTTGGCATTGTAGGACTGCCAAAAAGAAATATCTGTATCAGACGAAGTTTAAGATACCCCGTGCTGTAATTATGATGTTCAACAATGAAATAGATTTGCACTCCCTTTTATGGCACCTGGAACCAAGTAATTGATTGCAGGAAACTTACCCCATCGAGGAATATATTTGAGGCCTTGAATTCTCTATAAATTGCTTGGTTTTCTGATGTGTGCAAAAATGGCCAGGCCCTGAACTGCTGCTATTAGTAACTTAAGCCGTATGTTCCATGGAAGTGACTAAACAGCAGAGCCCCCTGCACAAAACAAACCACAAACTGTCTAGTACGCCAAATGAATTTGGCTGTCTAGTACGCCAAATGAATTTGGCTGATACATAGAAATTTTGCACATTGCTAATGCATGCATAACTTGCAGTAAGAGTAATGTAAATTATATCTATTACATCTTAATTTCAAAACGGTGCTTCTCCAAGTTGCCCTTTTGCATTCAGAGAAAATGAGTAGCTCTTTATCTTCATAAAGGTATCCCTATAGCTCAACAAGGTTAGGATGAGAAAGCCTCCTTAACAAATTCGCCTCAGACTGCATTCTCAAAAAGAAAAATTCCCCTGCATCACATGAAGCAAGAATGTTAGTTTCATTTAGAAAGGAATGCACCGTAAAACCAATAACACATCATATCAAATGCAATAATATCTTTTAAGGCCAGCAGTTGTGCTGCTTTCTCCTTGCAAAATTTCTTACAAACTTCAAGAAAGCAAAACAAACTGGATAGTATGCTAAACACAAAATAAATTCAGATCCTCATACTTCCCAATCATCAATTGATAGATAAATTTGCATAAAAATGGAAATCTGGTTTGAAAAATCTAAGAACGAGATACAGAGATCCAAATATAGGTGATGTAAATCAATCTATTATCAACAAACGAGACATCAATCGACAGAAGACGCATCGAAAATAGAAAATATGGAATCAACAAATATCGTAGAGAAAATAAACGGAGACAGATTCAGATTGGTGAAGAAAACAACAAAAACTGAAACATGGAGGATGAAAAGAGTCTAAAGCAACTACATATATAAATTTGCAAACTATATACGTATATACAGATATATACACAGAAGAGAGGGATCTACAAACACTATTGAGAAAACAGGTAGAGATACATTCAGATTTGACGGAGGGAACAGGAGAATACGTTGATAGAATATTGTTGAAAATTGAGACAATGCATCGAGAAGCAGAGAGGGACAGACTACCGAGCTCCGACGACGTTGAAGCTGCTTTCGATTTCTCCATCGCCGACGACGCCTCTGCTGGTGAAAATCCACAGCCTGTCCAAAATTGAAACCTAGCCCTAAATTGCTGAGACAACGGCTCCAATACCAAAACAGGCCCTTCTAGACCAACCTCTCTCTTTCCCTCTCTCAGTTGATGCAGAGCTCTGCTACTCACCTCTTTTTTTCTCTCTCTAGAATTGGAAATGGTGAGGCTCTGAAATACCTCTCCTCTCTCTATGGATGACGCAGGGTTCGAACTTCGATTGGCATTTTGAAGCTTTAGGATCTCGAGATGGATGGAGATCTACAGTGGAGATTGCATCCAGGACAATGACAACGAAAGAAAATAGTAAAACATTGGAGACAGCTGTACTCTCAATACATAAAGAATAAAAAGTTTAGTGAAATGGAAAGCTTTGCATAACGTTTTTATATATCAATTTACTTTTCACGTCGTTTTGAATCGCCATTTATTGTCACGATACGCCAGGCACCGTTGACCGGCCTAATAAACGATGTCGTTCAGTGACATTTACCCTACGTTTTTACAACCGTTGGGTTTGTTATGGCTTTTGACAACGTTTTTTAAAATGCCACAAAATAAACGCCGTCTAAACCCATTTGTCCTGTAGTGGTGGAGGTCATCTGAAGCCAAACTCGTCCCAAATACCGCTTTGGTTTTTACTGTAATTCAGTGAATACAATTATATGCGACTCTGTGGCTATGCTTTATTTTTTTAGACATATCAGATAAGTAGTTGGTGAATTCTCAAGATTATTCAGGAGACTCCATATCTCTCACATTTCTCAAAAAAAGAATGAGATTTGCTCACTGCACAGTTTGGAATGACTTGAAATATAATTCTCATATATTTTGGATGGAGGAAATTCTTCCTTTCATTCCTTTGTTTAACGCCGAAGCTTTTGATGATTTGTAAGCAGCCTTCGGGCTCTTATAAATATGAAAAAAAGAAAAAAAAAAAAAAAAAAGAGGAGGGGAGCTTTGCTTGAATATAGGATGTAACTTCCTCTAAAAATGGAAAATATAGGTAAGGCTAGCTCAAGATAATTTGAGATCCAAAGCGACAACTGTAAACGAAACTTTTTACATTTTTAATATTATTACAAAATTATTATTTAAAATTTATTTTTCTCATTTTTTGAGATGCAAAATTATTAATTAAATCTTTATATTTAAGTTTAGTTAACAAATCCTTTTCAATTGACAGTATAGTTAATCCACATAGTCTTTCTTGTGACATAGCTGATTTTAGATGAAATTTTATCAATTTCAATTTTAAAAAACTTCTTTCCGCAAAGCTACTATTATTGGCATTGTCAATAATATTTTATACGCAGTACATTCATTTGGAAAAGAATATAATCTTTTTATATAATTTAATATGTCAATTGAAGTACTTTTTTCTATTTGTAAAATTCTTTAAAACTTTTAGTTTTGAAACTAAATCTAAACCATCAATATCAGAAAAAGTACCACGTTTAAATTACATTTGAGATTAATACAATATTTTTTCAAACTATCATCCTCTAATGATTTTAATTTTTTAAAATTAAATAGAAATAAAAAAAATTTGTATATTTGAAATTATTCAAACTTATTTTGAAACGAAGATATTGCTTGATCTAATAAAGATATGAAAGAATCTATTCTAAAAGATTCTTCAGCAAATTTGGGACTTTTTTTCCTCTTCTTATTGTTTTGTTTTTTTTTTTTTTTTTTTTTTTCATTTGGATTGAAGCCCTTTTTGCCATTTTCTTATGGGTCTTTATTTTCATTTTGACTAAGGCCTTTTTTTTTTTTTGCTTGTGAGCCTTTTTTCTTTTCTTTTTTTTTTTTTTTTTTGCTTGTGAGCCTTTTTTTTCTAATTTAGGTTGAGGCCTTTTTCTTTAGGTTAAGGTTTCTTGTGAGTCTTTTTGTTTCTTATTTAGACTGAGGTCTTTTACTTTTTTTCCTTGCAAGCCTTTTTTTTTTCTTATTAAAATTGAGACTTCTTTTTTCTAAAAAAAAAATATGTTAAAATTATACGGGGCTTTAACTATAGTATATATGATTTTAAAAAATTAGGGACTTACAAAAATTGGGAGCATAAAATGGTTGTATTGTTTGCTGTACCTGTCCGGCCCCAAATGTAGGTAGTTTAGTATAACTACCACCCCATGAGACAAGAGTTTGGGATCTAGGCATGCCCATGGACGCTTGAATCAGTCAGGAGACAATACAAATATTAACCTAATTTACATGAAAAGTACTTTGCAAGAGTAAATGAGGCCCTTGTGGCATCTGCTGCCCTTGCTTTTGGATGCCAGGCGGCCATTCCATTTGTGTCTTTTTCACCAACCAAATACTCAGTCTCTCGCGATCAAAAGGGCTAAGTCTGTTTGTATTTCACAGTACGTAAGAAACCGAATAGAACCAAGAATCAGCAGCATATAGGTTGCAAAATAGTTATTACTAGATATTTGCATGGGATCAATTCATTCAATGACCAAACTAATCATACAAGAACAGCAGCATAACTACTCACCAATTTCTCAGTGGCAATGGACGTGTGAATTACAGAAATATTTAACATCTCAGGTACACTCTCAATCGTTAAATTAATTACGGTAGCCTGCTCAGATAATTGGATTGTAACTTTCTCTTAGAGCTCATGCTCAACATTTCATCACCAACAGATCAGCAAATAACATTTTAAGGGGTTTATGGTAGTTCTACATATGCCTATAGTGCTATGTATTAAAGCAGAAGTAAGAAACTTCTTTTAGTAATTGACATTTCTAAAAACAGGTCTGGATTTGAGCTATTTTCATGCCTCTTAAGCTCCATCAATAGCATAATAATAATAATTCAGCCCCAAGTCTACTGTCAAGCATAATTACAATAATTCAGCCCCAGGCAAAACCAATGCCCTTAGTTGGGAAGGACCAGGATTGCAATTAGGGCAGTTAGGGGAAGGAAGGAAGACTGTTGCATTCTATTGATGCTATGAAGTCCTGTCGAGTGCATTCTTTAGCCCAAGTTTTTGTATAATCGATAGAACAACATTTGAAGACGCCATTATCGTGCTAAGGTTGGTTGTGTTAGGGGAAGGATGAGTGAGTTGCATTATATTGAAGTTTTGTTGAGAGCATTCTTTAGCATATGTTTTGAATAACTTAAATGATAGCAGTCGCCCTGCACATCACTTCCATAACAGAACTAGAGAAATTCAATGTTTCAGCATATCAACACTATTATCAGAATGTCATTATCATCAACTTTCTTGTCCATCACCACCCATTCAAACTACTCATCCTATTTTTAGTCGCAAATTTTTGCACAAATCGTATTAACATATGAAAATATCTGTTCTTTTATAGTACAAAGTATTTTCATTTGATAAAACATGAATCCATTATATGGCTTTAGTTTGTAGCAGTAAGTGTAGAAAGAGCAAATAATAGTAATCATTCAATTGATCTCACCTTGGAACCTCAACAACCTCAGAAAACATATATTGACAAGGTGTTATGAAAAGGAGAAATAAATTAGACTCCATTTGGACTTTCATACTGGCGACAGGGAGGTTTGAGGGGTACGAGGGTAGGTGACCATAGTGGCTTCAATTTGAGTGGGGTTGGATTGAATTGTGGTTTTTTTTGGTTTATGAAAGTTAAAAGTATTGGCCGATGAAGACAGTATAGGAAGAGCACTGAATCGAGGAAAAATCATGGCTATTTTCTTGAGCGAGCGATGGAAAGTTCTCATGAGTGACAAATACATACGCATGTTGGCGAGCGCGAAGATGGTGACTGGGAGGAATGCAGCGGTGTACAAGGGGATTTGGGTCCACCGCTCCTTCTTGTGTATCACAAGTATGACGGTTGCAGCGAAAGCCAACATCATCATTGACACAGAGAATATTAAAAATGTGACTCCTAGCATTAGTTTTTGAGGAAGAGACTGCTTGAAGTCTTCCAACCGAAATGGTGAAGTGAGAATTGACAGGAATACAATTACTGATGTCAAAGAAAATGTAAGGGAAAGGACATCGGTCATGGTAAAGATTACAAAGAAAAGATGGTTTAGGAGGATTGGAAAACCAGTATTCTGATTTGGGCCTCCAGGTATTGTATATGCGGCAGCAAAAGCAACAGTAGCAATAAGCACTGCAACAAGGGAGCAGTGTTCTGCTGTACGCTTAAGCCATTCTTTGGCGTCGCAGCGAAGGTTTTCTTTCTGTTCAGCGAACAGCACTTCAGCAGTCTTCCCATCATTATTGATGTGCTTGACCAAGGATTCAGATAAGATTTTCTCCACACGCTACATGCAATGCACACATATATATCCATCAACAACATTAGTTGCAAAACAAGGTCAAATCCATAACATCTTTTTTTTTTTTTTTTTATGGTGGTCCTTTTACTATAAAGGGGTGGCCTAACCGATTCGCAGACAAATTTATTTTGCTGCTTTATTTTTCTGTTCTGTTTTGCAAGAAACTTGCATGTTGAATGTACAGAAAAATTAGGTTTTGTGTCTGATATATTTTGCCCTGTTGTGACTTATTTGGGCCCCAAAAAAAAAAAAAAAAAGAGAGAGAGAAAGAGGGGGTAGTCTAGAAAAAGTAATGTGGCAACTAGCAAGGTTGTATTCTTATATCCAACATATGGGGGGGGGGGGGGGGGCGGCGCAGTTGTCCCCCTCAAAAATCGTACTACTTATATGTAGTGCTATAGACAAGCAAGAAAAAAAACTACTTTAGTATCTTGCATATATATCATCTTTTGAGGACAATAAATCTAAAGTGATAACCACAAAAGAATCCTAACTCATCAATCCTCTCCTTCTCTTCAATTAGTTTCCTACTTAATTTACAACTTTAAATATTTTTACGAAAACTAGTCTTCACTTGTCTTGATTGGTTTCCTATTAAAAATAAACTTTTAAATTTGTGAGAATTTTATGATTATACATGCATTGAGGTAAACAAAATTTTATTTTTTAGAACATATAAAAATAAACACAATAAAGTAAGAATACATGAAAACTTCATGAAATTTTTTTGTGATCGAAGACAAAAACACAACTAGATTTGGAAGGGCCAACCAAAGTGTCTGGTATGTAAATTTATAAAAAAAAAAATTTAAATACTTGTGGATTTAGTACATTTTTTTTGGGTAAATAAATTATATAATTCAAATTATTTTTTAACTAACTTCTTATGATCATTGTTAATTTGGCTACCATTTATTTTACTGTGAGAAAGTTGATGTTCAATTAATGGACACTACAACATATTACATTAAAAAAAAAACGGAGAGAAATGGAAACCAACATAAATTGGACTAGTTTGCGGGATATATATGTGTGTATATATATATGCATATGTTTACGTTAGAAATATGCGTATATGAGTTAGGGGTTAATTTTTTTCAATGAGATTGAAAATTTGTTAGCCCTCGTAACCTTGATTACCCCCCCTCACCTAGAATCCTGGCTCTACTACTGTCCGCACTAGTGCTCTAATACCACAATATTACGTGTAAGCACACTATTTTTGCCATCCTGACAATTTTCGATCAAAATGATCATTATGCCCTTTGACAATAGTGGCACGTTTACCAAGCTCTAGCGACCTTCAAAAACCAACTCGCCACAACTGTTAGAGTGATAGAAATACCTAAAAATCCCAAACGAGTCATTCCCAGCACTTGTTAGCCCTATCGATATGAAATATTGTCTTGCCTCGTGGTATTCCAAGCAGTTTTCCGAAATCGGGCGACATTTAGAAATCAATCACTAATACCGTCAGAGTAACAAAAATACTCACAAACCCCAGAAGTCTGTATTGGTGCTCCACGAGCAACCCGGTATAAAATAACAGTTTTGCCCCTTGGTATAATGGCACGTTTATCGAGACTAAACGACCTTCAGAAACCAACTCGCCTAGGCTATCAAAGTGACGAAAATACTCACAAATCCACATCAACACTGACTCTAGCTATGAAAAAATAACTATTTTGTCCCTTGACAATCAAGCACACTTCTAAGGCTAGATGGTCTCTAAAAACAATCGCCATTACTGTTGGAGTGACGGAAACACTAATAAACCCAGCACAAACTGCCCCTTAGCAGTCTGGCAAGTTCATAATGACATTTGAGCTAACACTGGTACCTTTTTGGACACTTTGGTATAAAATGATCGTTTAGCCTCCAACATACTGCTTGAGACCAAACGTCCCTTTAAGGTGAAAATTCCACCCCAACTACCCCTAAGCGGTCTGACATGTTTAAAATGCTAATCGAGTCAATACAAGTCCCTTTCCAACCACTTTGGTGCAAAATAACCATTTTGTCCTTGCACGCCCTAGCACCCTTTTTAAGATCATTTGGCCCTCAAAAACGAAGTAAATCGGGCCAAAATGCCTTTATAATTGTCCAAAACACTCCAATAAGACCTTAAGACCTTATCATGAGAGCCCCACCTGAAAAAAATCCAGAATCATGAAGAAAGCAATTGGAAGCCTATTAAAGTGACTTCCAAGAAATGATTTTGTTTTTCCCGTTTCCCGATATCAATCGCACCGGCAAACAGACAAGGCAAGTTGTGATCCTAATACCACTTTGAATAGTTTTCGAAGCACTTCAACCTATGCAGAAGGATTCTCAAGGTCATTTCATGATGACCTCGATCATAAAGCACAAGAAAGACTAATTCCAGGAACTAGAAGTCTGTTGAAGTGACTTTCGAAAAATGACTCTTTTCTTACTTCCATTGGTTCGTTTGTTTAGAAAACAAACGATTCAAAGGGTGGTCTTTACATCATTATGAAAAGTCTCTGGAGCACTTCAAATTGAATGGTCGGATCCTCAAGATCATCACTCAAGGGCTGCAATCACAAGGTTTGAAAAAGGCCAATTTCGAAAAACCTATAAGCTTACTAAAAAGCTCACTTCCCAAGAAATTTAATCCATCATTCAGGATCATCCAAGGCTCCAAACCAATGCCATTTTGAAGAGAATTTGAAGAACAACATCGCTAGCAAACCCAATCCTTTCAAATCATGCTCGAACTTCATAATATATAATCAAAGTGAGCTAAAAAAACAACGGCATGGAAGCCTATTCAAGGAGCATCCAGAAATCACCTAGAAAGAGACAAAATTTTTAGTTACAGATGATCTAGAACCATCTAGAAGCTTGCTACATGGCATCCAATCATTGGTCAAGGTGGACGCCACTTTAAGCGGCTTAAAGTGGCATCCCCTTTCGCCCCCTCACAATTCAAGGCTCGAAATTGGTAAGGTTACTCTGCTGGTTTTACTCTAGACCTCAAAAAAAAAAAAAAAAATCCTAGCCTCTAGCCATTTCCACATTCTAAAGCTATTTCATCAACCAAAGAGAAGATGGATTAAAGCAAGGAAGGTTCCAACCTCTCTCTCTCTCTCTCTCTCTCTCTCTCTCTCTCTCTCTCTCTCTCTCTCTCTCTCTCTCGTAGTAGGAAAGAATCAACCAAAGACCTAGCAGACACCTGTCCACAACTCCTTATTAACTAAGCTGGATGCTAGGGGCTGCACCGAAAAAAATATTCAAGGAATGAGCGTGTTTCAATATGTATGCACATAAATAACATGTACCTTATTAAGAAAAAACTATGAAATTGCCACATTTTGTGCCTTTTAATGAGAACTTTGAAATTTTCGTTGAGTGTGTGAGAAGTTAGATCTTGATTGGTTCATTGAGAGATGCTTGCAAAAGTCAAAAAAGGTGGTTGAAGCCAGAGCTTGTTATAGCACACACGAAGCTTGCTATAGCGCGTTACTTGAAAAGCAAGATCAAGGGAAGATTTAGAGGCACTCACTCTCAAGCTCACTAAAGGGTTATTATAATGAGGTCTGGTTACAAATTCTGCATTAGATTTAGAGACACTCATTATTAGACCTATTGTCACCTCGCTTTGAGCTCGTTATGGTCAGGTCCCAAGCTCGCTATAATGTGTTAAGGCGGTTTCTAGTTTTTTTTAGCTCTCTAAACCTCAACAAGTGTGATAAATTATCATAAAATAGTTGAAGGCCATGTTTTCCCACTCTTAAAGAAAGTTTTTCACTATATAATCAAGCTCCAAACTATCTCATATGCTTTATGTGAGTTGAGAAAAATTCCTAGAGAAGTGTAGGTGAGAGCCATTGAGCATTCCTTTCCTTGAGGAAGTATTCTAAAAGCTTTGAGGAATTCTCTTCCACATTCCTAATTATTGTTGAGCGAGTGAATGGTGGCTTGAAGGCTATTCAAGTCATGAAAGTTGGAATTTGACGAAAAGGCCAAATGCTGCAAGAACGTATTCGTGTAGGAAATTGAAGTAGTACGTGTTGCAGAGCTTAGTCCCAATTATGGATTCAATAAGTCTAAAAAGGTTGTAAGATATTCTTGTATTTTGTCTTTCACATAATGATTGGTTGGAGCTAGATTAGTTCCAGTGATTTTTTCTGGAAGAATTTCCACACAAAAATGTTGTGTCTCTTTTGTGATTATTTGCATTCTTATACTTTGTTCTTCACATAATGCTTGGTTAGAATTGGACTTGGTTTCGTAGTTTTTCCCAGAAAGATTTCTATGAAAAAAATAAGGTTTTCTCGTGTGATTGTTGTTTATGATTTGTTCACAGCTTGTGGTTAATTGGTATGAATTAACACATGATTATTAAATTTATAAAGGGTTAATTTCCCCTAGACCCACTAAGGTTTGGTGTACCGGCAGGCAAACCCACCACCTTTCACAAATAGGCACTTAGACACCCTGTCGTCTCCCTCCGTAAAGTACTGTTAACATTTAGGGGTATTTTGGGCTTTTACTTTATTACACCATCAATGATCAATCAACCTGTCTCCTTCCTCTCTTTTCCTATTAGCTCCTTCTCTCTCTCTCTCTCTCTCTCTCTCTCTCTCCCCCCCCCCCCCCCTTTCTTTTTTTTGGTTTCCCAAGGTATCTCCAGGCTGGCCACTTTAAGGCTTGACCCAGGACTAATCTTCTGAGGTACAGGTCGAGCGCCGAAACGGGAACCTCTCTCAAAAAAGTTTGCTGCATCCACAAGGGCTCGAAACCGAGACCTCTTGTTTAAGCAACTAGAGCCCCTTTCACTCAAGCCAACCTTCGTTGGTTCTCACTCTCCTTTCTCTTTGTATCAGATCTCTCTCTCTCTCTCTCTCTCTCTCTCTCTCTCTCTCTCTCTCCCTTCCCTGTCATGATGTCATCTCCCACCCCTTCCCCCCACTTCCCGCTCGATTACAAATCTTTTATGGTGGATCCAGACTTGCTTACAAATATGTTGAACTCGCTTAACCCCCCTCAAAACAAGTCTTTGTATTCAATTTTTTGTTTTTCTTTTGGTCAGGCCTCAAGACTGTATCTTTATTCACCAGGTGAGTTGGATAATTGTTTGGCTTTCATTTTGAAATAAATGAATAAACAAATATTTTCCACAAAAATTATACCTTCAGCAACTAAACAAATTTTAAAAAATTGAAAAAAAAAGAAAAGAATAGTGCTACTGACGAAATTGATGAAATGAGATAATTTAAGCAATAAAGGGCATTGCTATCACCTACTAATACTGGAGATAACTGCGTAGCAATCAATAAATCAAGGCATGATCAGTCTTTGTAAGTAATACAATTCACAAATATTAAAATTTTACTTGCCAAAAACAGGGTGAGGTAAATTTATGTTGAAAGTGCTCCAAACCAGATAAATTACCTTTTTTCTTTTCTAATTTATTGCAAGATTGTCAAGGAAATTAGAGGACGTACTTTGATGGATTGGGTTGGGTTCACTTATCAATTGTCTCACAGTGCGTGGATTTGGGTCTACCATGGTGGAAGAGATGGTGGTGTGAGTTGAGGTAGCATGAAGCAGTAGGCTAAAAAGGAAGTGTGATAGGTGGTGCTGGTAAAGAAGGCTGGAAACAAACAGTTAACTTTTCTATTTGTTATGTAAAACTTTTTTTTTTTTTACACTCTAGGCTATTGCTTGGGTACAATTTAATTAGTTTAATTATACAGATCTGTGATTGCTTTGATTGTAATTAATTCTTTTGAATTAGGTACTAATTAATTGTTCAAACTTTTAGTGTATGATTAAATATATAATTGTTTTTGTAATCTGAGTAGTGACATTGGGGATTCTACACAATATGTAATTCTTTTAATTGTATTGAGAAAAAAAGGACTGTAAAATTAATTTTTTTGACTGTATTCTAATATGTGTATTGTAATATGAATTTTTTAATTGTATGGCGATATGTGTATTTTAAAACAAAATTAATCTATTGTTGCATGTTATTTTTTTACATCGTATTTTTACTCTAAAAAATTAATTATACAACTTAGTTATTTTTCTAAGTTGAGATGATGCCATTTATGTGTCAGTTATTGAGAGAGAGAGAGGGAGAGAGTCTTTCTCATATTTTGGGTACAGTTGGGATTCTACACAATATGTAATTTTTTTTTCTTTTTTTATTGCAAAGAGGAGGGTAAAATCATCAACTCATGCGGGCAAATTGGTCAACAAAAGGAACCATGCAGACGGAGTTAATGGTAGGAGTTGCAACTACTCATACACAAAGCCTCAAGGTTTAGGTGCTTATTTTTTAAAAATAGTGAGTCTAGGTGTCGATACGCCAAATCTTAAGGGGTCTAAGTGAAATTAACTCATTTAAAAAAACCTACTCACCCCATCTATGTCTAATACAAGTCATTAAGTCCCATATTAGCGAGGCACAACTATTTTCATACCTCAAACAAGAGCAAGTCTTCTTGCAATTGGAAAGCATGGCTTCGGAACTTCTGTGCCAATTGCTTTTTGCTCTCTACTCCAACCATATGCAAAATGGAGTTTGAATTCTTGTCCTCCTTTCGTGCCAGCCTCCTCATTGGGATTTCCATTTTCTGTACCATATTGAATACCTCCATTTGGCGGTACTCAATGGCTACCTGTAAAATAGTGCGTCCTTCGTGATCAATGTGCTCAACTGACATAGGGTACACGTTCAGAATTTCTTCAACAATCTCCACGCAGCCTGACATGGTCGCCAAAAATAATGGTGTTCCAGCAATCCTTATGGTATGTTTTCCAACATTCTCTAGTACCCCTTCTTGCTGGGAGGCAGAGGAGTGCCCTGCTACATATTCGTGGGTCTTAGGCTGATACTGGTCTTCCACAGGTTTGGTAACTTTCCATGATGTATCTTTTTTTTATTAAGTATTTAGCATGTTTCAAAGCTGATCCAGATCTTTGCTTCTCCTTCCGAATTGCTTCCAACAATGGTACCCTACACCACACTTCAACTTCTGGAGGAGCCGAAGTCAGTAACTGTTGATTACAGGAAACGAAATTAATGGTGGAAATAAGTAAGAAACATAAATATAATTTATACACGTGTTGGCTATTTTAAAGATCAAACAATTGAAATTGAACAATTTCAATAGCAAAACACTTCCAAGATAACATAATGAAAGTCAATGCAAGAAAATTCATTCATGGAGCAACCATTGATCAAATTGAGGATTTTTTTTGTTTTGTGATCATCAATCGGACAATTGAATTCGCTATATATGTAATGTATATAATATTATATATATATATATATATATGTGAGTATTTAAAGTAAAATAACTATTTAAGGAGTATTTATAAATCTCTAGGGGCACATCTTGCCTCTGCACTGCATACACATTGTTTTTTTTTTTTTTTTATTAGTGCATACACATTGTTTGAGCACTTCAAAAGTTGTAGCTTCAGAAAATTTTTGTTGGTTATATTCAAAAACTTAATTTTTACAAAATCAAAAATTTAAAACTAGACTTCAATTTTTGTTACCATTTCTATCAACTATTTCCAATAAATCCATAAACTAATTTAAACTTCTCAATCATAAACAAAAGATAAATTTAATATAATGGTACTATTGTTTTAACAAAAAGACATAAATACATGAATTTTTGCAACTGACCTCGATGTGATTTTAAATTTTTAAATTGTTGCACAATAAACCTATTATCAGTACTATCAAATACATCATTTTCAATACATTTAACCAAATAATCGTTCATTCGTTGATTCTCAATTCGTTTACACAAGCAGTTATAAATAATTTTTATTATCGAAAAAGCTCTTTCTACCATTACAATAGCAAAGTGTAGAAGTATTAGTAATTTTTTAAGCAAATAAACAAATGAATATATAAAATCCTTACTTCAAGCAAGGTTATCAATTCTTGTGAGTTCGAATATCTCGTCGTCAGAGCTCATATCAATAATATAGTTCTAAAGTTAATTGTCTAGTGCCATGAGAACTTCATACAAAAATCAAATTGATAAAATCAAAAATTCATATTTATATTAAGTGAATAAAATTAAAAAGGGTTGCTTTTAAAAAAAATAAAATACAATAACAAAGGCTGAAGGAGTACTATAATAAACAAAATTTTTGAAATCACTATGTATATGTGTGTGTGTGTACACCCAGCCTCGTGGATAAATAAGTAAGGTAATGTCAATTACTATTATTAAAATTCAAGTTTTCAATAGGTACCCATCTAACAATGGAGAGTCAAAATTATACTGAGATAGCAACCTAAAAATATAGGTTCTACCTGCCTATTGCATAGGTTTTGCGAAAATTATTGACCCAAACTCATATATGAATTCAAACCTCTTGTATGAGTGTGTTCAATATTCCTGCCGAATAAAATGTATACCATTGAAAGAATTGTTTCAACAATGAGTGGCGCCCCCGACTTGCACTAGTTCAGTCTAAGGATGTATCGATGACTCCATACCATGTCAATCAAACAACCATTGAAAAGTAAGTTTCCCAAGCATATGCGAAACTGAAATTGAATCTGAAACTGAAACCCGGGTGTAAGCTTTTTCCCTTTATACGTACTAGATTTAGGCCATGCCATGCAGGCATTTGTTTTTAGGTTTTTAGATCTATCATTTTTGCTGAAATAATTTTACAAATAAAATAAAGATGATAACTTTTTGTTATATTTTTTTTATGCACTTTAATTATGTATTCATTTATTTTATGTGTCTTTTTATAGCATATATATGAAAACAAAAATAATTGTTAACAACATGAGAAAATTAACAACTAAAAAGGTTGGCAAGATAAAGAGATTTTTTTTTTCTTTTCATTTTAATAATTATAGTGTATAGTGGCAGGTATTTGTGAAAATCAAAACACAAAATACATCGTCGCCTGCACAAACGCTATAAAATACGTCAATTAAATCATTACAATGAATAATAGTTCGCAAAATTAAGTATAGTGAATTAAATATACAACCAAAATAATTATTGTATATTTTTCTTTTGGAATGAATTTTTTTAGTCAAATCTTAAGAGCTACTCAAAATCAATCACTTATCGTAATTATAACAACAATAGTCTTATATCATATATAATTAGCAGCTGACCCGTGCAGTGCAGTGCAGTGCAGTGCAGTGCAGTGCAGTGCAGTGGACTGGATAAAGAGATATTTTTTGTAAAACAATATTTCATAAATATTTGCTAAATTATACACATGTATCTCTCTTTATATATACATGTATATATATACTTACACCAAATCAATTAAGATTATTGATCGTTCTAATAATATAGCTTTTTAAAAAATTAACTTATTATGATGATTTTTAAAGCTTTTTAGACTATTACATAAAACTACGGTTATATATAGCATGCATTATAATATATATATATATATATATAGAAATACTGACACTCTCGTAATGATTGGTTAGTGGATGCCTTTTGCTGCAAAATTGTTTGATGATCTTTGGGAATGAAATAATTAAACAATTACGTAGCTAATTTTACAATAAAAATGTTATCAAATTTTATTTTATGTTTTTATTTCATGAGAAAATATAATGGCTATTCCAACTCTTGAAAAAGAAGGAATGGTCATTTTAATAAAAGTACATTTAAATAGTGGTATCAAATAAGAAAATAGAAATATAAGTGAAATTTACCATTCTATTCTATTCCCTTGAACCAAACATTGCCTAAGGAAACCTACTGAAAATAAACTTTGCATAAAACATGGAACTTGAATCATTCATCTGAAGTTGAACAAAGAGGGATAATAAAATAACCCGACATCTTGAGTTCTCGCCCTGTCCCGTCTCGCCCCATTTTTACTGAGACGGGTATAGAGTGATATTAATCAGAGCGGAGTGGATTTGAACAGATGTATTTTTAAAAAAATTACCAACACAAATAGGACAAGGCGGGTGTAGAAAGGGATTATCATGGCGGGATAAGAATGGAATAGGAATCATCTCTACACATGATAGTTTAAAATTAGAAGATTTTTTAGAGTGTCACGTAGGTGACATTTAGAAGAGGGAAAAAAATTAGGAATAAATACGATTACGTATATAAATATTACATCTATAGATAGATGAGCGTAGATGTATAAACATGTGTCTCGTTACCTTCTCTTGCAGTTGTATCTTGAGTTGTGACACGTGAAAAGCACATGAATTGTATATTAAGATGTATATATATATAGTGGAAAAGATGAAAGTATACATTAACTTATCCTCTCTACCCCTGCTTCCAAGTGCTGAAGGATTGCATGCTAGAAGTTGAAGACCGGTCATCCCATACTTGTTTTGTTCACACGCTAAAGATCCATCATTTTCCGCGCACAGAAGGGCCAAGTCTGTTTATATTTCGTGGTAAGAAATTGGAACGGAAACAAGAATCATCAGCATATGAGTAGCAACTGATAATGCTATTATATCACACAAATGCGGGAGGGCCCTGAAATTGTGGAGTAAATTGCCATCTCTAATTAGATCTGTGGCAATCTACAATAAATCAAATGGCTATCAAATGGCTACTTAAACTAGTGGGCTAAAAATATATCAGCAACCGATAGAGTATGTCATGTTTCGTTCTTATAGTTTTATTACAACAACTTTACCCTTTAATTTTGCAAAATATATATAATTAATTTAATTGATAACCAACATCATAGAATTAGACCAAAATTGACTTTGTTTCACACTTGAGAAGCACAATAGTAAAATCACTGCTTTTTTCTTTCTCTATTTTCCTTTTGCAACTTCTTTCTTTAGTTATATCCATCTATCTTTACTATATATTATAAAAATACGTTGTCAGGTTTTTTTAGCATAGAACTCTTAACCCAAATTTTTTTAAAATTTTGAATTGATAAAATATGTTAAAAAAAAATACACATAATGTAGTCATTGGTTGTTACTCTTCAAAGGTAATAGGGAACTATTTTATTGATATGGTAATATCCTTCAAATCCTTAATATGTGACTTTTTTTAAGTGTTTATATGAAAAGTAAATCAAAATTTTGACTCGTTATATTTGGACGTAAATTTTTTAAAATCATGTCTTTTATTTCATTGGTACTAAATAATACCACAAATGTAAATAAAAACATATAGTTTAAATAAATCATGAAGTTTCTTATTTAAAATGATTGAAAAGTTCTTATTTGAGCCATATTCCTACTTAAAGTTTCTCTCTAATAGGTAAAAAACAAAAATATGCATATATCGTATCTTATGTTTCCTCCTTGATCAGCCAAAACGTTGCCAATCCCTCCTCTCTCTTTTTTTGTCTTTAATTAAGCTGACTTTCTTTCTTGTTTTTTTAGTTAAATTGACTTTCCACATCTTTCTCTCATTTACCAAGTTTTTCTTTTCTTCCTTAAGCATGGCCAACCAACCTTTTCTAATACATAATGATTAAATGCAAATGAACTAAATAGCATGATATGCAGGGATTTCAATTTCCGCTAAGGTTTTATTTAAAATAGTTAATGTTCCAAAAGGATGATCAATGCTTCTCTTATTTGATTTATTTTTAAGATTTAAAGCTTAGCGATAATATGGTCATATTATCATTTATGTTGGCATAATATTGGCTAACAAAAAAATTTTACAAAAAAGAAGGGAATATATGAGTGAAAAAAGTGAGTTGTAGTTAAGTTTTTATGCCAATGTTGGCATAATATTGGCTAACATGATATAAATTTTTAATTTTTTTCTTTGATCTCTTTTTAACAATTTAGATACGATATATATAGGTATATACATAAATGAAAAAAGAGATTAACTGCTAGTATATATAGGTATATACATAAATGTATATTAGTTTAAGTTTAATTCACTTATATTGTATAATTTTGTTACACAAAGATACCAAAATGTGACACGTCTATGAATTTTACTTTTTTATGTTGTATTACATGTTTTTTTACTTGGTGCCTTGGAGTCGCTTGTGTAAAAAGTTTACACATTGACTGAATCAAAATCGACCTCTATGTATATATACACAATATATATGTATACATTCATATTATACACAATTCAAGGCGATGGATTACAATTGCCAAAGCAAAAAATGACAGAATATTACACTCAAATTTTATTGAAAACCCAATTGAAGAAAGTAGTAAAACAAGACCCTCCGAGTTGTTTGGTGGTGGAGAGGGTAGAATTTTGGAAGATTTGAGGGTGGTGACAGAGAATGAGGGGCGGGAGGCGATCGGGGACGTAGACGACACTATTGGCGACGGAGGCTAGGAGGAGAATGGGTGGCGGGTGGGCTTGTAGAGTAGGGATTTGGTGGCCGGGAAGGATGGTTGTTGGTCGTGCTGGTGGTGGTTTTTGTCTGTCATTTTATCGAAGAGTTTAATTTTAATGTACCAACCGTATAAAATATTTTTATACAAGCAAAGTATTAGGTACGACACGTGTCTTTTAAAATTTAAATACAATATAAAGAAGTAAAATTCATAAACACATATTGCATTCTAGCGTCCGTTGGTGTAAAAAAATTTTATACCGTTAATACATCAAAATTAAACTCTGGTGCTCCAATCGTGAATATTGCACTAGAATGAGATGAAAGAAAATTCCCAAAACTGCAGAGATAATGCCTAGAAAATTTGTATAATCTTATCAGAATAATGATGTGGTGAAGATGTTTTTATAATTCAGAGTCATCTATTTTGTGTTAAATTGAATAACTCAAATCTAATCACGTCATTCTTTGCAAAAATTTTATGTTTCATCACAACTTGATAAATGCCAAAGCTGTATATAAATCCTACTTGCTAACCCAATTGGTTTCTTGGAATTATCATTTATGTGCTGCCATTACCGCTACTTCTCCTGAAAGCGAAAAGGGGGGGGTGTATAGTCTATTTGTCCATATTCTTATGTAAAATGAATAGTGCAGTCTGATCCCTTTGCATTACCTTTTTCTAACTAGTTTTTTAAAATAAAATATTTTTTTGTTTTAGTGTTTTTTCCAACTAAATTCAATTAATTTTTGTTTTTATGGACTTTTAGTTATTCATACCCATAAAATGAGAAAAAATAAAAAACAAATAGAAAATCTTATTCCCATGGGGCATGGCTTTGCTTTTTTGTTCTTTTTTTATGGATACGAATGTGTTGAAGCTCCTTAGATTTGTTGGCGGCCTTGGCCTTCCAACCCTTAAGGTTAAGACACTCTGTGTACTTGTATGCATGTCTGTGTTGATCAGTTTACGGGGATTGTGGGTGTCTCTTTGAGTCTTTGCACGATGGAAATTTTGGGCCTCTCTCTAAAACAACAAAGGAGAGAACATAGGAGAGGAAAAGAAGCAGATGAGAGAGAGTTGGGCACAAGGAAAGGAAAGAGAAAGAAAAGGGTAAATGACGGAGAAAAAGGAAACACTTTCTCTTTTTTTCTTTCCATTTTCTCTATGTTTTCTTTACAAAATTAAACAAAAAAAGAAAATTAATTTTCATTCTATTCTCTCCCCAAGTTCCAAACAGGGTGTTAGTTTAACGTTATGCCCCTCTTGTGCATGGCATATGGCTAGTTTTCAAATGGACTAATTTGTATATTTTAAAAAAATTAAAAACTAAAATTAATGCTATTAAACTACAAGAGAGGTTGTGGTGGGAGCGGTTTTGCTGCAGTGAATTCACCACGACAAGGCCACATCTCTAAAGAATTGTAACTCACTTGATCCCAAAATTTAAAAGACACTTTTCTCTCTCCTCAGACTCTCTCTCTTCATTTTTTCTGCTCTGCATTTTTGCCCCCCTTTTTTTTCCCTCTTTCTTAAAGCAATGACTCTTCAGACATTTTTTTCGTCCATCCGCCGATCCACATGTGCATATTATATACTCACACATCTTCACATATATATACCGTTTTGAGCTTCTTAAAAAAAAAAAAAAAAAAAGTATATATACGCACACATATATACAAATATCTATGGGTATACTATAAGCCTCTGGCTGATAGTTCTCACGACCCAACGAAACTTCCAATCAATCCAGTCTTGTACACAAAGCGCACTTCCAAAATCACCATGAATATGTACAAAGAACCTACGTCAATCAATAATTGAATTCAATCTCGTTCGACTCAGTAACACAAACAAATCCTACTTACATTCTTAATATCTTATTCTCTATCCCTAATTTCAAAAACACAAACCCCGAATCAATACCTTCCGATGATAAATAGAGGAGAACTTTCTAGAGAGAGAAAAAGCGACCTCACTTAAAATTCGATATTGCAGCATTAACTAAATTTGAATCTGAAGCTAGAGAGAGAAGAGGATCAGTCAGGCCATCAAAACATAATCACAGAAGCATTTTAAAGAGACTGAGGTTGTTATATAGATGTATAGATACAGAAAGAAAGAAGAGAGAAAAAGTGTCATATTAAGGAAAAGGATCTAGTGAGATGCAATCGTTTAGAGTGATGGACTAGGCGTATTTGCACTGGAACACATCAGCGACTTTGACTGACTGCACCTAGGGCAATTGCAGCAAAATCACGCCCGATTGGGGTAAGCACCCCAAAACAATGGCATCCAATTGGATGCGCATCGTGCGCACCTTTTTAGGGGTCATATACACTACAGAAAAATTCTTAAACTACAAGGGACTTAAATGCGATACGGAGCCAAACTAAGTAATACAGCTGTAATTAGACCCAAACAAATTAAGCAAGAACGACAGCTAGCATAGCCTCAGCTGGGAAGTACTCACCAAAATTCTCGGTGATAATGGACGCGTGAAGTACTGTACTGCCTTGATTTCCCTTTCGATAAAAGCCTCCCTTTTCCTGACTCCCACAAATTTCGTCGACTTTTCTATCTAGAAACTTGAACATCTCAATTTGGCCATAGCGAGCTGCACGATAAAGAGCGGTCTCTTCAAATTTATTGCGTATGATAATCAAGTCGAGTTTTCTGCGCAACATTTCCCTCGCGGCTGGGATCAATTTGTCTGAAATGGCTGCCTCGTGGAGGATTGTGTTTCCAACTCCATTTTGATGGGTTATTTTGTTGAGACGATCTTCAGTCGACGACACCATTTCAAGCAAACGAAGTACTAAGTCAACTTCTTCACAGAATGTGGCGACATGGAGGACTGTATCATCGTGTATGGTTAGCACATGTAATGGACCATCTTCAAGTTCTTGGCAGTGCTCAAGCACCTTGATCTCATCTTTATTCATTAAAGCTTTGTATATCTCCCTATTACGCTCATCCTCTACACTACTATCAGCCATGAAAAGCTAGATAAGGTTTCAAGCAGTACTAGGTTTAGACCGTGTCATGCGTCTCTCTGGCTATGCGTCGTCTGTATTTATTATGTGTGGATGTTGAGAATACAGCCGCCTCTGTCTCCCCCTCTCCCTCTACAATCTATCTCCTGAAAAATCTGTTCACACTTTCGCTCTCTAATTAAGTCTGCATACGAGAAATTTTTCCCTGCCCTTGGAACCTCTCACATGAGAAGTGGATCCCACTTTACTTAATAAGTGGACTCCACCTCTCATGTGAGAGGTAGAACAATGTCGAAGGAGTATAAAATAATTTTTCTTAGATACCAACCGACCTATTATAATGAAGAGGAGGCTATTTTTCTTCTCCTCGTCAAATTACTATTGTGCCCTTACAGCATTATAGACTAGAAAAATGATATTCTTTTCAAAAAATTATATGTATAAAAAAAAATTTATCAAAATAATATGACAGTGACATTATAATAATTATGATTTAAGCATGCTAGGTGTTTTGCTAAGAAACGAATGGGCTCTTATTCTAATCAAATCATTTTAATAAAAAATTATGTATGTATTTTGTTATTTAAATAACATTCCCCTTATATTCAATTCTTATTTGTACATCACAGTTATATTATGGTATTCACATTCGCAGTCGGGCCCCGCCTTCACGATTCGTCTTCTTCGTCGAACTCTCGCCTTCACGGTTTGTCTTCTTCGTCTTCTTCGTTGAACTCTTCATGTGCCCAACCGCCAAAGCAACTCGAACAAATTATATCTACTCTATGCCTTATCAGTTATTAATTAATACCATTATCTTTCGATATTAGATTTGTAGAGAAAAGAGAAATTGAAAATAAAAAATAAAAATATATAAAAAAATAAGATGAAGGTAGTTAATTTTTTCTTTTCTAATTGAGTTTGAAAATTAACAAATAGTTGGCAAAAATTCATTTTTGGTTGGTTACCCTAAAAAAAACAAATAACTTTATTTTATTTTTAATTTTATTTCTCTTGATAAATTCAAGATCCAAACATAGTATTTGTATTTTTATAATACATAATATCAAAGACCTTGGCAATGAGAGGATATTATTGACATGTGAGGATAGATATTAGAAATTATAGCGAAAGTAGTGACAGGGTAGATTGATAATACTCACAGGCCATGTTTGCTTGAGGGATAAGAGATGTGGATTGGAGATGGTATCCTGTAGGGTACACAAAACCTATGTTTGGCAAAAATAATAGTACCGGATTACATCTCTCTCTTCCAAAAATGGATAATATGTAATGCCATGGGAGAGTTGGTATTACATACCCCGGGATAAGATAAAAATTAAATTTTTACCTTTTTTTAACTATTATAATAGGTTAATGTAATTTTATATCAGTATATTACAATATAATATACTATTAGTATTAATTTTGTAATAAATAATATGATAATATTACAATATAATATGCTATTAGTATTAATTTCGTAATAAATAATATGATAATTATTAGGATTTTTAGTATTGGCTAATCTTGTAGACAAAAATTCATTACTTGTATCTTGTTTCAAATAGTATTTGGGTCAAATAAGTCTAAAATTCAAGTTCAAACTGCCAAACTACAAGCTCTCCAAGCTGCAGTATAAGTTTTTAAAGCACGCATAGCTGAAACTTTCGATGGTCATATCTCTTTACTTAGGTGTCCGTTTAAGCTTCATAATATATAGATTCCATGTAATTTTTCAAGAGCAATCTAAATGTGCAGAGAAACATGGCTCGAGCAAAGTTAGTTCAAGCGATATGTGAAAATTCTATAGAAGTAAAAATCCAGAGAACATTGCTTGAAATTCGCTCGAGTAATACGCCAAACTCATATTCAAATTTAATTTTATATAAGTATACTATTTTTATTTTTTTTGCTATTGTACCTGTCTCTCATTCTCACTTCATTGGTATCATTCTCATTCTATTTTTCTTTTTGATTAATTGACAAAAAGGGGGAGAAGAATTTGAGTAGTATTTGACATGCAAATTATATTGCAAAATTGTACAATGCATGTTTGTTGAAAAATGAGTTAAACATCATTTAGAATTGACAAGTAGAATCTGTTTATGGGGGAGAAGAATTTTGAAATGAAAATTGTATTGCAAAATTGTACAAAGCACATTTGTTGAAAAATAAGTCAAAATTGGAATAACATGACTTATAGGGAGAAGTATCTTTTCAAAATTGGGGAACCTGAATTAGACAAGAAATGAAATTTACTAAAACTAACATGAATTATTTATTGCATTAGTATTAAATGAAAATGAAATGAAACGAGTACCTTTTGACATATTTAGAGCATATTCTCAGGGGGAGTAACATGAATCATTTATCTCAAAATATCTTTGATTTCACTGACAAAAACTCTATGAAATTGTTCTTGAAATACTTTTATCCTTTAAAAATCATTTGCTTAATTACAAAACAAAGGGGGAGTTTTCTCATTGGTATATTATTTAACTCTATTCATTTCATCCAGTCTTACATGAACTTATTTTGCAAAGGTTTAGTCATCATCAAAAAGGGAGAGATTGTTGACTTAAAGTTGACCCTTGTTGACTTAAGGTTAATTCCCATGTTGATTTTGATGATAACTAAACCTTGTGTTATTTTACTAATGAATCTACTTAGTGTGTAGATTAACAAAGTTCATAACTTAAACTTAAAGTTAAATCTTAAGTCTAATACATGTCAAAGAGAATGCACAACAAATTCAAGATCATGCAATGAATTCTAAGATTTATGCAATGAACCAAACAGAGGATTGACGCCTATCTCTACATCAAACAAATGTCTCACATTCGAAGAGATTGAAGGCGTTCAAATAAAGCTTCTATCAAGTATTCATAGTTTCAATAAAAATTGATTTGCATTAGACTAAAAACCTCATCAGAATATGCAAAGATCAGTTGAGGAGGTGCAATACTCAGTTGAAGATGAATTGTTTGTTGAAGAGTTTGAAAATGCTCAAGAGATTATTTCATCTAGTATGCAAAGATCGATTTCAGATTATGTGATTGAAGTTGCTAAGAAGATGGCTCACAATAATTATCTGATTTCTATCTAAAATTCAAGTGAAGAATTCTTTAAAGATGAAAAGGATAAATGTAGACTAGATGTATGAAGAGATTTCATCAGGTCTGCAATGGTCTCACTGAAGTGATCTGTAAAGAAGAAAGAAGAATTGCTATCAAAGAGAGGAAATCAGAATTAAAGCATTGTGAAGCTCTACGCAATTGAGGAAACTTGGCATTGAAAAAGGATGTTCTACAATGATAGAAGGAGCTGAGCAAATGAAGAAGAAAAGATGAATATTGATCTAATGAAGCTTTGACAGTTTGGGATTCAAGAAGAAGATCAATATCCAATGATTAATTCAATCCAAATTGAATAGAAGTTAACTCTGATGAGTTAAGAAGATTTGGTTGATCATCATACCCCAAAGACATACTCCTTGAAGATTTTATACCTATGCTAAGATGACCTGAAACATTGGAAGATAGAATACAGAATTCTGGGCAATGAGGGGACTCTTGGAAATGAGGAGTCGCCTCATGGTTACAGAAGTAAAAGGCCTCAAGACGAAATGATAAATGAGCGGACTCATAAAAGCAAGGAGTCGCCTCATGGTTACAGAAGTAAAAGGCCTCAAGACGAAATGATAAATAAGCGGACTCATGTACAATGAAGAGTTGCCTCTTGATCATAGAAGCAAAAGGCCTAAAGACCAAATAGACAATGAGTGGACTCATTGTAATAAAGAATCACCCCATGGAGACAGACGCAAAGGCTTGAAGATAACATGATCAATGAGCGGACACATGAAGACGAAGAGTCGCCTCTTGGTAGCAAAAGTAAAAGGCTTGAAGATGAAATAATCAATGAGCGGACATCTGAAGATGAAGTGTCGCCTCATGATAGCAGAAGCCAAAGATGTGAAGACAGAATGAACAAGGAGTCGCCTCATCGATATGAAGAGTGGACTCATGAAGTCAATGATCAACAACTGGTAAATGCAGAAGCAGAAAGTGTCGACTCCACAGACCTGGAGCCGACTCCTCTGATATAACGGCTATTTTTCTTAACGTTATAACGGACTGGACGTGCATTTATGATACCCAACCACCTCTAACAGATGGAATCAATACAAGAGTATATATATAACCTTCCAGCTGCATTTATACAAGTGATTGAAGACAAAAACAAGATCAACTGACTGAATCACTAATATACTTTGATATTCTTCCTGTTTTCTTCCTGTGAGCTTTGAATGTAAAATTTACTCTTGTTAGAGAGTGTTAGTTACTTGTATAGTTTTATACACTTGTAATTGAGAGTTTAGAGAGTTCTCTTGTGAAAGAAAAACTCTTGTAAGTTTGAGTGGAGCTTGGACAAAACCACTTAGACATTGAAGAGCTTGGTGAGGCGTTCTTGTATAGTGAGCTGAGCACTTTGTCAATTAGTAGCCCATCTTGTAATAGGTGATTACATAGTGGAAGAAGACTTCAAGGAGGTCTTGGGGTGAGGACGTAGACCACGGTTTGTGGTTGAACCTCAGTAAATCTGTGTGCTCTTTCTATTGCTCTGTTTTCTTTACTTCTTTTGATTACATTGCATTGCATATAGATTGACTTTTGTTACATTGCTTAGATTAATTTTAATTAATCTTATTTACTCTTAATCTTTGAAAAACCCAATTCACCCCCCTCTTGGGTTGCCTATTGGACCAACTAAACACAGTTGTGAGATCGTCTTGGTAGATTCCGAGGATGAGAAAGAACACCATGGTAATTCGGTGTTGAGGTCGAAACCAGGGAGAATAGAAACTCTAGGAATCGAGCAAGTAGTCTTAAACCGGATTCGTAGGGATTTGGACAGCAATTGTGGAGATTCAATTGTTATGGTTGTAAGTCGTACTTGTGTAACCTGTTCATTATAATGCTTAGCTTGTTGAACATGGTTTTTTCCCAAGTTGGTTTTATCGCTTAACATTACTATTGTGTGATGTATGCATGTGAATGATCATTTAGGTAAAGAGAACTTGATAAAATTTCTTAGGCAGATAGGTGGTCATAAGTCTTAATCCGTGAAACTAGAATTTTCAATTGGTATCAGAACGGGTCACTCATAAATCTTTTATTCAAGCGTGATTCTAATATTCTGAATTCATGGATTTATCACGAGAGAATGCATCACTTGAAATTTGATGGCTTAAATTGTGAGTATTAGAAACCACGCATGATAGTCTTTTTGAAATCTATTGATGAACATGTTTGGCTCTCTATTGTGTGTGGTTGGAGTTCCCCTAGGATTACTGTACGCATTAAGATTATCCCAAAATCTTAAGAACAATGGAATAACCATGAATTAGAAAAATTCATGTGGGATAGTAAGGCTCTAAATTCTATCTTTAACGATGTCACAACTAAACAATTTGGTTATATATATACGAATGGAACCGTTAAAGAAATATGGGATGTTCTTAAAGCTGCATATGAAAAGACTCATAATATCATAACGGGCACATCGTATGCGCATGAGCATATAAGTACATCTTCCCATGATAATATTGATGATTTGAATGATTCTCAAGAGTCAAAGTGACTCTGATAATGATAGTGAGAACACTCATCAGAAGTTTAATTAGTTGTTTAAAGTGTGTCTTAAGGCCAAAAAGGCTAATAAGAGCTTGCATGAAAAAAGAGACACACTGAAATAACAAATCGATAAATCTAGTGTTCTCATTAATAAATTGAAGTGTAATGAGGTCACTTTATTGGAAAAGGTCTCTATGTTGGAAAAGAAATTACATACTTCTATTAAGATCAATAAGAGTCTAGAGGGGAAGGTATCTACACTTGAGTCTGATCTTGCTAAAATTAATAATACTCTCAAGAAAATGACTGCAGGTTCTAAGAAGATAGACGAAATCTAGAACGCTCAAAGAAGGACTCTTGATATGACTGGAATAGGGTATATAGAGAAACTTTATTCATCTTCCCGACAGGCAAGTAAGCTAAATTTGGTTAAAACTCAAGGTAAGTCTCTTATACCTCCTAAAGGCCATACTACTAAGTTTGTACCCACGTATCACCATTGTGGTATCAAGGGTCATATTTGGCCTTATTGTCCTAGGTTGAAGACCAAGCATGTGTCCCGTAAAACCAACATCACTCATGCATCTGTGAAACAAAATATTAAGGTCAAACCTACTAGGTTTGTTCCTACATGTCACTATTGTGGTGTCAAATGTCACATTAGGCCACATTGCCACAAATTGTGGAAGGCCCCTAGGATATATGGGTATGATCAACCTAAGAAACCAAATGGGAGGTTAAAAAATCATATTCATGTTCATGTTAATAAGTCTAGAGTCTTGAATGATGAATTGAATAGACTTAGATAATGATCAACGCCAAGGCAAGTTCCTAAAAAATTTAAAAAAAGGAAAAACCTCAATGCCAAGGCTAAACATGGCACACAACCCAAGGTCCATAAAACAGTTAAAAAAATTAAGACTATGGTTATTTGGGTTAGAAAGTCTAATTTATAGACTTTGAGGTCCCCTAAGAAATTTGTAGGGAAAAGCCTTACTAAATGAAGGCAAGTTGTGAGATTCTAATCTCATAATTCCATAATTCATTGCATGTTTACTTATGATGTGTGCATGTGTGTGTGATGTGTGCCTTATGATTTTGTGATGACTTTAGCATTATTTATCACGAGACCCATGATAATTTTACTAAAGGGAGTGTGGTGCGGCTAGAGAATTCCATGTGGGGGGAATGGTTTGTCAAGCTATAATTGGTTCAAGCAAGGTAATAGGAATAGGAATAAGTGGTGTGGTCATTGGTTGAGTAAGGAAGCAATTGAATATATAAGTAATACAAAACATATATGCACACATAGTCATATTCATGGTCTTCGAGTCATCTATTAAGATTTATATAGGTGTTGCACCAACACATATATGGTGCCATCACCAACTTGAAAGCCATTTGATTCGTGCGTAGCATAAGGGATCATCACCAACTTGAAGGGGAAAAAAAAAACAAAAGCAAAAAGAAGGAAGATTGGAAGGCCATCCAGCCAAGAGAAGAAGTATAAGGAAAAAAGAAGAGAGGAAAAGGGAAGAAAGAAGGAGAGGCAAATTCTTCACCTAAGGTATTGTCAAGCTTCTAGTCTTCCATACATGTAGATTTAAGTTGGAATAGGAGATTAGAAGTTGTCTTGAAATAGTGGAGCTTCAACCATAGCTGCTGCCCAGAATTTAGGCAGGAGCAGCAACTTTCAAATCTTATTTTCAAAACCTTAACAAGTTCTGATCTAAATTTTGAGACCATGGCTGGAAATAGCGTGAAAACCCTTCATTTGGGGCTCAAAGTTTGCTCAGTTTGGTTAAGAATTGAGAGAGAAAACTCTATCTAAATTTGGAGGAGTTTCTGCTGTGAAAATATGTAGAAACAACCACTTTCAGAAGCTGTTTGACATATCTAAACATCTTATTCCGGGCTGAATTTTTGTACACTTAAGCTCTGATACCAAACTGTCACACTCCCAACCTAATTAGACATCATTAATGTCACATTAAGTAGGGCATGATCGCACAGGCCACCGTACCTGTGAATAACACTTTACCATACACTAAAAGGTAAACCACAAATTGACTAAACAGATATATATTCACGAACTAGGCATCCATACCATACGATACAAGAAAAGTAAACCATAGGTTATATCATTACAAAGCATTATATAAAATCAAGACCCAATGTCTAATACAAAACACGGCAAGAAGCAGAAAGAAAACAGCCAAAGCTCACCCCCAAGACTCGACACTCCTGACCCCAATATAGATGCCACCACGACGATGACCTAGACTACAGTGAAGCGTGTTGACTCAAGGTTGATCCCCATATTGATTTTGATGATAACTAAACCTTATGTTATTTTATTAATGCATTTACTTAGTGTGCAGATTAATAAAATTTATAATTTAGACTTAAAGTTTAATTTTAAGTCTAATACTTGTCAAAGTGAATGTACAACAAACGCAAAATCAAGCAATGAACTCCAAGAGCCACTACAAGAAAAAAACACGTTTAGTAACAAATAAAGTAGTCACTGAATGTTATTTTTTAGTCGCCAATATAAATTCGCGACTAAGGTGGCGACTAAATTATTTAGTGGCCTATTAGAAATTACTAAATGTTATGGTAACTAAGTTTTGGTTAGTCGCTGATATGTGATCAATGGGGACTAAACGTGACGACTAAATTGATAGTCGCCAAAAGGTAATTAGTCACGAAAAGATGTCATATGGCAACCATTGAAGTTAGTCGCCAAACTCCCATAGTTGCCAATATTTAGTCAGCGGCGACTACACTTTGCGACTAATTATTAGTTGCTATAGCTAATTGTTCGCTAAAGTCATCTTATAGTGACCAATATAAGTAGTTACAAATCCCACGATCATAAGGACTTTCGCAACCAAAACATGTTAGTAGCCAAAGAATTAGTTGCTCATTTATTAAGAAGATATTGGAGACGACCATTATTATCTAAAACCTATACGAATCACAATCAATTCTAATTTAACAAGTACGCAGAGCTTCGTATAAAGAAACTATATACTTAATTTCAATAAAAATATCAGTGCCAATATCCACAAAACTATATCCACCTATATGTACACAATAAAATTCTAAAATGCATGTAAATTAATTCAAAACCTTTATAATTCATAAGCATGAACTAGCCTAAAATAACATGTGCAATTAGCCATAATATCAACATCTAAAATCTTCGTCCCACCAAAACTTCGTCCCACAAAATCTTTGTCCATAATGGCCATCAGCAATCTGTAAAAGAATAAACACAAAGAAAACAAAAGATTTCATTAGTAACAATCCTAAAGTAGAAATTCTAATGTGATTACAAAAGACTTACAAAATTTGAACTTGATGTAGGCAGAACAAAAAAAGTGAATAACCATTATGTCTTATTCATTATCCAACGGTCAATTTGATTTTGAGCAGAAGTGAGAGGCAATTTGATTTTGTTACAAATTTAGTGACTTCCCAATTGTTTTCTCTAGAATATGATTAGCTACGAATCATAATAATATTCTAGACTTAACTCAGACGAGTTTTATTACACAGACTTGGTAGAGGTTCCTATAGTGGGCATTAGTGTTAAATCATCTAACCAGCTAAACATGAATCAGATGTGTACAAACCATTTTGGCAAACATATTATTTTCAATTACATAATTAAAGAGAGTTGGAGTGGCAAGACATGGACCCATACCAAATTCCTTGACTATTTCCACATGCCTTCATCTGCTGCATCATCAAACGTTGAAGTTCGTCGAATTTTTTTGTAGTTCATCGCAGCTCCTCTTCTCGTCCTCTCTCTCTCTTTGTTGCTCTTTCCGCTCCTTTTCTCGCTTCTCCTTCTCTCTTGCCCGTTCCTCACGAAGTATCTCTAATTCAGATGCAAGTGTCTTCAGCTTTTGATTTGAACGAGACTCATTATCATAGCCCGATGATGGCTTTGGACCTACCCCAAACCCAAGGATGTACCATTTTCTCTCACCAAGCGCTTTCCTTGAGATTTCTTCAGGTGTTATATGTATGCCGGATGCCTTAGCATCGTCACGAATTTTCACCATCTCTTCTTGTCAAAAAGGAAACAAAGGTTATAAATTAGTTACCATTTTTTGACAATACTAATAGTTCAATGAGCTAGTATTGTACAAGAGTATATAAGGCTTAAATATATACGTATTGCCTTTAGCATTCTGGGTGCAACCACTCTTTTGTCTTTTTTGACTGATGTCCATCCTTAAAATAATCAATAAAATCTGGCATTTCTTCATCTGTGGCCCGTGGCTGCTAAGTCAATAAACTACATAAGTCATTTACTTTTATTGAAAATATGAGTTATATACCTTAAAAACTACAAAATTTATAGTGTGTTTTACATAACATTAACTATTACCTTTTTGGTCATCGTAGCAGCAAATGATCTCAATCCCAGGGAATGGCCGTATGACAACTTTTTCTTATTCTTTCTACCAGCTTTTGACCTTTTCTACAAAAAAGAAATATAAACTTGAACTTCAAACTGAATTAATCACAACTCATTACAATTTTAAACTGAAATTAAATGGTGGTAAACTTACCCTAAATGTTTTACTCTTAAATGCATGATCGATCATGTACTTCTAATCAGCCACCTTCACCCCCTTGTATGGTTCATTGTATGGATCAACCATAACTTTTTTTGACTTGCGATAATGCTTACTCATCTTGCCTTTTCAATTTTTATACAAAAGATTAACCCTCTTATTTATCACAGTAAGGACTACAGGGTTATTCTCATCTGAATCCTCATTAGTAGTGATGCAAAATTTGTCCTACCAAAACAAGAATAAGTTAAAAGTACTTGCAAACTGTTTAATATATAGTTTGCAACCTAGAAGACAATTTGTAGTTGAGTAGTCTAGAGCTATTACCCGCACAAACTGTAGACTAGTTTCTTTAACTATTGGGTCAATAAGTTTCCATCTCTCAGCAAATCCTTCAATAGGACAATACATTCTAATTGCAATGCCCAGCTGATTTGAACACATGGGAGCATAAGGACTGTAAAATGTGTTGAACCCTTCAAAAATCGGCACTGGGAGCCTTTCTCCAAAATTGTCATCAATTAGTTTAGTTAATCATTTTCCAAGACTAGGCCCCCGCTCATGCTTTGACCCCGACCCACCTGACAAATATTTTTAACCTGACATTTTACCAATTACTATTTTAGCAGTTACACCGGTGGGTCTAGCAAGTATAAAGCAGCTATCATTTTACCTACACCCCTCGTAACAATAGGAATTGGTGCACTTGGTTCAGAGTGATCAACATTGTGCGATTGATTAGACACCACAGGTGGCTGTTCTAGCTGCTCTGAAGGCAAAGAACTCAGCAAAAGAGTGGTGGTTGGTGGCCCACTCAAGGATTACAAATTCATAAGTGAGTTCTCGGCTGAAGGTGATGATGTAGTCCTTCTTTTCTTCCCCGAATGCATGGTCACCTATTAAATTAAAATGCAATGCATTAGAAAAGCATGAACATGAACATGAAAAGCGACTATGTTATTAAATAATAAGTATTGTTATTAAAAAATAAAATAAAGTCATTAGTGACAACTGAATTATAAAATTGAGCATCACGGAACCAGCTAATTAAAAAAATCCTTTGGTTTAGGTATAACGTGATTAGGGACAACTTGTTTAGCTAACAAAATCTTTCAAACCAAGTCATTACCAAGTGTTGTCACAAATATTACCTTATCTCTTCGAGATCGAGATGAATGGTCATTTTCAGTTGATGAGTATGTTCCTTCCTCATCTGAAGGTAGATATTTATCATCATCATGACTTTTATTCTTATTTTTCTTCTGATTACCTCCATGCTTAGAACATGTAATTGAATTGAACAATGAATTTGACAATCCTTTTAAATTTAAATCTGCAAGCCTAGCATTGTTACTTTCAATTCTATTTTTTCTTTGCATCTCGTAGTCCATCACTGTCTGGAACATGCTTGTATTGTGACTTTCAATTGCAATTTTTCTTTGCATCTCATACTCCATCACCGTCTGGGACATGCCTCCAGGCTTGATAAACAACTTACGCTTTATTGACTTATCTGCAACTATAACAGACATGAAATGTTCAGAAGTAATTAATATGATAAACTAAATGCATTATGTATTGACGTAGAATCAATGACAGCATGTTTCAATATATATTGTAGCAAAAAGATGTACTGGTATGCACAGGTGCAACTCCTCCATTATCCAACACCAACCTTACCTTTATATCCTCTCACAATGCCATATACATATATAAATGCAGCTGTGTTTGTGGCAGCTGAAAACAGGAGGTCAAAATAGTGCATATATAATAGATTGGGAATCTCGCGATGGCGCGCTAATAGCACAGTGAGTTTTTTTCACAGGACGAAAGACCACGCAATCGCACGCTAGACCTTGCGATCGCGCGCTAGACCTTGCCATCACGCGCTATACCTCGCCATCGCGCGCTCTAACGGGTTACCTGGCTTGGTGAAGAAAACAAAACTACAAATCGTATGAGGAGGAGATAGGTAGTATTCAAGGTTAGATATTAGCGATGAGAGGCTCTCGTTATGGCCAAATTAGTCTAGAAATTGATTACACCAAATCAAAGCAACAAATTTAAAGCATCCAACTAGGGTTTCCTATGAATCAAATTAACAAATAATCTAAGCTTAAATAATCAGATCGCAAACCGTAAGAAGCATCGTACATGAGCAAGAGGAAGAGAGAAACGGATTGAGATTGTTTTTCTCTCTATATGTAGCTAGACATACAAGATTGTGGGAGAGAGAGAATAGAGAAGAGAGAGATTGTTTTGCTTTGATTGAGATCGATAGAAGGGTTTACAGAGACTGAGAAAGCTGAGAAAAATAAACGTGAAAAGTATTGCGCCATTTTTTTGGAGGGAAATTTAGGAAACAAATAATTTCAATACTCCTTGTATTTTATAAATTAGATTTAGAGTTTTTTTTAATTCTAAATACACACGAGACTATTTTGACTCGTACCAATCATAATATTGGTTTAGTAAATTAATTCCAATCAACTCCTTGTATCTTTATTTATTTTTTATTTAGTTGTAATGATTTATGTGAAATCATATAAAAAATTAAACAACCCAAAATATAAAGGGTTTTATGTATTTGAATTCTAATTATATTAATTAATTAAAAAATTAAATAAAGAGAAATAACATTAACTTATAAGAGATAAAATAACTCAAATAGAGAGAAATCATTAATTCGTGGAATAGTATGGTAAATAATTTGCTTAGTGACACCAATTAACAATAACTTTGTTCCGTTTGAAATTTATGTATTCTAAAATACATAGTCAAATAAAATTATAGCAAGTATTTATTTTTCAAATATATATTAAAATTTTAAATGTACATTTTATTTTATTTTCATTGTCAATTTTGTATTTTGAAAACTAAGCAACCCAAATACAACAGCTAGCCCCATGAAGAGGTATCCATTGCTAATACGTTATGCACTAATTACCACTTTTGTTGCTAATTAAAATCTAAATCATTGTACTCTACAATTCAATAAGATTTTTTTTTTCTATTGTCTTATGTTGTGGCTATTTGATATTGAAATTTTTATCCTTTTCCTTTTCCTTTTCAAAAGGTATAGAGATTTTCATCCTTGACGCTATGTTTGAATCTTAGATTTACAGAGGAAAAGGAAAATAAAATAATAAAATAAAATAAAATGAAAGAAACTAATTTTATTAACATTATTAACATTAATTTGTTCATGGTTCTTGGTGATTTCACCACATACGAGACAACCCAAAAAGCATTACGAATGGCGCCATACAAAAAAAAAAAAAATAGAATTGAAATTAGACATGCTTAAAATCATATAATAAATGCTTAAAATCATGAGATGAACCAAAAAAAAAAAACAAGCAAGACAATCCAAATTAAATTACAAATGGCGCCATACAACATTTTAAAAGTTTCACATTAAGAATAATCCCAACTAATTAATTCTTAAAGATATATAATTCAATTTCCAACATTTATCTTTAAAATCCTTTAATCCATCCCTAATCATTAAACATATTGTGATTCAAAATTAAAATCATGAGATGAACAAAAAAAGAAAAAAACAAGCAAGACAATCCAAAATTACGAATGGCGCCATACAAAATTTTAAAAGTTTCACACTAAGAATATTCTCAACTAATTATTTTGTAAAGATATATAATGCAATTTTCAACATTTATCTTTTAAAATCCTTTAATCCATCCCTCATCGTTAAACATATTGTAATTCCTAAAATCTCTCCCTATGGATCATAAATTTATATTTTAAATTGTACACCCATCTTACATATACGAGAAAAGTATATAACTTCTCTGTATCTAATTACTCATTCCAAATATTAAAAGCTACAAAGATCATGACTTTTTCAAATAAAAACTTTACAATCTATATCCCAAGAAAAAAAGAAACAAATCTTTGCAATATTACTACTAACAAAAAACAAGGCGACATTTCCCTGAAATTAAAACTCCTTAATTCGTTTATTTTTCTTAAAGCACTCTCTATTCCCTATTGGTCAGAATATCTTTTTAATACTCTAAAAAATAGTACTTTATTTGCATTCCCAAAATTACTTGCATAAACAAATAAATTTTTTTAATCAAATGTAATTTAAATATATATATATATATAAATATAGACCACAGCATTTAGTCTATATATACCATAAAAAATAATATTTTTAATGAAACATATAGAACAAAATTATATGTTCTCTAATTAATAAAGAGAACAGCAATACGTAAAAATGCTAAAAATGACATTTATATTTTCAATGGATTTTTGTTACAATGACAAATAAGACTTATTATTTGGGACAATAAATTAAAAAATAAAAATTAAGATACAATTTGATGAGACCTCTCAAGAATTGTTGGAAATTCCAAATTCACATGGTCATATGCTGTTGGAAATTCCAAATTCCCGTGAGCATATATTTTATTTTTTATGTTTGAATAAATATTTTTTATATTATTCTATATATAAGTATAAAAAGAAATATATAAGAATTATACCTCAATATTGGACTCAATTAAAGAAATTATTGCATAACTAAAGCACAAAAAAACTTAAAATTAAATCTTATTAGTAATTCCACTAGAACAAGAGCCCTTAGCTAATAGTTTAATTGTTATCTTAGTTTCATAAAGTATTTTTGTTACCTTAGCTAATACTTTAATTTTTACAATTAAAAAAGAGACCATGAAGGCAGCAAGCGCACAATAGGGTGCATTTTACCGCGCAATCGCGTGCTTACGATTCAAATATCAGCAATTTCGGGGTCACAATTGTTTTGCATCTCGTTTTGCCACCTCATCTCGCGATGGCACCCTAGGTTCTTTACCCAGTGATTGTGTTCATCTTCTCTATTGATTTTCACCGGTTAATCATCATTTTGGTAAGTTTCTTACTCGCTAATCTTGTTTGTTTGATGTTTTTTCCATTCTAGGGTTTCATTGTGTTGGATTTGGGTTGTTGAAATTACTTGTTCTTGTTTACAATGTCTAAGAAAAGAGCCCATGTTGAATCGTCTACTTTCGTCCCTCCAAAATTCAAGGATAACTCTTTTAAAAAGATTTTTGAGGATTCCTTTGCTACACGCAAAGTTTTACTTGAACGAGGCCTCAAAACACACCATTTTAAGGATGAATTTATTTACAAAACTTTTACTGAATGTGGTTGGAATTTCATTTTAAATCTTAGTGGTAATGTCTATCCTGAGTTGGTTAGGGAATTTTACTGTCACATTGCCAATATGAACAAAAAAACAGTTGTCTCTTAAAACCATTTGTCGAGGTTTTTCCTTCTTTATCAATGCTAATGCTGTGGGTCGCTTTTATGATCTTCCTCGTGTTGATAATTCTCAAGTTCCTATTCAAAATGTGGACGATGATATGGCTTTTATGAAGAATGTTGTATCTGTTTTGACAAACAATTTTGAGTCTTATGTGAAGGGCAAACAAATTCGCCATTCCTCTCTCACACTTGAGTATCGGAATCTCAATACTTTCACTTCATTTACTATTTGGCCTACATCTCATTCCACTTCTCTAAATTCTGAGAGATGTTGTTTATTGTTTGCCATTGGTACTGGTCTCACTATAGATCTTCCATCTCTTATGGTGCAACATATGATTCATGCCTCAAAGCATAAACCTAAGAATCTCAGTCTTCTCTTTGGTTATTTCATCTCGCAATACCTCTTGTCTCAAAATGTTCCACTTTTTCTGGGTGAGAGAGTTTTGTATTTGGCTGCTCCTGTTGATAAGAAGTCTTTGGAGCATAGTAAGCCGCACAAAGCATATGTTGATGCTCCTATGATTGGTGTGGATGCTGAGGAAGGTGACGAAGATGATAGTAATGATGGTGATAATGATGATAAGTTTGAGGGAGCTAGGGATCCTCCTATGTCTGATGGAGCTGAGAGTTCATCATCTGGTTCAATGAATTTTCAGTCCATGATGCAATTTCTTCAAAATATGCAGCTGTCAAACAATGAGTAGTTCACTCAAATTAATGCACGTTTTGATAGTTTTCAAGGGACAATAGATTCCGTGATCAACTACATTCGGGATGGTCACATACCTCGTCCACCACCTCCTCCTGCTTCTCAGTGATTTTGTGATAAAAATGAGGAGATTAGCTTGGTGATTGTTTTTTAATGTCGTAGCTTGGTTGTGTGGTGGTGATAGTGTGGTTGGTTGTTTTAATCTTTTTAGTTGTAGTTACATTGTCAGACGGATTTGTTTTGCACAATTTGATTTGAATGATATATATATATATGATGGTTTGAATGACGATTCATGTTTCTTTTGTCGTATATTTTGGAATTGTTAATATGTTAATTGAACATGTTTGTATTTTGATGGATTGTATTTACTTTGGCAACGGTTAAGTAAAGTGGATGTTTAGGGGAGATCTTTTATTATCTCATAACACGGAACGCGTCATTGCGGGATAATAGCGCGCTAATAGCACAGAGAGATCAATGGATGAAATCAATAACCGTGCGATTGCGGCCTAATAGTGCGCTAATAACACAGAGAATTCATGCAGTTCACTATGGGAGCGCGCCATTGAGCGGTTGAGCGCGCGATCGCTCGCTAGTGACAGTTTATGTAACTTGTGAATATGAGCCATCTTTTATTTGTCTTTGCTGAAATTAAAAACCATGTGGGCTTAATTCATCAAATTATCGTATACCAATTGAATGCATATGGGATACGTTTGCCTTAAGTTACTCTAAAGTTCCAAGTTATTTCATTTTATTCTACTTCTTATAGTTAGCATCAAACTAAATATATTTGAATTGGTGATTAGGATGAGAGTCACATGGATGTGAATCTTGAATCTATGTTTGCACTTTGCATAGCTGCGAAACTGGGAAAATAAGGAGATTACTTTCCGTATGCACATTGTAAGAAGCCCAACCTTACCTAGAAACTTATTAATTTGTAGCTTGCTCACTAATTAATGAGAAAGACATATGGTTGAGAGTTTACATATTTTACAATTCATTCAATAAGAGTATTCCCTTGTCTCTATTTTCCCTCCCATCATTGCAAAAAATTCAACTTTCTAATAACCAATTTCGTGGTCAAGTTATTGGATTTTCAAATGAATCATTGCCTCCATTAGATACATTGGATTTGAGTAGTAACAAACTAGAAGGGCCTATTCCCATATCTTTCTTTGAAATTAAAAGGCCAAATATCCCCGTACTTCCTTTCAACAACTTTAGTGGCACCATAGAGCTAAATTTGATCTTGGGGCTCCAAAATCTTACAACACTCAAGCTTTCATACAACAGCTTGACAGTTAATGCCAGTGAAAGCAAGTCTAGCTTATCTTCCTTTCCCCAAGTCAGCATATTAAAAATGGCCCCTTGCAAGCTGCAAAAATTTCCTAGCCTACAGAATCAATCGAAAATGATTTATTTGGACCTCTCAGCTAATCACATTTCTAGGGAAATACCAAACTGGGTTTGGAAGATTGGTAATGGAACTCTGACGCATTTAAACCTTTCTTGTAATCTCCTAGTGGGTCTGCAAGATCATTATGTTTTCCCTAGTCTTTCTGTCCTTGAACTGCATTCCAACCAACTTCGTGGGGCAATCCCAATACCACCAGAATTCGTCACCTATGTGGATTACTCAGGCAACAATTTCAACTCTTCCATACCTACTCAAATTGGCAACAGCCTCACCTTTGCTTATTTCTTCTCTCTTTCAAATAATAGCATCAACAGACATATGGTGAAGAGTTGACATGTTTTATTGGAACTCTGAGCAGAGGCATTTCAGTGAAGAAATCATCACATAACTTAGATCATGAATAGTTATACTGAAACAGCAAGGTTTGTAGGTTGTGGCACTATGGCTTGTTAGGAAACTCTTTCAAATCATTCATCATTATTGAAACTCTCTCAACATCTTGGGGCCATTCATCTGGGGGTTACCTTTCTCAAGCCCCAACTCTAATGCAAAAAACTTGGTACTCTTACGTATGGTGATGCTGATAGCCATATCCCTGCAACATGACATGGATATTCCTATAACACGTTCTCATATACTAGTAGTAAAGATACTAGATTTTTTTTCTGATAGTTCTTTGACCAATGCGTGCGATTAGATATGATATTGAATTCTGTATTGAAAATTTAATTTATGATCATTAGTCAATGCAAAATCAGATGGTGGGACTTGTGTTTGTGTCTCAATTTGTGTGCAATATTGAATCAAGATACGCTTAAACAGATGATACTTTTGTTTCTTGTTTTTGTGTGGCTACTTAAACAACAACTATTACTACTCACTCTTGGGACTTAGTTACTCTTTTTGAAGGGAAGAAGTTGATTGATTGTCAATAGACATACAAAGACTGTCTATACAAAATGTCCTAAGGTAGGGAAAAAAGTTATACTCAATTAACATAGTAGTGATTAGCATAAAAATTTGCTCTAATTGCAAACATGATCTCAACTATTCATATAGATCATGCAATAGCCAACGTGTAGTAGCACAAAATAAATTTTCATCAAATTTGGATTGCAATCAAATTTTAGTCGCAAATGTTAAACATTTGGCAACAACAAAAAACTTAGTCACATAATGTTCAACTTTTGGCAATAACAAAAAATTTAGTCACCTAATGTTCAACTTTTGGCAACAATGCATCAAGTTAGTCATCGAAAGCTATAACTATTGCCCACTAAAAAGCCATGGTCGCTAAAATGTTAATAATGGTGACCAAATTATTATTTAGTTGCTAGATATGTAACTATTGGTGACTACCCACAATATAGTCGCAACAATTAGTCACGAAATGTGTTTTTTCTTGTAGTAAACTATGCAATGAACCAAACAGAGCATTGAAGCCTATTCCTACTTCAAAGAGATTATTTGCATTTGAAGAGATTGAAGGTGTTCAAATGAAGCTTTCATCAAGTATACATAGACTCAATAAAATTGTCTTGCAGTCAGAAAGATTGAAGACTTCATCAGAGTGTGCTAAAGTCTGTTAAAGATGATTTGATTGTGAAGAGATTGAAAAAACTCAAAAGAGGACTTCATCAAGTGTATAAAAGGTCGATTCAAGATAATGTGATTGGAAGCTGCTTGAGAAGTTCACATTGATTGCCTAATCTCTACATGGAATCCAAGTGAAGAATCCTTCTGAGATATAAAGAATCAATGAAGATAATGTGTATAAAGAAATTTCATCAAGTATACAAAAGTCTCATTGAAGTGATTTTAAAGAAAAAAGAAGAATTGTTAGCAAAGAGAAGAAATCAACAATGAAGTATTGTGAAGTTCTACATAAGAGAGGAAGCTTGACATTGAAAGAGATTGTTCTTCAATGAAAGAGGAAGCTTTGCAAACAAAAAGGAAGAGATCAAAGTTGATTGAATGAAGCCCTGAGAATTTGAAAGTCAAGAAGAATTGAATATCAAATGATTGATTCAATCCAAATTGAATAAAAGTTATCTTTGATGAGTTAAAGAGTTTTGATTGATCATCATACCCCAAAGAGAAGACTCCTTGAAGATCTTATACTATTGCTGAGATGAACTGGATCATTGTAAGTCAGAAAGTAGATTTCTGGGCAATGAGCTGACTCATGGAAATGAAAAGTCGCCTCATGAAGACAAACGCAATGATTTGAAGACAAAATGTGCAATGAGCCAACTCATGAAAATGAGGAGCCGACTCATAAAAACAGAAGCAGAAAACTTAAAGATCAAATGAGCAAAGAGCTGACTCATTAATATAAAGAATCGACTCATGTTAACTGAAGCAAGATTTCTGTGTAAGGAGTCGACTCATGAAATTGAAGAGTCGTCTCCTGAAGGTAGAAGCAAAATGACGTGAAGACAGAATGATTAATGAGCCGACTCATTAATATGAAGAGTAGACTCATGAAAACAGTGGACAATATCTGGCAAATGCAGAACCAGAAGAGTCGATTCTTTAGGCCTGGAGTCGACCCCTGAGATATAGCCGCTAGTTTTTCTAACGTTATAATGGACTTGACGTGCATTAAATGAACCCCAACAACCTCCAACGGATGAATTCAATACAAGGGTTTATAAACAAGCTTCCAGCTACATTTATAACAAGAAGAGAAACAAAAAACAAGGATCTATTAACTGATCAATTGAAATTCTTGAACATTCCTCTTGTCTTCACTTTGTGAGCTTTGATTGTATAATATACTCATGTTAGAGAGTTTGTGAGTTACTTGTATATCTTTATACACTTGTAAATGAGAGTTTGAGAGTTCTCTTGAGAAAGAAAAACTCTTGTGAGTTTGAGTAGAGCTTGACCAAAACCACTTGGTGGCTGAAGAACTTGGGTAGAAGTTCTTGTGTATAGTGAGATGAGCACTTGGTCAATCAGCACCCATTTGTAATTGAAGATTACATAGTGGAAGAATAGTTCAAGGGGATCTTGGGGTGAAGACGTAGACCACGGATTGTGGTTGAACCTTAGTAAATCTTTGTGTTCTTTCTATTACTCTATTTTCTTCTCTTCTGCTGATTACATTGCTTTACATATAGATTAATCACTGTTGCATTATTTAGCTTAATTTTAATTAATCTTAATTGTAATTAATATTCAAAACATCCAATTCACCCCCCCTCTTAGGTTGTCTTTTGGGCCAACAAACCGAACTCCATCCTTAGCTCACCTGTCAACAAGCTCTGTGTAGGTGTGAGCTAAAAATCAACATGCTCACAGTAGATAATCAAATTCATAAAGAATATAATAAGCACCCATAATGCACATAAGTATAAATGATCAATATATATAATTATGGATGCCTAAATGCAATAAATGTTTCACTCACATGTGTGCACAAGTTTAGATAACGTTGGCTCAGTATATCGATGGTGTGTTATCAAGGAATACCCACCGTGGCACCCCTAGGCTAATCCACTGTGAGTAAGCCTTAGTAACCTATTGTGGTTAACTTTCTACAATACAATTTAAGGCATACAATATAGATGGTATGTACTACCACCACATACATATAATTATCAATGTGTTCACATAACTTCTCATATATATAAATATCAATTTCGTCTCATATATGTCGTGCCTCGGTATTTGGACCAAGTCCTTTCGGCTTAGGAAAAACACGAAACTCTGTCATTAGAACTCATCCTCCTACAAGGACGGGTGCGACTAATTTTGAACTTGAAATTGGTTTGATTAAGGGCTTTTTAGAAAAAATAGAAGTCGCCACCTAACTTGATTAAGGTGAGTTAGGTCACCTAAATCTAAGTATAATCTGAAGATTAAACTTAAGGTTTTTGAAAATGTTTTGAAAACTTCCTCAAGAGAGGGGTTTTAAGAAAATAGGTTATTTGGCAACCTTTGAAAAGATTTAAGCCCTTTTTGAAAATAACTCCATTTTGGTCTTTTGAAAACAGAAATCTAGGGTCCGGGAGTTGGTTACGTGTAGGGAAGATATCCTAGGATCATCACCCTACTTCGCCCTTTCGATACCTACATGTCTAATCCCCCTTTTGTTCACTCACTAGAATAACCGGTTACCATTATCCACTTAATATCCACTTTAGAATTTTGAAAACGAGGTTTAGTCATCACTTTTTGGATGAATGATGCATGATGCAAGTCTGGAGCTAAAATGTTTGAAAACATGGAAGTTTTGAGGGATTCTAAAACAAGGATCTTGAATTAATAGAGGGTTTTGAAAAAGGACTTGAATTGAAATGAGAGTTATGACGGCACCATTTTAGGTTGCCTACGTATCTCATTTGGCGAGAATCAGGTCATTCATAGTTTGGGCAAGAGCTTGATGGAAAATAGGCGCATTAGGGCCTTTGGAATGTTTTGAAGACACATTGAGGTCTTTGGAGACATGGGAAGACACTTTGTGGTCTTTGGAAAAAGAGAACTTGAGAGTTTTGATTTGGAATTGGATGTTGGAGTGTTTTGAAATAGAACTTCGAAACTCTCAAAAGGGTCTTTGAAGTGTTTTGAAATGTTTTTGGAACAACTCAAAGGAGTTTTGGAAATGCTTGGAGATAACTCAAGAGAGTTTTGAAAATGTTTCGAAATCTTGTTTTGAAAACCTTAGAGGTGTGATTTTAGAATGTTTTAGTGAATTGGTCTTTGAAAAGTTTTTGAAAGTGGTTTCTGAAAACACCTAAGACTTTGAAACTCTAATATGGACAACCTTAAAAGTTGAACTAATTGTATCACCTTCCCTTGGGGGTCCTTAACCATGAAAGGGGTAGGGACACCCTAGAGTTGTGAGTTTTTGAAAATCTTTTTGGAAATAATTTAAACATAGAGTGTAGAGGTATTTGAAAAGGTTATGGAGTTGGTTTTTGAATTCTCAAGATAGTAGGAGGTTTTGAAAAAATGGGTTATGAGAATAGTTTAAAATAGAAAGATCATTTAAAAGGGGTCCATGAGTTGGAACCTTGAAGTATATTAACCTAGGTTAGGTTGACCTAAGGTTAACTAACTTGGGTTAGGTTAATCTAGGGTTAAGGTGACCTAGGGTCAACTAACTTGGGTTTGGTTAACTTAGGGTTAAGGTGGCCTATGGTTAACTAACTCGGGTTAGGTTAACCTAGAGTTGGACAACTAGGGTCAAGTTAACCTAAGGTTGGACAACTAGGGTCAAGTTAACCTAGGTTCAAGTTAACCTAAGGTTGGTCAACTAGGGTCAAGTTAACCTAGGGTTGGATTAGAAGATAGTTTTGAAAGGTGGTTTTATGCAATTTTGAAAAAAGTTTTGGAAAACAAATCATATTGTGCAAAGGACTTTGGTAGACAACCCTTTTGAAGATTATTTCCATGAAAATTTGACTCTAACCAAGAATATGGTTTATATGGTTGTTGTTTGAAAACCATTCTGAAAAAGGTTTTCTTAGGACCATTATAGCCTTTACCTTGACAAGAGTAGGGGTTTCGAGAATCAACACAATGATGACAACTTTTGAAGAACCATTTTAAATGCAAGGATGAAGAGAATAAATCTTTGAAAATCATTTTTGAGAAAAAGATTTTGAAAACCTTTTTATAGAAAACCATTCCTACAAATGAGGGTTCCTATGGCCAATGTAAAGGGAGACTACTCAAGAGAGAGTTCCATGGGGCCATTCCAACCACTAAACTTGAGATAATAGAAACCTTACAAATCAAAGAGTTTGAAAATCACTTTTGTGTAAGAATAAAAAGAGAAGGAAACCATCTTAACAATTTTGGGCTCCTATGGCCAATGCAAAAGGGAGATCACTCAAGAGAGGGTTCCATAGGGCCATTCCAACCACTAAACTTGAGAGAATAGAACCCTTGGGAATTAGAGAATTTGAAAACCATTTTTAAGCAAATCGGAATGCAAAGATGCAAAAGTGGGAGCTAGGGGTTAATGGGAGATTTTCTAAGGCATGATTTCCCAAAGTCTCATTCTAAGCTTCAAAAGACCAACTCTTAGAACCATTTTGAAGGGAATATTAAGCTTGAAAATGGCATAGAAATGAGAATAATGTAATTTTTGAAAAACATGATTATAAACATGAAAATAAAATCAAGCACACAAAATATGAACAAGATAGCGATATGCAAGCAGGGTTATGAATTCATATAAGGCTTTAGGCTACATCACATAATCAAGGGGCTCCAAAGCCATACCATCTTAAAGTAGGCTAGTGAGATATCCCCCTACACGATGGCTCTCACTAACTTTCCTTTAGGCATGAACTAAGAGCTCTCTTACTTCAAGCATGTAAGAAAGGGGGGTAGAAAATGGGGATTAAAATAAAGAATAGTCTAAGTAAGCTAGGAGGGAGAAGAGAGGAGTGGGGGAGACAAAAACATAAAAGAAATATCAACTTTTGCCTTCAATACAATTGCAATCTTCTATGGATGTTTGGACTTGAGCTAGGAGGGCTTTAAGTATGCTTGAGGGGCTAGAAGGAGTTTTTTATGGCATAAGAGGCTATGTAGGTGAAGTGTATGGGTTAGGGAGAGGTGGAATCTAGCCAAAGTGTTTGAAGTGTGGGATGCATATAGAAATTTGAGATTTTGGAGCAGTTTTTGCAGAGTTTTGCTACCAATTTTGATTTTTTTATATGCAAAGGGGAGGCCAGTACGTGGCACTCCCTGTACTGGCTAAATCTTAAGGGCTAAGTAAAGTTTGATCAATCTTATCAAAATCTGGGCGCATGTAGCAAACGCTCTGCCGCAGGAATGTTCGTTTAAACTTTGCCTCTATAATTGTGCCAACCGAGAAGGTTTTGGAGGAATCAGTTGCATCCATAGTGTTCTCATAGGGTTTCTCATGAACTTCTAAATTTTTAAAAAGTCTGAACGGTGTTCAGAAGTGTGAGATATCATCTCATGAAGTGTGCATGAAATCACATTTTTGCAGAGCGTGTGTGATACACTCTGTAGGGGTTCAAAAATGGCTGTTTGCTTGCCCCATGATCGAGGCCTTTGGAAAACGATCTTTCCGATCGGATCGTATTGATGGAAAGTACTCTGAACATACTTTTGAAAATTTCATAATTTACGCATTTCTCAAATTATTTGACAGTGCATTATAATTAGGAAATTGGAGAAAAAGTCAACCTTGGCAGAGCGTCTGTGAGACGTTCCAAGGGTTGCTGAAAGTAGCAGTTTTCGAGCTATGCGATGAGGAGCTTCGGGATGGGATCTCTCTGATTAAGTCGTATCGATGGAAAGACCTATGAACGATTTTTTGAGAGTTTGTTGGTTTATGTATTTCTCAAGTCATTTGACGGTACATTATAATCAGGGAATCGGGGGAAAAGGTAATCTTGGCGAAGCATTTGTGAGACAGTCCACAGGGACTTCCGTTGAGTCAAGAGTGTTTATTGTCGTAAGGTCCACCTTAGGTTAAACATGGGTGTATGACAAGACCCACCATTCAATATTTTAGGACTGGTGTAGTTTCGGGGCACGTTTGGGTCACTAGGGGCAAAATGGTCATTTTGACTAAGCTTGGTTGAAAAAGGTCAGGAATGGACCAGAGTGTTATGTTTAGCGTGTTGGTTCATTCAGGGATGATCCCGGAAGAGTTTTTCACTGTTTGGTGGGATTTGTGCTATGCTAGGGCATCTAGGGGTAAAATGGTCATTTTGACCGGTGTTAGTCGAAATGGGACCGGAGTTGGATAGAATGGCGTGTTAAGTACGCCTAACTGTTTATAACACTTTAGAAAGACAGACTTACCATCTTGAGAAATTTTGAACTTTCTTAAGATGTGCCTGGAGGCCCAAGGGGCAGGTTTGGTTGTTAGGCCTCTATTGGGCCCAGCAGACCCAAGAAGTGGTTGACTGATTGGATAGAGGTTTGAAAGTTGATTTGGGCTTGAATGTGCTTATAAAGTTTTGAAAGGGAGTTCGATCAGGCTAAAAATTACCGAGTGGGCAAAAATGAGGTGCTTACAATATATGAACACCTTAAACACCTCATATGAATTCACCACCACCATACATATAGAAAACAAACAATTCATTCAATATGAATAAGATTATTCCAAAACCCCACTTATCACTGTACACTCACTATGCCAAAGATCACTTCTTGGTTGACGTTGAAAGATCTTGCTATCCGTTAGTTCCTATCACTACAACCATGTTAGTTTAGAAAACTCTATGTATAATTTCGTAAAAATAATCGAATATAATTTAGACACTTAAAATAAACCATAGAACTGAAATCATGCATTAGACATGCCACATGATAACCTCAATTACATTCCTAATGCAATGCAATAGCTTATAAGTACCAAAATCCACTAATTCCTCTAATTTGCTAAAATAAACACAAACCTAATAATATGGGCATAACTTCGTGAGTTTATACTAAACAATTTCAAATTTTAGGAAATACAAAATAGATATATATCAAAGAGTATTCTTACCAAATTTCACAACTATTGAACAATTCTACGTATTTATTGGGTATTTTATAAAACAGGACAGTGATGCAAAAATAATAATCCAACTGCAGATAGTTTATTTTTAAAAGGTTCTTACCATAGGCAAACAACATCCAAATAACCTGAAATTTGGTATGTATTCTTATCCACAATTCTAATAGATACAGTAAAAAGTTCATAATTTTTGAACCTCCTAACTTGGTCGAATGTTCTGTCAAACCAGAGGTTGTAAATCTAAGTATTAGAATTCTGCAGTAGCAGTTTAAATTTAAAAAATAACCATAATTCTAATATGAAACAATTTTGGCTAAAATCAAAGCCCAAATTTCTATAAGATCTCAAAGTTTAAGTGTACAAAAATTAAGCTCGGAATAAAATGTTTAGATAGGTCAAACAGCCTCCGAAAGTGGTTATTTCTGCAGATTTTTATAGCAGAAACTCCGCTAACTTTGGACAGAGTTTTCTCTCTCAATTCTTAACCAAACTAAGCAAACTTTGAGCCCAAATTGAGGGATTTTTCATGCTTTTTCCAACCATGGTCTAAGAATTTAGATCAGATCTTGTTAAGACTTTGAAAACAGAGTTAACAGTAGCTACTCCTGCTTAGATTCTAAGCAGCAGCCATGGTTAATCTCCTATTCCAACTTAAATCTACATGTATGCAAGACCAGAAACTTGACAATTGAAAGGATACCAAATAACTTAGGTGAAGAAGCTGATCTCTGCCTCTCTTTCTCTTTTCCTTTTCCTCTCTTCTTTTTCCTTGCACTTCTTCTCTTGACCGAATGGCCTTCCAATCTTCTTTTATTTTTGTTTTTTTTTTCCTCAAGTTGGTGATGACATCATATATGTGTTGGTGCAACACCTATATGCATCTTAATAGATGATTCAAAGACCATGAATATGACTATGTGTGCATATATGTTTTGTATTACTTATATCTTCAATTGCTTCCTTATTCGACTAATGACCACACCACTTATTCATATTCCTATTGCCTTGCTTGAACCAATTATAACTTGACAAACTATTCCCCCCACATGGAATTCCCTAGCCGCACTACACTCCCTTTAGTCAGTCGTCACAAAATCATAAGCTACACATCACACACACATTCACACATCATAAGTAAACATGCAATAAATATAATGAATTATGATATAACCTATGGTTTACTTTTCCTATATCGTACGATATGGATGCTTAGTTCATGAATATATATCTAGATAGTTAATTTGTGATTTGCCCTTTGATGTATGGTAAGGTGTCGTTCGCAGACACGGTGGCTTATGTGATCACGCCCTACTTAATGTGACATTAATGATGTCTAATTAGGTTGGGGGTGTGACACAATTTTTGTCATAAGCTAGGATGTATATCTTGTTTATCTTTTAATTCTAGTTCTATGATGTCTTTTGTTTTTTTTGGTAATTTTGTTTATTTATTTTTATAAAAGAAAATAATACAAAAAGATTTTTATGACTTTACAAATTTGAAGATTTCATAGCATTCATGTTAAATATTATATGATGAAAATTATGTAAAATATTGTGTTAAACTAAACTAGTGTGCATCCTTTAATCTAATTCTCTACTCTTTGTTTGAGTGATGATTTTCATGATAATGAACATAGTGTAACTTGAGCACATTTGACGTTATTGATATTGTTTGTCCGCATATGTGATCACATATTTTTATGTATCTTTCTTGATTATACTGATTAGCATATGCTAGGTTGACCTATGGTTAGCTTCCCATATTTAATGTTGGTGATGCTTTTTACATCTTCCATTACCATTGATTCTACCAACATTGAAACTCCCTCTCTAAAAAAAAAAAAGAATAATAATCTCAATGCACTTAAACCTTGGAAAGGGTTACCTTTGAGTTTGTGCGAAGCTACCATTGATTAAAATTAGAGCAATGTCTTTATGAATCAATAGAGAGGTTTGCCTACTCATTTGTGTGAAAGCCACCATTGTTGTCTTTCAAAGTGCAATTTGGAGAGATAAGGTGAAAAAAATATTATGATATTGAGGGAAAATTTTCATTAATATCCGTTTCCATATTCATTAAACATGTATGAGAGCTAATGTGGACTGACTTCTAGTTATGTGATGATATTTAGAAATCAAATGTGGTGCAGCCATTTAGATCACAACTAGGATTTGAACAAGTATGGATACACATTGAGTACACTTTACACACACTTGAAAATTTTCATGAACTTCATTATCTCGGAACAACTTGTTTTGAATCTTACTTTAGTTCCTGCACTTGGTTCTTATTTAATATTTATGAACATGATTTGATTCTTATGACTTTGTGCATGAATACAATTGAAGTTCTAATGATTTGTATTGTCAACATTTTTTTTGTTGATTGCGTTGAAGGGAGCATTGTTTATACTTTTTAGCGTTTTTATGTAATTTTGTGCCCTTCTCAAGTGTCTTACCCATGAGTACCCCATTGACCTCTACATTCACATTTATACTATTTTCTTCCATGAAGGGGGAGATAGAATACGATGTGTTGATTTGAGGGGGAGATTTGTGATATTACGTGTGTTTGCAATTACAATAGTTTTATATGTTTTTTACACATGCATTTCACAAAGTTGTATTGTTTTTGAATATGTAGGTACAACAACTTAATCTTTTGCTTTTGAAAACATGTTTGAGTTTATAACTTTTTACAACCATATGTTTTACTTTGTTAAAATATTTGGGTTGGGATTGTAAAGAGTATTTATTAGGTTGAGTTTTGTCATAGAATTGTTAAGAGGGAGATTGTTAGGATTTTAGTATTTGCTACTCCTATAGACAAAAACTCATTACTTGTATCTTATTTTAAGTAATATTTAGGTCAAATAAGCCTAAGGTTCAAGTTCAAGCTACCAGACTACAAGCTGTCGAAACTGCAGTACAAGTCTTTAAAGCACGCAGAGCTGAAACTTTCGAAGGGCATATCTCTTTGGTCATGTGTCCGTTCAAGCTCTATAACGTATGGATTCCATGTAACCTTTTAGAGCAATCTGAATATGCAAAGAAACATGGCTTGAGTGAGCAATATGAAGTTCGCTCGAGCGATATGTAAAAATTCTACAGAAGTAAAAATTCAAAGAGCATCGCTTGAAATCTGTTTAAGCAATACACCAAAGTCAGATTCGAATTGAACTCTAATCTCATCTAAATTAGTCCAAAATTGAGGACTCTCAAGCCAGGCATTCTCAACAAATCAGAAGGTAGTTCCAGCCTACTTTGTGTGAGGTCTAAGAGATGCTACATAAGTCTAGAAAATTGTACATATTCCATATCTCTTAAATTTATAGAAGATTGACACAAGAGAGAAGAATAGAGTGTGAAAAATACAATTCAGATATTGGTGAAGTAATCATAAATGAGTTGCTGAGCATACAGAGTTTCTTCACTAGAGTATTAAATAGAAGAATACAGTTGCGAGATTGTCTTGATGGATTCTGCGGACGAGGAAGAACACCGTGGTGATTCAGTGTTAAGGTCAAAGTTAGGGCGAATAGAAACTTGAGGAATCGAGCAAGTAATTTTAAATCGGAGATCGTGGGGCATTCGGACAACAATTGTGAAAATTAATTGTTATAGTTGTAAATCGTACTTATGTAACCTGTTCATTATAGTGCTTGGCCCGCTGGACGTGGTTTTTTTTTTTCAAATTGAGTTTTCACGAGAAAAACTTGTGTCTCCTTATTTTATTGCTTGATATTATTATTGTGTGATATATGTATGTGAATGATCATTTAAGTAAAAAGAACTAGATAAGATTTCTTAGGCAGATAGGTGGTCATAAGTCTTAATCCATGAAAGTAAATTTTCACAATATACTATACTATTAGTATTAATTTCGTAATAAATAATAGAATAATATTACAATATAATATTACTTATCTCATCCTAACTAAAATAGTATGAGTAATTCTCCATTACATAGGATGATGGGTGATCTTTTGTTATTGATGCTAATTATAAATGCTATTATATTAGAGTTTAGTTTCAATAGTAGTTAGTGTAAATTTTTTTAAATTTTGTGATACAAAAATTTAATTGTCATAACATATTATCATTATTTAATAAAATTATAGCAATGCCAATGAAAAAAAGGGAAATGACGAACCCATTCAAGATGAAATATGTTATTAAGTAATCTTGTATGATTGCATCATATAATTTCTTTGAATAGAAACAGTAAAAAAATAATGTTATATCAAATACCATCTTTATGTATGCATTTGCACACGCGTGTATGATTGTGTACTACAACATAAGTTTGAATTATGCTATAACATGATGGATAAATTAATGATGTTGAGGATATAACAATATAATTATTTTCTCTTCATTTTTACGTGGCATTGGCCACATTGGCTATAAAAAAGAATGGTTTTTTGTCTATGTATTTAAGGAAATAACAACAGCCTATAGAAAATTGCCTGACTTAAATTTGTGGCTGGCATGTTTCTCCAAGCCGGTTAGTTGTGTGAAGAACAGCTATAGTGAGGTTACGTGAGTGCAGTGTGAGCTAGAGAAATTATTTAGTGTTCCTGTAGGATCACTACTCATATGGTGATGGGATACCACGTGAGAAATGCTACCAATAGTCGTCGAAAACTCAGCTGTTGGGCAGGCGCTCTATTAGATTGACGTGTGGCCTTTCACTTCCTTAGTGCAATGGGCAACCGGAAAAGGCACCGGCTACTTTTTCAAGATTTCTAAGATTCTATTGCAGTGATTCATGTAAGACAAAATAGCTCTCTTTTCAAGTACAATAAAATATTTGTGTTAATATAATATACATATTTACATATATATATATATGTATTTGTGTAATATATGCATACGTAACACAAATGTATACAAAATATATGTTCATATAATTATATGCTTGTAATCTAGTATTTGTGTTCATAGTATTTTGGTATAAATTAAATAAATAAATAAAAATATTATTTAATTCCTTCAGCTTTTAAAAGAGAGTCAATGTAGTTCAATATATTAAAATATATTAAAAAAATTAAAGACTAATTATATTTTGACCCTTTCAACTATTATTTAGTTTTATTTTATCCGTTAATCTAAAATTCATTATATTTTTCAAATTTAAGTTTGTATTGACACTATTAACAAAATAAAAAAATTTAATACTTGTATAATTTTTTTTATCTAAGATAAAAGGAAAGTTTATCTTGAGTTAACAAATGTGTAATTTTAAAAATCTCCTTGATATTAATAAGGGCAATAATTGATGGTCTATAAAAATAAAATTTTATAAATTATTTTAATTATTTTCTTAAGCAAGTTGAAATGGGTTATAACATTTCCTAGCTACGAAATTATTTTTTTCATGTCAAAGATTAGTATAAAATTTTAAACAAACAAACTCCTAATTTTAAAATTTATAATGGAGAAGTGTAATTATTTTTAATTCAATGAGATACATTAATATTAAATTAAAAATATTTTTTTATGAAAACATTAAGTTAAGAGTTTAGAGAGTTAAAATATAATTAATTATTAAATTTGTTTTCAGTAGCTAACTTCATTCTACCGTATTATTTATAGCTGTACTTTTTTATTTTTTATTTTGCCTGTTTATGTCATTTTCACCATCGCATGGGTTTTTAATTATTTATTCTCACTTTAACTTCCGATGTCTTTTGTGGGCCCGCCTACGTCATTGGTTTTTGTTTTTATTTTTTAATTCTTTTATAATCGGACTCAAAAGTATAATGTCCACATTCAAGCATCGTTCCATTTTTCGGTTTCGGTGAAAGCTTTAAACATTATAGACACGCGCTGTCTTAACAAGAGGGATGGTTGAAAGGCGATTGACCGATTAGCTGTGACTAACATTTCTCATACCACATTTAATAAGTGAGAAATTCACATGTATGTCAGTTGTGAAGCAAGACCAGGTGACGCAATAATTTCTCGTGTGAACTAAGCTAAATGTGGTAGGAGTGATGTGACGCAAGTGGAAAAGTAATATTGTATTGCGCTGGTATGTATTTGAGGAATTCTATAAATTCTTCGCTGCAATCGCTTCGATCCACCCCCTCGGTGAAAAAGCGTAATACGCCCTGAGGAATTCCTACCAGCAGACTTCCCTGTACTCAAAGTGAATTGTCTAAGTGCTCTCCCCTTTTGGCTTTGTCTCATTGTCTATCTCGTAATCATTCGATTTTCGTGTACTCGAACTGAATTTGTCCTACCATATTCGATTGTAGGATAAAAAAATAAAAATAAGTAATATTGTGATATTAAAAGAGTAATAATAAATATAAATAATATCATGATGTGATAAGAATTATTTGTATTATGCTTGTTTAGAGTTGGATGACGAATGTGATAAGTAATACTATGTTTGTTGTGTTTAATAAAAATGTAATAAATTTTTTTTAAAAATACATAAAATTATTTTCTCACCCCTAATATAATATATTATTATAAAAATATAATGTATAATAATATAAAAAATGGCTAAAATGATCATTTTATACCTTATCATTCGTCTTAGAATATGACATCTTACCTCTCCCATTAGATACCTTATCCTCCATTTTAAGCTCTATCTATTTTTTCTCTCGAACCAAGAGGTTAGGTAGGACCACCAATGATACATCCGCTTCTAATTTCCCAAACAAACGGACAGTAACGGCTCGTTTGTTAACTTTTTGTTTTTTTATTTTTTTAAAAAAATACAAAATAATATTTATTTAATTTGTTTTAGTTTTTTATAAAATTCAAAAAAAAACAATAAAAATACTAAAATGAGTGTGATTTTTTTTACTAAAATATTGGTCTAGTATTATTGGTACAACAATAACTTATAAATGTCCACCACTAGACCACAAAAAACACACAATAAAATATAAAAATTGATAGCGCTACCAAAATGGACTCTAAAATTAAAGAAAAAATTAAACAAAACAAAACAAAATAAAAATTTGAACTAGATTGCAACTGAACACAAAGCGTCTAACAATTACAAAGTAAGATAGTGTTATCCATTTTAATACTTACATAGTCTAAGATATATATTTTTTTACTTGATAACAGCCGCACGTTTTATCAATGAACAACATAGCAATCGAAAGAAATACAAACTTTAAAGACTCTTTCTTGGAAATTTGATACAAAAGTTCACTCTCTCCAAGACTCTTTCTTGAAAATTTGGGTTGAGTTTATTTAGGATTCAAGTATTTAAATTTGGGCTTAACTCAAATTTCTTATTTTTTATTATTATTTTTATTTCCTTTAGTATTTCTTTTCCTAGAAGAATTAGGATTAATTTTATTATAAATAAAAATGTTTAATAATATTCGTTTTTTAGTCATTATGACTTGTTCTTTTTGTGTGATCAAAAGTTTTATCTACTAAAACAAAATTTAGCCTTTGCATATTATGCTACGTCAGTTGATATTGTAGGCTTGCTATCTTTTATTTTTTTCCTACTATTATCCATAATGTGCCAAATCTTGGGTTTCACAATACAACCTATAAGAAACATTTTTGTTCAATTCTTAATTTGTTTTAAAAATGCTGGTGAATTTGTACTCTTCCAAATGTGCTTCCAACAGTTTGGGCAATCATCATCGTTTTAAGATCAGATAATTTCTACTTCCTATAAATCAGGCACAAACAAAACAACACAAAAGAAAAAGAAAGTCCAATCGACAACTTCATAAACAGGACATGAAAAAATAAATTAAAGATCTATTTCAGCACAGGCGGCCTCGCGGCCCCTAAACTGGCTGCTCTTATATTGCAAATTTACCTTCTTGAGAGCCATGAATTTAGCAGCTAACTGATCATAGTCTGGCAGCTTTGGATGGACATGGCGACAAGCAGATGACCCATTGCTCAAATGACTAAGCTTTTGAAATGGGAATGAATTGGACCGTAAAATGTCAGCTTGATAGTCATTTGGCCTTTCAGGGAGCATAGTAATGGCCTTCAAATAAGGGAGCTGAGTTTCTTTTTGGGTCCAAGGACTGGTCACTCTTGAGCAATCAAATCTCTCTGCTTCTCCTGCTAATTTCTTGTTCGGCTTGTTAAACCGGCTTGCTAATTTCTGAGGTAGAAGCTCCCATTCCACTTCCTGGCTATTTGGTTCTCCCTTACAGAAACATGGACAATGGCAGATGCTGTGTTCCAATTTTTCTTCCTTGAGATCATGAGCCGGAAACCCCTCCAAAGTTGTGATTCTCCTCTTTTGACTTTCCCAATCATATTGGTCTTCATTAACGTGGAAATAACACGGATGTTCGAAGCTGCACTCATGGACCATTTCGCTGTTGAAGCAGCTGCAACTGCATAATGATCTCTTCTTGTCATATCCACACTTACCGGTCCTGTAGTTCATGCCCCTGTTGACACAGCAATGCTTGTCCAATTTTTTTTGTGCACAATAAGATTTCCGGCTTTCATCAAATGAAATTTTGTTCTGATGCTTTCTCCGGTGATGAGATCTACGGCTGTTAGTTGATGAATTGGTGCATGACTCTCCATGGTAAATTGCGGATTCAAAATCCCTGACACTTCTACTTTCCCGAGAAAATGATATTCTCCTGTCTCTTTTTCCGGCTCCCTTCACGTTCTTTCTAGTGTTTCTTGATCCTGCCTTCTCATTCCGTGATTCATATTTTTCCATGCAACCTTCCTTAGAACCATCTTCAAGTTTCTCTGCTGTGAGGATAACAGGTGATTTGAACATAAATAGTCTTTGATCCTGACAGTTTTCATCTTTGCTCATGGGAGACTTGAACTCCTCTATGTCATCAAGATATATCATTTCCTTGGGCAATTGACATGAACTTCCTGAAGAAGATTCTGCAGCCATGCCCACTTCTTTCCTATGCATCAAGAACTCATATTGAGAATTCAGGTGAGTGTAGCTTTCCACTCTCCTTCCTTCCTTCCTATGCATCGGACACTCTTCCGAGTTCAAAGCAGAGTGCAGAACTGGTGAAGAATGTGCGGAAGTGCCAGTACTATCAGAGCCTTGGTAAGGGAGACATGGTTCTATCAGAAGCTTTTTGCTATCGGAGGAGAAATCCACATAAACAATCTTTGTTTCTGCCTCCGTGAGATTAGAAGATTGCGCTTGAGATTCTTCATTTCTATAATCTCCTGTATTTTTGTTTGCCTGCAATTTCATGGTACAGGGGTCATCAAATATGTTTTGTAGCAGCAAATCAAACGCGTGCTTTTACATCATGACATAATTAAAGACAACAATTACCTGCTCTTGTTGTTGCAGCTCGGGAAAGTATTCAAGTGCCAAGGGCCCTGGTTGAAGGCAACTCCTAGCTATTTCATCCATCAATCTGCACTTCACATCATCTGGTACTGACTTTATGGAAAGATTCTCTTTTATCTGTGGTTAAAAGTTTCAATAGAATACTTTAGCAGAGAAAACCCACCATGTAAGCTAATTTTCAAAAATTAAAACTGGCTACCTGACTATTCACAAGATTCCCAGGGAGTAACTCGAGAGCAACCCTAGCAAATCTCTGGCCATAACGCTCTCCAAAGAGCTTCCTTATCACTGGAAGCTCAGGTAGATCCCCGCATCTAGCAGATGCAAATATGAGACTTGACACGGCCTCAGTGATGTCATTCGGACAGTCCCTGAAACCGTCATATCACAAGACACTATTGTTTGTTGGTCCATAAAGGAAAACTGCGTGTAGAAAAGCAAACAAGCAGCACATAACTTCAAGGTACGAAGCCAAGGACTAAGACTCCTTGTCAATGCAAGCCATACTTGTGTTTACGAATATATGAAAGGCGAATGATGATGAACTCGCAGAAATGATCCAACAGATCATACACTGCTACTATGCTTTCGTCCTTGAAGAGCTGTTCGACCTGAAATTTGGTACAAAAAAGAAGGGAAAAAAAGGAAACGATTGGTTATATTTAAGGCTGCACATGGAGCACTAAATTCTCCTTCAGGTGCTTCAACTGCAGTATGAATTTCAATACGAAAATGAGCACATGAGTAACTTAAACTTCTGTCATTTAATTGCGATGCTTACAACAGATATAATGACGCGCTTAGCTCAGGTTTTATCTCCCATTAACCCATCAAAATTCAAATTTTTTTTTTTTAATTTTATGTTTTAACACATCTCAAAGTCTTTGCCATATTGATGCTATTCCGCTCAATAGACTCAGCAAGAAGGTATTAATGCCGATAAGATTCTTATGTGGAAGAAGGTGCATTCACAATCACTGGAGGAAGGGAGATCAAGATGAACACAAGTATTTAGTGTATATTTAGGATATGAAACCTAATTGGATTTTGTTCTGGGAATACCCTTTCATTGCTTGCTATTTAGAGCCAAATGCAGAGCAAATTGAAAATCCAAGCTAGCTTGGAAATAGATTATGACATTATCCATTAGCCAATAGGTAGGAAATTCAATATTGCCTCATAAGGCAATTTCTTTAACCCAGCTGGGAAGAACCGAAGAAGGCCTTTTTTTTTTTAATAGGAAGCATTCAGACAATTTCCCATACACACACACACACACATATATATGAGATAAATGTTGGGAACCTAAAACATGATATCTTCAATCAATCAAAAGCTATTGTTAATTACAGAATTTGTGCCGTGACATATATTATATATTTTTTATATGTCATATATAAAAAATTTTATTCAAAGATAATGAAAAAAGTACTAAACAACACTAATTAAAACCAAAAACTATGTTTTCTATAGTTTAAATATCAAATTAGGTAAAAAGTTGCTTTATTTTTATTGTACAATTGGATTTCATGTTTTTTTTTTTTTTTTTTGTTAATCTGAAACATAAAGTATTCGAAGCGTGTACGATTTTAAAAAAAATAATAATAATAGGACACTTTTGAATATGTGTCAGAAGTATCCAACAAAGTGTCGTGTTCTTTGCCGTGCCCGTGCTCCTTAGTGTACCTCTGGTACCAGAAGTAATTTTCAGGGGCAGAGTGAAAAAGTGCAGAACACCTAGAACAAAATGGGTTTAATAGAATTATAGAGATTTGTTTGTACATAAACTAACCACGTACATAAAAAACACAGACATAACAGGGAGACCTTACACAAACTAAGAACAATAAAAACCTGAACCTATATGAATTGTACGCATGGACATAGATACCCGATCAAAAGCGCTTTGTTCATGGCCAGTTTTGAGAAGCTGAGCCACGGCCTCTCGTAATTGCCTAACAATCGTACATCTCTTGTTCTTCAGCAGTTTGAGACGGCACTGTACTCTCCTAATCAGCTTCTTGCTGCATAGCCATGATTAATTACTATAGCATATACCTACATATATATACCTATACGTGTATATATATAATATTACCATTGGGATGCTTTTCTCCAGCCAAACAAGAAGTCAAACATGGCTTCAGCTTTTGCAGGCGCTTGTTGGGTTGTTTGAAGTTTCTGGTGGGTTCACAAGACTTTGGTCATAGCTAAAAGCTGGTGGTGACAATTCACGGCAAGTGAAGGTGCGAGAACTGAAGAAGATGAATGAAGATTGAGGAGGTGGTGGATTTGACAGTTGGCTCTGCTTAGTGGGGTCGTTATTTAGGTGGTGGAACCGAGAACCGCTTGCACCACACAGTGTTTGGGACATATGGCTTGTCCATGAACTTGATAAAAAATAGGGGGAAAAAATGGACGTGAAAATTTTGAAACAGTCAATTTTTAATTTATTTTTCCTTTTTTTTTTAGCAAACGACCACTTTTCTCTCTCTTTGTTTGTTTTTATTTATAGAAAATGCTATTCTTCCAATAAAATTGTACAAAAAAAATCTCACAAAATGATGTGGTAGTGATATTTCTGTAATTAAGAGACATCATGAGGTGTAGTTTATTTTCAAATGAATGATTTTTTTTTTTAACTACATTATTTTTGTGATAAATTATATCAAATTTTTGGTATAGCATTACTCTTTATTTATTTATTAGAAAGTGCTATTCTTCCGGTATGTTTGACAAAAAATCTCATTTGAGTGATGTGGTAATAATATTCTAGTAGTTAATAGTAATCATGATGAGTTTTTTTTTAATTTGAAGTAAAAGGCGGGATTAAAGCATATCATTCTATAGAAATACTCTCTATAAATTTTTTAATTATGTAGCGTTACCCACTAACATGGTCAGTGGAAGTTTGCTTGCAGCAAATCATTGAGGGATTAATTTTTATTAAGGTAGTACTAACTATGGTCATTAAAATTTAAGCATTACAATATAAGATCTACCAAATAGACGAAGAGTAAAAATCAAAATAAAAGTAGTATCCCACAAAACATAAGAGTTAGCTATCGAAAAAAGTCCAGTGATTAGGTAGTATGAGTTTTTTAGTTGTCATTCATATTAGATTTTGTCATGTAGCATTGTTTCCTTGAAATTCTTTCCAACACAAATTTAGGTTGTTGATGTAATAAAGTATAACATTTCTTTTTCTTTTTTTGCTAAGTAAAAAGATAGGAAGAGGCGACCAACATAGTAACTTCCCATTGGGTGTGGCCATAAGAGTTCCCACTCACTGTAGAATATTCAATTTGAGCCATAGCTACTAACCCGGGAAGGGCGAGCTCGTCACGACAACCCCATTAAAGTACAAGCGACATTCAATCCATTCTTAACAATATTTTATTCACGTAACTACTACCGCATGCGGATTTGAACACGCAACCGTTGAGAGAAAAGCGAGATCTTAAGCCTAGTTGCTGAAACCAATTCAACAACTACCTTGTTGGTAAAGTATCACATATCATAATTTAATAAAAAATAACTATTGAAAAAAATTAATACTAATTCACCACTTGACTTTTTTCCTTTACCACCTATATAATGTATTAGTTTTTTTTGTTGATCTAACCTAAACATCCTTTGTAAATCAATAGTTCATAGACTTTAGCTGTGAGTAATGTAAAATTTCTTGAATTGGTCTAGAGTAAGTGAAATTCCACATATTTATGTTTTCTATTAGTGAAGAATTCATACCAAATTACATCTACATTTTAGCAACCTCAAAAGAGTCAAAAACTATCTTCAAAACAGTTGTATGAGGAATATTCTATTCTTACATAGCTTTTATATAAAAAAATTTCATTACATTGATGAGGCATTGGTATCTTTATAATTGTGAGCTAAAATGTTAAAGGTTTTGATTAGAAATAAAAGATCACAAAGAATCACATCATTCTATATAAAAATTAGCACAAAAATTTTATTTGTATAATTGTAAACAAGGTTGTCCACTGAAGGACTATAAAATAAACTTGGTATAATTTGTTAATTCAAACCTTAATCCGATTGTGTATGTTTAATATAATTTGGGTCGACTTTAATTGAATCTTATAATTTTAGAGAAGGTATAAATACAAAAAAAAAAAACCACTTTAGGCGAACTCAAATCATTATTCGACTTCTTGCTATCTTGCCTTAATATGTGTCATGAAATGAAACCATTATCTCATGCGTCTGAAACATGTATGCCTAATATATGAAAAGCAGACATATCAAACAATTGCAGAATTTATTGTTTGTTATACATATGTGTGACTCATTTGCTACGCATGTGCCCTTGGACCTTTGAATTTTTTTTTTTTATGGAATGGAATTCAACTTGTCAAGTCTTCACAAATATTGTAAAATTTGGACAATTAAACAACCAAGATGTCCTAAATAACTAATGTTACGTTTGGTAGAAGCGGAAAGAAGAGAATAGAAGAAAATGGCAAATGTTAACTTTGTTTGGTTATGATTTCAAAAACTCGGAAAGAAGAGAATAGAAGAAAATGACAATTGTTAGCTTTATTTGGTTATGATTTCAAAAACTCGGTCCTGAGAACTTGTTTTCAAAAATTGTTCTCAAGAACGGTTTTATCCTCCGAAAACATGTTTTTTAAAATTGGTTTTAGAAACATAAAACAAGAAAAATGTGTTTGGTGTAGAATTTTCATAAATGAAGGTGGCGGGTTTCACAGTGGTGGATAGTAGCCGGAGTTGAAGAAGAACACTTGCAGAAAAAGAAAAAAAGGCAGCAAAACATAAAAAACGAAAATCAGCAACAAATCCAAATCTACAACCTTACGGTACATCAACACATCATGAACAAAACACCAAAAAACTACTAACAAACCTGGATCTACAACCCTTATTGTAAATCGGCATCACAAACCCCTAAATTATTCACAATCCCTATACATTTCTTGAAGAACTTTGTAGAGGAATTCGAAACTAGGTTTTTGTAGCAGAAATATTCCCAAGCCACTGCCCCAAGATCCTTCCTCTTTGCCAGTTTCCAAGACATTGCAGTTGGGTCATCGAAGTTGGTGGCTCTCATCTATGAGCAACATTATGGGTGGAGCTGTTGCATAGAGCAAGTGGAGTGGGAAGACGAGCAACACAGTGGAATGGAGGTGGAGAAGACGAATGGAGGAAGACTGGTCAGTGAGGAATTTGTGGAGGAGAGGGGTTCATGTTGGCTCATAAGTGCACAATAATTATATCCCGTGTTTTCTATTTTGTACAAAACGGGATCAAAACCATAAAGAACATCTTTTTTTTGTTCTCAAAATTTTCGACTTTTTGGTCTTGTTTCATGAAACCAAAATTAGAAAACAGCACGCCAAACGTGATTTCCTAGATAAACCAGAAAATAGGACCATAACCAAACGGGCCCTTTTATTTCTCTCATGTGTTGTTGACTCGTAAGGAGAGAGAGAAAATAAATAGGGAGGAAAGATTCTAAAGTGGTTCAAAAGGTTTTCTCCCACTTTTTGGAGGGAATATTTAGGAGGAAAATCAGGTATAGTACATAATCCCCAAAGTACAAAAACCTGTACTAGACTAAAAAAATTTTTTTCTCTAAACCAAACATGAGAAAGGAAATTACCCTTTTGATTACCATGTAGACAGACATAAGTTTGAAGTTGAGGGACTCGGCCATCACATTTTAGGAGTATTAACTGCTTAAAGAAAGCAAAAAATGACCACTTATATTCAAAAGTTAAAAAAGATAACCATCAATGGAGCAATTACAAGCCCAAGGCAACAAGTAGAGGAGCAGATGAAGAAGAAAGGACCCACTGCTCTTCAATAACAACACCCCACATTGGGCTCACCTAAGAGAAGATCTAACTTAGCCATAACATAATGTAGGAGTAGCTCTCTGTAATTTAGAATCTCAGCTGTTAATTCAATCCTTTACCCATAATTTGTATAAATGTCTTTGAGGTATGTATAATAGAATTTCAATCCAATTATCCTTTGAATATCTGTTTATTCAGTGTATTTCCATATCGGCTCGTGGTAAGTATTTTCATTGGTTGATAGAATTATGTGTATTAGTCAGTATTTTCATTGGTTGATAGAATTATGTGTATTAGTCAATAAATCTTTATTTATCAAGAGTTTCTCTACCTTTTACTTCAAGCAATATCTTCACAAGTTAATGAATTTGGTTTTGTTAATTTTTGAATCTCTATTTGTTTAAAATTAATTAATTGTTTACATTTTTATTCAAGAAAGTCGTGAGATATGAAATTCAAACTACGCCATCAATCATTTGAAGTTTGTGCTTCATTCAACTATTTGATAACAACTATACAAATAAAAAGGTTAAATAATCATTTTGTTTCTTCAACTTTACCCTAAATTTTGACATCATCCCTGCACTGTGATTTTTTCTATTTAAGTTTTTCAATTTTTAAAAAAAATCAATGTGGTATAATATTTTAAAATAAGTTAAAAAAATTAAAAATTAATTATGCTTTGATCCTTTCAACTATGATTTGATTCTACTTTACTCGCTAAACTAAAAGTCATTACATTTTACTCCTAAACTATGAAAATATAAATTCTTATTAACACTATTGACAAAAAACAAATTGAATACTTGTAACATTTCTGATTTGATACAATATAAAAAATTTGTCCTGAATTAATAAATGCGTAGTTTAAAAAATTCTCGTGATATGTCAAAACTAATAATTAGTGGTCCACAAAAACAAGATTTTATGAAATTATTAAGTTATAGTTTAAAGGGTTAAAGTATAATTAATATTTAATTTCCTTACTTATTTTGAAAAGTTGTACCACATTAACTTCTTTTTAAAACTTCAATGGCTTAAATAAAAGAAATCAAAGTTCAAATATGATATTAAAATATGAAATAAAGTTAGTGGGACAAAATAATTATTTACACAAACAAAAAGATGTGCCAAATTTTTGAATAAAATGACATGGCAAAATTAGAGATTTTCACCTTTAAAACAGGTCAAAATAGCTCTTAATTGTAAAAGGAGAAAATAATCGCCCTGGAATTTTGGATGTATTACTTTTTTGTTATTTTTTTTGTAAGATTGTAATTTTTGTAATGTGAAAATCAAGAAGTCAAACTACCCGAATTTTTAATTGTTCTCGTTCTTGTAAATTTGTAATTTTGCACTTTCCATAAGAGGGCTTGCGAGTTGGTGGGCTCAAGGCTCAAGCTGATTACAGCCCCCAATGTCCCTACTCCTCACGACATTCACGCACTGACAGTCTCATTGGAGAGTCAGAAAATGTATTCAAAATAGGCAATCGTTAAAAAAAAATTTTATTTTCATAATTAGAATACTTATCTTTTATATATATATATATGCATAATTTTTATATATTTGTATAATGTATATAAATTTAAATATAAAATATACAGTGAGATTTTTAATGTAAAATAACTATTTAAATAGGACATTTATAAATTTTCAGGGGACAAATTGAGAATTATTTCTTAAATTATTAATTAAAATGACATTCTTGCAAACTTGAGGGAGTCATTTACAAATTTTAGAATGGAGAAATTAAAAGTTTCTTCAGTTTTATAGATAAAAATACAATTCTTGAAAATTCAAGGGGGCAATTGCTGACTGTGGGTGCTTTGCCCTTGGACACCCTCCTCTTCTTTTTCTTATCCGACAAAGAGACTACGTGGTTGTTATGTTGAAGTCGAAAAACTCTACTCCCACCCCCCTGACACCCCACCTCCCTGACGTGATAATTAAAATCTTTTGCTTTTTTAATTTTGCCTATAATCCCACCCCTTTACTCCAATATTGCCATCCACCCCTTACCTGGTTATTATAAAAAAAAAAAAAATTTTTTTTTGATAAATTTTTTTTTTCTTTTACTCTCACCTCCCGGTTTTTTATTAAAAAAATTTGATTAAAATTATTTAATTTCTTTTTACTCTCACCTCTTGGATTTTTATATTAAAAAAATTTTATGATCAAATTTTATAATTTTTTTTTACTCCCACCTCCCGGTTTTTATAAAAGAAAGAAATTTTGATTAAAATTTTTTTATTTTTTTTAAATTTCTCTCTATTTATAAAATTTAATGCAAAACTAATTAACATAATTTTTTTTTGAAAACACTAAATTATAAGAATTTAGATTTGTTTCTTGAGACTATCCTTGGGAATTAATAATACATTTTTTACTAGTTTGATTTGTCATAAAAATACATATAAAAAATAATAACTTTTAACATATCAATAAAGTGGTAAATTCAATAATACATAAAAACAGAACTTCTGATCAATATCTCCTCTAAACTCTCCTCCGGGGGCACTCCATCATCCATCCGTTATTTCTGACCACAAATTCATTCGTACTATATAACTATCAATCTGTCACCTAGCTTCGATTGATACATGTTGCCGCCATCACATTGGGGTGGGTGGTACTGGATAATAAGAGCGTAAGAAAACTTGGGCGAAGTGATTGCCGCCGACATGGGCAATAGCTATTTCCCAGCACTTCTGGACTGAAATTGGGGGGGGATCTCAATGGCAAGTAAGTAAAATAACCCGAATGATATGTGTTGAACTTGTGCGGTACAATATTGTACCTTGATGCGATGACAACTCTCAAAACCATAAAGTCCATCCAATATGCCTCTGGTACTGTAGGTTGGAACCAAACAAGTGAATGTAGAAGAGTGTTTGTATAATTGTGCTCTGGATAAAGTACATCCTATAAGTTCATGCTTTGCTGAATCTCTTCAATCAGGTCCATTTGTACCCGTGCCCAATCATCTTTGCCATACCCAACTTGCGCAACTATTGCTCTGAATTCACAATGACCATTAGCTCAGACGTCAATAATGTAACTAATAAAATCCTGATAAGCCTTAGGTAATTGCTGAATGAAGGGATCCAAGACGAGTGGAGCTAGAGGTTAAGTGTTGCAAATTCTCAAGGTTGCAGTCGGTTAAGTGACTGATGCATCTGGAGTTGAGTTAGATACCCCATAGATCTTGAAGTAGATACCTTTAGAATACTCTTTATGCGGCATCTACTTTGCTTATCTCTGCCTACAGGTCGAACTTTGTGTTTCATGTTGTATACTAAGGCTCAAATTGTACTATAAAATGGATCCGTCATATCAATAATCTTGTTTATCATATTATCTCGTGTAGATGGATCCATCCCCTGCAACAGTTCAAGAACCTTAGATGTCCTGTCAAATTGTGGTCCATCATCATTAAAGCGGTCTGCATGCATACATAACCTAGTCCAATGAGCGTCAATATCCGTCAGCGAAATTGGAATACAAAGCGAACGATAATTAGCAAGGTCGTGCATGCACGGCACTCTGTGCGTTACTATGATTATACAATCGCAACAGGGGGTCATGAAGGAGGAGGCAGTATCAGTGTATTGTAGCTGTTCATCGATCAACTCCAACGCCTCTAATGAAATTTGACATATTATGCCACTGAAAATGTAGTCATCCATTTGTTTGTAGCGTGGAATGTTAAGAGATCTCTCAAACAACTTCTGAATGTTGTCGAATTGAATTCTCAGCATCTTGTGAATTTTCGCAAAGGATGTATCTAGCAATGATGTGGTATTCTCCAGATATAGCTTTCGCCTGGCATGGGCAAACTCCGTCCTGTAATAGAAAAATGCACTATGTTTAAATTAGAAAGTTACAAAAAGTAGTTTGCAATAAAATCACTATACCTTTGACTTGAATTGTTTCCAAGGTGTATACAAGTATTTATTCACACCGCTACAAACCGCTCTTTATACAGCCTAATCATGTCTCCTAAAGGTATTTTGTTATATGTGGGTAAGATTTAAACTCTTCAAGAAGGGTGTGCCACTATTGTTGGCCAGACTCTGGTGTCAATGACTTAATTAGTGAGTACCATGACATGAGAAATCATTTCATTTCCATACCAAGAATAGGGCTGCATTACTTTACCACGTTCTGGTTTATGTGCTAGATACAGAGGATGTGACGTGTTGTGGGGAAACATGTTTTAATGGCCTTTATAAGTGTCAAATCCCGATCTGAAATGAACATCGATGGCATCAATGCTCCCTTTCTAAGCATTAAGTTCTTCAAGGTACCCAACGCCTATGTCAACCGATTTAACTTTTCATTAGCAAGATATGCAAAAATAAGTGAGTATGTTCGCAGTGTGGATGTGATATTCACAACCTCTAACAATGGTATACGATACTCATTGGTCTTGTATGTTGCATCAATGATCAGTACATTGGGAAAGTTGATATATATCTCCAGGCTTTTAGGATGAACCCGGAGAATAGCTGTAATTTCGTTCGTCTCTAGATTTGTCATAAAAGTATGGAGGTATCTTTTGCTAATTAATTGATCCAAAACATGCTGAATAGGATTTAGATCGCTATGATTGACTTCTTCGTGTTTATAAATGGTGTTGTAAATACTCTAAATCCCCGTGGTGTTTGAAGGGTCTCTTTCTTTCAGGATACTGAGAATTTCATGAGGTTTGGTACTGTCAACCATCTCGAGCACAAATTGTTTCTCTACTGGTTTGAGCCTTGATGGGTACTCGTTACCATCAAGATATTTTGCTGTTTTATAGTTATAAAAATCGCATTTAACTAGTAAACCCCACTTGATACAATCTGGAGGTATTGGTAAACCTCGCAACTCAAATGGGCAATTGTATTTTCTTGTTCCAGTATTTTTTTTACAAGGGTTGCCCTTCAGAAAGATGTCGTGGCCGTTCGTACTTTCCTCCTCTTTCACAACCAAGAATGCACTTCGGGAGTTTACCGCCTTTTAAATTAGAAGACATTTTGATAATAACCATGATGCCATTTTGTTGACCAACCATCCGCACCCAATTTAACATTTCATCTCTACCTTTAAAAATCTGTCAATAAAAAATAACAAATATGTATAAGTACAACGTTATTGGGTTTACTTTTAATAAATTGATAGTATGATGAAAATAATAGTCTGATGAAATAAAAAATAACAAATGCTTGCCTGATTAGTGGTAAATTCAGATGTATAGTTACAATCTCTGTGGAAGACGCTTTCTCTACTTGAAAGATCACTCTCAGCTGCCCAGCTATCTGATATTGAGTCAACCATTGTGCTCTATTTATGTATTACAAGAAAAAATATCTTCAGCAAATCTTGATAAAAATTGAAGGAGTGATAGTAGAGAGAGTGAATGTATGAATAAGATAACAAAATCTGGAGAAGTGTTTTTCATATAAATAGAAGGAGACATATCCGGATAAAAAATTTTATTTGAATAAAAAATCTTTGATTTTATATCCTCTGACAATCCCACTTACTGATGTGACTTTTTTTGTTCTTTTTTATTTTTTAAAAAAATTAAATTAATCAAAATAAAATAAAAATAAAACAACAAAGCAAAAATAACATATTAATGTGGAAACAAAAAACAAAACAAAACAAAACAAAACAGCGTATAACCGGCTAAAAAAAGGGGCTCCCGTCCCATCATTCCACCCCTGCCGGGGAGGGGGGAGTAATAGCTCTCCTTGGAGTCAAAGGAACAGGCAATCAACCCTCTCTGTATAGATTATATATGTATACAAACGTATATGTATATTGGGGCTGGTGATTAACTGATGGCAAGGCATGCAAAGGTCCAGAGAGGAGAGGGGGTTCTTGCTTGGGCGTGAGGGAAAAGCAGAGCAACTCTGATGACGATGAACAACGACATCAAAACGTAGACTCTCTCGTTAACCGTAATCATCAGCTCAAAATGACCCCAACACAACTCTTACTTATTAGCAATGCCAAACATTTACATTTATAAACTTAGATGATGAAAAATTGCTGACTGCCGTTGATAAATTATTGTTTGTATATACGCTACGTGTCTATATACTTAATCTTACACATGAATGGGTGTGTATTTGGTGTTTCTGCAAAGATTTGGTGAAGCACTACAGATGTTTGTTGTTTTGCTTATAAGAAGCGTTCGTTTCTAGTTGTTTTCAGTAACCTAGCATACGTTATTTTTAGGATTCAGTGACTATTTGGCCAAATTCTTACTCAAGTAGGCACCCGAAAGGGCCAAATTGAGTTGCAGGTGGGGGATGGATGGAGAGTTTTTGGCTCTAAATCCAAAATCCAACAAATTTAGGCTGAAAATTATGGAAATCTCAGTCGTTGCAGGTGGAACTTTACTAATCCAGCTAAATATGGACAAACTTTGAAGGTTTGACGTGGGAAAAAAGAAAAAAAGGGTAGGACATTTAACGTTTAATGTGTTTTAGGGCAATTCACATGAGGAAGTATAGAAAAAGAAAATCCTCATCCATTCATAACTCCTGCCTATTAGAGACATCTCTTCCTCTCACAGACTAAGTAAATTACATCAGGAATACGGCTAACTGCAAATTGCTTGGCTGCCTTTACCAGTTGGTGCACTTGTCACATTGACAGTTTAAGCTGCTTTTTATATTGTCTTTGGAAGTTGCGGAATATTCTTTTGCTCAAACAACATGGGAAAAAGGGAAAGAAATATAATGTAGTTGATGGCAAAAGGAAAGAGCTTCTCCTAGTGACAATATAAGCTGATGAAATCTTCTCAACGTATTAAGTAGTAGTCTGGTCAGAGATTTGAAATGTGTAGACTCTGATGATAGAATGAAAGCCTTTAATTTTGTGTTTTTTTTTTTTTTTTGATAGAGTCAGAGACTCTCGTTATACAGCCTTATAGATTCTGTCATACGCTTAATAATGGTTCTCTACTTACTGTAGTCAATATGCTATCCCTTCCCCCCTCATGGAACACTTGGCTTCTGAGGGTAGAGTTTCCAGCTCTCCCCACCACCCTGGCAGACTGCTAAGGGGGAAAAAGAGTAATCTTTGCTTGTAGTGGATTTTACCCCTTATTCCCGACCTCAATCCCAGGCATGGAACTGCTTTCGCTGTCTAACCTGTTACTACCCTCTTCTTAATTTCTTATATTTGTCCCTTGCAGAAGTCCTAGAGGAACAGAGAAGAGGGTACAAGCAAACAATGAGAAAGTTCTCTTTTGATCAAGGTATTTGAGGGGTAGTTAAATAAAAAAGTATTTAAAATAAAAATATAATAGGGTTTTGCTTCAGTAATTGCTTGCACTTCCGAATCTCAAAGCCATAACAAGTCCATGCTTTGTTATTAGTACTGTAAACTTAAAATCTCTGTGGCCTTTATATTTTGTGAGTTGTAGCTCATACACAAGTGGTATTTGCAATACAATTGCTTCTTGCTCTAACAAATCATGAAGCCAACAATTCTATGCTTACTAGATTTATTTTTAATTTATAATCCCTAGGGCACACTACATTTTGAAGAGTTGTGAACTCATACAAAGTGGTACCGCAGTACAATTGCTTCTTGAACCTGATCAAAAGCTTTTGATCTCGCAAACTTTATTGCATCAGTTTGAGGTATAGTGGATATCAACTGGAGCATATATTAAGTTTACGTTTACTCATGGTGTGGAGCAGTTTCTATTTCTTGAGCCAACTCTTTGGTTAACCTGTCAGCACGATCATCCTGTCCACCTGCAAAGCTGTAGACCCGAAATGCAAGCTGAAAAGCTTTCCAAAGCATTTTGATGCATGCCTGCCTTGTGACTTCAGTTTTTGGACCCAATTCTGCCTTAGCTGCAGCCTTTGCCTCTCTTCGTTCCTTGAGCAAAAGTCACAATGTTAAACTCAAACGTCACAATTGTTTAAAATTAATGATGAACTAGGTAAGTGCAGTAGCGAAATGGGCATTGTTACCCTAAGAGCTAACTCCATGCAGCTTGAAGAAACATCCACCATATATTCCTTGATTCGCACCAAGATATGAAAGTCAAAATGGATGTTGTGACTTTGAAACCGCTTAGATTCATCGTCTTTACTTCGTTCCAGTGCATCTATTTCTTCTTTGATCTATTTTCAAGAATTCTTTTCTCGATCAATGATGAAGTTCCATTCATGGTAAGAAATATTAAGAGGGATGTTTTGTAACTGGAAAAGTTGTACCTTGTTGAAGTAGCACTCAACCTTCTCAAGGAGCTGGCTCAGAGGAGGCTCTACCTTCCAGTTTTCCAGGTCACTGACTGTTCCTTCCAATTTTTTGTAAAGAGCTGCCGCTGTCCTCAATGATTCCAACTTCTTTGAAGGAAAACCTTCGAACCTTGCCAACACCTGCATTAAAGGAGTTGAAGGTTGTTGGTTCAAACTGCCAAAAATTGAACTGTAACAGAAACAAATTGATGTTTCTAGAGAAAAACTTCACCTGGGTCTCATCAGTCAGTTCCTCCAGACGTTGTTCCACATATTTGTGAAATTTTAGAAGCTCGGCCATATCCTTTGTTTGGAAAGAACTGAGGGCACCTTTTATCTCCATGATTGATTTTGCATGCTTTTCAACATCTTCTTCAATTTGTTGGAAATATGCTGATCTAAGACACCAACAGAAAGAATTAAATGATAGGTAACAAACATCATCTGTCTGTTTTCCTCAAGTCACCATGAAATTATTAATGGAACAGACTGCTATGTAGTCGAGGATTGTTTGCATGCATACCTCTTTGTCATCTCTGCTAGGGCATCAGCCATTCCCTGCTTTCCACCAGCAGATGACCCAACCTGTCCCCTCCTCCCCTGAGAGTTTTTACAGTTCAAGTTAGATCCTTCCACTTTTCCCTTGAGTACTCGATACATATTGCCCATACGGGTCGATCTCTTCAATTTCGTATTTGCTTTCTTTGGGCGCAGGGACTTGACCGCTCCAAGCGGTGGAGGTGGTGGAGTAGCTCCCTTTGCCAGTGGTATAGGTGGGGGTGGCACTGCCACTGTTCCCTTAGAATGTTGAATGGGTGGTGGAGGTGGTGGTGCAATAGCATTCAAGGCCAAGTTGGATGATAGTGAAAGTGCTGGTGCAGGTAGATTTGATGGAGGAGGTGGTGGTGGTGGCGGTGCTGCTGCAGCTGGCTTCCTTGATTCTAGCAATTGCTTTGAACGAGATGTCGGAATCTTTGGCATCTCTTTTGTAGGATTGGTATCTTTTGGCCCCTCACTAGTTACTGTAGCTGGTGATTCTTTGAAGTTCTTTTCTTCCTGAATTTCTGCATTTGGTTCATCAACTGCCCTTCTCTTATTTGTGGCATTGGGATCTTGAGCTGATACATGAGGGAACATGTGGAATGAGAGGCACTTTTCCACCGCCTGAAGTCTGAGAGGCAGAAGACGAGGTTGGGAATAGGAAACATTGTCATATTCATCGTGGTTTATCAGCTCAGTAGGGAATGAAGTGGGGGATACTGGAGAACGACGAGTGTTTTTCATGTCCGAATAGGACACTGTTAAGATTTCACCAAAAGTTGATTCCTGTGTCCTTCCTTCATTCTTCTCATCTTCATCCATGACATCAAACAGTTCTCTGGCCAGTTTAATCATGTAATTGAGCTTTGCCAGCACTCTTCCTCCTTCAGTACCACAATTTTTCAGATTTCAGTTTTAATACAACACTTTCTTCATACACTGACACAGGAGGAAAAGAATGCTAGAGAGAGAGAGAGAGAGAGAGCTCACCCAGTTGCTCGAAACTGATATTCTCCAAGATCCCATCTGCATTGTGCCCGAAAGTTGCTACCCATTTGTGTCTCTTGGCCCATGAATCTCCAATAGATTTCAAAGCATTGTAAAGGTGAACCAGTCCCTACTTGAGGATGTCATTTGGTCATTTTACAAATTCATGCATAGAGAACCAGAATAATAATTTATCCAGAACAAACCTCATATAGTGCAGTTTCTTTCATTGGTATGCAAGGTACAACATTGGGGTACAGTTTGTGGAGATCCTCCACGGTTCCCATCACCAACTGCCAGAAGATGCAAAAACGGAAGTCAAGAAGTGGAATGCAATTTTTGACAAGGGAGCCTTTTGTTTTGCGATAAACAATATAAAGAATTACCTCATGGGTTGGGCCTGAATCATCACAGGGGGGAAGATCAATGATGTCTCTAAAGGTTACTATCTTCTTCCTGAGCTCCATTATAACCATAAATTTTTTTGCCCATCCGCTAGAATTGTCTTCAATCATGTCTTCCACTTGCTTTTCTTTCTTGGATACATCTGAGCTTTTGGTTGCCTGTGAAATAATAATTTTCAAGTCGTGGATGTCAATTTTGCCACAAAGAAAGAACGAAATGGATAATTGTATTCTTGTGGAAATTAATTGCTGTATCTGCTCATTGTTATAGCTGTTATGTTTCTTAATTTTCTTTCTTGAAATCAATGCTCTGGAGAACCATTTTTTTTTTTTTTTTTTATGAATGAAGACTGAAGTATTTGTTAGTGCCTTCCTTTGATTGTAAAGTTTATAAGAAGGATTTACTTTCTTGTGAATTTAATGGTACGTTTAAAAAAATCATAATAGTTTTACTTAGGTTTTTATCAAAAGAGTGACCTTCACCTTGATAGGCAGTTAACTGAAATTTGTTCTTGCTATTTTAGGAACTCAAAGGTATGATGACTATAAACATCGCCTTATGAATGGTGCTTTCGAGGTTTGAGGTGGGAACGCATATTTAATGCTGCTGATCATTTCCAAAGAACATAGGTAGTACCATGTAAATTAATTGAATGGCACTGGCACAAAGATATGTTGTGTTTACTGTACGGAGTAACCTGCTTTTAAAGATGCAATCTCTTTTTTTTGGCTATTTTCTGGAAAGGTTCATGATCAAGTTTCTTTCCAAAACTTGCATTGTGCACACAGGAATAATAACAAAAAGAAGAACACAATGCCAGAAGAAAAAATAAAAATAAAAAAAAAACAAATGTGTTCTAACTCTCAACTATTTTGTCATACCTGGACTTTGCTCTGTTGGAACAATGATATTGATGCACGACGTAATCCGGACGGCATGTCTGATTTCTAATGCTGCCTTCGATTGATCTTTAATGTGGAAGATGATTTTCTAATTTTCTAATCAGTTACAATGCCCTAGGTGGGTGAGCCTCTGACTCACAAGAGATTGAAAATCTATTGATACTTAAATATTTAACCTGAAAGAATAGATAACCAAACCCTTTGAAAGGAATGATCAAGGTCTCTAATCTTCTATTTAGGTTTTCTACTACCGTAAGAGATGAAATGGGGATGTGATGGTAAGGAATTGAATAGACAAGCCAAATTTCCTGGAAATTTTGTCTGAAGGCAAAGATGCTTGCAAGACAGCAGAAATCCCTCCTCCTTCAAAGGGCCAACCGCGTAGGCTTACCTGTCGCTGGGCAAGATTGTTTTTGGGACTGGCTGAGCCTATAACTGCCAATCCCTCCCTCTCCTCTCCTTCAATGCGGGAATTGACGGGTAGACAGGCTGCTACTTGTTTTGGCATATGGATCTAAAATTGGCTACAATTTCTCTCTGCTTTCCAACAGATTCGATCCGTCTCCTCCAATGTAGGAATTGACTGTTTAGCCATGCCATTAATCCAACCATCCAAATGCATCCACTCCTGATCATTTTTCACAGAATTTTCTACTTGTGGTTGATGAGTTAGCTGTTAGTCTAGGTGACAATCGAAGATGGAGAGGATTGGGTTTAAACAATAATTTAATAAATAATTTCAGATTTAAAAATTTTAACTAAATATTCAAACAAATATTAATCAACCAATAATATGTTGTAAATAAATGCAAGCAATTCAAACTATAAAGTAAACGAGATAGAGAGAAGAGAATACGATACCAAGATTTATTATGATTCGACTTCAACTCCAAAATCTATGTCCACTCCTTAAGACTCATTTCTTGAGATTTTTCTCCATTATATCAAAATCGTAGATACAGTCATTAGCCTTTTAACTCAGGCACTAGTCCTCCTTTACAACTAGTTTTTTTTTACAGATGCTAATTATACCCCTCCAACTAGTTGTTAAACAGGTGCTAGTTACACCCAACCAAGTGATTCCTTACTCTAACTAGTTTTTATACATATGCAAGTCACACTCAACCCCTATCTATTTTTTTTAACTAGTATCTCCCTTACAAGAAGAAAGAACAAGAGTTCAACCACTCTTGCTTACAAATAATTCTCTCAAAGAATAGATATGCCAATAAAACTATCAAAACATTACAAGATAAAATACAATAAAGCTCTTAAAAACTTTGTAAGATGAATAACACTGTGATGCACAAACTCTTGTCGTTCTTATTGTTGTCTTTTGTTTCTCAAGTGTATCTCTATTTATAGATGAAGATAGGATAATGATCTATAGCTTTAAATGAGTTTATAGCTGTTGGAGAGCATTGAAGACATTTCTTTTCGTTGAGCTACTTACTGCTAGCTAGGTTTTTGAATTTATGATCAGATGCCTTCAGTTCCACATCAATTTTTGCCTTGATAACATTCGCATTTGAAAATGACTATAAGATAAAAGTTGTAAATATATAAGTCAAATTTTCAGAACCTCAAGAATTAGGTCGATTCAATGGTTAGATCAAAAGTTATGATCAAAATACTCGAACTGTCTCCCAGTTAACATATTTGAATTTTTGCACAGATGTTTTCACTTTCAGCTCACTTTTCACCTTCTTAACTTTCGAATTTGAAATTGGCTATAAGATAAAAGTTATAGACATGAAAGTTAGATTTTTAGAAACTTAAAAATCAAGTTGATCCAAGTTATGATCAAATTACTTGAGTTGTCTCCCGACTGACATATTTGAATTTTTACACAATTATGTTAACTTGTATTAATTTTTTCATATAGCAAACGTTTGAGTTTGAAAATTTGTATAGAATATGAAATATACGTATGGACGTTGTATTTTCAGATATTTAAGAATCAAAGCATTTGAAGATCGGAGTCAAAAGATATGAGTGAAATACTCAGATTGTCTTCCAGCTGTTATCTTTGAATTTCTACTGCACTAGGTCTTCTTTCATCTTGTGTTTCACCTAGATAACATTTGAATTTAAAAAATTCATATAACATATCAAATGTATATAACTATATATGGATGTTAGCTTTTCATAACTTCAAAAATCAAATTATTTGGACTTCTAGATTAAAAGATATGGTGAAATAATAATGACTGTCTTCAAGTTGCCATATTTTAAATTTCAAATTCAATACATCACCTTCCAGCTTATTTTTGTCTCACACAACGTTCTTTTCATGGAAACTTCATAATACATCGTAATTAGACATTTGAGTATTTCTTATAATGTAATAAGAATCAGATCAATCCAACGGTTGAATCAAAAGATATAAGTAAATAACTATTGTTGTATCATAGAATATAGTTTCATCAAATTTTCAACCTTATAAGAAAATTATGTCATTTAATTTTCTTCTTTGAATCAAGTTTCCTTAAAATATAATTCTCAAGGATTTAAATATTACTTTTGAAGTCGTGTTCTCTCTTTCAACTGTTTCATAATCCTATAAAATTTTATCACGCTAACTAGATCAAAGATTAATAGTATTGAATATACTTAATCAAGAAAATATTTATAAATTAAAAAAAGTTATCATAAAAATTATATATATAATTCCATATGAATAAACTTAGGACTAAAATTAGCTTCTCTAAATTAGACGGTCAGAATGACTTGTAACTAAAGAAAAGGTCACGACCCAGTTGTAACGACCCAGATTTTCTTATATCAGATAATCCAAAGGTGTGGTAAACCCTGTTAAACAAACATAGTACTAGACAAAATAATCTGACAACTAAACACATGTAATCTAAGTTGTTTTTAAACATCCCAGCGTTATGTCGCTTAAACTATTTATTATTACAAAACTTAAACTTAGAGTCTTAATTACTAAAATGTCCCCGGCTCTTGCGTAAATTCCTCCAAGCCCTTGGGTAAAGCAGCGTCTCCATTCACATGAATATCTGAAATATTTTTTATAAAATGGGGTGAGTTATGAAATTCAGCAGCAGTGTAATGTCTAATAATTCAATAAGTTTAAATAAAAATTATTAGAGTAATAAAATAGATATGAGATAGCTAAGAAAACAGTTATAGTATCGTAAAACAGTTCGTAATTTTCTCATTCAATATCTACATTAATATATTCTAAAACGGCTTTGAGTTGTAATATTAAAATTCTATATGACCTCTACAAGGCCGGAACACATGGCACACCAATTTTAATTATATGCCCTTCACAAGGTTGAGACACACGGCATATCAATTTTAATTATATGCTCTCCACAAGGTTGGAACACACGGCACATCAATTTTAGTCATCAGTTTTGATATTACAACTCCCAAAATCAAGTTTGAAAATGTTTATAAAGCTATCTCATGTTCGAAATAATATATTTTTCAGATAATCATAAGATAGTTCTAAATACAGAATGAAATCATGCTTTACATATCATATTATTGCTTAACAGTTCGAAATATATAATTTGAACAAAATATCATATTGAAATTATCGAATCAGTACCCCTTACCTAATGATTTTGGTATTTAGGTAGCATACAGAATGTTTTCTCGAAATTCGTGCAATTCTCTCAAAGTATCATTGCATGAAACTTTAGTTTTCTACCCTAATCATTGTACAAATGATGAAGATTCTTAAAGCTCTACCTAAACCCCTCATGTAACTCTTAGTACCTAAAGTAGCTTTTGAGTCATTTTCGGATATACTTAGTTAATTTTGGTCCAAGTATGGACTATTAAAATTATAAAAAATATGAATAAATTTTAAAAATTTCTAAAACTATTTTATAAAGATTTTATCATAATATTTTAGATTAAATAAAAATACTCATAGTGGCTATTTTTCTTAAAATTTAAAAGTTTAGAATTTATATAAAAGTGAGTATTTTCTTTTATGGAAACGATTAAAAATACATAGTAAATAACAAAAAGACTTAGAGGTTACTCACTCTCCTTCCAAAGAGTTGAAATAGTTGAATCAATCTATACAATAATTTCCAAAGTTCATAATTAATAAAAACTCATCATTTTTTTAAGTATATTTTTTGTTTTTATTTACAAAATACATAATAAATATACAACACTTCTGAAAGTGGCCAATTATATATAAATATAAGTTAAATCTTATGTGAGACCCATTGGTCAAAATAAGGAGCCAAAAAGGCTACTCACGCGCACACACGTGTCCCAAGGCGCGACTGGACTTCGTTATACATTATTCATCATCTTCTTTAAATTTTCGTTTGATTTGTACACCTTTTGGTAAAATAGATTTTTCTCCCTCGTTTTTTAACGGAATCAAGTGATTCTTGAGCTTAAGTTCTAGCTCTCAAAATGAGCTACAACTTTTATGTTATAAGATTTAACAATAGAAGTTGTTTATTCCCTCAAAAATGGACCAAACGTGGCTCGGTCTGCCCAAATTTTCGAGGCAGACCTGCAACTCTTGTCTTTTTCCTTAAATTTCTTCATTCTAAGATGCTGTAAGGTTATGCATGGCTATTTTAACATATATACTAGCTGTTCAGAGTATTTATTTGGATTAACAATAAAAAATTGAAGTCATTACATTACATGCACGCAAGGCTTAACATATCATTTTTAATAAAGGTGAAAACCATTTTCATTCTAGACCTTCAGGAATTCTAAGACCAGTTTTACAACATCTCTAAACAACCTAGAGACATATTTCAAAAAGACCAAACCGAATGCAAGACTACATTTTCAAACTATCAAAGTTTTAAGTTTTTACACCTTATTGGGAAAAATGGTTTTCCGACCACTTTACGGCCAAATCCAGCCACTAAATCCCATATGCAAGTATGGAACGTAGTATAAAACAGTGAGTAAAATAATATATCTAAGTTTGAATGAATTTGGGCTTGATTTGAGCCTTGAACTCTACTTTCCCTCACTTTCTCTCTCACTTTCCCTCCTCCCAAACACTTTTCTCTCTTCTCTTCTCTTAGTTTCTTGCTTAATTTCGGTCGCCTCCTCCTTCAAATGGCAACATATTACCTATCTACAATGTATAAATTCCTTTTTTTTTTTTTGTTAATGGCATTGGGAAGGGTGGCCAACCCCCTCAATGTTTCCCACCACGAGCTCCTTTTGTCAATATTTGTGGCAACTAGAAGTGGGACACAGCACCTGCAACTACCACTAACTTCATGCTTTAACTAAAGGGAGTTGGTTGTTTATAAAAAAATTAAATAAATAAAAGGTGCTAGTTGAGTTTGATTAAAATTACCATAATGTCCCTTAATATTTATCTTTTTGTGATAGGTTTCAACAAATAAGCTTCACCAAATCTCAAGTATTTGCTTTATAATAGTATAGATGTCCCCCACTACCTAAAAGCATGCTGCCAAGAACCACCTTTTATTTATTTATTTATTATTATCATTTTATTTATTTATTTATTTATTTTATGTCATCTAATTTTCTTCTTTGAATCAAGTTTTCTTAAAATATGATTCTCAAGGATTTAGATATTATTTTTCAAGTTGTCATCTCTCTTTCAAGTGTTTTATAATCCTACAAAATTTTATCACACCAACTAGATTAAGGATTAAAAGTATTAAATATATTTAATCAAGAAAATATTTATAAATCAAAATAAGTTATCATCAAAATCATATATAAAATTCTATATAAATAAACTTAGGAGTAACATTAGCTATAAGTTAAAATAAATTATCATCAAAATCGTATATGTAATTCGAGATGAATAAACTTATGGCTAACATTAGCTTTTCTAAGTCAGACGGTCAGAATAACTCTTAACTAAAGAAAAGGTCATGACCCAGTATTGGCCTTGCCAATGCAGGTGCTCCACATTATACACTAGATGGTTCTAAATGTATGTAGACTCTTTGTACTGCACTATTCATAACAATCCGGTCCATAATATGCACCAAGCTCTTAATCTCCCCAAATTAAGTTTGAGCTTCGATGGATGCCAGATTTGTCGGCTAGTGTATGCTAAGCACGTATTAATGCTGTATCATCTAGTGCTACATTTAGCTTCTCTCTAGCATATCAGAAAACAGGTGTGTAAAATAATTGATCCTGAAAGATCCTCAAGCAGCAACTCTACCTGGAACGTAGACCAAATATCAATGTTTGTCATTCAGAAAATTCATATCCTGAGGCTTACAAGGATGATTCTAAACACATCTTGGAACCGCTCTATGATGTATCTAGCGTACCCTATGAGAGTTCGACATCATTTCTAGCCTTTCCAAATAGACCTTGGAGAACCATTCATGACTGGACATCAGTCTCGCAATTATAAGTCTCAGAAAAACCAGCTATACAGAGATCTAGTTTGGAAGATCAATGAAATGGTGAATGTAAATGCTGACAAAGCATGATCTATCTCATTTCCTCACATTTTGCTGGAATTCATTGATAAGAAAAGGAAAAGGCATGACTGAGATTGGTTTGACGACAAAATAGAGTTCTGAAGATGAAAAAAAGATATCCTTGATTTAGTTCTCCACCTTGACAACTCAACAAAGGATTGATCAATTTCTATTCATTTGACACATAGGTTCTCCACCTTAATTAAACACACAAAAAGGATCAAAATCTATTAATTTGACTCATAGGGTCCCCAAACAGGTAACAATTAAGCATTAGGCTGCAAGCCAGCCTGTCTTATTAGACTAGCATGCACATCTTTTAACCTGTGAACTAATGAGTGGTTGTGCCAGTGCTTTACCTGAATCCTCATAACTATAGTATCAGGAACCTTGTTTTCCCTGTCCATGATATTTCTAGCGCTTGTAAGTCTGTAAATTCCTGGTTCTGTAAGCTGTATTCGTTAGCAGAGAGGAGAAGGAATGGCCCGGACCAATAAGCGCATGTATTATGCATGTTCAGAGTTTCTGATCATAGATTCTCGGTTCTGAAAACATTGTTGTTTGCAGTCAGTTCTTGATTTAATGATCCATCAAATATTAGGCCTAACCTGAATAGAATCGCAACATTTTCTGATTTATATCTGTCCTTTTGCGAAACTGAATATAGAATGACCATTTCTAGATTCTGCAAACTCTAAGGAACCAACCATGAAACCCCATAATTTTGTTTATCATCATAGAATAAAGTTTAAATACAGATCCTGAATGTTTTCATGGAAATAGGGAGTTCATTTTCTGCCCTGGTAGCTATATTGCAGAAATTTTACATTCCTTGCATGACAACCCACATCTTCAATTGCCAATTCAATATAAAGCCTATAATACACAAGCTACACTTGCATTTTATATGTATCTTCGTTTATAACATATATCGATCCATGGTAACAACTGAAATATTACATGATTATGACTTAGAGAATCTCTGATTTGTTCTTTTTCAGGAATAGAAGAGAGATGGTGAAGTATGATCTTTCGTTGATGAACTCAGAATGAAAAATCCACATTATATTGACTTGATAAAATCCCAATTTTCTTGTTGGGCGACAAGTTATCCACCACGAGAGAACAATTAACGAATACGGTAAATTGCCTCAACTGAAATTCAGACAGCACAACGTTCACGGGCACCTTCACCCGCAGCAGCAATGGAATCTTGCCGCTGTTTTTGTTTTGCATGAGAGCGTCCTGAAGGCCCGAGCCGAATTCGCTCTTTCCTTTCATCAGAACTTTCATCATGGTTGTGTTTTTCTGGCCCTGGTGAAAGGAAGGGAGCTTCCCCGTGCAAAGCGTTGAGTCTGTGTAGGAGACGATCACGGAACTGTCATGGCCGTAAACGAATCCAATATTCTCGTTCGGGTTCTCGGCCTTCACGGTGACCAAAAACTCGGTGACGAGGCTGAAATCCGGCTGGAGGTCGAAAGCTTGGACGGCAAGGTTCTGGACTTGGTATGAAGGCATTTGGGGCTTGTAGAAGGCGTAGAAATAGAGAACAACGCCAGCTAAGACGAAGATGAAGAGGAAGAGGAGGCAATAGCAGCAGCAGATGCATTTGAGGCAGCAACCTCCTCCTCCTCCTTTCTTGTTGGTGGAGTGGTACTGGGGAACGTTACGACGATAGGGTGGTGGCCGGAGGCTTCCATTGTTGTCTTGTAGCACTAAATATGGAGGTGCGGGTGCAGAGCTCATTGTGGCAAACGATGACTCTAACGTGCAAAGAGTGCACTGTTTGGTGGATATTCCATCAAAGGAGAGCCAAAGAAGGAGAACCAGAAGAGGAGGAAGAAGAAAGAGAGGCTCTTCTTCTTCCTCTCCGCCGAAATCTGAAACAGATGTCTATATGGAGAGAGAGAGAGAGAGAGAGAGAGAGAGAGAGAGAGAGAGAGAGAGAGAGAGAGAGATTAATTTAGAGTTGGTTCCATTGGTTAAGGGTACACGTGTGGTTAAAGAGGTACCGACGGCACTTTGTCTAGCTATTTTTCTTTAGCTATATAACCGGTTTTATGGATTCATTCTATTTTCCACAAGCCTTCTCTATATCCTATTGAGACAAATTTTCTTTTGGTGTTTCTAACATTCTACAGCTAAATTGTTCTCTCTCTCTCTCTCGACACATTTGCTGTATTAAATAAGATCATATATTAACTATTGACAGTAGATAAAAAATAGAGCGTAATACTATGCAACGACAAAATTTATATAGAATTTATTATTAAATAACATAGGTTATTCTAATAAAATTTTTTATACAAATTTTTTGAAAAAATATTAATTTTTTAAAAACTTCAATTTTAACAGCTGTCTAATGTTTGTATATCAATCCACAAGCACATTAATCCTTTTGAACAAACTCCTATTTTCGTCCAACAAGATAAAAATGTCTTAACATTAAGGTGTTTTGTACACAAATGTATGCGTGTGTATATATTCTCCCAAACTATACCCACCAAAAGTAAGACTACCAATCCAATATGTTCTCAATAACAAAGGAACTGAGCCCATAGGCGAGTAGGGACTGGGGATTTTGTGTGCTTCACTCATGGTCAAAAGTTCAAGTCTCGCCATTCCCTATTCCTCTAGCCCTTAAACTTGCACCTAAAACTTTCACTCCCTATTACCCTAGGTTACTGACATATATAAATTTCTTTTTTTGCAATTTCTATATTAAAAAAATTCTTGATTTAGGGTTCATTTGGTAAGATTTATTTTAAGTTTTTTTGACTTGACTTTTTTATTTATTTATAGACTAAAAAGCCAAGTTTTTCAACTTTTTTGTTTTAATAAGCTAAGAATAGCAAGAAAGCAAAATAGAAATAATAAAAAGCAAAAAACTGAAAAAATTAGCTTTTTCTTTTTCTTCTTATAAGCCAAAAAACAAAACATAAAAATTTCAAAAACTTTTGTACCAAACGGTCCCTTAGTAGTAGGACTATTAAAGAATATAAAGTCACCTACTGTCACTAAATTTTTTTATATTATTTAAAAATCAAGGCCTATTATTTTTTTGAACAATTTTGAAATGTGGCTGTCAAACCCTTTTGTAGAAACCAAGTGGCTAAATTAAATTCTTAAATTGTATTGTTATATATATATATGTGTGTGTGTGTGTGTGTGCGCGTGTGTGTGTGATTGATGGTTTCAAACATCTACAAAATATTAAGCTTGCATTGCTAGAAGATTCCGAGATTACACAATTGCGCAAATAAGACTGCAGCAAAGCCTTGCCCCAGAGGAAGATGAGTCCACTCCATTGGTGTCCCAGAAGCTCAACACGTATACTTTCACCCACCCAGCAAATCAGAGGTAAATACACCCAAAAAATAATTAAAAAACTACTTAAAACAATTCTGAACACGGGTTGGAGATCAAGCACAGATTGCTGATGGAGAGCTGCAAGATCTTAATGGATTAAATTGCATCAGCGACACTGCAACTGACTTCACTTTAATAACCACCTTCTTTAACTTCGAAGACCTTGATTTTCCTGAGGATTCCATGGATGCTAACTTGTAGGTTCTGAGAAAAATCTGCCTGTTCTTTGCCCTGTCCCGTCTAAAGCTTAAAGAAGTCGAAAATGTCCTCCGGCCACGGCTTTCATCTTCGGTAGCTTCGCCGCTTTGATCCAGCGGCTCATAGCCGTTTGACCCCCGGCTGAAATGCAAGGTGGTGTTCCTTACTAGGGCGTTCATGGCTCTGCTGACTTGGGAGAGAGAGAGAGAGAGAGAGAGAGAGAGAGAGAGAGATAGGATGAAGCAAGATGATGAAATAATTCTTGTACATAGGATACATATATAATGTGTATATACATACAAACATATACGTTAGGGTTAGTTACACCAAATTCCCCCCAACTATAGTATACTTTCACTTTAACCCCCTCATCTATAAAAACTTACGCTTACAGCCCCCAATGTGTAAAAAAATATTGTTCAGACGTCAACAAAAATAGTGAAATTACAATTATAACCTTCAGACGTTTACTCGTTAGGTGCAATGCATAATTTTTGTTGGGCTTTGACTAGCATGAGGCCCACCTAAATGCCGACCACTAAACAACCATTTCTCTTCTACTATCATCTCCTTCCCCGTGCCCAGAAACCTCAACAATATGGAAATTGAGGTGAATTTACAAATTATGGAGAAATAGATGAAGGGATCTAGTATTTATATATTAGGTATACACTATGTATAGGGAAGAGAAGGTTATTTTGGGGAAAAAATAAAATTTGGTTGATCATATGGCTTACACATGACTAAATTCCATCAACTTTTCTAATAGACAGCAAACAGAATGGTAAAACTGACATACAAGCCAATAGTAAGGGGTGTAAATGTACTTTTCTACATAATGGGGTAAAGTAAAAATAAGTCATAGTTTAAGGACCTTGGTATAATTAACCCTATACATTACATATGTTTGACTGTTACATTTTCTCCTTCCATGGCGGGCGCACGTTTTGGATTGCGGTATTTAAACCTCCCTGTCAATGCGGCAACAACCAAGAGAAAGAATCCAGTGTAATAAGGGACACATTTAATACGACTGCAATGTCATGCATTACCAGTGGCACACATCCACTGTCTGGCAAATGTTTTGGTCAAAGGTAATAGTGGAAGATTCATAATAGCATGTTTGAAATTTAGGGGAGAGGAGAAAAAAGAAGATAAAATTTTAAATTTGCGTCCTCTTCTTATTTGATATTAGCTAGGAAAGAATTAGAAGAAAAATGAAAGAAAAAGAAAGCAAATATATATATATATATATATATATTTTCTCTCTCTTCTTTCTTATTTTTCTTCTCTTCTTTTTCTTTTTCAAGTTACAAACAGGCTTTAAATGGGAAACAGATGGAAACAAAGTTCAATGCAATGGACGGTTGGGATCATCTGATCAAGTTTTTGCCAATGCTAATCACTTAAGCATTAAGGAAAAATATAACCGTGCTTGAAGCTTCCATTATTGACCTTTGACCAACCATTTTTAATCTTTGGTCAACATTAATTGAATTCAAGGTTTTGTACATCAAGGTCTAATTTGAAAGGGAACACATTTTTTTTTCCAGGAAACCATATATTTTCCAAGAAAGTACTCCAAGAAATTTTTTTGTCGTTCTCTTCTAACACACAAATACCATACTTGAATAATCTAGAACAAATAGCTGTGTGAAGGAATCACTATATGTAGGCACGTATGTACCTATTATCATTTCATACTTCTTGTTATGTAGACAAGTAATTGTTAGGTCAATGTGATAAATCTGGAAAATGTTTGACTATAATTTTCTTTTTCTTGAGATGAATTGTCTAAATTAAATGTGTGTTTTGGGTTGAACTCAGCATGAATATGATGAATTCATTTGGGATTAGAACACCGACAGTGAAAATAAAGAAACTCTTTGTAGTTGGTTGTGAGAAAAGAAAATGTTGCCTATTTTTTGGAGCACCAAAAACAGAAATGAACCAAAAAAAAAAAAAAAAGGCAAAACAAATAAAAAGATGGAGACAGAAATAAAAAGAAACTCTGATATTGATAGGCGTGTTGTCTGCTGCAGTAGTAGTAATGATTACAAATAAAAAGAAAAGTCCTAAATTAGAATTTAGTATAAAATAAAAAGTGTAATTAATCTTAAAATTTTTATTTAGTAAGTTTAGGAATGTAAAATAGCCCATGGCCCAACTCGCTGCAACCCGGCTTGACCCAAGCTCAAATCCATGAGCTGGGCTTAGTCATGGGCTTAGGGATGTAAGTTAGCCTGACCAAAAATCAAAAGAATGTAAAGGTCTTTGAAAGAAAATTAAAATACCAAACCTAGCCCAGTCCAAATTGGCTAGCGTGGCTAGAATTTTAGCACAAGCCCAAGCCGACACAATCGGGCCCAAGTCGACTCCGGTCCTCCTTAGAATTGGTAGTGGACCGGAAAAAAGTAGATATTCAACCGAACCCGCCTCATATAAAGATGGTATGGGAAATTCAAATAGGGAAATAGAGGTAACGATGGATGTATTAAACTAAACTCGTGCAGGTATAAAGGCAAGGATGAACTTAAGTTCTCCCCTGTCCCGGCCCGCCCCTCGCCGCCCCACCCTACCGAATAGATATTAGTGTAATTAGTAATTATCTAAGGCTCAATTATAAATATTAAGACTAAAAAAAAGGGGTTTAACTATAAATTTTAAAACAAAAAATGGGAAGTCACTTGTAAATAATAAAATTTAAATTTTGCCAATCGTATTTTTTTGATCTTTTATTTATTTTTGAGAATTTTTTTTGTATTATTGAGCTTGGCAGGTACGAGACGAGAGTGGGAGCAGGGCGGAGGCAGAAGTGGAGGTGGAGGTGGACGGAAATTTTTACTCGTGGGACGGGGTGGACGTCTAACAAAATACCTGAATAGGTATAGAGATGGGGATGGAGATGAATTTTTTAGGTAAAAGTGGGAATGGAGGTGCCAATTTCCATCCCGCCCCGGTTCACTCCATCCCTAGTCCTCTGCCGTTGAAAAACCTTGAGGGTTGTATTTTCTTTCTATTAAGGGATTCACCCTACAACTATATTTACATACTAATCAATACGTGTTCATTGACTTCTTATGTGGAAAATGGAAGGAGTGAGGTCCTATTGTTCCAGTCCATGGAGCTAGAGTTTGAATGGCCTTGATCCTGATGAAAAAATGTTATCCGCAATCGTGTTACCTGCAATCATGGCTGTGGGCTAGGCACCAGCTAATGTGGTGGCATCAGTTGGCGCCTCACCCACAGTCACGAGACTTATGGCTGTGGGTAGAGGTCATCTCTTGATAATGTCTTAACACCTAACATTAACATATTTTAAGCAAAAAAAATACATTTAAAATCATTTAAGAGTTGGACTCTATGTCTTTAAGACAAATTCGTCCCCTACAGAGGTGTAAAAGGATTTGAAAGTTTGTCTCCCAAAATACAATAATTTCTCACACACACAGAAGGTGCACTCCAATATATGTGCCATGTGAACTATAATAGTATAAGGCCTCGTTTGGTAACGTTTTTTTGATTTTTTTTTTTCAAAAAAAACAAAAAACGCTGTTTGTTTAAATTTTTTTTTAGTTTTTTACAAAATTCAAAAAAAGAAAATTAAAAACACTAAAATGGGTGTATTTTCTCTTACAAAAACATTGGTCTAGTATTATTGGCACAACGATAACCTATAAACGCTCATCATCAAACCACAAAAAACACGCAGCAAAAACACAAAATAAAAACACACAACAAAAAACAAAAATTGACAGCATTACCAAATGGACCCTAAGACTCTCTCAATGCAATGAAAATCAAAACTCTTATTTTATTATTTTTTTTATGCAAAACTCTGGTGGATATATATTGAAAATAAGGTGTCTGTTCTCAAAAATCACCATTCAAAAGGTGTTTTTCAAATGTCACAACCAAACGCCTATTCATTTAAAATTAAAAACGAATGTTTTTCCAACAATCCCTTACATGAATGAAAATTGGTTGAAAAATACAAGATGCAAATGTTGACACGAACGAGGCTATAGTGGAAAGTTATTGCATCTGGTGAGGTAGCTTTTGGCCTTGAACTTTCCCTAGTGAAATACCATCGAATTTATTAGTTAATCAGTGAACGTAATGTCTTGTACTATTTAGCTATTTGTATAAACAAAGACAATAATACTCACACAATTTCTTTTCAGACACAACCGGTTCTCACAATTGTGTTTATTTTGACCCTAAACAATTTCTAGTTATTTATGAGTGCTCTAGAAAATGTAGCCTTTGCATTCTTATATAAATGGTCTCTTCATACTTATATAGGTGATTTTTTATTAAGAGTATTTTGTCATACTCCACTTGGATGTCAAAGATATAAGAATCATTAAAATCATAGGTTATCCTTATACACGCTAAGTGTTATCACTATTTCATCGCAAAAATGGGTAGTAGGAATTACATCCTTAGTGATTTTGATTAAGTCACTCACAATTCGATTGTCCCTTTGAACCTAGATCTTGGCATCTCCAGTCAGCTAGGTTGGCTGCTATTATGACGACTTTTAATTTATAGCCTTTGAGCCCATTCTCTTCTATGAACAAGCTACTTGATCTCTTGTCAAACTTTTGGTAAGCGGATCTGTGATATTGTCTTTTGACTTCATATAGTCAATAGATATTATACCATTTTATTGTTGGCCCAAAAGGCAACCCAAGAGTGGGGGTAAATTGGGTTTTCCAAAAACTAATTGCAATCAAGATAAATTAAAACTAATTTAATGAATGTAACAGTAGCTCAAGTATATGCAATGCAATAAAATCAAGTATGAAATGAAAGTAAAGCACAAGAAAGAAATACCAAGAACTATCGAGGTTCAATCACAACTTGTAGTCTACGTCCTTACCCCAATATCCTCTTAAAGTCTTCTTCTACTATGCAATCTCCAATTATAAAGTAATACTAGTTGAAGTGCCTAGTTCACTCTCCTTGAAGTTTACACCCACGCTTCAATGCCACAAAAGTTTTGTCTATGCTTTCTCAAACTTACAAATGTTTTTCTTTTACAAAAGAGTACTCAAACTCTCTCTCACAAGTGTATAAAGGATTTACAATTGAAGTACACACTCTCTATGAAAAGTAGATGAAAAAATGAATAACTCACTAAATGTCAGGTATTGAAGGCAAAGAAAATTTTCAGTAAATGTAAGAATTGTCAGCTCTTGATGATTAAAAGGTGGAATAATCTTGTATCTCATGTCCATAAATGCATTTGGAAGCTTGTATATAAAGCCTTGAATTGATTTTACCCATTAGAAGTAGTTGGAGCTTCATTAAATGCGCGCTTAGTTCAATATAACGTTTAAAAATATAGCTGTTAGTTCCCAGGTGTCGACTCCCCAGATGTTGACACATGACTTCATGTATCAATACATCAAGCCTGCATTCTCCATTAATTGCTCTCTATTTTCATGTGTCGACACATTAAACTCAAGTGTCGACACTTGATCATCCATTTTTCAAGCATTGGCCTCTGTCTTCATGTGTCAACACATTAAATCTATGTGTCAACACATCACCTAGAAAATCTTCTTCCATGCTTTGTTTGATCAAACTTAACTTCAAAAACACTTTAAGATCTTAAAGGAGTCTTCTCTTTGGGGTATGGTGATTTTTCAAAACTTTCAATCCAGTGTGGTCATTCAATAAAATTTTCAATTCAATTTGGATTGAATTTATCTTAATTTCTTCAAAAACTTTTTTTGAATTCTTCATAGAGTCTTTGCACACATAATAAAATTTTCTATTGAACACCTTCAATCTCTTTGAGTTCATATCAATTTCATTGAGTCTTTATAGGCTTAATGAATTCTCCTTTTGAGCACCTTTAATCTCTTTGAATTCACATCATTGGTTTGATATTTGGATAGGTGTCATGGATCTGTTTTTGTGCATTGCTCAATCGTTGAATTGTTGTGCATCCATTTTGATATTCATTAAACTTTAGATGTAAGATATATTTTCTCATTGATCTGTATACTAATTAAATGCATTAGTAAATTAACACAAGGTTTAATTATCATCAAAATTATGACGTGGAGTCAACAATCTCTCCCTCTTTTATGATGACAAAACCTTTGCAATAATAGGTATAAGACTAAATGAAATGAATAAAATTAGATTTCATACCATAAAAAAGCTCACCCTCTGTTTTGCAATTGGTGCTTTTAAGAAAAATATCCTTTCTTTTTGTTCTTTTGTCCAAAACAATCCTCGAAGAGTTTTTATTTAAAAGATGTTTTATCAAAGTAAAGCAAGTATCAATTTATAGCAATTCCAAAATTAAGTGGAGGGAGACTTTTCGTTTATCATTTTACTCCTCCTAAGAACATGTTTTATAAGTCTTCATATAAACCATTTTACCATTCATCATTTAACATAATTCAATGTAATCATTAAGTAGTCCATTCTTCTCCCTATTTATTTCCATACAATTCATTTCATTTCCATCGTCTATGTTACTCCATTGTCCATGTATACAATTTTATTATTTCAATTCTTCTCTCCCTTTTTGTCAATTCATCAAAAAAAGAAAAAAAATGTTTAAAACAGAGACAGGTACAATAGCAAAAAATCTTATAGCACGATAATTTATTGAAACAGGGTAGCAAGCATAGCATTCAATCATCAAGGTCTCAAGCTACAACAACAGGGTTATATTTCATTTACAAAAGTCATTACAAAAGATTAGTTAATGATCATTCAAAAAATATTACAAAAGAAATTGTATTAAAGGATGACATGCCATCCTTTAACAAAAATGCAAACAGATGTAAAAATAAAAATGCAAATAGGATAGAGAGAGAGGGGATATGGAGAGGAGATGTCAGTGGGGAGAGGCTGGTGGTGAGGGGGTTAGGACAAGAGGGTTGTCTTGGGTGTTGAAGAACTTCTTGCCAAGTCTATCCCTCAGCCCACACTTGTGACCAGAAGTGGAAAGAGGAGTATTAGATTCAATAGCAGATGAGTCACTCTCTTCTTTTGCTTCTCTCCCTTTTTCAGCATTCTTCCCTTCTTCAGCTTCTTGTGCTTCTTCCTCTCTACCTTCTATTTTTTCTTTAGCCTCCTTCTCCTCTTTTCCTTCTTTTTCTTTTTCTTCTTCTTCTTCTCCTTTTTCTCCTTCTCTGATTTCTCCTTCATTTTCTTCATTTTCTTCTTCCTCTTCTTCCTCATCTTCTTCTTCTTCCTCCATCATTTTTCCTCTCCATATCTCAACATTTTTACTTCCTTTTTCAGTTCTCTAACTTTTTTTCCCCATGTCTGCCTTCTTATTCAATTTTTTGAAAGACTCCATTACCTGAGCCATGAATGCCTGGATTTCCCCTTCACTTCCTTCAAGTTCTTGATTCAAGTTTCTCTTGCTACTCCTTTGCCTAGAACTACTCCCAGAGGGAGTCTTTTCCTTTGAAATACTACATCCACTAGCTTTCTTAGGAGTCCACTTGTTTTTCAGAGTGTACCCCATTCTCTTAAGAGTTTTTTCATTATATTCATTGCTGATGGATTTAGGAGTTCTCTTTTTCTCATTACTCAAATCAACATTGAAGTGCTTGAAAACTTTCGTCAAGAAAATACCATAGGACAAACTAATTCTTGCAATAGTGGCCTTGTACATTTGATCTAAAATAAATAAAGGCAAATCAATTCGAGAATCAGTCAGATAAGCCCATAAGAAAAATAGCTTCTCAGACACGTATTTATATTTTCTAGTTTTGGAGGTAAAAATGGTGCAAGTAAAGTGATGAACCAATCTCAATTCGAGGGGCAAATCATTGGCAATAGGTTGTATACACTCATCCACTTCATTTCCATAAAGAACTTTCAATTGATTTTTTCGAGATATATTATCTCAACAAATCTCTCCACCCAACCTGATTCCAAGGATGTGCCTTATCACTGTTCTATCCAAAGTGAAACTAACACCTTTAACAGAACTTACTATTGATACATCTCCATACTCTCTTTCGGCATTGGCATAAAAATGTACAACTAAGTCAGGGTAAACATCATCCCTCAATGTAGTCATATATTTCCAACCCAAATTAGTTAATTTTGTACTTAATTCAAACTTGTAAAGATCGAAGCAATTATAATCCACCCATCGACCATTATAGACATTCCTAAGAAAGAAACTTAAATTGTACCTTTCTTGGGCTTTGTCCTCACTGAAATATAGTTCATTTCTTTCCGGGGCTATTAAAGATGCCAAATCTACCCTCTTACTTCTCTTCTTCTTCTTCCATTTGTCTTTGCTTGAATCCCCCTTTGATTTTCGCTTCTAGCCTTTCGAGATGGGGGACGTCGGTGTATTTAGGCCTTTTGAACTCTTATTCGATTTAGGGTTTTTCGATGCTATGGTGGGATCAATGAAGGTTGTGCAAAGTTGGGAAGGGTCGATTTAGGGTTTGTAAGACGTTTAAAGGTGAGATTGAAAGGGATGGTTGGTTTGGTGCGAGGAGGGAACAAAATAGATATAAAGAGAGATAAAGGGAAAGTTTGAATTTGCATAAAGTGGGCTCTTTTAGAATATATAGGCGCGACTCATGTGTCGACACATGAGCTTGATGTGTCGACACATGGACTTCAAAAATTCATTTTGAAACCACTGTTTTGATGTGTCAATACATAAAAATGATGTGTTCATACATGAAACCAGATTGGGTTAGATTATGCCAGAAAGGATATTTATGGACTTAGGGGTCAACTTTTGATTCAAAGATGATAATATGTATTAATATGAGCATGCAATGAATTGTAAATGTATTTTAAATAATCAATCCACTTGAATCTATTTAAAACTCAAATAACATGAATGTCATTCAAATTCAACAATGATCAAGACAAATGATCACTTATTCCCAATTCTCATCTTAGCATACATAATCTTTCTCACTTAATGGTTTTGTAAAAATATCAGCCAATTGCATATTTATACTTACAACATCAAGTTCAATATCGCCTTTTTACACATGATCTCTTATGAAATGATATCTAATCTCAATGTGTTTTGTACGAGAGTGTTGGATAGGATTCTTAGTCAAGTTTATAGCGCTAGTATTATCACATCTAATGGGTATATGATTAAATGAGATACCATAATCTTCTAATTGTTATTTAATCCACAATACTTGAGCACAATAACTACCGACTGCTACATATTTAGCTTCAGCTGTGGAGAGAGCAACCGAATTTTGTTTCTTGCTACACTAAGACACAATCATGTTGGCTAGGAGTTGGCAAGAGCCACTTGTGCTCTTCCTATCAACTCTACTCCTGCATAGTCAGCATCGGTGTATCCAATCAAATTAAAAGATATACCCTTTGGATACCATAGTCTAAGGTTAGGCGTGTATTTTAGGTAACGGAATATTCTTTTCATAGCAATCACATGAGATTATTTAGGTTTTGATTGAAATCGAGCACATAAGTAAACACTGAATATTATATTTGGCCTACTAGTAGTAAGGTATAACAAAGAGCTCATTATGCTTCTATAAAGCTTAGTATCTACTGATTTGCCTTTCTTATTGCTATCCAATTTGGTTGTAGTACTCATTGGAGTACTTATGGGCTTTGCATCTGCCATGCCAAACTTTTTGATCAATTCCTTGATATACTTTGCTTGGTTGATAAAGATACCTTCTCTTAATTGCTTAATTTGAAGACCGAGGAAGTAATTAAGTTCACCCATCATACTCATTTCAAATTCTCCATGCATACACTTAGTAAAGTCCTTGCAAAGTGACTCATTAGTAACACCGATTATGATATCATCCACATATATTTGTACTAAGAGCATCTCATTGTTTTTTATTTTGATAAAAAAAGTAGTGTCTATTTTTCCTCTTAAAAAACCTTTGTCAATAAAAAACTTGCTTAATCTTTCATACCAAGCCCTTGGGGCTTGCTTTAATCCATAAAAACTTTTGTTAATTTGAAAACGTAATTAGGAAATTTTGAAATTTCAAATCTAGGGGGTTGTTCAACATATAACTCTTCGGTAATAGAACCATTTAGGAATGCACTTTTAACTTCCATTTGATAAAGTTTGAAATCTTTAAAACATGAGAATGCAAGTAGCAACCTAATAGCTTCTAATCTAGTTACCAGAGCACACGTTTTTATCAAAATCAATGCATTCCTCTTGGCTATACCGTTGAGTAACAAGTCTTGCATTATTCCTCACAACAACTCCAGATTCATTCATTTTATTTCTAAAAACCCATTTAGTTCCAATGACTGGATGATCATCAAGTCTAGGAACAAGGTGTCATACATCATTCCACTCAAATTGATTCAATTCCACTTGCATAACATTAATCCAAAACTCATCATTTTTAGCATCATTAAAATACTTAGGTTCAATTTCTGATAAAAATGCAATATGATTACATACATTTCTAAGAGAGGATCTAATTCTTACCAACTGTGGAGGATCACCTAGAATTTGTTCGGTTGGATGGTTATGTACAAACTTTCATTCCTTAGGTAGACCTTCATTGATATTTTGTTGACTTGTTGAGACTTCTTGCACTTTCTTCTCCTTTTGTTGATCTTCTTTTGAGCTTGGATGGATGTCCATCTTTTTTATAATTTGCTCTATTTCATCTATATCATCACTTGCAATATTTCTAGAAATGGAGTTATGTTCATCAAAAGTAACATAGACCGATTCCTTAACCACTAGAGTCCTCTTATTAAAGACTCTATATGTCTTGCTATGTATTGAATACCTAAGAAATACACCCTCGTCAGATTTTGCATCAGACTTGTCAAGGTTGTCTTTATTGTTATTCAACACAAAGCATTTGCATCCAAAGGCTCGAAAGTATACGACATTTGGTTTTTTTATCTTTCCAAAGCTCATAGGAGAATTGTTGCTCGAAAATATTCAACACAAAGCATTGACCGCTTTGGCCCAAAAATATTTTAACAAACCATTTTCACAAAGCATGGTTCTTCCCATTTGTTTCAAAGTTCTATTTTTCCTTTCAACAACTCCATTTTGTTGAGGCGTTCTAGGGGCTAAAAAGTTGTGGTTAGAACCATTTTCATTACAAAAATACTTCAAAGAGTTCGCAATCAAATTCCCCTCCATGATCAATCCTTATAGAAGTGATTGAAAAACCTTTCTCATTTTGGACCTTTTTACAAAATTTCGTGAAGAAAATAATTGTCTCATCCTCGTGACCTAAGAAGAATGTCCATGTAAATCTAGAATAGTCATCAACAATAAAAAGTGCATATTATTTCCCATCAAGACTTAAAGTCCTAGCTGGTCCAAATAAGTCCATATGCAACAATTGTAATAGCCTAGAAGTGGCCAATATATTTATAGATTTAAAAGAGATTTGAGTTTGCTTACCCATTTGACAAGCATCACAAACTCTATCTTTGTCAAATTTGATTTTTAGAAGTGCTTTGACCAAATTATTTTTAAAAACCTTTGAAAGTATGCTTATACTAATGTGACCAAGACTTCTATGCCATAACCAACTTTCATCACTATTCATAGTGGTAAGGCATTCAACTTTGCAAGAAGATAAATCATTTAGATAAAAATTGTATATATTGCCTTGTCTATGCCTAGTGAGAATAGTCTTATTACTATTGATGTCAATCACATCACATTTAGAGGATTCAAAAACAACCTTGCATCCTTTGTCACAAACTTAACGAATGCTTAAAAGATTGTGTTTAAGTCCTTTAACAAGCAAGACATTTTAAATAGAGGTGAAAGAGTTCTTACCAAGACTACTTATACCGATGATTTTTTCTTTGCTATTGTCTTCAAAGGTGACAAGTCCTCCATCTTTTGGTGAGAGAGATGTGAATTATGCCTCATCTTCCGTCATATATCTTGAGCATCCACTATCCAAATACTAATAGTCTTTCTTAAATTTCTCTTGAAGGCACACCCACACAAGAGTTTGTATGACTTCAGGTACCCAAATTATCTTGGGTCCTTAGGGGTTAGTCCTCAATGGCCTTTTTGGGACCCATGCATTGTTAGAAGCAATGGATTTTTGCATAGCATAACACTTACTAGCAATGTGTTCTAGTTTATGATGATAGAAGCATGAACTTTTTGGTTTACTAGCGGAAGGAACAAATCTAGTTTTTGAAAATTTTCTTCTTTTGAAGGGATTGAAACCAAGTCCCGCTTTATCAAGTGAACACTTTTGTTTTTGAAGAATAGCATCCAATTTCTCCTTTCCATTTACACATTTAAAAAGAGTTATTTCCAAGTGTTTAACTTCTTTCTTCAAAGTTTGATTTTCCTTTGAAAGTGAGGAATTCTTTTGAGAAGAGTTTTCCTTGACTTTATCTTTCAAAACACAAATTTCATTCTCCAAATCTTCATTTTATTTTTGTAAGTCCTCATTCTCTTTAGTTAAAGTAGAAATCATCTTTTTGAGAAGACCATTTTTAATTCCCTTCTTTTTGAATTCAATAATTAAATCATCGAAAGCATCTTGTGGTTTATTGAAAGTAAATTGAGAAGTGTTAGGAGATGATACCTCATTCTCTTCCTCATGAGCCATGAGACATAAATTGGCAACTTCTTGAGATTCGGTTTCTTCTTCGGAGCCGGATTCTTTGTCATCATTCTAAGTTATAACAGTCATTGCCCTCTTCCTTTAATATTTTTTTTCCTTTCTTTTTGAGCATGGGGTATACAACATTTATATGGCCGGACTTTTTACATTCATAGCATATAATTGTTGATTCTTTGCTAGAATCTCCTTTGGCTTCGTGCTTCTTTTCACCTTTCTATTTTCTCTTCATGAATCTTTTCAATTTACGTGTGATGAGAGCAATTTCATCATCATCATCATCCTCATCACTTACTGATTCATCTTCTTGGCTGGTGGATTTGAACGCCACTGACTTCTTTTTCTTTTCTTCCTCATCTTGGACATGTTGCTTTTGAGTAAGTTCATATGTCATAAGAGAGCCCAAAAATTCTTCAAGAGGCAATGTGTTGAGGTTCTTTGCTTCTTGGATGGCAATGACTTTAGCTTTCCAAGTCTTTAGCAACGACCTCAAGATCTTTCTAACCTATTCATTGTTAGGATAAACCTTTCCAAAAGACTTCAAGCCATTAATAATATCGGTAAATCTTATGAACATTTCGGTAATAGATTCATCCGGTTTTATGTTAAACAATTCATAGTTATGAACTAAAATATTGATTTTAGATTCCTTGACTTGATTAGTACCTTCAAGAGTTACCCCAAGTCTATCCCATATTTTCTTGGCTGATTCACAATTAGAGACACAATTAGATTCGTTAGGATCAAGGACACAATATAAAATATTCATAGCTTTAGCATTAGATTGTAACATTTTCAAATTATCCCCATCCCATTTGGATTCGGGCTTAGGAACATCAACTCTGTTAACTTTCTTAGTTGGAGTTTTAGGATCATTTACAATAATCCTTCACAATTCATAATCAACGGACTGAATATATATTCTCATTCTATTTTTTCAATAGTTATAATTGGTGCCATTAAACTTAGATGGTCTATTGGTGGATTGACCCTCACCAAGAGAGCTTCTAAAGTTAGTTGTCATGGATCAATTCCTAAGATGTTAAGCCAAATACATGAATGCTTGCTCTGATGCCAATTATTGGCTGGGGGGAGGGGGTGAATTGAGTTTTTAAAAAACTAATTACAATCAAGATAAATTAAAACTAATTTAACTAATGTAACAGTAACTCAAGTGTATGCAATGTAATAAAATCAAGTATGAAATGAAAGCAAAACACAAGAAAGAAATACCAAGAATTACCGAGGTTTAACCACAACTTGTGTTCTACGTCTTCACCCCAAGATCCCCTTGAAGTCTTCTTCCATTATGCAATCTCCAATTACAAAGTAAAGGCTAGTTGAAGTGCCTAGCTCACTCTCCTTGAAGCTTACACCCAAGCTTCAATGCCATAAGAGTTTTGTCCAAGCTCTCTCAAACTTGCAAGTGTTTTTCTTTTACAAGAGAACACTCAAACTCTCTCTCACAAGTGTATAAAGGATTTGTAATTAAAGTACACACTCTCTATGAAGAATAGATGAGAAAATGAATAGTTCACTAAATGCCAAGTATTGAAGGCAAATAGAATTTTTAGTAAATGTAAGAATTGTTAGCTCTTGATGATCAAAAGATGGAATAATCTTGTATCTCTTGTCCATAAATGCATTTGGAGGCTTGTATATAAAGGCATGAATTGATTTCACTTGTTGGAAGTAGTTGGAGCTTCATTAAATGGGCACCCAGTTCAATATAACATTTAAAAATATGATTGTTAGTCCCTAGGTGTTGACACATGACTTCATGTGTCGACACATCAAAGCTTGCATTCTCCATTAGTTGCTCTCTGTCTTCATGTGTCGATACATCAAACCCATGTGTCAACACTTGATCATCCATTTTTCAAGTATTGGCCTCTGTCCTCATGTGTTAACACATCAAATTCATGTGTCGACACATCACCCAGAAATTCTTCTTCCATGTTTTCCTTGATCAAACTTAGCTTCAAAAACACTTTAAGATCTTCAAGGAGTATTCTCTTTGGGGTATAGTGATTTTTCAAAGCTTTCAATCCAGTGTGGTCATTCAATAAAGTTTTCAATTCAATTTGGATTGAATTCATCTTGGTTTCTTCAAAAACTTTTCTTGGATTCTTCATAGAGTCTTTGCACATATGATGAATTCTCTTTTTAAACACCTTCAATCTCTTTGAATTCATATAAACTTCATTGTGTCTTTATAAGCTTAATGAATTCTCTTTTTGAGTACCTTCAATCTTTTCGAATTCACATCATTGGTTTGATTTTTGGATAGGTGTCATGGATCTGTTTGGTGCATTACTTGATCGTTGAATTGTTGTGTATTTATTTTGACATTCATTAAACTTTAGATGTAAGATATATTTTCTCATTGATCGCACACTAATTAAATGCATTAGTAAACTAACACAAGATTTAATTATCATTAAAATGAAAATTTGGAGTCCACATTGATATCAATTGTTTCATAGTGTTGTGTTTACAACGGATATGTTGAGATTTGCCATTATGCATATTATTTTGTAGCTTTCCTATTACTAATTGATTATCACAATGTATGCAAATAGTAAACACAAGTTTTGGCAACATAAAAATATTCTCTAAAAAATTATAAAGCCACTTTTCTTTTTTTCCTACTTTATCTTGTTACAAATCAAATGTTTTTAAAATTAAATTTAATAATAAAATTTAAATCACCCAATTAATAGTGTAAGGTTTTTAAGTGACGTCACACGTTTAGGGTTTCATAATTTCAAGGTGTCAAATTCAATTCAGGTGAACCCTACATCGGAAGATGGGCATATGCTTTCAAACACTAGATGTCACATTTGGCATAAAATTAAACAAAACATCATATGTTTGTCTTTTGTTCAAAAAACAAAGATAAAAGAAGAAAAACATGCAGTCCGTGGGAGCTACTTTTGTCTTGTTTGCATGGATATAAAATGTGTGGCAATGTGCGAACCACTAGTCAAGATAACTTAGAATAAAAAAAATTTCATCTAGAACTAAACGTGGGGTATTGTCATGTCACCAGCGCCACGTGATCAATCTAAACGTGGCACGTCATCAATCTACCGATCCCATGAGTTGGTAAATTGACGACGTGGCGTTGGTGACGTGACAACACCCCACGTTTGGTTGTAGATGATTCTTTTTAATTTTTTTTTTTTATTTAAAAGTTATCTTGCCACACATTTTTTTTTTATCTATGCAAACAAGACAAAAGTAGCACCAACGCACTGCATGTTTTTTTTCTTTATTTTTTTTTTAACAAAAGAAAAAAATATGATGCTTTGTTTCACTTTATGCGAAATGTGAATGCCCATATTTATTTTTTTAATTGCCTTTGCAATACTTTAATTTATTTTTTGTTCATCTGATTGAATTTGACACCTTAAAATTATATTATTAGTTGAGTTATTTAAATATCATTGTTAAATTTAATTTAAAAAATTTTAATTTCTAATAGTGTTCCTTGAACATTGTATATGTCAAGTTAATGAACATGTATAAGGCTTGATTATTATTTATTTGGCCCCCACCATCTTATTTCACTTTGGCTTTAAGCCCAATTTTGGTTCTGGCTGAAAACCTAATTTGTTGGCTTTTCAACTTCTGACTTCATGCCCAAATTAAAAATTTTGGCTTAATGCTTAATGCCCAATTAAAAAATTTCGGCTCAATGCCCAATTTGAAAATTCTAGCTTAATGCTAATTTGTTGGCTTGGTGCACAATTTAAAAAATTCTGACTTAGTTCCCAATTTATTGGTTTGATTCCCAATTTAAAAATTTTGGCTTAGTGTCCAATTTGAAAATTCTACCTCAATCCCCAATTTATTGGCTTGATGCCTAATTAAAATTTTTTGGCTTAATGCCCAAGTTGTTGGATTGATGCCCAATTTGTTGTTATCATATTTTTATGATTGTCATTTTATTATTATTTATTTATATTTTTTTTACCATATACTAATGATTTTATTCCTTTATCAATTTGACAAGAATGGATACATACAGAGATGTTGGTTTGCAACAAGCAATTAATGAATATGGAAATGAATATGTAGATGGTCCTCATTACAAAAGATCAATTTCCATAAGTGATACTCAAGTTAAACTACCTTCTGAAAGTCTAATTGGACTCTTAATAATAAATTACCAACTGAAATTTTGGAATTTGACTCGAAAAATGATGAAGGTGTTGTAAGAGTTTGCAGAAATCATGGTCCTCTGTTCTATACATTGACTTTGGATCCAGTGAACAATGAAACTCATGGAGATAAAAAAATTTATGGCTGAGCTTAATTTTTATTCTATTTTGCACAAAATTTCAAAGGACAAGACTCCTTGGGGACGCGATTATTTATTTTCCAGTTGTGCCAATTACCAATTCTTTTTTATGGAATGAACTGAATTGATTTTGGGACTTTACAAGGATATTCTTGATCAAGTAGACATTTATGGCGTTGTAGCCGTATCTCGATATCCTTATCACATTGCTCCCGGTGTTATGAAAGCGTTTATTGAACTTTGGAGTCCTTTGACTAATGCTTTTCACCAAGGTGGAGGCGAGATGAATATATCATTTCACAACTTGAAAGTTATTGGCAGTCTTTCAATTTCTGAAATTACTTACGAGGAGTTTATACCTGCCAATGAGCAATTATTGTAGACAAATGAAAATAGAAAGGAAATATATTTTTCAACCGTTTTCGAATTATTATTAATTCACATGAAATTGTGTATTCATCTTGGAGTTTCAAATGTGACATGCTCACACTGGATACATTATTTTTACCGAGGGGATGCAACTTATGAGGCATATGGCGAGTTTCGAATCTCTAAAATACCCAAGCATGATCAGAAAATTTTAGACATGTCATTAAAGATATCTGAAATTGCTAGTTTGACTGCTTTCTTAGCTCTTTGGATTAGCATGTATTTTTTTATTTTCATTTTAAATATTATTATTTTATGAATGAATGAAAACTTATTTCAACATTTTCATTCTTCTCTTTTTTTTTTTTTGTTGTTTTTAAACAGGTTTTTATTTTCATACAAAGGTTTTATATTGAGACCTAAAAATTTTGTTATGACATCTTTGATGACACATGGAAAGAAAGTTTCACTTGCATCAATAATGGTCGGTCTTATATACCGTAGACTTGGTGAAATTTTCAAATGTCCCAGAGGACCTAGTTCGACTAACTTAGCTTTTTCAATTTATTATTTAATTAGTTGGTTGGGCGAACATCTTCCATAACTTTTTACTGGTAGGCAGATGAAAGATTTTCTTGAATGCTACCCATTACTTGCTAGATATTCAAGAATTACTACAAAGCTACTCAATATATGTCAAGCGAGAGTAATTTTTAGAGTGGAACAATATGTGAGGTATTATCCAAACCCTTTTGAATAACTTAAAGATGCTCAACTCATGGATGATGCGAGTCTTTCTGTTGATCAATTTGAATTTTTGATGAGCATTCACTGTGCTAATATACCTATCAGAGTTGCTCTTAAAATGGAGATAGAACCCTATAACCCAAATAGATTTACTCGTCAATTTGGATTTGATTAAGGGGTTCAGACAAATGATCTTAATTATGCCGTTGTTCATAAAGGCATTTATGGTATTGAACATTCAGCTATGACACAAGTTTCACTATTTTGTTATAGTACTCATGTACTCTTTTACATTTTCCGCATGTGTCGCATGGGTTCTTGCTCATGGTGGTACTATTCTTGGTGGCGCAAAATTTTATTTCTTATTTAGGGCCCTATGTATATAAGGTACAACCAACTTTGACCCAGAAGCGTGTGAACAAGATAGACCAAATTTTTATTATTTAGAATATCAATGATGTTCCAAAGCACGTGCAAGGAGTTGTAAAACTTTATGAGATTGATATTGGTGCTTCGACACTTAATGTAGTTACTCAAAAGCTTAACGCGACTACAGAGAAGTGTGATGTGACTTTAAGTGATAATTATCATGATGGTAAGAAAACCAAAGTTCGAGCTTATGCAGAAATTTTCCTAGTAACAAAGATGATTCATCTAGTGAAAAGGATTACAAAAAAGCCCGTTACAACAAATCTGATGATTTAGATAAGTCTGATAATTCCAGGGCTAAGACTTCTTTTGAAGACTTTCAGATTGGTAATGATGAAAAGATTGAAACTTCCTCACAGATAAGTGTCCTTGAAGATAAATCTGCAACGAAGCTTGAATAAGTTGATTATAAAGGTGATGATGATCCTATAGCAGATGTGTCTTATGACCAGTCCCTTGAGATTTCAGAATCATCTAAGGATAAATCCGAATTGGTAGAAGATTCTAATCTTGAAGGTCCAAGTGAGACAAATTTTTCATTGCAAAAGCTTTTAAGAAAGCTCACGACAAATGACGGAGATGAGACTGATGCGTTGGTAAGGGACCTTGTTATTGGCCTTATGAAACAAATAACTGCACAATTATTTTCTACTTCATCACCAAACGATTTATCGGAGCTTCATCCTAGAATCATGAAAGCATTAAATGTGATTCATAGGAACTTTGTGAAATTTGCTCCTAAGAGAGATAGCAAAGTCAGATAGCTATTTGATTTGTCCGAAACTATAACTTAAGATGGTAACATTTAGGAGAAGATTGACACTAGTAAGATCAAGATCCTAATAGAATATCATGATGGTTGTTTGGATATCCAGCAGAAACTAAAGTCAGGCCTGACAGGTGCTTTGAAGAAATAAAAAATTCTTCGAGGCAAGGAAGCACAAATTTGGGGGGAGGAAGCTAGAATCAAAGTTTTAAGAAGTCAATTGGAAACTGACAAGACAGAAGTTCAAGAAGAAATTATCCAATAGTAATCTTCACTTGAGGAGCAAAGAACAATTGAGGTAGATCTCCAAAAAACTCTCATGGTAGATAGAAAAATGAATATGCAACCATTCAAAAATCACAAAGTGACTGTTCGCAATATTTGTGATTCTTTGGATTTATTTTTCACAAAAGAATGAGTAGTAGTTTTTTTCACCCCATTGTTTAATTAAACTTCTGTTTTGACTAGTTTTGTTATTTCATTTTATTTAATGTTGACTTGGATTGTGAGAAATTAATTAATTTCATAATTTGAAATATTATTGATAAACCAACAATGTTTGGGGCTGTATCTAGTTCAACTACTAGATTGCCTACGTACCCGTGACGTGATTAAGCCTTACGTAGTTCAATTTTAAAAAGTACATTTTTTTAAAATGACCAAACTTGAAATACAATTTCAAGCTACCTACATATCTAAATCGGGAATAAGTCCAGATTGGAAAAAAGTCAAAATGTAGTTCAATTTTGAAAAATATATATTTTTTGAAATGACTAAACTTGAAATAAAATTCCATGCTGGCTACATATCTGAATCGGGAACAAGTCTAGATTGGAATCAAGTTATGTAGTTCAATTTTGGAAAACATTTTTTTAAAATGATTGAACTTGAAATAAAATTTTACGTTGCCTACATATCCGAATCAGGAAAAATTCAAGATTGGAATGAAGTCAGATGTAGTTCAATAAAACTTTTGCAGCCCTTCACATTTTAAAGTCATGTGAGGCAAGTGTATCATGCAGTTTAGGCTTGTGTGACAAGGAGCTTCTTCTCTTCACTTATGCATAAAATTTCTTAATGAATTTCCTATTAACACATGAATAAATGCATTTGCCTTTTGAATTTGAAAATTCATATGTTCCTTTAGGAAAAACTTTAGTGATAAAATATGGTCCTTCCCATTTCCTTTGAAATTTTCTTTTATTCTTCTTGTAATGACAACTGGCCGTCTCACTGTAAGAACCAAATCACCACCGAAAAATATCGGTATTTGACTTTCTTTTTAAAAGAACTGGCCACTTGGGCTTGGTAAATTTCAAGTCTTTGCTAGGCATTAAGCCTTCTCTCAACAAGTGCCTCAAGCTCTACTAATCTAAGTTTAGCATTATCATCTAGATTTGTGAGCTGAGTAGCAATTCTGAGAGACAACAATTGCACTTCCAATGGGAGTAAAGCCTCTTAACCATAAACACGTCTATATGGTGTACAACCAGTAGATGTTTGGACAGTTGTTCTATATGCCTATAAAGCTTTAAGAAGATGTTTGTGCTAGTTTTTTTTATTCTTTGAGATCATATTTTTAAGGATTTTATTGAGCACTTTGTTGAATGCTTCTGCTTGACTATTTGAAGATGGATTGTAACTTACAGAATGTCCATGTTGAGACTTGAATTTTTTAATTAACTTTGTGATTATTGCACTTTTGAAGTAGAGGGCATTGTCTGAAATAATTTTCAAATGAATCCCATAATGATAAATTATGTGATTCTTAATGAAATTTGCAACATCAATAGCCCTTACTTCCTTCAGTGGCATTGCTTCAACCCATTTAGAAAAGTAGTTAGTCCCGTCTAATATATATTGGTGAGAATGTGAAGATAGGGGCGCGACAGTTACCATTCCAATCCAAACTCTACCCCCAAAGTTTTCAAAACAAGACTTCAAAACATTTTCGAAACTCCCTTAAGTTGTTTCAAAACATTTGCAAAACTCCTTTGAGTTATTTCAAAAACATTTCAAGAACTCTTTTGAGTTAATTTCAAATCATCTTTGAACCTGATTTCAAAAACACTTCAAACATCCCAAGTCCTATTTCAAAACACCCAAGTTCTCTCTTTCCAAAGACCTTAATGTCTCTTCAAAGCATTCCAAAGGCCCCAATGTGCCTTTTTCTGTCGAGCCCTTGCTTGAACTACGAATGACCTAATTCTCGCCAAATGAGATACATAGGCAATCTACAATGGTGCGATCATAACTTTTATTTCAACTCAAGTTCCCTTTTCAAAAGTTTCCATCAAGTCAAAATTTTCATCCCGAATCACTTCAAAACTTTCTATTTTCAAACATCTTTTAAAAAACATGCGTCATGCATTATTCATCTAAAAAGTGATAATCAAATCCTATTTTCAAAAACTCTGAAGTGGATATAAGTGGACAATTAGTTACTGGTGATTCAAGTGAGTGAACTAAGGGTGAATAGACATGTAGGTGCCGAAAGGGCGGGGTAGGATGATGATCTTAGGATATCTTTCGTACACGTAACCAACCCCCAAACCATAGATTTCTATTTCGAAGACCAACTCAGAGTCATGTTTTCAAAAGGGCTTTAAAACATTTCAAAAGGTTACTAAAAACCTCTTTTCTAAAAACCTTCTTAAGAAGGACGTTTTCAAATGATTTCGAAAAACCTAAATCTAGTTTTTGAATTATACTTAGTTATAGGTGACCTAACACATCTTTAACTATGTTAGGTGGGGATTCCAAACTTTTTTTAAAAACCCTTATTTAAATCAATTTCAAGGTCAAACCTAGTCACACTCATCCTTCTAAGAGGATGAGTTTTAACGAGAGAGTACCGTGCTTTTTTCTGAGTCAAGAGGGCTTGGTTAAAAACCGAGGCGCAACAGTTACCATTGTCTCTTGAGCTAAAGTGTCTTGAGCAGACATCATAGCCACCTGGTTTGACTGTTATTGGTCCTTCAATATACATTTCAAGATAAATTTTGACTTTGAAACTTTGGAGGCTGAATTTCCTTCTCTTCTTTTTGAGTTCACTTTGATTTGGACACTTCTTGTTTTTTATGAAGACGGTCAAACTGCAAGCTCAAAATCTTCCCTTTTCCTTTTCTTTTTAACCTCCTTTCCAAGAGGAGTTGGAGACTTGATTATGTAAAACTTTGCATCAGCATAATTTACCTCCTCAATTCCAAATGGGTCGGAATCAACAATGATCTTCTTTTCAACTAGCTTACCATTTTCTTGTATCACAAACTTAAAACATTGGTGGAGTGTTAAAGGAAGAATTTTGTTCGTATGAATCCAAGGACGGCCTAACAAAGCATTATATGATAACATGGAACAATACCAATGTATGCAACTTATCAAATTGTATTTGTAGTTCAATAATGCCTAGGGCCTTCTATCCCATTTGGTTAAACCATTAAATTATCAAATTTGATGGTGACAATTGTCGAATTGACATGCCTATCAACTGTAGTATCTTTAAAGGCAACAAATTTATTGCAGATCCACAATCTAGCATGATTCGGGTAATCAGAGTATTTTCAATAGTCCTAGAGACATAAAGAGCATGATTGCAATACTCTGACCCAAGCTATAAATCACCATCCGTAAAAGTGATGCAAGCCATACATTCAACACATAGCTCTCTCATTTGTATTGAATTGACATCATTGACATAGAGGTCAGGGTTGATTAAAGTTTGAATTAATGCCTTTCTAAACTCCTTTGATAATTGCAAGGCAATGTAAACACTTAGAAGAGCTGAAATGCGTTTAAAATATGTTAAGACATCGTATTTAACTAGAGATGGTGCATTCCGAGAATAAGGTTTTGCAGGTACTTTAGGAGGCTCTCCTATTTTTTCAGCTATAGGTGAGTTAGATTTGATGACTCTGAAGGAGAAGGGGACTTTTTTTTATTACTGATTTTATGGTGACGATGATGCCGACCAGAGTGCAAGGTTATTTCATCGTCTTCTTGATTTAGAGTATCATTCTCTTCAATTTCAACCATGTAACTTTAAGTAACTTGTTCATTCTCTTCAGTCCTTTCATTGTTGAAAAATTCAGTTGGTAAATACTCAGAAAGTGTTACTGGTATTCTAGCAGGCTAAATATTTTCTTCCTCAACAGGAAGTTTGACTTTCTTTGAAGACTTTTTCTTTTTGTTTTCTTCATTGATTTTCGTTCTATTGGTTTTCCTTTCAATTACCATATTTGGGCACTATAGTTTTGTAGCAGATAACAACTTTTTCTTTGTCCAACATGTGTTTGCCATTCATTGGCACATTCAACTTCTAATCCAAAGTATCATTCCAACCATTCAAGTTAGGTTCTGTTATGACTTCATAAAATGTAGATATCCCAAGATTGCTACATTAGGCATGCCAGGATAAGCATAAGGATATGACATTTCATCGTTGACTTGGAATGCTATTCGAATTGCCCCCTTAGAGAGTGAAATTGTGGGGCTAGAATTGTCCTTGTCATCCTCAACTAAGAATATAGTGTTCGAAGTTACAATAGATTCCTTAGAAGAGGACTCTTCAATAACAAATTTGCCATTTTTTATCATTGCTTGAATGACATTTTTTAGGATATAGCATTCTTTGAGTGGATAACTAACAATCCTGCGATATGCACACTATTTTGGATCATCAGTTTTGTCAACTTCAGAAGGGCTCTTTGGTTTAGGCAACTTTATTGCCTTTTCTTTCATCAACTGCTAAAAGATAGCTTCCACATTATCACCATGAAAACTGTATTTCATATCCTTTCTTTCTTTCAAAGAAGGTCTTCTTGCTTGCTCCTTGTTTTTACCATAATTAATTTCCTTGGTATTGACAAATGTAGCCATTGATTATCCTTCTTTGTTGGCTTTTTGTTGCTTTCAATCTTTCTTTCATTTGAATTTCTTGGTTTTTGAGCTATACTCTTTTGTCGAGCAATTTGTCTTTCAACATTGCTGGCTTTTGAGGTGAGTGCATCAAATGTTTGGGGTTTTGCAATACCCACAAATGTTGTTATTTCTGGTGACAAGTTGTTAGAACACATCTGTATAGAAGACTATTCAGTTAACTTCTTTGAATATTGAAGGTTCAAACTTCTCCATCTTGTGATGAAATCATTTACACTTTCATTTAACTTTTGCCTAAAATCTACTAGATCTATGATGGACACTTTCTTCTTTAAACTCACAAATTGGGCCAAGAATGCCCTTTGCAAGTCATCCCAAGTAAGGATAGAATTTGGTTGTAACTGTGTGTACCAGGTGAATGTCGATCCTTTGAGGGATTGTACAAATTGCCTTATTGACAACGCATCTGATTGAGCTGATTCTCCACTGGCAGAATAAAAATAGGCCAAATGTGCTTGGGTGACCCATTGATTCCATCAAACTTTTCAAAGTGGGTTTTTGATAACCAGTTGGGTATGAAATGATATTATAATGAGTGGGTACAACGTCCGATATCCAAGTACTGGAAAAGTCATAGATGCTTGGAAATCCTTGATCCCCTCAGTTATCAATCTTCGAAGATCAGTTGGTGCTATTGGTGCTGTAGATGTTTAAGCCTGCTCAGGTGACACACTTACTTGAGTAGCCACTTCAGCAGCCAAAATAGCAATTTCGACATCTTTTTTAGCCAATTTTTAGTGCATTTATTGTAATTCTTTTTCGAAACTGGTTGTACCAGTCATGAGCATAGACATATCTGTACATTGGGATTCTTCTTCAATAGTCATTTGCTTTTGAAATTTATTTATTAACTCATTTCGAAAATCATCTTCTTCAAATAGAGATTTTGAATCTCCAAAAAGAGGATTCTCATAACTTGCTACTAAGCTAATTGACTTTCTTAGACTTTCTATTGCACTTGACGTTGATGATTCTAAAGATGTCACAATCGGTCGATCTTGATTATGTGACTTTCTTGAAGAGATTGACTATTCGAAAGAGGAATTTGACTTAATTTCTGCCCTAGGCCTAGTAATGGGACCATTGTAGGGCCTTGTGTTATCAGTCAGCAAAAAGGGTACCCCATGTACATGCTATATTTCCTTTGCTAGAAGAAAACCAGAAAGGAATGTCCATTTCTCTGTCTCCTTTTTTGACTTAGCACCTTTAGACTTCTCAGCGCTAAAAGTAGAAAGCTGATATAGAGCTGCCTCTAAAGTATCAGGGATTTGAGGTATTTGTTCTTTACCTTTGATCCCTTCTTGTTCTTTGACTTTTTGCCTTTCTTGCTATTATCTGTGATAGTAGAAGTGAACCCCTTAGAGAGCTTGAAAGTTTTTGCTCCTTTAGTTGATACTGTAGAGAGTTTAACATTTTTTTGGCTTTAAGAGACCCTCAATCCTTTTAGGAGTTTTTCACACCTCTACCTTTGAAAAAGGTATGGGTATCTTCTTGTCTTCTTGAACCGAGGTTGCAATCATGGGCATTATGGAAGGCAACTCAATTAGGATTGACCCAATCCAAATTTGGTTTGGAAGTAGTTGAGCTTCAGCCTTCGGCTTTGCCTTGACAACAATTGTTTCAACTTTAACTAATTTCTTTGCTAGAACTTTCCTACATTTCTTGTGTGAAGTCTTACGCTTTTTTGAAATGACCTTAGATACCATTACTAGAGTTGCTTTTGTGCACTCTTTTTTGGCAGCTTTTAGAGTGGCCAAGATTGGAGTTAATTTGGAAGTAACTTCGGTAATGGCCAAGGAAGGGTGGACGAGTGTAAAAGTTATGCAGTAACCATCCCTTTTAGTAGTTCCAGGTGTTACTACTTGGATCTTGTGAAAGTAGATCACGATCTTTGGTGCCATTGAAATTCCTGCGAAGGTAACACCAACTATTAATTTTCAAGTTGGAGATAAAAGGGAGAATGGGTCCCACTGGGCGTGCCAAAAACTATATTCAACAAAAAATATTAATAAGTAATATTTAAGTGAACAGACACTTAACATAATCTCCATTCTTTTGGTCTATTAATGACCCAAGCTCTAAGTTTGTTGGCCCAAAATTCTTTGGCCCACTTGACGGGCCTTTAAAAAAGCATGAATTGTCCAGCACATTAAAAAAAAATACTTAGACCTTAACCGAATAAAATTCAAAGCCTATTAGAAAGGTCCAATCACTTTTACTTTAGAGTAGGCCCATGAAGGGGGCATTATCACGGACGATTCCTATTAGAAGTACATTGTTCAATAAGCATTATATTTATTTCTCCCTTTACTGCTGCCTGTATGCATGTGAGAATTTTCATCATCTAAGTTGAAATAAATATGGTCTACATGATGCCATATGCATGCTATTAGTGTTAAATTCAATTAGCAATTTTACTATTGCTTAGGAAAGTGCCGCACATTGGTTTTAAAGAAAAAGTTTGTAAAGTTCTATCTGACTTTAAATTTCTTAATCACCATGGCCCCCAAAAAATTGCAAAGTAGGCATTTTAACGCCCAAAATTTTCAGTGTATACCAAAAATAAATATCAATTATTCCTAGAACTACGATTGATTTAATTCTAGTTCGGATTTGTCCCGACTTGGACACGTAGGCAACCCACTCAAATGATTAGAGTCACAACATTTGTGAACCCAAATGTTCACTTAAATTAAATTAAATTTGTAACACAATCGAATTCAATCCCATTAAGTTGGAATCAAAGGGTATTCCCGTAAAATAAGGGATTGTAATTAAGAGATACACTATATCTTAAATGGGTCCGACCTACACAATAAGAACTCATATGATATTTTATTATATGAGTAAGATTATGTTAATTCTTTGTTCAATTAAATATTACTTGTTAATATTTTTTGCTTAACATATCTAAAGCAATGAACTCATATTCCATCATGAATCTGGCTATACATGTTTGTTTAGTGAATTTTCAAGATATAGCTACACCCCTAAGAATAAAGACATATCCACTAGTGGATTTAGAGTGTTTTGTGTCAGATATCTAATTAGCATCACTACACCCTTTAAGTATAGCTAGATATCACTTGTAGTGCAGTCCATAGTTCAAGGTGTATCTTAGATATCTAAGATCCCTAACTATTGCATTCAAGTGATCTACTCTTAGGTTACTTTTATCTACTTAATTTACTCACCGAGTATGCGATATCCAGACGAGTACAATTCATGATATTAAACTGCCTATGATCCGAGAATACTCCAATTGAGATATGAAATTTTCAGTATTCTTTGTTAGATGAAGAGTCACATCTACAGGTATATTCGCTATTTGTTCTCAGACTTCTCAAACTTGTCAAGTATCTTTTTAATATAGTGTGTTTGTGACAACGCATATCCTTGTCCTCTTTTCTTAGAACCACAAAACCTTCGGGTTGTTCCATATAGATTTTCCCATTTAATTCATTATTCAAGAACGCAATGTTAACATCCAATTGGTGTATCTCAAGATTATATAGCGCATCAAAAGCTATTATTATATGAATAGATGTGATTCTTGTAACTGGTGAGTAGGTATCGAAGTAATCAACTCCCTTTGTTTGCCTATAGCCTTTGACAACAAGTCTAGCTTTATACGTATCAATTTATCCATGAGCTTTCATTTTCCTCTTGAAAATCCACTTATACTCTAAATGTTTATTACTAGGTGGAAGATCCACTAGTTCCCAAGTATGATTTTGCAAAATGGATTCAATTTCAATATTAATAGCCATTTTCCATAAATGGGCTTTAGGAGAGGACATTGCTTCTTTGAAATTTTGAGGTTCATTTTCTAATAAAAATGTTAAAAAATTGGGACCAAAAGACGTTGAAGTCCTTGTCCTTTTACTACATCTAGGTTTATCCGTATTTCTTTTATCCATAGACTCTTGGTCTTAATTAACTACAGAATTATAAGTTTTTTTTAAGGGAACATGATTCTTATGCAGGTTTACAAGGAAATATATTCTCAAAGAATGATGCATTCCTAGACTGTATAATAGTGATAACATGTATATTAGAAATCTCAAACTTATGACCAAGAAACTGATATGCACTACTATTTTCAACATAGTTTATGAATATACTATTTAAGTACTATTTAAACCCTTTTAGGGATAGGAACTGCTACCTTAGCTAAACACTCCCACACTTTTAAGAATTTATAAGAAAGTTCTCAACCTTTCAATAATTTATAAGGTGTTTTATTAAGTTTCTTGTGAGGTGTCTTGTTGAGAATATAGTTTGCGAAAATCAAAACTTTCCCCCACAAATTTTGGGATGATCTAGAACTTATCAACATCGCATTCATCATCTCCTTGAGATTTCAATTTTTACTTTCAGCAGTCTGGTGAATAAGGTGCGGTAGTTTAGTGAATAATACCGTGTTCAGAACATAACTGAGCAAATAAGGATTCATATTCACCACCTCTATTACTTTTCAACACCTTAATCTTCTTGTTACATTGGTTCTCAACTTCATTTTTATAATGTATAAACATTTTTAATGCTTCATCTTTGCTTCTTAGCAAATACACATAATAATATCGAGTGCAATCATCAATGAAAGCAATAACGTACTTTTTACCTCGTTTAGTTTGAACAAATTTTAAGTTACAAATGTTACTATGAATTAGTTCCAAAGGTTTAGTACTTCTTTCATTTGAATGAAATATAGTTCTAGTCAATTTTGCTTCTACACATGTCTCACATTTATGATTGGCATCAATATAAAATTTAGGCAATAAACTCGAATTAATTAATCTACGCAAAATATCATAATTAATATGTCCCAATCTACTATGCCAAACATTTGAAGACTTAAGAATATAAATAGAAGATATGTTCATATTAATCGTAGGAACAATAGTCATTACATTCATCTTAAAGAGGCCATCGCTCAAGTACCCTTTGCCCATATACATCCCACCCTTGTTGAGTACAAACTTGTCACTCTCAAAAACCAACTTAAAACCCTTATTACTCAACAATGATCCAGAAACTAGATTCTTGCGAATGTCTAGCACATGAAACACATCATTAAGAGTAAGCTCCTTTCCAGACATCATCTTTAGCACAACCTTTCCTAGGCCTTCAACTTTGGAAGTTGCCTAATTGCCCATGTAAAGTTTCTCTCCATCCACCTGTTGGTACGATGAGAACATCCATTTGTTGGCACATATATGATGAGTAGCCCCAATATCCACTCATTAGTCTTTGGCATTGTCAGCCAAGTTCACTTCAGTGATAATTGTTGAAAGGTTTTCTACCTTAGTCACATTGGTTTGTGCTAATTTCCTTTTAAGGTTCTCTTGATCCTTAAGTTTACTACAATCCTTAGCACGATGTCCAGGTTTATCACGCATGTAGCACTTGCCTTTGAACCTCTTAGAGTCACCTCCTTTGGAGCCTTCACTGGTAAGCTTCCTCTTTTTAATGTTGGTTTGCTACAGTTGTTCTACAACATTTGCCTTAGAAGTCATGGAATTACCTCCATTATTCTTTTCAAAGGCACGGTTGTCTTCTTCAATCCTTAATCTCAAAATTAGTTCTTCAAGTTTCATCTCTTTATGCTTATGCTTAAGATAGTTCTTGAACTCTTGCCAAGATGGTGGCAATTTTTCAATGATTACAACCACTTGAAACAATTCACTAGGGGACATCCCTTCAGCATGAATCTCATGAAGAACAACTTGAAGATCTTGCACTTGACTAATCACTATTCTAGAATCCAACATCTTGTAATCTAGGAATTTGCCTACTACAAATTTTTTTAAGCCGGCATCTTTCGTTTTGTATTTTTTATCCAAGGATTCCCACAGTTCTTTAGCTGTATTGACTGAACAATATACATTTTGCTATGTGTTGTCTAGTCGATTGAGAATATAATTTCTACAGAGAGAATCAGCATGTTTTCATGCCTCCACAATAACAATAGTCTGCTGATCATTCTCATTTTCTTTGAGTGCAGGAACATCTTCACGAAGAAACTTAACCAAGTTCAGAGTTGTAAAATAGAACAATATTTTATGTTGCCATCTCTTAAAATCAGTGACATTGAGCTTCTAAGGCTTTTCTCCATGGTTAAAAATAATGAATAGGTGCAAGGGTTGAAACAGTCACAGGGGTAAACCCGATAACAGTCACAACTGTCTAATTTGTAGCCATTACTAAACAAATAACAAAACAAAAATAATTGAAAAATGCACAAGCAAAGCAAGTATGAATAATTTGAATTTTGAATACAAAAAGAATGTAATTTCAATAGAAACACAATTCCAAATTTTTTTAAAAATATCGTGCATACCCAAATTTTCTAAAATTACAACACAACCCCAAAACTTTATGCAATTACAAACTATACCTTTATAATTTATGAAATTACAATATGAAACCCAAAAATCTATAAAATTATACTATCTGTTGTAATAGCTTTTGTAATTACAATACAAGACCCAAAACTTTTTAAAATTACAAAATAGGCCCAATTCCAAAATTTGAACGTTTAACATTCTTCTTATTTCAAGGTACTGTATCCGTTGTATTCTTCAATAGAACACTTTTGATCGACACAAAAATATAAATATTAATTTTGAACAAATAAAGATCAACATAGATTTACAGCAATTGAAACCAATTAGAACTCTTTGATAATTAGGAAAGCAAACTGTAAGATACTAAAAGTCTCTATTTTAGAAATTAAAAAAATACAGAAGTTGAACAACACAGTAACACATATATAATCAACAAACATAAACACCATGTTTGTCTTAAGATTGTTATGGATAATTATATGACTCTGTGTTTGAAAATATCTGTGTCACTATGACAATCAGATTCAATAATAACATTGAATAAATATACGTTATAGAATTAAAAAATTTAGAGATACAACCAATTCATAATACAATCCAAAACAGAGTCACATTTAATATAAACCAATATCAGGATGAATACAGATAATGTATATACATTACTAAACAATTAAATACTAACCAATTTATAGTGTACCAGAGAAGAAAGGAATGAATATACTGATTGAGGCTAGAGTTGGATTTTGTATCTTGAAGACAAATTCATCCTCCATAGAGGTGCAGAAGGATTTGAGCGTCTGTCTTCCAGGATACAACAATCTCCCACACACATAAGGTGCAGTCCAATCTGTATACCTTGCGAACCTGAACAATGCTGGACTCTCTCAATGCAATGAAAATCAAAACTCTTCTCTCTCTCTCTCTCTCTCTCTCTCTCTCTCTCTCTCTTTATGCAGAACTCTGGTGGATATATATAGAAAATAAGATATTTGTTCCCAAAAGTCACAATTCAAAAGATGTCTTCCAAATGTCACAACCAAACACCTATTCATTCAAAATTAAAAATGGATGTTTTTCCAAGACAATTTCCTAACAACACTTTCATAAAAAAATTGTTGCAACTTTCGTGCGACTTATAAAATTTAAATTCCTGTTCAAAAAGTTTGCAAACTGCAATCAGCATTGCTGCCTCCTCACCCTTTCCCTTTTAACAGACCATCCTCCGTAAGAGACAAAACCACCTCATAACTAGATTTTATTAATATTAAAACAATATTCAAATTTTATCTCAAATGGATTTGCTAATGCTACATGATAAAGGGGCTACATGAGCTATTCAAACTCTAGTGGTAGGACAAATATTTAGAGGTATGATAATACCTACTATTGTCACTTAGATTTTTATGTTTACTGGGAACATATCAAATACAAAAGCTAAAATTATAACGGGTGGTACCTGGCCAAAAATAAGAAAGCTACCTTTCCATTGGATTTTTTTCCCTAGTAAGCAGTAGGGAGTTTTCCAAATTCTAGTTGAAAGAAAATTTAACTTAAACCAAAAGGCACATTTGGCGAAGAAGGTAATCGATTGATGAAGAATTCAGCCAAAAAAAAAGGAATTTAATGAAGAAGGGCAAAGTTAGAACATGGCCTTCAAAATATGCATTAAAACTTGGAGAAGATGGCCAAATTGAACAAATGATAACTTGGAGAGGAATAACTTATACATTGGTTTTGTTTTACCAAACTTTGGGGAATTGAGAAATTTTGGTCGTTTTACACAATTTCAATGTATATCGATCAAGAAAAATTGGAAAAAAACATTACGGAATTTTTTAGTATTTATACATTTAGGTAGGACCTATATTGAATGTTAAAATCATGGTGAAAGTCACACCATGTGACAGAGATCGGCAATAATTTCTCAAATAAATGGTAGCTAGGCTTAAGCCCCAACGAGAATTTGAAATGGTTTTGGATTTAGATTCAATTGGAAGGAAATTAAAGGCACACCAAGTAGGATGATTAAGCTACTTGAGAGTAGCTTATGCATGCACCTAATGTAGCTCGAACCACCATCCTCCCACTGGGCCGGCCCATGGGGATACTCCTTTATCGTTATGGGCACTACTACCTCAAAAACAATTAGGTTTCAAAGATCAGATTTTTTTTTTTATTTTTTGGTTTTAATCCAAGGCTATTAGGGTTGTAAACGATTCGAGCTGAGACAAACCAAGCCGAATAGTGGGTGATTCAAATTTAGTTTGATAACTTTAACAAGCTTAAAAATGTGTTCAAGTTTGGTCTGTTTAACTTTTGAGCTCAGCTCAAATGAGCTTTAATCGAGCCGAGTTTGAGTAGTTTGATTTTTTTTCCTTTTTTGTGCATATAATCTTATTGAACCGAGTTCGAGCCGAGCTTAAAAATTTGTTTAGCCTTAAAATATGTTCAAACTTAGTTTATTTACCTAACGAGTTGATCTTAAACGGGTTTTTAATTAGCCAAACATGAGCCGACCTAAAATAGCTTAGTTCATTTTACAGTCATAAAGGCCGTGCCAGCCTAACCTTAAAACCAACAAAGCCTTTGCTTTTTAGACCCTATTTTTGAAAATTCCAATAATGTTAGAACATCACATCTTATAGTAAAGGAACTATATAGTTTTTATATACTTTTTGACAAAAAAAAAAATCCCAATCTAGTTGAGCAAAAAAAAAAAAAAGCCAGTTGGAAAGTGAACCCCTAAAATCACTACAAGAAAAATGACCAAGGAACTATATAGTTTTTATATACTTTTTCACAAAAAAAAATAATCCCAATCTAGTTGAGCAAAAAAAAAAAAAAAGCCAGTTAGAAAATGAATCCCTAAAATCACTACAAGAAAAATGACTTTTCTCGACATTTAATTTTGCAGCATTAATAAAACGAGTCTGGAAAAGTTTTTTTCTCAACACATGTAAAAAAGTGCCGCCATTTGTCGGCATTTAAGTAGACATGCCGTTAATGAGTGTGAAAACGACGTAGTTTTAGTTTATTACTAAGTGCATCGTAGTACTGGGTCGTAATTTAGAGACAGTTTTCTTCTGTGTCGGTGTTGTTGCTCCTTTTTTCTTTTGGGTTTTACACGTGTACGGAATTATTGATTTGGATATATTATTTTTAAAAAAGAATACGATGTCGTTTAACTTGGCAGGATTCACCAAATGTTTCCCTCCTTTTACAAATACCTAATATCCGACGTAATTCTCTCTCCCATCTTTCACGTACTGGGAAATCTCTGCCAGTTCCAAATCGATAAATCACCATACTTACCCCAACCTCCAGTGTGGATCATTTGTAGCTGCCAGAGCATCTTCATCGTCCTATACGTAAGTCCCTTTCTCTATTATTTGGGTTCCACTGCCAACACGACAAATAATTGATTTTTATTTGTGTGGAGCATCAACATTGTTCTTCTTCATCTCTCATAGGAGAAGTGCACAAACACGCAAGCATGCAAAACTCGAGATGAATCTACTATATATTTTTATATTGAATTTGTTTGTGGTCTCTTTTCAGGTATCTTAATGCTTAGCCAAATCAGAGCGAGAAACCCTAGTTTATGCTCTGACATGTGTGGTAAATCTCTATCTGATGAATTCATTGTTCGATTTATGGGTACTGAATTTAACTTGTAAAAGGTTGAACATTTTTCTGCCTAAAATTTTATAATCAATCCTTATTGAAGGAAAACAAAGCATTCATTGGAAAATCAAACCCTAGTATAGTCTCCACCACAACCCCTGCCATTTTGCTACCAATATTGAAAAGTTTGTTCGAAGCCTTGGGAGTGCATCTTTTTGCTCTACTGTTGGCATTATAAAATGGCTGGAAAACAGAGCATGGCGGTGGTTATTGATTTAAGTCATCTTTTTGTATTGTACTATGATTTTACCAATGTATTGAATTTTAGATTTGAGAAAAGGGTAACTACATTCATTTTGCATTATCTATTCCCACAATTTTGTTAATTACTGCTGCGCTAGGTACATATTATATAATATAACATTAATTCAATCTAGTGGTAGATTTGTAGTTTTCATGGTGAAACTGGATGAAAAATCCAATCAATACAATAAACTTGATTGAGTTCTAGCTACCAGCTATCTTTCTAATTTCATTACTTGATAAGGTGGAGCCCTGTGTTTTTTAATAGTTGAAATTGATAAGATGGAGCCCTGTATTTTTTAATAGTTAAAATTGATACTTACATGGATATTGGGCTGCAGCCTGTTGCAATCTCATAATATAGAGCAAGTGTAACTGAATTTTTTTTTTTTTTTTTTGTATGTGATCATATTCTCTATTTCAGTGCTCAAGCATTAATGAAAATTAGTTGAATAATTCATTCGAATGTTGCGAGATGCATTTTATTACTTCTTTAGAACATAAGACAGAATGTAATAAATCTTGCAAGAAACCTTTCTTGCTACTGTTTGCTTATTACCTCTTAAATTAAGTTTCTCGAAAGATACTTACTGCTGTCTTGATAGTATAATAGGAAAACATAAAAATAAAAAAAAACTTTCCCATTTACTTCTGAAAAAGGCTTTAGAGATTAAATCAGTAATCCTTGTCAATTGTTATATATACAGACTAAGTAACGTTATTAGATGGTCCAGTAAAAAACATCTTGACATGATCCCATCCAAGAGAATGGAGAGTAAGGGGGAAAAAATCATAAGCATCCAAGGGAAGTAGAGAGAGGTGAAAAAAAACCCACACACACACAAGCATATTTATCCTTCCAAAGTACAACCTTCTGTAAAATATTAAGTGAGGTTCCTTCAATTTTACATAGACACACACATGAGAAGCAACATAATAGTAGTAGGAAGAGATGAATCACCATGTATAACCACTTCCTTTGATGAATTTGTGCTTAAATCAATGTGTTTGGAGAAGAACCAAGATAATAGTGGCAACTACCACTTGCGTAGCAAGTTAGGTGGTTTTTGGTAGACCTTTCCGCCATTACATTAGGCGTTGAAGCCTCTTAGTGTCTAGTAAAAGAACAAGGAAAAATAGTGGCATCTTTTGGGCTTGTTGTTAGTGAAGCAAATTGACATGGCACGACACTTAATTTGAGTTATACGCATCTAAAACTCCATCTAATTGAATTTGTGTATGTATAATGACTTCTTGCTTCCATGTGGATTGGAAAAAACATGGGCATTACTTATGCATTGCTGTTTGTTTTTATTTTTATTTTTAAATGAAGGTGTTCTTTTTGTTGTTTTTTTAAGCAATAATGACTTTTGGAATGCAACTGTATGATGTATTGGTATTTAATATAATAAAAAGAGGCCTATTTTTTTGACATAAGGAAGTTTAATTTGCAGATTAAAATGAACTATAAAATTTACTTATGTACTAATAATTTGTGATACTTTAGTTTGGTAGATTTATCAAGGAAAACACTTATGGATAAGAGTTGGATTAAGTTAACAAATAGGTTGGATGCACCCTACATGCAAGGAGCCCGAGAATTTATCCAATTTGCATACACTAATCGGTAACCAGAGTCGAAGATCAAATATCCATGTAAGAATTGTGGCAATGTCAAATATTAAAGGCAAAATACTGTATATGAGCATATAATTGTAGCTAAATTTTCTAAAAATTATATCAATTGGGTTTTTCATGGGGAGCCTCCATCTTGTCTAGCACATGCCAACGAAGGAAATGAAACAGTTGAATGGAATGTGAGGGATGATATGCAAGGATTGTTGCATGACCTGTTTGGATTTCCAAGCTCGAGTATTGGAGTTGGTGATCAGGGACCACATGAACATATAGGAGGCCTTGATGCAAATGCGAAAAAGTTTTTCAAGCTATTAAAAGATGTAGACCGTGAACTATATCCAGGATGCAAAAGTTTACAACATTGTCATTTGTTGTTCGGTTACTGCACATGAAGTCCCTTTGTCAGTGGACTGACACATCATTTACAATGCTAATTGAGTTTTTGAAAGAAGTACTCCCTGAAAGTGAAGTTTTTCCAAAGTCATTTGAAGAGGCAAGGAAGATTATGAGGGATTTGGGTCTTGATTATATAAAGATTCATGCTTACCCAAATGATTGCATGTTATATTGGGGTAAAAGGAAAAATCATACAAATTGCAAAAAATGTCATGCATCTAGATGGAAAGAATTTGAGGGCCAACCATATGATATTGCCAACAAGAAACGAAAAGTCTCCGCAAAGGTTGTTCGATACTTCCCTTTAAAACCAAGGCTCCAGCGATTGTTTATGTCATCAAAGACAGCTTCACTTATGAGGTGGCATGTAGAGGGACGCACTAATGATGGGATATTAAGGCTTCTTGCCGACTCTCTTGCTTGGAAGACTTTTGATACATAGCACGAGGACTTTGTTAGGGCCATTCGTAATGTTAGATTAGGTTTAATGGCTGATGGGTTCAATCCATTCAAAACAATGAGCATTAGCCATAGCACATGGCTTGTTGTGCTGATGCCATATAACTTGCCACTATGGCTGTGTATGAAACAACCTTATTTCATGTTGACTTTGCTTATTGATGGGCCTCGTGCACCAAGAAATGACCTGGATGTATTTTTGCAACCTTTAATTGAGGAGTTAAAGGAATTATGGAAGGATGGCCTACCTACATACAATGCATCAAGTAAGCAGATGTTTACTATGAGAGCAACATTATTATGGACAATCAGTGATTTTCCTGTATATGCCAACCTTTCAGGATGGAGCACAAAAGGTAGATTGGCTTGTCCTTGTTGCATTAAGGCCACTCGCTCCTATATGTTAAAGGATAGTAGGAAGTTTTGTTACCTAGGCCATCGGCGGTTCTTGGCTCAGGGGCATAAATTTTGAAAAGATATTTGATCTTTTGATGGAACTTGGGAATTAGAACCTGCGCCTACTCGACTATCTAGGGATGACTTGTGGGAGCAAATGAAAGGAGTGAAGACCAAATATGGGAAGGGTCCACATTTGACTTCTAGAAAGAGGAAAATGGAAGATAGAGAAAAAGATTATTGTAGAAAGGAATATAATTGGAAGAAGAAGAGTATATTTTTTCAGCTACCATATTGGAAGCATAATCTAATTCGTCATAATCTTAATGTTATGCATATTGAGAAAAATGTGTGTGACTATATACTTTGGACTCTTTTGGATATTGCAGGGAAAACAAAGGATCATATAAAAGCACGGCGTGACCTTAAAGACATGGATATTCGAGAAGCACTGCACCCCAAGGAACTTACCAATAATAAGATATTGCTACCCCCTACATGCTTCACAATGACCAAGGATCACAAGGATGTATTTTGTAAAGTATTGAAGGGAGTTAAACTCTCAAATGGTTATGCATCAAATATTGCACGATGTGTGCATCTCAAAGAACGCAGTATTTCGAGACTCAAAAGCCATGACAACCATGTTATAATGTAGCAACTACTTCCTCTAGCTATTAGAAAGTCCTTGCCTAAGAATGTGATACGACCTTTGATTGAACTAAGCAATTTCTTTAGGCAATTATACTCAAAAGCAATGACTCTAGACGATTTTGAATCTCTTCAATCTCGCATTGCACTAACACTTTGCCATATTGAGAAAATCTTCCCACCAACATTCTTTAATGTAATGGTGCACTTGACCATTCATTTAGCAGAGGAGGCAAAAATTGTTGGACTAGTGCAGTATCGTTGGATGTACTCTATTGAGAGGTATGCATAATTTTTTAATGTTACATGCTATTTGGACACTATATATCTATGTACCAGTTTTGCTTAAATGTCAACTACTAAATAAATTTTATGTTCTTAGGTATATGCTCGCATTAGCGGATGAATGCATGACATTCTATGCTAAGTACTTGGATGAAGTTGAAACAAAACTCAACAGACCTATTAGGAACTATGATGGTGTCGCTAATTCATGTGAACAAAAAGGTCGTCCCTTAGGGAAATCACAAAGAGTTCGCCTTAATGACATTCCATGGGCTCAAGCACATCGTTATGTGTTACTTTACTATGATGCAATCGCCCCATTTCGCATGTGAGGCACCAACCCTAAATAAATTATTTCATTTCATTGTCAAAGAATGTTGGTTTAAGTTCAAGTAATAACTAAGTTATTGCAGGAAACACATTGCATTTATTAAATCTGTGAGGCATCGCGCAAAGGGACTATGAAATTGATAGCATTCACAACAAAGAATTTCACAGATGGCTTAAAGACTATGTAAGTCTTCTATGTATTTGTATATTTAACAAAGAATATAAGCTACTGCTTGCTTTCATAGTAATATTATTTAGATAACATGCCGTGTTAAATGTGTTTTATTATTATTAATAGGTACAGAGTTTGCAACAGCAAGGTAGTGACCAAATCTTGGATGAAGTCAAAAGGTTGGCTAAGGGACCTGACAAATGGGCAAAAAGATACAGTGGATACATGATTAATGGATTCAGGTTTCACACAAAGGCATGTGAGAGTAGAAGAAGCACTCAAAACGGCGGAGTCATATTGAATGCAAACACGAGGAGTTATGCAAGTTCAAGAGACAAGAATCCAGTTTTAGGAGATGTTACTTTTTGTGGAGCTTTAACTGACATTATTAAAATTCAGTATTCTAATGATTTGAAATTTATGTTATTCAGGTGTGATTGGTTTAATAATAACATGGGGAAAAAGCAAGATGAATTCAAATTCACACTTTTGAATTTTAATCATCTGTTATACAAAGACAATAGGTTATCAGATGAACCTTTTATCTTAGCATCTCAAGCAGAACAAATTTGGTATGTGCAAGATCCTATGGAACAAGATTGGCATGTTGTAGTGAAGATGACGATTAGAGATGTCTTTGATAAGTATGGAATGGAGTCTATAGGCAGTGCTATTGAAGATCGTCAAGTTGATCTATATAGTGATCAAGAGTTGGAAAATACCCTATTCAATCAGGTTGACGACACTATGTGGGTTAGGGCAGGCATGGATCCAACAATAGACATCAATGATGGGAAAGATGATGCTCAAGAGGATGAACATAATTATGAGGACAATGAATGTGAGTTTCAAAGCAATGAAGATAAGTCTGAGAGTGGTGAGGATGACTAGGACAGTGATGAATATGAGTTTGAGTGCGGTGAAGATGAACCCGAAAGTGTTGAGAATGAAAGTGAGAGTTATGAAGATGAAGAATGAGATTTGTATTTGATTCTAAGTCACAATTAATAGAGATCCTATCTATTTCGCTTGTATTAGTAAATAATCTAATATGTTATTAGATCTCTTGTTGGTAGTTTTCTGCAATTTTCTTATTATGCCAAGTTTTCTTGCTACCGTGATATAAAACTCTTACATACGCAACATTCCTTGAAATGTTATTGTTCTTATTATGGGCTTATGTTGTTAGAAATGTAATTGACTTTAGGGTTATTGTGGAGATGTGTGAACTAGATATCACCAAGGCATGATTGTTGGTGTAATCCTTTTAAAACCTTTATAGCCTTGACCTCTAAAGATTTGATTTGCAGATAGCCATGATTGGTGCTCGAAGGAGGCTATCTTTCCATGTTGGACCAATACCTGGTAGCCAGCCGCGGTCCTACACACAACCAACACTACAGCCGCAAAGTGTAAGTGCATTCCTAGTACTGATTATAATTTTTTGTAAGTGCTATGACCTCTTTTTATAGCTAGTAGAACCCTATAAATAGTAAATAGTATTGTATTTAGAATGCACATAAATGAATTGAAATCTGTTAATGGAAAACAACAAGAAGCACCAGCTTAATTGTAATTATTATTACTATCATCATTATTGTTATGAAATTTTTACAAGGATACTAAAATAATTGTTAGGATAATGCAAAAAATATGTTTAGGTTGTTATCTACAACTTAAGTGAAACTCCCTTGAATATGTTTTTAGTGACTAGGAATAATAATTACATAAAAGGAAAAATGTAGATCTTGTAGGAAGATAATATTCACATTCTAATGTGGAGAGAAACTAATTTCTGCATATTTATGTAGAGCCTCTACCAGCTCCAGATATTTTGTAAACATGGAATGGAACCTATGAGAAGACTCCCTTGAATATATTTATCTAGAGCCTTCACCAATGTAGATCTTTTTTTTGTTTTTTTCCTGTTCATGGTCTTTCCACTCTGCTTGGATGTGGAATCCATGTTAGTAAGGGAGTTGGGGTTAAAACACAAGAACAAGAGGTCAAAGTTCTTATACTTCTAGAAGGTACAACAAGAGAGAATGTTCATTTGGCTAATCTTGCCTGCAACCCATTCTTGTGAAGCTGGTTGCTCTAAGTTGACTGTAGTAGATCCTGCAATCCCTGCATTGTTAAAATTTTACTAGTAATAGCATATCCAAAATTTTAAAACTTTTAACCTTTTTATTGCTGCTCTTATTTTTCACTTTCTTCCCCCATTAGCCATAGAAAAATTTTATTGGATGCAGATAGCCATGGTCGGTACCCAGAAAAAGTCAAATTTCCATGTTGGACCAATGCCTGGAAGCCAGCCACAATCCCAAACTGAATAGGCATCGAAGCTGTAGCCGCAATAGCAATCGCAACCGCAGCCGTAACCCTGTCCTCAGCCACAACGACATCCCCAGTTAGTGTTACAGTCCCATTGCTCTCAACCACAGTTGCATCATCTACATAGTAAAGCTAGTCCAAGCATGAGCCTTTCAGAGTCTAATAATAGTACTCAGTCTGATCATGAAGCGGGTAATAGTACTCACATAAGTAGCCTGGATCGACTCTCACATCCATGTACTTCCAAATAGTGTAGACAGTAGTTGAAGCTATATAGTATTTGCATTATATTGATTGTGCCAAACAATCTTATGTCTCCATTAGTATGCATTGGTTTGATGCTCACTTTTATTTCCCTCTTTATATTAAGTTCCTAGTTCAGGTCAGGCCAATCTACTAAGAAACATGGGCGTGGGCCTGCACGAATTTTTGATGATTGGGGGATAAAATAGTTACCAGTTAAGCTCAGTCGCTTAAATCAGCTAGTTGATTCAACGACATCAAAGCTATCTACATATTTGGGGATTATAGCTCGGGATGGAAACAAGTTACCCCTTAACTACACAGATTGGAAGGCCATACCACACAATATTAAGCAGGATGTTTGGTTGGATGTAAAGGTACAATGAGACTATACTATGATTTCTTTCACATAACTATTATAACAACTTCTGTATTTATTTGGATCTTTGTTCCTTGCCTATTTGGTTTTATCGTGTTGCTTGAAATTTAGGCGAACACTGATGTTGATGACCGATTTAAGAAAAATTGTTTAAAGAGGCTTGGCAAACATTGGAAAGATTGGAAAGCGGAAGTGAAACGAAAATACTACAAGACACGCCACAGTAAAGAAGAGCAACTTGCAAATCATCCTCCAAGGGTTGAGGGGGGTCAATGGCCGATCCTTGTTGAGTATTGAAGCTTAGAGGATGCAATTGTATGCAAATATTTAAACATTCCAAATATATCATATTTTGTTGATAGAATGAATTGGTTTACTTGTAATCTTACCTAACTTCCTTTTCAATTACAGAAGCATAGCCAACAAAATACTAACAATCGCAATCAATTGAAGATGGGCCACACTAGTGGGAGAAAGAGTCATGCATGTGTATGTCATGAGGTGCATCTATGAGATATTTACTAATCTCATTTGATGCATTCTGTGAAGGATTTTAAACTTATAGTTGGGTGCTTATTGTTTATTATATTGTTTGTTATTATTATAGCTTAAGACCAAGTATGGGTATGAACCATCTCGATTTGATGTTTTTTTACTTACACATAAAAGGAAGGATGGGACTTTTGTTGATGATGCCTCTGCCGAGGTCATTGTATGTATACAATTTATTTTCCTTGTGCCAAATTCTAAACTTGGGTATGCTGCTCGATTTATGTTGTTATTATTAATAATTTTTTTAAGAAATTACTAATCTTAATTACAAGAGAAGTTACAGGAACGAGCATCTCAATTTCCTGAGTCTTCAGACAATGTGGCTGCACGAGATGAGATTTTCTATGATGTCATGGGGCCTGATACAAATGGCCGGCTATGAACTTATGGCATAGGGCCCACTCCCACTGGGTTGTTTGGTCGATCACGCAAACAGGTTGTTATAGATAATGAAAGTCTGCGGGAAGAGATAACTGCAAAGGTACGAGTTGAGATGGAGGACAAATTTGCTGCATTTACATCTATGCAGCCTCAGATGCAATCTCAGCTAGAGATGATATGCGCTCATATGGAGACTTGTCCTGTTGTTGAACCAGCATGTACTAGACAGGTGATTATTTTACAAATTGAATCAAGTGAAAATTCTTTATATGTTTATGAAAGGTTAGAAATCAATTTTTTTTTTTAAATGTACAAGGTTTTCATTTATTGCTATAATGGCTAACAAGTCCCAAATTCTTCTAGTGCATAACATACTTGTTCACAAGTACCACCTTTGTAGCCACAAATGTCCCGACATGAGACACGAGCTTAACCAAATATCATATTGAAATCTCAACATGCTCCATCCCATGAGGTATTATCATACTGAGAATCATAAAAATAATGAGTTTAATCATAATAGTTTATTATCATTTGCACCCTTCCAAATTGAACATCTCACTTGTGTTGAAATGAACTTCCACAAAATGCATGACAAAAAACCCCCTCATAACAATTTACTTGAAATTTAAATACTTACTTAAATTTAAATCTCCCCAGGTTAATGCAAAATAATGTGCACTGTACTTATATATATATATGCCACACATGGTGGAATTTATGTTTCTATACACAAAAATCTTCACCAATTGTTTGGAGATCATAAGCTTGGAATTTGAGCTGTGAAGAAAGCATTGAAAACATAAACTGCATCCAGAATGATATTTTAAGGCAGTAGCTTCACTTCATCAGTTTAGTCCTTGCAATCTCCATTACATACGACATAATTTGGTTATGGGTTATTGGAATTTACTATTTATTGGCTCATTTGCTCTTTTTCATAAAAAAAATTATTTGAGGTCATAGTTGATTAATGTCTCCAATCATATTCATTTATCATATAAGAAATTATCTACAGTAGTCAAACTTTGAAAACCAATAGGTTAATATATGAAACCAAGACTGAGAACACACTATTTTGAGTCACTAGAACATTACTTTGATTATTGCTTTGGAATAGCTTGTGTAACAACTAGAGTTTTTGGTTTCATGTGTTAGTTTTATCTTAGATAAAGAAAATACTGATATAGAAGATATTGTATTGGAAAGATTAAAATAGGTGCTTTATGGCTAAAGCACAGATTTTAGAGGAAAAACCATGTATGAATGCATACAAGTTTACACAATCCATAACCTTGGGAACTGAACAGAATGTCTCCTTTTTTTTTTTTTTTTTTTTTCTCTTTTCTCTATTATTCGTATTATACTACACTGGTTCTTTTGTATTTGTACACCTTTTTTTTTCATTAATGTTTGTTTAAATCTACAAATCCATTTAATGCAGATACAAGGAGTGAATAAAAAGAGAAGGCTTCAAAAGGCTTGTAACAACCACAAGGTAATTGACAACCTACATGTAATATTCTAAAATTGACATTATCAAATGTATTAAACATACATATATGGCGTAATGTATATCTGCGTGCGTGCCATGTGCAAGCACAAAATATGGATGCACATGTCGTTATAGGTCTCCAACAAATTGTATATCTAATTCCATGGAGGCATCCCAATGAAATTGTATAGTTTGATTGTGCCTACAATAATAGTTGTATTGTAGGTCAAAATTATGCAAACAGAAGTAGATCTTTTTAATTCCAATTTTCTGAAAGAAATTATTGCACAAGGCACTATTATTAGCCAAGATTCAACAAAAGTAGTAGGAGGAATGGAACTCAGAACTGATTTTTGGGAAGTGTACATTGAGAAGGCTGTGAAACCTTATGAGTTGTTAATCAGACTTTGTGAAGGTATTAATACAATAGGAGAAGCTGTCAAGACAACTGTTGCATGGCGTGCTATCAATGTATATTAGATTTACTACTTTTATTTTTAAATTTCATTATCCATTACATATATTGATTACCTAATAAATTTAATAATTTGTTAATTTGCAAGTTATAAGGAGGACTTAGGATGTCAAGGGTGATTTTGAGTGATCCAATTTCTAGCGGTTGACTAAATTGGATAGGTTGTTGAGTGTTGGACATGGTATTGTATATTTCACTAAATACAGTATTGAACATGATTTTTATGTAGACATGATTAAGTAGTATTGGATATTGTTATTTATTTTTGACGTTTAAGTTTGAATATGAAAGGTTGTTTGTGATGATTAGGGTTAACAACACAAATTGAATTAAATCACATTGATCAAACAACGGTATGTATGTATATATATAACCATTGTGTATGACTACACTGGTGCAAAGGCTTAGTAAATGGAATCTAAGTTTCAACAAAAATATTGCATCCAAAAATGACTTTAGTGACAATTTTTTGTTGGTAAGTAATTGCTCCAAAATTTGAAATTATCTCGATTTTTTTTTTCTAAGAAGTGCTGTAAAAAATATTTTTTCCATGGCATTAATGCAGTAATTGTGCCAAAAAGTAATGCGCTTTCATGGCACTTTACAATAAGTGTCACCAATAATCAACCTGTTGTTCGGCACTTCTAATAAAAAGTGTTGCGAATTGCTGACATAAGTACTTTTGCCACAAGAAGTATGTAGCATAAAGGGTCATTGTAGCGACATTTGTAAATGTTAGTTCTTAATGCCGCTAAAATACCAACACTAGCAAAAAGATGCTGCAAAGTATTCGAGATGCCGGTATTGCCTACACTTTTTTCATGTGTCAAAAAACTGTCGGAAAAAGTTTTGACGGCACTTTTTGAATGCCGCAAAAAGTCATTTTTCTTGTAGTGAATCAACTACAGTAGGTAATTAAAATAAAAATTGATTTAAAAATAATAAAATAAATTGTAAAATAAATAAAATCTTGAAGGCTCCAATTTTTTAAGGCCTTTTATTCTATTAGGACCCTATAATGTTTCTACGTCTTTTTATTTTATATATAAAAAAGACTTTTCTAGATGAGAAAAAATGCTCGTTAAGAAGGGAAGGTCTGATAACAATACATTAGCTAACTTCACTTCAAAAGAAAAAAGGAAAATGGTTTACCAAAAAATAGATTCTAAATAAATATTTATACAATAATATTAATACATGTCAAAAGGTCTCTTATCGCTCCAGAAATGTGCAATATAAACCACAAGTATAAAGTTGCAATGTAATGATAAATTACTCGGTGAAGTCCGAGGTCGATCCACCAAGAAAAAGAGTGTTGTATAATAAAAAGCAATTTGAATGGTCAAGAACCCACGAGAATAACTCCAAAACGGTTAAAGAAAAATAATATAATTTGAAAGGTTTGTTCAATTCTAAACTAATGAATAAAATGGCTATTAAAACTATTTAAAGAAAATCTCAGCTTAGAATAATCCGGTTACTAGAGCATTTGATAACCCACAAGGTATTAGGTTAACTCAGTTCATCGGTGTCAACCTACACCTTTGAACTAGAAGATTTTGCAGTTAAGATAGTTAGGTATTCTTTGCAATTTATCCAATTTTTAAAATGCTATTTTCATAACACTCGTATCAGGGATCCAAACAAAGCTCATGCAAAACTAATGTCGTGAGTGAACCCTCTTGGATATGATCCCAAGAATTTGATTTCGAGAGAAAAGGATGAAGAAGAGAATCCTTGAGATAAATAGATAAAATAATACGCTTTCAATGAAATACCTTATGTGGATATTCAGAACCTCTTGTTCCTCACCAAGAGGTTGATTAGCTACTCATGAATATTGAAGACATAACTTGAAATATAAGAAAACAAAGTAATATTCACTAAAACTTGTATTTGATTCTAAAAAACAATGAAGAACAAGGAAAAGAACGAAACAAAAACCTAAAAACTACCCTAACAACTCTCTAAAAGCTCTAAAATTCATCCCTCTTTAGTTAGGGTTAAGTTTCCAATTTATATGGTATAAGGAGGCACAAAAAAATAAGCTGAGAAACCCTATTTTGCGTCTGATAGTCAGGACGGTCATTTTCTTCATCTTGACGGTACCCAAAACAACTTCGGTGCCTTCTCTGGTCGTCAGGACGGTCCAAATATTCGTCCTAATGATGAACAAAGCCCTCTGGCCGTTTGGACGGTCATTTGGGTTGTCCTGACGGTAAGCCAAAAACAACATCTCCTTCTCAGGTGGTTCTGATGGTCCATTTGGGTCGTCTTGATGACCAGCAACTATGCATCTTTTTGTGGCTCAATTTTGATCATGATAAAAGCTGATTGACGAAATTTCCATTAGATGAAAAGTTATAGATATGGAAGGCTTTTTTCCGATGATATAGAAATTAGATCAATTGGACATCGGAGTAAAACGTTATGATCAAAATACTAAGACAGTGTCAAATTTCCATCTCTAGATTTTTCCACCTCGATTTCGCCTTGATCCTTCTTGCTTCTTTTCACCTCCATTAGCTTCCAAAACCTACGAAATAACATGAAATCTTATTAAACATAGAAAACACTTAAATAATAGTACATATAATAATTCTACCATTAATAAAGTACAAATTGAAGACCTATGATTACACTTTTAGAGTGTAATCACACCCCTCAACTTGTCTTTTGCTAGACCCTAGCAAAACTAATAATCTAAAATCTAGATAAAATAGAAAAAAAGATAATTTTCACTTTTGTAGAAGTCACGAATGCATTTAGCGTATGCACCAAGTCTTTAAACATTTAGGTTACCCCTAGTGGACGAGTAGTGTCTTGTGAGGGTTTGCAGTGATGATACCAAAAAATATCTTCATTTGACCTACATCCAAACATAAAAATGAAAATGAATCACTAAATCCCAAATTATCTTAAACTCTAACATAAAAGTTAGAACAAATCTCAACAAATAAAGGATTCAGTACAATTGTATGAACATCCAAACACCATAGATCAAACAAAGAAAATCAAGCAATCATGACCTTAAAGTTTTAATTCAAATCCTCATTGAACATACACTCACAAATAATGGAAACACATGATCCTTACAATGGAAAGCTCATCACCAAGAGAAAATACATAGGAAAATAAGAGAGAAATCCGATTACAAGAACCAATAAAATGAAAGAGCATCCGAGTTAGCATAGCTTCATGAAGGAATACTCAATGTAAAAACCTATCAAGCACTCAAAAGTACATGAACTCAACTCAATAGCTTAAAAACACTAGTTTTGCACACTTTGGATCAATAATAATTTCTAAGGCTAAAATATGGCCAAGCGATTAAGGGTAGAAAAGGAAAGGATAATTGGTTCCAATGCTGCGTGATCAAGACATGTAATAATAAATAAGTACACACTTTCAATTCCCCTATTTCAGTTGATGTTTATTTTCTTTTTCTTTTTTTTTTCTTTTTAAACATCCAACGTCTATTTTTTCTTATTGAACTTCCCTTCTTTTGCTTTCTTGTTATTTCCTTTATAGTCACATCACTAACATATCACCGCTATTTACTTTCCAATCAACTTTCAACAAGTAAAGATACTTGTGTTTTTTAAGTTATGGGAATACTTTGACATGGTGTAATAGAATCAAAGTCAATCAAATTTAGGTTCAAGATGGTTTCAAGGGAATGATTTCAATAAGAAAATCTGTGGCTCAAAATAAGAAAGATGACCTAGTTTCATCTCCAAAAATGTGCACACTATATCACCAAGAGTTCAAAACTTTGAAACACTCAAAACAGTTTACATATGAATCAAATCAAGAATAATGAAGCCATTGAATAAAAGAGATATGAAAGAATTTATCCAGATTAATTATAAACACTCAGAAAAGGGTTATGGCTTTAAAGCTCACAAGGTAAAATATCTCCTCTCATTCAAGGATCTAAATTACTCAACAACTAAAGTTAAAATCTAGTGTAATGATGATGCAAACAAATGTCATGCTCCTAACTCATGTAACTTAGATAAATTCTAACAATTATGTTAAGGTTAAAAGAACGACTCAGAAACTAATAATGCATTCATCATCCTATACTAACATTAATCATTCCAGCACTCATGATTGCATTCAAATATGATCTACAGGATCAAGTTTTATTTTTTTTTGTTATATTAAAAACAATAATAGTCTATAAATTAATAAAGAAAACTAAAACAAGGTAATAACCTTATACCCCCTAACTTAAATGAAACATTGTCTTCAATGTGAAAAGTATAACAAGAAAGCCCAAAAGGTATAAGAAGAGAGAGTAAAGTTTACCTTTATAAAGAAAAATCCAAAATAACTAACTAAAAATTTGCACAAAGAATGTTAGAAAATATAAAGAAAGAAAAAAATAAAAAGGAAAGAAGAAACTACTAGTAAAACTACTAATATACAAAGTTAAGCATATGAGCACATCACCCAATACCACATCGCGGTAGGGCCCCGAACTTTGGTCTCCATTCATTCATTATTAACAAATTTGAAGAGGTAACTGAAGAATTATGCACATCCCCATCTAATTAAAGGTAACAAGAGTTAATCAAGCAAGTATTTAAAAGTTTTGAAAAATATGAGGCATCAACTTGATCTTGCACATGTGTTTCTATTAAGTTCTCTTTATGACTGTTATCTTTATCCCCTACTTGTTCAATCAACTCAAATATCTTAACATGATTGTTCAAATTTGGAGGTTCTTGTAACCTCTCGAGAGATGGTGCGAGGATAGAAATCTCTCCCTCTTTATTATTCGTTTCTTCACTAACCCTAAGGTCGTCTTCCCTAGACTTCAACTCTTTGGGAAGGATTGATGCATCTATGGCTTGATCGCTCCTAAGGGTGGCAATAGCGGGGCCTTGTTCATGGGTAAGAGGAAGATTAGAGTCGGTTGCATTCGTGGACACCTTGCTAGTGGGTTTAGTTGGAGGTTGAGCCGTAAGCTTACCCTTCTCTTGATCAACCAAGAGTTGTGTCAATAGTGTCTATGGACTTTTTATGTCCTCGAGGGTCGTATCTAATTGTTCAATAGTGCTGTCTACCCTAGAGTTTAGACCTCCACAAGTTTGTAGGAATTTTTGAAAAGTGTCTTCTAAAGTATCCTCTAGTGTGTCCTCATGTGTGCCAATGTAAGGAGGTTGATGGGCATCAAAATATGGTGGTTGATAAGATAGAGGTGGGGCTTGGAATTGTTGAGGGCTTGAAGTTCCCCCGTTTCTCCAACTAAAGTTAGGATATTGCCATCCCAAATTATAGGTTTCTAGTTATGGAGTCATTTGATCCTCTTGGTTTGTTAATGCACCCTAGATTGATTAGCAATGTTAGCTTGGTCATGCCATGAATGAGGATTGTGCTTATCTAAGTTCAGGTAATCTCTAAGGGATCGTGGAGGTGCTTGCACATATCCATAGCTATGAACATTACAATTACTCTCATTATTACTTTCCCAGAAGTATGCCGTTGAAGATGCAAGTATGATGGTGAAAAATAGATTATTATGCAATGCAAAACAAAATGGCTCAACAATTTAATTCACAATTTACAACCATCAACATGCCAATCTACCTCCAATCTCCACAAAAATAGTTCTACCGATTAGCAATTAAGCACACTCCTAAGTCTCCTCTACAACTTACCCAAACAAAATATAAAGTCAAACAAAAAAATATAGAAAATAAAAAGAAAATATAATATATTTACAATTAAAAGGGTGGAACGAAGTTATCCAAGCTTACTTAAAGTCTCTTCGTTATTGTAGATGAATGGTGAAGTTATTCTCGCCGGAATCATTTCTGTCCAAAACTATTTTTACCAAAGCCAATCACTTGTTTCCCCGGCAACGGTGCCAAAAATTGATCGCTCCAAAAATGTACAATATAAACTACAAGTATATGGTCGCGATGTAATGATAAATTACACGGCAAAGTTTGAGGTCGATCCAAAAGGGAAAAGAGTGTTGTATAGTAAAAATCACTTTAAATGGTCAAGAACCCACAAGAATAACTCCAAAAAGATAAAAGAAAAATAATATTGTTTGAAAGGTTTGTTTAATTCTAAACTAATGAAGAAAATGGCTATTACAACTATTTAAAGAAAATCTCAACTTAGAACAATCCGGTTACTAGAGCAGTTGATAACCCACAAGGTATTAGGTTAACTCAGTTCATCGGTGTCAACCTACGCCTTTGAACTAGAAGATTTTGCGGATAAGATAGTTAGGTATTATTCACAATTCATTCGATATTTAAAACGCTATTTTCATGACACTCGTATCAGGGATCTAAACAAAGCTCATGCAAAACCAACGTCATGCATGAACCCTCTTGTATATGATCCCAAGAATTTGATTTCGAGAGAAAAGGATGAAGAAGAGAATCCTTGAGATAAATAGATAAAACAATACGCTTTCAATGAAATATCTTGTGTGGATATTCAAAACCCTAGCCGCCTTCTTGTTCCTCACCAAGAGGTTGATTAGCTACTCATGAATATTAAAGACATAACTTGAAATATAAGAAAACAAAGTAATATTCACTAAAACTTGTATTTGATTCTAAAAAACAATGAAGAACAAGGAAAAGAACAAAAAAAAAAACCTAAAAACTACCCTAAACAATTCTCTAAAAGCTCTAAAAATCGTCCCCCTTTAGTTAGGGTTAAGTTTCCTATTTAGATGGTACAAGGAGGCACAAAAAAATAAGCCAAGCAATCCTATTCCGCGTCCAATCGTTAGGACAATTGTTTTCTTCATCCTAATAGTAGTCAAAATAACTTCGGTGCCTTCTTTGGTCATCAAGACGATCCAAATATTCATCCTGATGATGAACAAAGCCCTCTGGTTGTCAGGACGATCATTTGGGTCATCCTAACGGTAAGCCAAAAACAACTTTTCATTCTGGGGTCGTCCTAACGACGAGTAACTACGCATCTTTTTGTGGCTCAATTTTGATCATGATAGAAGCTTATTCACGAAATTTTCATGAGAGGAGAAGTTCTAGATATGGAAGTCTTCTTTTCAATGATACAAAAATCAGATCAATTGGACATCAGAGCAAAACGTTATGATAAAAATACTGAGATAGTGTTAAATTTCCATCTGCAGATTTTTCCACCTCGATTCTGCCTTGATCATTTTTTCTTCTTTTCCCCTCCATTAGCTTCCAAAACCTACAAAACAACACGGAATCTTATTAAACATAGAAAACACTTAAATAAGAGTATATATAATAATTCTACCGTTAACAAAGTACAGATTGAAGACTTATGATTACACTTTTAAAGTATAATCAGTCTCATTTAAAATTGTCACTTTGGACCTCAAATTATCTCGAGCATGTCTTGATCCAAAAACTAAAATTTTTATAACGCATCGATACCATAGTTGTTAGAATGGAAAGTGAAAGCAGGAAACGAAAGCGTAAAACGTAACCTAAAAAAATGATAGGAAATGAAAAAAGCTAGGGAATATAAAATTAAATAGGATATTTATAAAAAAAAACATATATTAAAAATTCTAGAATAGCAATATAAAGTATTTAGAATACATTTATGATCAAATAAATACGACACAATATCTAGAGACTTTTATTAAAAATTTATATATTGTTGTTAAATAAAAAAAAATTGAAAGCATGAAAAATTCTAGAAATTATCAGAAACAAGTTTCTAGGAAGTTTTGACGATATTGTTTTATGAGTTTTTGACAAGTTTCTTTAAATTATGTTAGAGTTTTAGAAACGTCTCAGAACCGTTACCTAAACTTTTTCTTAAAATTTCATAAAAATTTCGTCTCCATTCTGAAATTGACTTTCCAGAGTAGCGGGTTTCTCTCTGAAATATAGTTTCCTAGTAACTATGATGGATACCCTCAATCAATGATCGGGTACAATTTTACCAAATCTTGTCCTTCAGGAGGTTCTATGATAGAGGTGGACATTGATTGAGCCTAGAATTAAATTATAAGTCCACCCAATTAAAAAAATTATATTCTCAACTCACTCATTTAACAAAAAAAATTTGTTAATAAATATATGTTTTGTCTAGAAACAACTGTAGATGATATAAAATCTAATTAAATATATCTTAAAATATATCAATATATTATTTTTTTTATATACTTCGGACCAGTCTTGGCTTCAACAAAATTCTCAAGTCTGTCTATTAATATAATCGAGTTTAAATATTTTTTGAAGCCTTATAAATAATGAATGAATTTGGGCGGACCTAAGGGGGTATTGGACCCATGGCCATGCGAACAAAACTGGAGAGAGAATGGTCTATAGAAGATGTTAACGGATCCAAGATCTACCAGCTTACAACCTGTTGTGCCAGTAGCTTTGCTGAGGTCAGCCACTAGCCTTCAGGTACACCAGACCAAGGGACGATCATGTGAATCTGGGTTTTCAAGTTTGGGTTCATACACACAAATTTTGGGGTTTTAGGGATGAATTTTGTACTGTAGTGGACTTTGCATTACTTAATTGCATTGAGGCTGGAATAAAAAAAACCTTGTTTCAGAAGTGATTCCACAGAGAGTATAAATTAGAGCTATGCCAAAGAAATTGATGAGGCTCAATGATATCACTAGCCTTAGACTGATTAAGTGGTGTTCTCCACCTGCACAAAATATGACACTAGACACTGATGGAAGCTCGAGCGGAAATCCAACACCAGCTGGGTACTATGGATTGTTCAGACATGGAGGACGCAGATAGATCCACGGTTTCTTTCGACAGCCGGATGATTGCTCAAGCATTGAAGTTGAATTGTGGGGAATCTACAGACTGCTCAAGCATTGAAATTGAATTGTGGGGAATGTACAGAGGCCTAATAATTAACAATCATTCATCAATGCTTATGAGTTGTTCTAGGAGCCCCCTCAAGTTTTTCTAGATTTAACATGTCACGTACTTACATGAAAAAAGGTTGGAAAAATTGGATTTGGATTGGTGCTCAAATTGTATGATGCAAAGATCTTAACTTCCATTAGTTGACCCTTCTATTTCTTATTTTGCTTAGACGAATAGTGCTACAAGCATTCTTGAATTACAGCCTGCTAATATAAAAAATACTATTGTTTCATATTACAATGAGATGGTGGTGATAGTTTTGTAATTAAAAATCATATTGGTGTGTTCTTTATTTTAATATGAAAAAAAATTGAAAAAAATTGGAGCTCAAATTGTATGATTCAGAGATCTTAACTTGCATTAGTTGACCCTTCTATTTTTTATTTTGTTTATAGGAATAGTGATGGGAGCATTAGGAAACTACAGCATGCTAGTATGAAAAATACTATCCTTCTAGAATTTTATATCAAAATGATGTAACGGTAGTAATTTTGTAATTAAAAGTCATTTTGATAGGTTATTTATTTTAATATGAAATTTGTTAGAAAATGGGCTTTGATTGGTGCTCAAATTGTATTATGCAAAGATCATAACTTGGAAGTAATAGTTGGCACATCTTTTTTTATTTTTTTATTTTGCTCATAGGAATAATGCTGCGAGCATTCAGGAATCAGGACTTACAGTGTGCTAGTATGGAAAATACTATTTTTTTTATTTTCGTACAAAAATTTGCACTAAAATAATGTGGCGGTGGTAGTTTTATAATTAAAAGTCATCTGATGGGTTCTTTATATTAATATGATAGGTCAACAACTAGCTACATCATTTGTTTACATAAAGTCTGTATGAATTTTTTAATTATATAACATTTTCTTGCTTGCATTTGTTTTTCATTCATGAATTGAAGTTCTTTGAGATTTTTTAAGGGAAACAAAATGTGTTTATAGTGTTATTAAGAAGAAGATTAAAGATCCGTTTAGTAGTACTTATTTCAAACTTTTTTGTCTTGTAAGCAAATAACTTAATTTTTTTGCTTTCTTACCATTTTTTTTTTGCTTTTCTGTTGATATGAGCTTGTAAAAGCAAAACGTTGAAAGGACCTGTTTGATAACGCTTTTTATTTTTGTTTTTGTTTTTTAAAAATTTTAAAAATAATGATTATTTAATATTTTTATTTTAATTGTTTACAAAGTTCTGAAAAGGAAAATAAAAAATATCAAAATGGGCACAACGATAAACTACAAATGCCCGTCACTAAACCACAAAAAAAATAAATAGCAAAAACATAAGATAAAAAATAAAAATTGAGAGCGTTACTAAATAGAGTATATATTTTTTACTTATAAACCAAATAAGCGCAATAAAAATACTAAAAAAATCTATACCAAAAGGGCCATGGGTAATGTATATAAATTTAAACTTCCAAAAAACTCAGCCGAAGAACGAATTAAGGATCAACTATGAAGGAGCCCTTGTATCAGCGTCCGGCTGATGCTTCTTATGTCAGTTATGGCCCACCAATAGTTGGTGGGTCACAAATGACCTGAGAAGCATCAGCTCCTACTTCACCGGCAGATGCGGCTGAAGTTAGCATTTTCAATCAACTATTAGTGCTTGTTAGCCCCTGTGGGTCCCTGAGATAATATACCTTTTTAGCAGATAGAAGGTAAAGACTGACATTTGATGAGGTATTTGGCTCCATGATCTCATATATATGCACCACCCCAAAAAATTAGAATCTATCATGTTAGAGTCTCTTAATTCATTTTAATAGCATTTAAACTAGAAAATATGCGAAAAAAAGTCTACCGTGAATGACACATACCAGGTTAAAAAGTCGTTCCTTTTTTGTTTTTTGTTTTGGGTTCAAAACATGATAAATGAGGCTTGAATTTTGTACTGGAATGGTGGTTTTTGTACAACTTTTTTAATGAATATTTTATGATGAAGAATTAAAACCTATTACTATTGAGGGCTTTACTGTATATGTTTGTGTTAAAAATGACAATAACGCGAATTTCTAACCTATAAATCTCTACTTAGTCTCACATTTCTTCTACATTTCTATTTATTGGTGCTACGGGTGTACATTAATCAATTTTGTTCGGTCCGTGTCAAACTTAGAACCAAATCAATATTAATCAATTCTAGGTTTTTTAATCTAGAACTGAACTGATCATATCTAGGAATTGAATCAACACGAGTTGTTTCAGGTCGGTTCTTTGATTCGGTTCAAGATTGAGTTTGGGTCCTTTATTTTTGTGTAAAATTTGAATTATGCACCTAAAAATTTTGAAAATAGCTCAATTTACTCAAAAGGTTAAAATAAATAATATATAAACAATCATTAATTACAAGCAAACTCCCTGAATTATGATTCAGTATTACTATACCCCTTTAAACTCAACAAATTGACCCATAAATTATCAATTTCTATCAATCAACTCTTTATGTTAGTAATATATTAGCAATTAGTTAAGAGAGAGTACATAAAAAATTTGCACATGTTCACAAAAGATCATTTTACACCTAAATTATATTTTCTTTTTGTAATAATTGTCTATTGACTAAAACGCCCTTATTTTGCCCTTATATTTATTAACATTTCAGTTATTAAACAATTATTATAATAAGAAAAATGTCAATTTAGCTATAAAACTATATTTTTTTTAATATGTACAATTCAAATAACAAATTTTCATCCATTTTTTGTAATGGATTACTAATAGAAGGGGTTGAATATTAATACAAATTGGTAGTTTAGAGAGTTATATTGTCACGTTTTAAAGTTTAAGACGGTACGATATATTGTGTTATAGTTCAAGGGGTGTGCTTAAATTAATGGTTAATTACAAGCACACCCCTTAAACTATAACTTAGTATCACCATGCTTCCCTAAACTCTAAAACGTAAAATTTAACCCAAAAACTATCAATTTGTATCAATCAACCTTTTCTGCTAGCAATATATTAACAATCAGTTAGGAGAATAGATGAAAAATTATCTTGCAATTTGCACATGCTCACAAAATTTTATTTTATACATAAATTATATTATCTATTTGTAATGATTGTCTAATAACTGAAATATCCTTAATATTGCTCTTTTATTTACATATCATTTCAGTTATTAGGTAATTATTATAACAAGAAAAGATCAATTTGAGTATAAAATTATATTTTTTTTTGAACATGTACAAGTCCAATAATAATTTTTTCATCCATTTTTCTGATGCATAGCTAACTAGAGGAGTTGATTGACATAAATTGATAGTTTAGGGGGTCAACTTGTTATGTTTTAGAGTTTAGGAGGACATAGTGATATTGAGTCATAGTTTAGGAAGTGTATTTGTAATTAACTCTAATATTTAAATGCAACAAATAAAGTATTCAAGACATATAAAATATGTATAAAGAATTTTGTAACATACATGGACCGGGTGAGTCTTGAGTTGGGTCTCAGTTTGGTTTGAGATCTAAAAGAATGCTAACCTAAGAATCAAATTGGATTTATCAGTTTAGACATTCTAAGCCTCGTAATTGACTCGAACTAAACCAACTCATAGAGACCTAATCGGTTCAATTCTTAAGTCTTTGGTTCTTTTGCAAGATGTGTTGAACCGTAAAAAATGGACCATTGACACTCTTTGTTGAATTGTTCTTCTACTTATTGTTGGAAAATATTATGTATAACCTAAAATAAATGTGGGAGTTATAAATTAACCTAAATGAGAAGATTAATTTCATATAGTCATTTACTTAAAGGGTGAATGAGAAATTGGCTATATCGTGTCCAATATAACCAACCATGGTCATATTGTTTATTTCCATTCGAATTTAATTTAAATTTTAAATCGAATAGTTGTGACCGTTGGTCGTACCGTTTGGCTAGTAGCTTTTTTTAAACATTTTTAACATAGAGTTGTGACTGTTGGTTCATGTTATTTTGAATATGCAACTTTTAAAGGTGTTTTTTAGTAGTTTATTACTATTATGAATAGGCATATAAATGTCTATAAACACTCTTCATTACTGCATTTCATTGATTAAGGTTTTATTGAATTTTTTCGAGAATTTTTTTATTGTATTAAGAGAGTCAATCATAGTTTTGCTTCGCCAGACACATAGATTGTAATGTTATTTCTGTGTGTGAGTAGGTCATTGTATCCTAGGAGACAAACGTTCATTCAACCATAAACACTATTGTAGGGACAAATTTTATTTTAAGAATATAGTGTCAAATACTAACCTTGCTCATTCTACTATTCAAGTTTTCTACGTTTTGTCAGTTTGTTTATTGAATTTTTTTATAATTTATTTAAGTTTGCATTATAAATATCTATATAAAGTAACACATTAGTGCACACAGTGGATAACACTTATAAGTAGGCAATTGACAGATCCTTTAAATAATTGACCACATTCTTTCTTTCTCCTTGGTCATTCTTTTTTTAAAGAGAAGAGGACTGTGTATTGTATTAGCCAACTCTTTTTCTTTTTATTTTTTACCCTCTAGAACTTTTTATGAGAACCTATTTCAGGTAACTTACAATTTTTCAACTTTTATTTTATGTCACGATTGTTTTGGATGACTTCTTCATTCTTCAAAATAAAGCATAGGAAAATGACGGTTTTGTAAGCCTGTGAAATTTGAGAGTTTTGATATTTATATTAATTGGATTATTAATTTTATATTATCTTTTGGTTGCTAAAAAGCATGAGACGAGTTGTAAACCCAGATATATTAGGTTTAACTCTTACCTAGCACACTCTAAACTTAACTTATTGGTGATTATAAATATTGGGGTTTATTCTGCATGGGTGGGTCCAATGTGACCCTATCCTCACCAAAAAAAACAAAAAACAAAACAAAAAGTCCTCACCAAAAAAAAAAAAAAAAAAAAAAAAAATAAACAAACAAAAGAAAGCAAGGAACAAAGGAAGAGAAAATTGAAATCGTAGATCAACCGGTCCAAATCTGAATGTCATAAAATTCTTGAATTTATTTTATTTGAAACCTTCTTGAGGGTAATTGTCGAAGTACATGCGTATATATGATGTTTTGTGAAAAATAATAGTATCAATGAAATAAAATTTCAAATACTAAAAAAGCCAAGCTTTTGTGATGGCAAAGTGTCATCGCAAAAGAATTTGCCATGTTAAATCTCTGTATGTCCTACTTTTTTTTTAACAGTAAATACCACTTTTAATGACAGCAAAATGCCGGTGCAAATAATATTAAAAGTCAAGAATTTTCCCACGCCAAAAGTACTTTTTTTTTTCTTTAAAAGCAAAAATTTATTGAGATAATGAAGAAAAGAACATCAGATGGAGATGAACTCCGGAGCTCAAGATAGATTGAGCAACCAAGAGAACACACAAACTAAGAACAGGGAATAAGTACATAGAGAGAAACAAAAATGAATCAAACACCTAAGCAGGATGAGAGCAGTAAATCAAAACTGAGAGCAGCCATTATTTCTCAACCTTCAGATCATTGAGCAACTTCAACATTGGAACACTATGCAGTGGCGGCTAAGGCTTCCTAAAAAAAATTACCCTCTCGAAGGGACATACTACGACCCTTCCTCTGTCATAAGATTAAGGGATCCCAGCTGAGTCTGAGACAAGAAGATACATAGCATCAGAGTATACTATTTCTCACACCTTCAATGCATAAAAGGAAATCGTTCACAGAGTAGGAAGAGGCAGCTCCTTTAACTTTAGTCCATAAGGCTATTTGCATTTTGATTTCATAAACAACTTCCACCCAATCAGGGTTCTGATTGCTCAAAATAGAATTGTTTCTCATTTTTCAGATAAACCAAATAGTCTCCAAGAATAGAGCTTGCCAAATTCTCTTCTTCTGATTTTTGAACTTGAAGCTAAATTACCAATCAGCTAGCTGGTCTAAACTGGGATTACAAACCCATTACACACCCCACCAATTCAGAATTGAGGACCAAATAAGCTATGAGATGTTGCAGGTAGGCTTGTCAATGGGCCGGGTTTGGACCAGATCCACTAGTTCAAGATCCGATCCAGATCTAGATTCGATCTGGATCCAATAAGCACTGGATCCGATAAATATTTTCAAACCCAATCTATTAGTAATTGGATCCGGATTTGAGGATCCGATCCGACCCGACAATTAGATTTTTGAGGAGAGAATAATTTGTTTATAAAAAAATTAATATTTTAAAAATAAAATTATGACTTGTCCAAATTAAATAGGATTAGATCGGGTCCATAATCGAGTTTGGCGGATCTGTCCAGATCCGATCCAACAACAATCGGATTACTCGGATCCGGATCTATCGGATTATCGGATCGGGTCTAGCTTATCGGATCTGAATCTATCGGATCAGGTCCGGGCCGGATCCCGATCCATTGACAAGCCTGGTTGTAGGTAACCAGAAGATGATTAGAATATTTAGGAAGAGTATTGCATAGACCACACTTCAAGTTAGAATCCTTTGAGAGAACTTTTCTATTTAGGAGAAAAATTTTGGACTTAATCTTATCCATTAGTGCCATCCAACAAAAAAAAATTCACTCTAAGGGGAGCTCTAAAATTCCAGATGAAGGTGTACTTTGGGATAACTGAGTTCATCAATTTTTCAAAAGAATCAGAAAAGGACTTGACAGAGAAAGTGCCAGTTCTATCAGCTAACCAAACACATGAGTCTTATTTAATGTTGAGTGATGGTTTACCATTTAAAGGATCAGCGAGATCATCCAACAGACACGATTTCCATCCATATAAGGTTCTATGAAAAGATAATTTTTCCTTCCAATTTAAACCAATACCTGAATGGAAGATATTTGCAACAGATTCATTCTTCTAAGTAGATAAGTAGAACAATCTTGGGAAACATTCTTAGAATATGCCAATATCCAGCCAGGGGTCCTACCAGAATCAGTGTGTGAGCAATTTTTAATTATGATAGATAAGTTTCCACTCAAACATGAACCAAAGTCATCAAAACCTGCACAAACAGGGGAAATATCTTTCCAAATATTAGAGTAGCAAGGAACCTGAGAAAAATCTGGAAACCAAGCAGACTTGTCCAAATTATTTGCATCACATAGAATTTTCCTCCAAAGAGCCTCCTTTTCTTTTGCAAATCTTTACCACCATTTTGAAAGGAAGGCTCTGTTCTTCAATCTTATAGGATGATTCCAATTCCTTCATACTCTGTACTCTTTTAACAGTTGAATCCAGTTAACACAGTGGAGTTTTTTTTTGTCATTGCAGCCTCCCCATGAGAAATTTTTGAAGATTTTGTCAAGAGCATCACACACCTTTTCAGGAGCTTTACACAAGGATATATAGATGATAATTAGGCAGTGCACTTAGGACTGATTTGATCAACATTAATCTGCGTCCCATTGATAGACATCTATGTTTCCATCCATTTACTTTGTTTCTGCATTTTTCAATTACCCCACTCCACATTTTAGAACGTCTTGGGTTAGCACCCAAAGATAATCCTAGATATTTAATAGGAAGCTCCATCCTTCTACATTTGAGAATGCTCACCATTTCTCCCATGAACCAGTTACTAACTCTTACTCCATTGACAGTACTTTTATGAAAATTTATTGTTAACCCTAACAAAAGTTCAAAACACCTCAATATCCTTTTATAATTAAGAATCTCTTCCATGTTTGCATTGCAAAAGAGAAAAGTATCATCATGCCATCACAAAGTACTCTTACCCCAAAAGGTCAATTTTCTTGAAGTGAATTTAATGAAAAGCACACAAACTTTCTATCTTATCTTTCAACATGTTCATCATCACCTACTCTATTTTTTTCTTAGTTAACAATAAATTTTTTGACTATTTGTTTAGGAAGTAAACAATTCACTTAGTTCAAGGATAAAAATTCAGATGCTGGTGGTTTCACACCCAAAAATACTATATTCACATTTAGAATTCTCCACAGAAACGAGTATGCCGGTACCATTTTAGTACAATTCCTAATATAAAACTTCAAATGTTCAACCCACGATATAGTACCCTTGGGTCGCATTTTGGAGTTGTAATAATCAGTCGCATACGCTGTATCATACCATTATATGCCTGACGTGAGACTCAATGAAAGCCCGCGCGACGGACTTGGCTTTCTATGTTGTCCTTGCTGACTAATTAATGATGCAATCCATTGATCTACTTATGAAATTTGTCCTATGCATTGTTGTCCTATGATTATTGATTAGCCCATCATTGTCTTTCATATCTATGTATGTATGCAATTACAACTGCCTCCAAACTGTTTAACTCTGTGGCTTATTTTTCATTATCTATTTTTGTAGGTGAGATGTCTTAATCATTGCTGGAATGATGAAGGGAGAAAATCCACAGCTACACTCAACCACAACTCCTTCTAGATGCCTTAATTATATGTTGGACAGCCCACCATTCAGTTTATTATCTCATACACACGTCATGCATGCATATTAGAGAGCTTAAATTTTCTCAACTCAACTAATTATTTTTTTCAAATATTTGCCGTCAGTTAATTAATAGATCCAGTTCCGTCATTTCACTCTATCAAAAATCATATCCCCTATTTAACCTTGATAATCAGAGGATTTGAATAGCATTTATAGAATTATGTCAATGTGACTACAATCACCATCCAACTTGATTGATTTATGAACATTACAAAGCCAGATACTATTTCTCGTTTTGTGTTTTCTAATTTTCAAACAAGGAAAGGTTTCATTTTAACAATTATGTAATCCTAACAAGTAATAACTTTGAAAAGAAGGAATTATATATATACTAGATGTCAACCTTTGCATTGTATGGGGAATAAGGCTTCTTCAAATGACAATAGAAATGTTATAAGTAATTAATTCTTAAAAAAATTATAAAATATAAATCATGCATTACAGTTGAGGCCCATCTATCAAAAAATAATGTCAATAAATAAATGATAGTATATATATCTTTAAAACTCCATCAGATTAAGTGGTTGAATTTTAATAATTATTTAAGAGATCTTAAATATTAGTGAACAATTTTATCGGTATAAATCAAATATATCTTATTAACTACGAAGTAGGATATAAATATTACTTCATAGTATTTATATAAAATAGAAAACTTAATAAGATTAGTATAAATAAATATACTACTTACCTCAAATAGGGAACTCATACATATCTATACGTATAAATAATTAATAAGGATCTTCATTGTATACAATATATATTTTTTAAAATAGAACTTGTGTAACAAATAGAAAACTTAATGAGATTAGTAATAAGGATTTTCATTACCTCTATGACGTGGCTTTTTAAAAATATAAAAGCATAGAGAGCGCCACTTAATAGTGAGACAAAATATAAAAGCGAACATAACTTTTATATATATATATATATATATGTGTATATTTTACTTTGAGACGAGGGGTGGTATTCATTTTAGTAGTTTTCTTCTTTCGGCCAAACTAGGTTGGGATGAATAATTGCTTCAATTCTAGAGAATTTTCTAGATGCTATGTTTGTATTTTGGATTTGTCAAGAGAAAAAAAATAAATAATAAATAAAATTACTTATACATACTCATATTTTGGATAACATGGAAAATAATAACTTTTTGACAAATACTTGATTATTTTCTTCTTATATTTTCCTAACCCAGCAAAAAATTCTTTTATTCTTATTTTTTTAAATCTTCTTATTTCTTTTTATTTTTGTCTATTAAATTCAAAATCTAAACATTGCGTAACAATTTGGACAAGTGGACAAGAGTCTAACAGTTTTAACCCCCTTTGTTGGAAAATTAGAAAGCCATGATAATGTTCAACTTTGGCTGTGAATATTTCTACCAATCCAATTATGTCCAATTACTTTTTTCAACCTCCAATTTCTTAGATTAAATGATGACAATGGTTGGTAGAAGTTAAAATCTGAAAAACAGTGTCATGGTGGGGTTTAGATTGTGTTCTAAATAGTAACAAGTTCAGAAAATTATCTAAAAGGTGATTAATTGATAGATTCTACATTTCAACGTGTAATAATTGCTTAATTTATTCAAATTAAGTATATAATTGATTTTTTCTTGTATCTAAAATTTGGAAAAAAATTATTACATACAAATGACAATTGCTTAGACTTGCATGATAGCGCCTCAGATTTTATTTTAATATTAGAAATATTGAAATGCATATTTAATTTTTCAAGTAATTAAACTAGTCTTTGTCTACTACCTAGTTTTGCTTACTGGTTTCACGTGTGCGCCAATAGATCAACCCCATTTCCTATTAATGCTTCGTTTGAAACTCGAATTTTTGGTGAGAAACAAAAAAAAAAGAAAATAGGGCAAAATGAAAAAAATAATTTTATTATATTTTTCATCATATTTTTTTTTTTTACTTTTCTAACTAAAAATCTAAGTTCCAAACGAAAGGTAAATAGTTGGATTGGTACCCATCGGTCAGGGAATAGGTGGTGAGATTGAAGTACTAATAGCACATTCAATTTTTATTTCGTGTTTGTTTTTATACACAAGGGTGAAAATAACTAATTTGGAAGGGACCTTTTATTCTGTATACATGATTATGTATTATCACCCGGAAGAGGGAGGGGCTGAGATAACAAATCTCAAAACTCTAGTTTGGAGACCAAATGACCAAAATTACCATGGTAATCCTGAGATTAATTGTCTTCGGGTTAATATACGCCATTATCCCACCTTAAGCCCATCATATGCGAAACAAACATGGACAGTGCAGATAAATTGAGAGAAAACAACCAAGATGATTAAGTAAAATGGGTTAAGATAATAAAAGGTGTAAATTACACAAATACCTTCTGAAGTTTCTGACAATGAAAAGGACACTCCTGCCTGTTTCTTGGGCTCTATGATAATGTGGTAGTCATTTACACAACAGCAAGATCAGATCTCTTTCAACTGTATTCACTCCAGAAAAAAAAAAAAAAAAAAAAAAAAAAGAAAGAAAGAAAGAAAGAAAGAAGAGAAAGAAGAAGAAAAAAAAAAAGGGACTATCATGACACCTTAGAAAAATGAAAAATTACAGATGTATATCCATTTGTGAGAGCTGTTCATAGGATATTTTTGGTGATTGTGGCATTTAATTCAGATTTGCAAATGTCTTAAAAGCCATAGAACAATAATTAAGAATAAGAACAAGAAAATCTTGGAGGAAGATTTTTGTGCAATTAAATAATAAACTGACTAATTCAAAGGTGACACTTGTTACAAAAACATATGGAAAGAGCCCCATTAAATATATTAGATTAATTTATGTCTGCTTAGTGATCACCCAACTAATTTCGTCAGTCAATCCATCAATGTCTTTTACTGTGAAGTTTGTCTTTCTCTTCCCATATAAAGCTATATACACTTCTGTTGGCTGCATCAATTCCCTTTCAGCGTCACTTCTTCTTGAGAGAGAGAGAGAGAATGGAAGAGAAGGAACCCATTGATGCAGAGGCAATGCTACAAGCCCAAGCAGAGATATGGAAATACATGTTTAACTTTGCCGACTCTATGGCATTGAAATGTGCTGTTGAGCTCCGCATAGCCGATATCATACACTCGCACGGCTGCCCTATCACCTTGTCCCAAATCGCCTCGGGCGTTGACTCTCCTTCCCCAGACATCACCTGCCTCGCGCGTATCATGAGATTGCTGGTCCGCAAAAAGATCTTCACCGCGAGTCCTAGATCGGACGGTGGAGACACTCTCTATGGCCTGACCCACGCGTCCAGGTGGCTGTTACACGATGCCGAGTTGAGCCTGGCTCCAATGTTATTGATGGAGAACGATCACAGGGCATTGGCGCCGTGGCATTGCCTTAGCAGCTGTGTGAGAGAAGGTGGCATTGCATATCAAAAGGCTCATGGCCATGAGATTTGGGAGTATGCATCCATCAACCCTGAATTCAACAAGATCTTCAACGATGGCATGGAATGCACGGCCAGGATCACCATGAAAGCAATCATCTCAGGATATAAAGATGGGTTTGGTTGCGTGGGATCTGTGGTGGACGTGGGAGGTGGGACCGGGGCTGCCATGGCGGAGATCGTCAAAGTGCATCCCCATGTTAAGGGAATCAACTTCGATTTGCCACATGTCATCGCCATGGCTCCCGAGTACCATGGGGTCTCTCATGTTGGTGGTGACATGTTTGAGGATATACCTGATGCTGATGCAGTCTTCATGAAGGTAAGGGCCTAAGGGGCCAGTATTATTTCCCTTTGGACTAGTTTTTTTTTTTTCTTTTTTTGTCTTCTGTTTCACCACAGAAGTGTGTATACTTTGGACTGACTATTTTGAATTTGTATGGAGCCGTGGTCTATGCAAACTCAAATTTTATTGTTACAAAATTATACAAAGTTCCCACCATATTAATGTGATAATTACGGTGGTAGTGGTATTTTTGTAATTATCATTGACATTTTTGTAATAAAAAATTCTTAGGGTGTGTGTTTTGATTTGAGGTGAAATTTTTTTATTCATGAATTTTCTGTTTGTATAATATTACGTATTTCGTAAATTTTATGCAATTAGATAAATAATAGTTGGTCAAAAAGGGGATGGCCCATGGGAAGCTGGATTTGTTTTGTTTTTTTTTTGTTTGTTTGTTTCGTTTTGTAGTTCAATGTTCAAGTGTTTTGAGTCACCTACTTCGATTAATCACCTCCCTGATTTAATTAAAGACAGGTTGTTTATTTCAAAAATAAAATATTTATGAGGAATAAATTTTTTACTACTAATTCTTGTACTTAACCAGAGTTAACTATTGACCTCTAAAGAAGACTAACAGTCCTGACCAATTGAATTAACTTGGTGGTTTGTTTTTCATGCAAGTGGGTCAACCTTACGACAATTTGTCCATTGACAAGGCCACAAGGGGGCATGGCAAGCCTTAGACTTGTTCCTCAAATAGTGAAGTAGAAATAGTGAACTAGCCTCCTAAAATTCAAAACAAAATTTACATTTGCTCTTCAAAATGTTGATTACTTTTATCTAGGCCCCTTTCAAGAAATTTCTAGATCCGCCCTGCTCTCATGCATAAAAATAAAAACAAATCAAAATCCTTGATTTAATTTTTGTTTGTCAACGCAGTGGATAATGCATGACTGGAGCGACGAAGATTGCATCAAGATCTTGAAAAATTGCCGCAAAGCGGTACCAGAGAAGACAGGAAAGGTTATTATTGTTGACGTAGTTCTAAAGCCAGAAGGTGGTGGCATGTTTGACGACACAGGCTTGGTGTTCGATCTACTGATGATCGCTCACAGTTCCGGCGGAAGGGAGAGGACTGAGCTTGAATGGAAGAAGGTGTTAGAGGAAGGAGGCTTTCCACGCTACAAGATCTTTGAAATTCCGGCTTTGCAGTCCATCATTGAGGCCTATCCTGAGTGAGAGTGACTCTGGTGTTCTTGTCCTCTTGATAATCCATGGTGATTCAACTTTACCTACCAATTCCTATATATGGAACAGAGAAACTGGTTCCAATGTCCTTATCAACAGTGTAATTGCAATAATCATATGGCATATTTGATTTGTGTTAGGGATACTCCTCTCGCCTCGGTTAGAGAAATTCCGACTGCACTGCATAAGTGGCACCATACAAAATTAGCATGTATTAAAACTGTGTTATTAATATACTTTTACCCTTTTTAAATTCTTGGTACTATTTATGAAATTATTATATCTTTAAAAGAAGTGAGTTAGTTATATCAAGCATTCTTCTCATGGCTAGATCCAATCTCTTGGTCTTTGCGGAAAGAAAAAAGAATTTCTTCCTCTTCCTTTTATGAAGGGAGGATTAGTAAAATCTTATTGATTATAGCTTTCTCCAGTCTTATGAGAAAAGCATGAAAAAAACACGACTTGAATGGTACGATACCTCCGTCACCCTAGTATGAAAGGGGTGATCTCATAGTTCTTGATATGTGAAAATGTCATTTTTAAGTGTTATAAATACATAAAAAAAATGATATGCTGCCATGTACTCACGACGACAATAGAAATTTTTACATTTCAAGTTGGAGGAAATCCCGCTTCTTGTTCATATGTGAAAGAAGGGTAATACTATAAAATCACAAAATTCATACAAAAGTCATCACCAAAATAATTCTTTTGAACGAGAGTCATTTACTTTAAAATAAAATATGTATCATGATGACTGTTAATTACAAACATACTATTAATACATTATTTTGGCGAGATTTTCTATACAAATTTTTGAAAAAATAACATTTTCCGTGAAAGGATTGTGTCAAACTTGTGGAAGATTATTGTTGCTATTATAACTATTGTTGTTGTTATTATTTCTATTAATTGGTTTTGTTTTATGAAATGAAGATAAAGTTAGAAGCAGTTAATGGTAAGAACAAGACTACTAAAACCTTGAAGACAACTTATCTTTATCTAGAAAAAGAAGCCTATATATGCTCTTTTTTTTTTTTTTTTTTCCTGAAGCCTTGCGGTGTGTCTGAGTTTGATTTATGTTGACTATAAGAGAATTTAGTTGCACGTCATTTGAAAAGGTTACAAATAAAAGATAGAAACAATACCAAACAGGCTCTTAATGTTTCTTATCAAGTTTAGTGTAGGTTGTCTAACCATTTTCTGGAAGTAGACATTTGGATGGGTAGATGGTACAAATTATTAACAGGTGCATGGTGGCCATTTATTTCCATTTTCTTCTTCCTCTTCAGGGTCTTCTGATTGTGGGGTCTCTCCAATTATATATATAGGGCAGACTAGAGTAGAAACGTGACAGCAAGACCTTCTAGAGAGATCGGTGAGCACTACTAAAATACAGGTTTTTGTGACGGCTGCTGGCCGTCGCCAAAGGGTCTGTAGCTATCATAAAAATCTTTTGCGACATTCGTGAGACAAAAAAACCGCCGACACAAAAAAAATGTCACAAAAGGCTTTTGCAACGTCAACAATTTTTTGCGCTAGCAAAATCCGGACGCCCAAAAAATGCTTTAGTAACGGGCAGAGCTGTGATAAATTACCGTCGTAAAAACTAGCTTTTGCGATGGCCAAATAATTATTTGTGACGAGAGTAGCCGTCACAAAAAGACCTTTTGTGACAGCTGTGTAGCCGTCACAAAAACTAGTGGCTTAGTTAAACTCTTTTCCCACAACTACTTGCCGTCACGAATAATATTTTAGTCGGTCACAAATACCTTGGCTATTTTTGAAATTTAATTTTCTATAATTCCTATATATATATATATATAATTGCATAAATCAATAAATAAATCTTATTTGCCATATAATCGCATAAATAAATAAATCAATTTTATTCACCAAAAGATAAATATATAAAATAAAGGTCAATAATATATATAATATTAATCCGCATTATCCATACATCCAAAATACAAAAACAAAAAATAAACCAATGTCAATGCATCGAACCATACAAACTAGTTTTTATTATTATTTAAAATACAAAATCTATTGTCCAACATCAATACATAAAAAATAAACAAAAATATTCATTGACGGCGCATTCTATTAATTTCGACCATGAACAGCAGTGGCTTACTCTTTCAGAATAACCCGAGTAAAAATAAAATAATAATAATACAATTAATTAAACAGTTAATATATCTTATTATATATGCAATGTAGTTGAATTTCCCACAAGCATCTAAAAATCCAATCCAAATTTCTTAAAAATCCTAAAAAACTAGAGTGCCACGTGACAAATTCCCTCTCCACCCACGTTCCTCAAGCACCTCGCCCACTCTCTCTCTCTCTCTCTCTCTCTCTCTCTCTCTCTCTCTCTCTCTGTGAAACAAAAATATTCAAACACAAAATAGATTTATCAGTTCCCAATTAAGATCTATCAATTTCTCCCTTGAATTGCAATACTCATCTAAAATCCCTCCCAAATCCGACCTGAATTTTTTGAATTTTTAAAATTCAATTGGTCTATATTTTTCACTGTTATTATTTTCAAGAAACAACGACTGCTATGCTGTTCCTAAAATCTCTCCCTAATCAATGACGCGAATTTTTTGAATTTTTAAAACTTGATTGGTCTATTTTTCTCACTCTTATTATCTAGTAACAGTGACGAACAAAAATAGTGGACTCTTCAAGAGCAGGCCAACTTGATTGGATTAAAAAAAATTCCCGTAAATATCTTAAGAAATGGACCTAAAATCCCGTATAGATAATTTTACACCTAAAATCTCTCGTTGAAACCCTAAAATCTCTCCCTAATTGAATGTAGCCATATTATAAATATCTCTATATCTCTCCTTTTCGTTTGTAGCGTGGATGCAAATACAAGCTTTTTCTTCAATTTCTTTTACAAGAGGTGAGACAACATTCTGTATTTGTTTTAGCCTCATATATGCTACATCCTAATTTTTTTAGCCTCATCTATGTTACATCTTCATCACAATTGTTTTACAAAAGGTGAGACATTTTGTATTTTTTTAGCCTCTTGGAATGAGTTGATTTGCCTTTTGAATTTATATTTGACTTACTTCCATGGGTAGTAGAGATATAACTCAGTGATACGGTGGTTCCATTTATACTTTTGAGGAATGCTATATTTTTAGGTGTGTGCAGCAACAAAAAGTGATATAAAGCAGCCGTACGAATTAATTGCCCTTGACAAAAAATAAAATTTCATACTGAAGTGCGAAAAATGAAAGGCATCAAATATGGTATCAAAATCAAAATTCCTATCTTTTGTATCCATGTAAATTGTGTATTAAGAGTTTACAGTTTATTTGTTTGTGTAAATTGTATAAAAAATTTTTCTTGTTTTTATTTTTCTTTTTTATGTACATTGTATTAAGAGTGTACAATTTCCTTTTTTTTTTTACGAATTCCTCGTTAGATAAAGTTTTAAATGCTATCTACTTGAACACTAGTCTTCTATTTTAAATTGAAACGTTATCTAATCAAATTACCTATTATTGCAGGCAACACACAATGAGATGAGCCTATTAGTATGGGCGACAAATAATGAGCAGTGATCCCACGACACAACAAGATTTGCACCCTCCAATCATAATACCTTCCACACCCGTTGAATTGTTCACCATGTTATTTGGAGTATGGGTCTGCAAATATTTTAGGGTGAGGCGTGAGGTTGACGATGATACCAGCAATGGATTTGACATTGATATTCCACTACTCTCTCTTCCTCCCCAAGTTTCCTACATGAAATACAATCTCTCTTTTACTCTATATACCTGCAAGCTCATGTGTATTAATTAACCGTTTTTTTTTACCCACTACTATTATGAACCTAGAAAAGAAAAAAGAAAAAATGTGTAATTAAGATTTGCGGATATTCCATTTTCAAAAAGTATACACTCTTTTAAAATAAAAAGTAAAAAATGGACTAATAAAAGATTGGACAAAATGTACACTATTTCATTATATAACACAAGTCTGTCCAAACCCAAACAAAAAAAAAAAAAGAACAGAAAGACAAAACGAAAGGAAACAATATGGGAATTGAGCAAAAAGAAGGGTCAACTTTATCATCTTACAAAGAAATTGGGGTTGTTAAGATAAAACTCGATTTCTAACTTTCATACATGTGGTTCTTCAATTAATGATTTTATAGGGATTCTCTCTCCCCTTAACGAGCTGAATAATTTTAAACGTTTCACTTTGGAGTCTAATCAGCGACTATGGCACGCACAAAGGTTTGAAGTGTAGGTGATAATACGACAGAATGTAATACAAGTATGTGCCATTTGCAAATCACAGAAATCCATTAGAAACTTGAAAGAGAAACTAGGTTTCTCCATGCAAATTTCAACGGAGAAAAGACAATACCTTTTTCCTTTAAAAGGATCACGAAAGAATTCACAAGACTCCTTTGCTCCAAGGCTAATTAGAGCTCCAATTTCAGTCACTGACAATAAGAATACCGGGAGAAATACCGAAGTAAACAAAATTTTGAAACCAATCAAAGCATGACCTTGCATGACAAATTCATTAATCTTCTCTTTGACGTTCCAAGCAAGAAATGAAATCACTTTACTAAGTACCACCACCGCTACAGGAGAATGCTCCCCCCATGCCCCAACCCCCTATAGCAACAAAATAAAACAATTTCATTTTGATTACATGGTGACTTCGTTCCACTTCTAGTAGCTCATAAATCCCTTGCAGCTTTCACATATTAGATAAGAATTTTAATTCCTGTTTTTTTAATGAAACAGAGTAAGTGGTCAAACGACTCAAATCATAGACCAGTACATCCAATTCAATCCCAAACCCCTCTTTCAAGGAAAGGAGGAAGAAACCCCTAACCTCAACCAAACTAACTCGATGTGTCTTAGTTCGTCAGATTTGAACACGGAACGTTAACTCTTCAAATGCTGCTTAATTCACCAACCGAGCTATAGGCACTTCGATTGATTAGCACACATAATTTGCGGCCAATGCAAACAAGCAACAACTTTAAAACAACATCACTTAGCACGTATGAACTCGGCCCAACAGAATATCGAAAGCAGAGGTTACCTGCTTTCTGCCCCAATCACATTGACGAACACCGGCAGAAAGAGCAAACTGAAGCAACACATAACCTTCGCTTGACAGCTTAAACGCCCCGAACTCCAATCAAATTAAACCATTACAAAAAAACAGAACACAACCTTCAATACGACAATCTTTGGGATGGAAAAAATTCAGAATGTGCTCCCTGCAAGCCACATAAGCTGTTATATCACTATCCAAAGTTTAGAAACATCTAACTCTATTCACATTCTGTCCACGACAACAAATTAAAAAAAAATTGTAATTTGCTAAGAACGAGTGGTAGGAAATTTTGAGTCCCCCAATTGAAACAACGTTGTTTTAGTTAGCATTTGCGACAGGAACGAGCTGTCACAACAAAGCAGCCGCAAATGCTTCCCGTTCGCGATGGGACAATTCCAGTTGCAAAAAAGGTCTTTTGCTACAGTCGTGAGACTGGAAGTACGCCGACACAAAAAAAGGAGTCGCAAAAGGCTTTTGCGACGGCTTTATGAGATGGTTACGTGTTTTGCGTTGTCAAAACCACCGTCGCAAAAGCCCAGACGCCCAAACAATGATTTAGCAACAGGCAGAGCTGACACAATTCGCGACGGCTGAATGATTATTTGTGACGGGAGTAGCCGTCACAAAAAAGACCTTTTGTAACAGTTGTACGGCCGTCACAAAAACTAGTGACTTAGTTAAATTTTTTTGCCATAGCTACTTGGTGTCACAAATAATATTCTAGCCGGTCACAAATATCATGACTATTTTTTAAATATATATATTTGAAATTTAATTTTCTGTAATTCCTATATATATATAATTGCATAAATCAATAAATAAATCTCATTTGACATATAATTGCATAAATAAATAAATCAATTTTATTCACCAAAAGATAAATATATAAAATGAAGTTCAAATATATATATATATATAATATTAATCCGCATCATCCATACATCCAAAATATAAAAACAAAAAATAAACCAACGTCAATACACCGAACCATACAAACTAGTTTTTTTTTTTCATTCAAAATACAAAATCTATTGTCCAACATCAATACATCAAAAAATACACAAAAAAAACATTCATTAACTGGACATTCCAACAATTTCGACCATGAACAACAACAATCTACTCCTTCAAAATAACCTGAGTAAACCTCGCCCTCTCTCTCTCTCTCTCTCTCTCTCTCTCTCTCTCTCACAGAAACAAAAATATTCAAACACAAAATAGATTTATTAGTTCCCAAGATCTCTCAATTTCTCCCTCTAATTGCAATATTCATCTAAAATCCCTCCCAAATCCCACCTAAATTTTTAAAATTTTTAAAATTTGATTGGTCTATATTTTTCACTGTTATTATTTTCAAGAAACAACGATTACTATACTCTTCCTAAACTATCTCACCAGACTGTTTTGAATTTTAAAAACTTGATTGGTCTATTTTTCTCACTCTTATTATCTAGAAACAATGACGAACAAAAACAGTGGACTCTTCAAGAACATGCCAACTCGATTGGATTAAAAACAATCTCCGTAAATATCTTAAGAATTGGACCTAAAATCCCGTATAGATAATCTTACACCTAAAATCTCCCTTTGAACCCCTAAAATCTCTCCCTAATTGAATGTAGCCATATTATAAATATCTCTATATTTCTCCCCTTCGTTTGTAGCGTGGATGCAAATACAAGCTTTTTCTTCAATTTGTTTTACAAGAGGTGAGAGAACATTCTGTATTTTTTTTAGCTTCATATATGCTATATCCTAATTTTTTTAGCCTCATCTATGTTACACCTTCTTCACAATTGTTTTACAAGAGGTGAGACATTTTGAATTTTTTTAACCTCTCGGAATGAGTTGATTTACTTCTTGAATTTATATTTGACTTACTTCCATGCGTAGTAGAGATCTAACTCAGTGACATGGTAGAGGGTGAAGGCTACAACGAGAGCGAGAGAGATCTAGTAGCAGAGGGCTACGTCGGCGGCGGCACCGCTGGTGGAGGACGGATGAAGGCTACAACGACAAGGAGAGAGATCCAATAGCAGGCAAGAGGGAGAGAACCTAGGGTTTTTGATCTTTTGATCCAGAGGGAAAGAAAAGAGGGGAAGGAAATTTTGAGTCCCCCAATTGAAATGACGTTGTTTTAGTTAGCATTTGCAATGCGAATGAGTTGTCACAAAAAAGCTGTCGCAAAAGGTACTATTTGTGACAGGAACTTGGCCGTAGCAAAAACACCGTTGCAAAAGATGATTTTTGTGACGGCATTTGTGATGACCATTTTTCATTGCAAATAACACTATTTACGACGGGAAAACAGCCATCACAAATACACCCATCACAAAAACCCTCATTTCAGTAGTGGATGAAAGGATTGGATTGAAGTGGATTATAGACTCATTGGTGCATGATTGGAAAATATTCTGAATTATGCACATTATTCCTGTCTATTCAAGAAACTGGAAGAAAGGGAAAAGTGGGGTCTTGGCTTGGAGTTGGCCTTGAACTTCCCCCAGAGGAGTATTGTTTCGCTCGACGGAGTGTCGGTTTAAGAAATATCAGGCATCAACCTTGAACTTGCCCAGAGTATTGTTTCGCCAGATAAAGTGTCAGTTCAAGAAGTATCGAGACATCAACCTTGGAATTCCCCAGAGGAATATTGTTTCGATAGACGGAGTATCGGTTCAAGAAGTATCAGTTTCCAGATGTCAACTTAGACTTTCTTAGAGGAGTATCATTCCACCAAACAGAGTGTCAGTTCAAGAAGTATCAGTTCCTAGAAATCAACCTTGAATCTCCCCAAAGGAGTATTATTCCACAAATTGGAATATCGGCTCGAGGTAACTATTTTCTACATTCCAATTCTTCCAATCTCTCCGATCATTTCGCGGTCAATATGGGACCCTTAATTTATCGTTTTCTATTTTCAATAAGCAAAGACAAAAAAAGAGGGGTAGCTGTAAGCACTCCATTTTTGCCAGCTAAGCGATCTCTGACCTGAGCAGGCTCACTTTCAAAACATCACATGCACATTTAGACTCCAAGCAGTCTTCCCAAATCCAATCTAGTCTACCGGTCACTTCCTTGGCTCGTCGAGCCTATTTGAAGCCAGATAATCATTTTGCACCTAAGCACCCAATTGCCTCCAAGAACCACACTAGCTCTGGGTATCAAATGAATTACTTTCTAGGGATGCTTTCAACAGTATTCCCTACCTTCTAGTATCTTTTCGACCCATTCCGGTAAACTTGGTACTAAATAACCGTTTTGCCCTTGGTGGGCCGGTTGCCTTTTCCAACCACACCAACTCTGAGTGTCAAATTGGTAAACCTAGTATGAAATGACCGTTTTGCTTATGGTGGTCCGTTCACTGATTTCAATTACTCCGACTCTAATGATCAAGCCATTTATCTTCGGGACACTCTTCTAGAGGTTCTTGTCTATTCTCGGCTGAGTTCAGCTACTAGGACCTTTTCGGATTATTCCCAGACTTTTCGAAGTCCCTTTTAGAAGAGCTAGGCTAAATATTACGTGGTAGTCACTAGAATAGGTGTCCAAATCTTTTACTTTGTGTCTGAAGGCTCAAAGATCTGTTTCTTATTGCCTTAAACAATATCCTAAAAATTTGAGTGGCGCCAAAGCCAACTTTGACTGCTTATAAATACAGGCACCCCCTGCGTATTTTGGCTCTGCAAACTCGCCCCGGAAACACTGCCTTACAGAAAGCAGGCCTCGAAACCCTAGCTCTATCAAGTCTCTTTCAAACCCTAGCCTCCCTTCAATCCGTACACTCAAACCCTAGTCTCTATACACACTATACACTCAAATCCATGCCTCCAATCATCCATTGAAGATCAAGTGCTATGTAGTCGAAGCTCTCAAGGTGAGACAAACAAAGCAAACAAAACAATCAAAACAAAGAGAAGACAAGGAAGGTATTCTATTTAATTAAGTTTATGCAATTCCCACCCTCTCTTCTCTCTCCTAAGTCACTTGAGTTTTCTTCTATTTTAATCCCTGTCTTCTTCTGCTCTTTCTTGCATGCTTGAAACAAGGGACTTCTCAGCTCATGCCTAGGAAGAATTGTTGAGGGTCACTGTGTTCGGAGTTTTCTTCAAGTTTAAGCTAAGTTGGTGTGGGTCTGGCCCCCCTTGATTATGTGGAGAAATCTAACCTTGTATGTTCATGACCTTATTGCATTGTGATTGTCATGTTTATGCTTTGCATTCAAAGTTATTTTCAAACTTGCATCAAAGTTCTCGTTCACAACTTGCATTCAAAACCTCCTTTTTTCAAATTTGTTTTCAAAATCACAACCCTATGATGATTCTAACCATTCAATGGTTAGGGTTCTTTTAGGAAAATATTATATTCACTGTAATCATTAAGGTCCATATTTCAAACCCTAAATTGTTTTTCAAGAAATCACAACTCTAAAGTGATTCTAGCCACTCCATGGTTAGGGTTGCATTAGGAAAGTGATATATTCAATGAGATAATCAAGGTCCAAATATTGCTTTCAAACCCTAGTTGTTTTCAAAATCACAATCCTAGAATGGTTCTATTCTTCTTTTGATTAAAATCGTCTTAGGAATGTGAAATATTCAAGAGACTTCCAAAAGTATATATTCAAATCTTTCAAAATAGTTTTCTTAAATTCACTTCCTAAAACAACTCTTTTCAAAGATTTGATTTCCAAAAACCTTTTCCTTGAAATTCAAGTCAAAACCCTAGAATCCATGTTTAGAAAACCCAAGGTTTCTCACACAAAATCATAGCTTTCTATTTGCATCAAATCATAAATTTTCAAAATCTTTTTTTTTTGTTTTTACATAAAATCATAGATTTCAAAATTCAATATTTTCAAAACTCAAGCTTTCCAATTTCGAGTCAAATCAAATATTATCCAAATAGAAAACTAAATCAAATCTTTCAATTTTGGAAAATTAAATCAAATCCTTTATTTTTGAAAATAAAATCCAATATTCTATTTTAAGAAATAGAAGTCAAATTCTTCCTAATTTCAAACTTTCAAAGCTTTCTAAGTTCAAATATTTCTAAATTCAAAACTTTTTAAAATTGAATATTTCTTAAAGGCTCAATCTTTCCTAATTTCAAAATTTTCCTTTTTCAAAACTTTCAAAAACAAAACCTTCCTTTTTCAATTGAAATGCAATCTTTCCAATTCTAACGCATTGCATAAATTCTAGGTCCTAGGATTACTTAAATCCCTAGTTATCTCAAATCTAGGTCAAACCTTTCCAAACTCAAATTTTCCAAAGTCAATATTTCTTAAATCAAACCTTTTCAAATTTCAACTTTCCAATTCCAAATTCAAACCTTTCTTGATTCAAACGCTTCTAAATTTAAATATTTCCAAATTCAAGTCTTTCCTAAAATAGAACTTTTCTAATTTGAAATTTTCCTAATTCAAATTTTCCAAATTCAAGCTTTCCAATCTTTCCAAATCAAATAAAATCCGTTTCAATCTTTCCTCAATCCAACTTTCCTAATTTGAAACTATCCTAAAGTCAAGCTTTCTAAAATCAAACTTTTTCAATTCAATTGCATGCTTCAAACCTAGGTTATCTAAACCCTAGGATGCCTAAGCCCTAGTTCAACCTTAACCCTAAGTTAGGAAGCTTCAACTGTTTTCTAAAACTCAAGTCTAAACTAAGATGGTTTTCAAACTCCAATTCAAGTCAAGATTGTCGTGCCTAGATTTTTCGCACTCGAGGACTACTCACACAAGCGGGAAAAATGTTGTACTCTCTCGTTAGAACTCACCCTCCTAAAAGAATGAGTGCGACTAGGTTTGAATTGAAAAATTAGTTTGAATAAAGGGCTTTTGAAAAAGATTCGGAGTCGCCACCTAACTTGATTAAGGTGAGTTAGGTCACCTAAAAACTAAGAATAATCCGAAGACTACACTTAGGGTTTTTGAAAAACGATTTTGGAAAACATCCTCAAGAGAGGGTTTTTAGGAAAACAGGTTGTTTGGCAACCTTTGGAAAATATTTAGCCCTTTTTAGAAAAACAACTCCTTTTGGTCTTTGAAATCAGTGATATAGGTTCGGAGGTTGGTTATGTGTAGGGAAGACGCACTAAGCTATCACCCTACCTCGCCCTTTCGGTACCTACATGTCAATCTACCCTAGATTCACCTATGAGAGTCTTTAATTAACCCATGTCCAATCCTATCCACTTTGAAAAATAATGTTTAAATAGAAACTAACATGATGCATGATATGCAAGTACAATAGAAGAGAATTGAAAAATAGATTTGAAAAAAAGATTGATATGAAATTGATTTGATTTGAAAATAGATTTAAAGAGATGGATTTGAAATTGAAAAGTTTGAAAATTTGGAAATAGAAATTTGAAATTGGAAGTTTGAAAGTAGATTGGAATTTGAGATTTGAAAAGATTTTGGAAACCACACCCATGAGGGTGGAATTGAAAGTTCGAAAAGTATTGTGACCGCACCTATGAAGGTTGCCTACGTATCCCTTTGGGGGAATCAGGTCAGTCGTAGTTCAGACCAGAGTTCGATTGAAAATAGAAGAATTGATTTGAAGAAAAAGATTGAATTGGAAGAAAGAAACTGAATTGAAAATTGGATTTGGTTTGAGATTAGAAGAGGAGATTGGAAATTGAAATTTTGGAAAAGATTGGACTTGGATTTGAAAAGATAGATTTGGACTTGTTTTGGAAAAGAGAAGGTTTAAGAAAACCTAGACTTAGGAAAGAGAAGAGACCTAGGAAAGATTTGACTTGGCTTGGAAGATTTGGAAGGCTTGGATTTTAGGAGATGTTTGAATTAGGAAAGGTTCGACTTAGGAAAGTGTCATCTTTGGAAAGTTTTTGAATTAGGAAAGTTTTGAATTTAGGAAAGTTTTAGGTTTAGGAAAGTTTTGAATTTAAGAAAGTTTAGAAATTGAAAAGTTTGAAAATTGAAAAATTTTAAATTTAGAAAGTTTTGAAATAGGGAAGTTTTGAAAGTATGAAAGTTTCGTTTTAGGAAATGTTTGAAAAAGGAAAGTTTTCAATTTAGGAAATGTTTGAATTAAGAAATTTCAACTTAAAGAAAGTCTTAAATTAAGAGAGTTTTGAGTTTAGAAAAGTCTTAGATTTGGAAAGATTTGAAGTTTAAGAGAGTTTAGAATTTAGAAAGTTTTTAGGTTTAGAAAGATTTAACTTAAGAAAGTTTCAAATTTAGAAAGTTTTGAATTTGGAAAGATTTGAAATTTAGAAAGTTTAAGATTTAGAAAGTTTTAGAGTTTTAGAAAATCTTGAGATTAGGAAAGGTTTGAGTTTAAGAAAGATTTGAAAGCTTGAATTTGAAAAAGATTTTGAAAAGGGGTAGAATTAGGAAAGGGTTGAATTAGGAAAGATTTGAAAGTTGAGTTTTAAAGTTTAGGAAAGATTTTTATGTTCAAGTTTTTGGAAACTTAAGATTTAGGAAAGTGAAGGATTAGGAATGATTTGGATTAGGAAAGAGTTAGATTTTAAAATTTAAGGAAAGATTTAAAGTTTAAACTTAGGAAACTTATGGTTTAGGAAGGAATTGAATTAAGAAAGGTTTGGATTAGGAAGGAATTGGATTTGGTTTCTAAAAGAGAAAGGTTGGATTTTGTTTCCAAAAACAGAGGACGGGATCTAGTTTCCTAAACGGGGAGATTGGATTTGGTTTCCTAAAGCAAATGTTTGATTTTGTTTCCTAAAGGGAAGATTTGATTTGGCAAGGATTTGGAAAGGGAGGTTTTAGAAACCCTAGATTTGAAAAACCATAGTTTTGACGTAGAAAATAGGTTTTGGAAACATGTATATTTTTTATGTGAAAACATGAGGTTTTGGAAACCTAGGTTTGGGGCAAAGTTTGAAAATCATGTTTTTAGGAGGAAAATTAGGGTTTCCTAATTGTGGGTTCTAAGGCTTGATTTAGGGCTCTAAGGAAAGAGTTTTTAGAAAGCGTGTTTCTAGAAACGAAAGTTTTCTAGAAGGGGAATCCTAGGGAAGAGTTTTTGGAAAGTGTGTTTGAAGAGGGAGTTTTTGGAAAAAGATTTTAAAGAGAAGGAGTTTTGGAAAGTGTGTTTTTAGAAACGTAGATTTTGGAAGGAAAATCCTAGAGGAAAATTTTGGGAAGAAAGTTTTTGGAAAGATTTTTGGGAAAGGTTTTGGAAAGGAATTGAAAAAGGGAGTTTTGAAAAATAGATTTTGGAAGGAGTTTTTAAAAACAACTTGGGAGAGGAGAGTTTTAGGAAAGTATGTTGAAAAAGAAATTTTTTTGGAAGAGATTTTTAAAGAGAGTTTTTAGAAAGTGTAAAAACATCTCACTTTCCTAAAGCAATTCTAACCATATGAAGGCTAGAACTACTTTAGAAAAGCGGTTTTGAAAACAATAAGGTTTGAAAATATAGACCAAAAGGTCACTTTTAATGTAACACTTTCCTAAAGCAACCCTAGCCATAGAAAGGCTAAAATCACCCTAGGCTTGTGATTTTGAAAACATGTTTTTGAAAAAGAGCTTTTGATGCAATTCTGAAAACAAGTTTGAAAACGTTTTGAAAAACAACTTTGAAAACGGTTTTCGGAAGATGCAAGACTATGATATGCACAATGCAATTTGGGGTCGTGAACATACAAGGTTAAGGCTTCACCACATAATCAAGGGGGCCGAACCCACGTGGTCTTTGGTTAGACTAGAAGAAAGCCCCCGACAGGGTGACTCTCCATTAGCCTAATCCTACACATGGACCGGGAATCCCCTTGTTTCAAGCATGCAAAGAAAGGGGGGGAAAGAGATGGGGGATTAAAATAAAGAAAACCCAAGTGGGTTGGAGAGAGAAGAGAGAGGGGGAAGTACAAAAAATTAAAGAGAAAGCCTACCATATATCTTCTTTATTTTGGCGCCATGCAGTCTTCGGTCTTCGGTCTTCGATCTTGATCTTCGTCTTTCGTCTTCAAGAGTTGTCTTCAAGCTTCGGGTTGCAGTTCTTCAAGTCTTCAAAAGATGGTTGAAGGCCAGGGTACGAGTGTATGGGGGTGTGTATGAGTGTATAGGAGGCTAGGGTTTGTGTATGGTGGCTAGGGTTTAGTGTAGGGTGGCTAGGGTTTGGAGAACCTAAGGAAACTAGGGTTTTTGGAGGTGCTCGAGCTCTGTATATCGAAATATGGGATTCTTAGGTTAAGTTTGCAGACATTTTCACGTTGAATGAGGCTCTGTATTTATAGAAGTTAGACAAACCTGGCAGTGGCACCAGGCCATTTTATAGAAGTAGTGGCGCCAGCCAATTAGGAAAGGTTTAAGGTCGGCAAACAACGTATCTTTGACTAGATTTGGGCGCCTGTACTAGTGACTACCATGCAACTTTTAGCCTGGCTTCACTAGGAGTGACTTCGGAAAGTCCGGGAATGATTTAGAGGAGCCGGGAATGACCCGGAAAGCTGAAAAGAAGCAGGAACACTTAAAATAGTGTCCTAGAGGTATTTGACTTGAAAAACGAGGACAAAATGGGTCGGCAAGGTTGACCGGGCCCTTAAGGGCAAAACGATCAATCGGACCGGGAAACTGCAGGGACAAACTCGGAATGTCCCAGGAGAAGACTTGGGATCTGGAAACATTATTTAGAATTTTCCCAGAGCCGGCGTGGTCGGAAAAGCAGACCAGCCCACCAGGGGCAAAACGGTCATTTTGTATCGGGTTTGCCGGGACTGACTCGGAATGATTCGGAAAGGTAAAGGGGAGTTGAGATTACTATAAAAAGTAGCCTCGGGTCATTACCGGTTTGATACCCAGAGCCGGTGTGGTCGAAAAAGGAGACCAGACCTCCAGGGGCAAAACGGTCATTTTGTGCCGGGTTGGCCGGAACTGACTCGGAATGATCCGGAAAGGTAAGGGGAGGTTGAGAACACTATAAAAAGTATTTTCGGGTCATTACCGGTTTGATACCCAGAGCCGGTGTGGTTCCCGGAGCGTTCGGATGCCTAGAGGCAAAATGGTCATTTTGACCGGAAAAGGTCCAAAGGGTAGTTTGGTCATTTTTCACCGAAGTGGGCTAACAGACATTGGTGTTGACCTGGGTTTTGAGTGTTTCCGCCACTCTAACGGCGGTCGTCGTGACACAAGGATTTGTTGCAAATTCCCTATATCGACCTATTTGTAAGTATTTCCGCTACTCTAATGGTTTTGTGAGTATTTCTGCTACTCTAACGGTTTTGTGAGTAGTTTTGCTTCTCTAACGGTTTTATGAGTATTTCCGCTACTCTAACGGTTTTGTGAGTATTTCCGCTACTCGGACGGGGTTGATGATTTGTGAGTATTTCCGCTACTCTAACGGTTTTGTGAGTATTTTCGCTGCTCTAACGGTTTTGTGAGTAATTTCGCTATTCGGACCGTCTCAAGGAATAAACTGTCTCGAGAGTGGGACTGGAAGGGGTCTTATCGTCTCCGAAGAGACGTGCCTGGATTGGAACCGTCTCGAGGAATAAATTGTCTCGAGAAAGGGATTGGAAAGGGGTCTTACCGTCTCCGAAGAGACGTGCCTGGATTGGAACCGTCTCGAGGAATAAACTGTCTCGAGAGAGGGATTGGAAAGGGGTCTTATCGTCTCCGAGGAAACGCGCCTGGATTGGAACCGTCTCGAGGAATAAACTGTCTCGAGAGAGGGATTGGAAAGGGGTCTTACCGTCTCCAAAGAGACGTGCCTAGATTGGAACCGTCTCAAGGAATAAACTGTCTCGAGAGTGGGATTGGAAAGGGGTCTTACCGTCTTCAAAGAGACGTGCCTGGATTGGAACCGTCTCGAGGAATAAACTGTCTGGAGAGTGGGTTTGGAAAGGGGTCTTACCGTCTCCAAAGAGACGTGCCTAGATTGTGAGTGTTTCCGCCACTCTAACGGTTTTGTGAGTAGCTTTGCTACTCGGACCGTCTCGAGGAATAAACTGTCTCGAAAGAGGGATTGGAATTGGAATAAGAAAGAACAATGCCCCTAAGGGCATTTTGGTTATTTTGCCTCTATTTGGGCCTGACAGGCCCGCGAAGCGAAGGAAAGATGGAATTTGGACCTAGAGAATTGATTTCGATTGGGATATGTCCACAATGACTTGAAAACAAGTCTGGACGGAGTGTAGACTGCCGAGCGGTCAAAAATGGGGTGCTTACAAAGATGCTTTTAAAGTTTAATTCAAACTTTTCAAAATAAGTCCAAATTCTACTTCAAAGTTCGATTTCAATTCAAAATCAATTTCAAATCAAAATTCAATTTCAAATCTTCCCATTAAAGTTAAATCAAATATTTTAAAATCAAACTTTCCTAAGACTCAAAGTACCTATTTTCAATTGGACCCCGAGGTTGAACTACGACTGACTTGATTCCCAATAATAGGATACGTAGACAACCCTCATGGGTGTAGTCACAATGTTTTTCAAACCTCAAATGCCCTTTTCAAATTTATTTTTAAAATCAAATTCTTTTCTTGTACTTGTATATCATGCATCACATCATCCAAAAGTGCTGACATAAACCTCTTTTCAAAGTTCTTTTTCAAAGTGGATATGATTGGACCTTTATTAGTCGAATATTCTAAATGAGTGAACTTAGGGTAAAAAGACATGTAGGTACTGAAAAGGTGAGATAAGATGATAGCCTAGTGCATCTTTCCTATACATAACCAACCCTTAAACCATGATAACTATTTTTAAAAGACCAAAACCGGAGTGATTTTCTAAAAAGGGCTTAAAAATTTTCCAAAGGTTGTCAAACAACCTCTTTTCCAAAAAACGCTATCTTGAGGAAGTTTTCAAAACCGTTGTTAAAAACCCTAAGTTTAATCTTCGGATTTTACTTAGTTTTAGGTGACCTAACTCACCTTAACAAAATTAGGTGGCAACTCCAAGTCTTTTTTTCCAAAAGCCCTTAATCAAATCAATTTCCAATTCAAACCTAGTCGCACTAGTCCTTCTAGGAAGATGAGTTCTAACAAGAGAGTACCGTGTATTTTTTCCACCATCCTCGAGTGCAAAAAAAGGGGAGTGCGACATATGAGACTTGTAAGAACCCTATTTTTGCTCACTCGAAAATCTCCAGCCCAACTGGACACACATTCAAACCAATACAGACACATTCCAAACCAGCTTTTCAAACTCAATCTAGTCAATTAATCGCTTTGCAGGCCCGCCGGGGCCAATAGAGGCAATATGACCAAAATACCCTTGCGGCATTGCTCGGTCCAATTTCAGTCAGCATGTCTTCCTAAAGACGGTAAGTCCCTATTTCAACCTCAATTCCAATTTCAATTCTAGTCTAGACCAATCAAACTCAATTTAGTGCGTCTTTTGAGAAAGTTGATCCTTCGAACAGTAAGTCCATTCAGTCTGGCACGTTTATCAAGAAAACTCCTCGAAACGGTAAGTCCCTTTAAATCTGTCGATCGGGACGGAACCCAAGTTTCCGTGTGATATCCCGAACCTCTATTTATTTATATTAATGAGAATTTGTAGTGTATGCAATATTTAATGTTAATTATTTCTTCTCTTAAGTCAAAAATAATCAATGAGGACTTGTGTTGTAACTTAAGTTCTTGGGGTGAGACACATGGGATTAATTCCCATGCGTATCATCTTATATATCTATGTATACACACACACACACACCCATTTGTAGAGAGAGAGAGAGAGAGAGAGAGAGAGAGAGAGAGAGAGAGAGAGAGAGAAGAGGAGAAGAGATAGAGGAAGGAGATTGAAGGGAGAAGATTAAGAAGAAGAGGAGGAAGCAAGGAGAGCTCAACCAAGCTTAGAAGCCCATTGGGAAGTTGGAAAAGCTAGAGAGAGAGAGGTATGCATTAAAACCTTATATGTATACTTGTGTAAATGTATTGGGATATTGTATATATGCATATATATGAGTTTAGTTTGTTTTGGGGGACTCCTTGAGTCCCAATTATAGGAATTTGAGATCATGTAACTTAATATTGGAGGATTGGAGAGTTGAGGGTTGAAACCCCTAAATATGTGAAATGTTAGGGTTTTGATTTTTTCTTTAGATCCCCTTGATTTAATTGTTCTTTCTCCTCCATTTTGAGTTATTGTCATACTTGTGGGCTAATCTTTGAGCTCTAAGAGTGTTGGAAAGATTTGGTTATGTTTGGAGGGGTTTTGGAAGAGTTTTGGATTGAGAATCGTTGCTGCGCAAAAGGGGGCGTTCGAAGGCCTGACAGGGCCGTTCGAACGGCCCGAGAGCAGAGTTTTTCATTTGGCCTGTGTAAGCACCCCATTTTTGACCGCTCGGCGGTCTCCAAATTAACCTTCTAAGTCTAATCCTGTCAATTCAATGCTTCGCAGGCCTTACCGGGCCCAAATAGAGGCATAATTACCAAAATGCCCTTAGAGGCATTTGTAAGCACCCAATTTTTTACCGCTCGGCAGTCTACACTCCGTCCAGACTTGTTTTCAAGTCATTATGGGCGTATTCCAACCAAAACCAACTTTCAAAGTCTAAATCCCATTTGTCCATCGCTTCGCGCGCCCGCCAAGCCCAAATAGAGGCAAAATGACCAAAATGCTCTTAGGGGCATTGTCATTTCCTTTCCGATTCCAACCCCTCTCTTGAGACAGTTTATTCCTCGAGACGGTTCTAATCCAGGCACGTCTTTTTGAAGACGGTAAGTCCCCTTTCCAACCCCTCTCTTGAGACAGTTTATTCCTTGACACGGTTCTAATCCAGGCACGTCTTTTCAAAGACGGTAAGTCCCCTTTCCAACCCCTCTCTCGAAATAGTTTATTTCTCGAGACGGTTCCACTCTAGGCACGTCTCCTCGGAGACGGTAAGTCCCCTTTCCAACCCCTCTCTCGAGACAGTTTATTCCTCGAGACGGTTCCACTCCAGGCACGTCTCCTTGAAGACGATAAGTCCCCTTTCCAATCCCTTTCTCGAGACAGTTTATTCCTCGAGACGGTTCCAATCCCAGGCACGTCTCCTCGGAGACGGTAAGTCCCCTTTCCAACCCCTCTCTCTCGACAATTTATTCCTCGAGACGGTTCCAATCCAGGCACGTCTTTTTGAAGGCGTTAAGACCCCTTTCCAATCCCTCTCTCGAGACAGTTTATTCCTCGAGACGGTCCGAGTAGCGAAACTACTCACAAAACCGTTAGAGTAGCGAAAATACTCACAAATAGGTCGATATAGGGAATTGCCAACAAACCCTTGTGTCACGACGACCGCCATCAAAGTGGCGGAAACACTCAAAACCCAGGTCAACACTAGTGTCTGTTAGCCCACTTCGGTGAAAAATGACCACACTTTCCCTTGGACCTTTTCCTCCGAGACTTTCTGGTCAAGATGACCATTTTGCCCCTAGGCATCCAAATGCCCGGGAACTACACCGGCTCTGGGTATCAAACCCGTAACCTCTTGAGACTATTTTTTATAGTATTCTCAACCTTCCTTTACCTTTCCGGATCATTCCGAGTCAATTCCGGCAAACCCGATACAAAATGATCGTTTTTGCCCTGGTGGGCCGGTCTCCTTTTCTAACCACGCCGGCTCTGGGAATCAAAACGGCAACCTTTGGGAACATTCTAAATAATGTTCCAAATCCCAAGTCTTCTTCCGGGACAGTCCGAGTCTGTCCCGGCAGTTTCCCGGTCCGACTGACCGTTTTGCCCCTAAAGGCCCGGTCAACCTTTTCGACCCATCTTATCCTCATTTCTCAAGTCAAATACCTCCGGGACACTATATTTAGTGTTCCTGCTCTTTTCTGGCCTTTTGGGTCATTCCCGGCTCTTTTAAATCATTTTCGGACTTTCCAGAGTCACTTCTAGTGAAGCCAGGCTAAAAATTGCACGGTAGTCACTAGTACAGGCGCCCAAATCTAGTCAAAGATACGTTGCTTGCCGACCTTAAATATTTTCTAAATGGCTGGCGCCACTAGGAGTGGCACCTAGCCAAAAATTGGCTTGGCGCCACTCCTAGTGGCGCTAGTGTAAAATTTGGCCTGGCACCACTGCAACAGGCGCTAGTGTTGTCTAACCTCTATAAATACAGAGCCTCTTCCAGTGTTTAAGGGGTCCGCAAATTCAACCTAAAAATCATATATTTCGATATACAGAGCTCGAGCACCTCCAAAACCCTAGCCTCCTTAGGTTTTCCAAACCCTAGCCACCATACACAAACCCTAGCCTCATATACACTCCTACACACCTCCATACACTCATATACTAACCTTCAACCCTCCTCCGAAGACTTGAAGAGTTGCAATCTGAAGTTTGAAACTTGAAGACAACTCTTGAAGATTGAAGACGAAGATCAAGATGAAGATCGAAGACCGAAGAAAGCAAGGCGCGCAAAATAACAAGACATACGGTAGGCTCCCTATTTAAATTTCCACACTTCCTCCCTCTCTCTTCGCTCTCTTAACCCACTTGGGTTTTCTCTATTTTAATCCCCCATCTCTTTCCCCCCATTTCTTTGCATGCTTGAAACAAGGGGATTCCCGGTCCATGTGTAGGATTGGGCTATTGGAGAGTTATCGTGTCGGGGGCTTTCTTCTGGTCTAACAAGAGACCACGTGGGTCCGGTCCCCTTGATTATGTGGTGAAGCCTTAGCCTTGTATGCTCACGACCCCAAATTGCATTGTGCATATCATGATCTTGCATCTTCCAAAATTCGTTTTAAAACACGTTTTCAAAATCATTTTCAAACTTGTTTTCAAAATTGCATCAAAATCTCTTTTTTCAAAAACTTGTTTTCAAAACCACAATTTTAGGGTGATTCTAGCCTTTCCATGGCTAGGGTTGCTTTAGGAAAGTGTTACATTAAAAGTGACTTTTATTGTCTATATTTTCAAATCTTATTGTTTTCCAAAACCACTTTCTTAAAGTGGTTCTAGCCTTCTTATGGCTAGAATCGCTTTAGGGAAGTGAGGTGTTTTTATACCTTCTAAAAACTCTTTTTCCAAATCCCTCCTCCTAAAAATCTCTTTTCCAACGTGCTTTCCAAAAAGTTTCTCTTTCCAAAGTTGTTTTCTAAAAACTCTTTGCAAAAATCTATTTTTCAAAACTCCCTTTTTCAATCCATTTCCAAAACTCTCTTTCCTCAAAATTCACTTTCTAAAAATGCTCCCTAAAAATCTTTCTAAAAACTCTCTTCCCAAAATCTTCCTTCTAGAAATTCCCCTCTAGGATTTTCTTTCTAAGACTTGTTTCCAAAAACACACTTTCCAAAAATTCCTCTCTAGGATTCTCTTCTAAAAATCTTCGTTTCCAAAAACTCTCTTTCCAAAATCTTTGCTCTAGAAACTCCTCTTTAGGATTTCTTTCTAGAAAACCTTCGTTTCCAAAAACGCACCTTCCAAAAATTCTTTCCTTAGAGCCTAAGTCAAGCCCTAGAACTCACAATTAGGAAATCCTAATTTTCTTTCCAAAAACGTGGTTTTCAAACTTGCCTTAAAACCTAGGTTTCCAAAACCTCTTGTTTTCTATACCAAAACTATATACATTTTCAAAACCTCTTTTCTACGTCAAAATTCTACACTTACAAACCTAGGGTTTTTAGAAATTTTCTTTTCCATATCCTTGTCAAATCAAATTTTCTCTTTAGGACACCAAATCCAATCTTCCCGTTTAGGAAACTAGATCCCGTCCTCCATTTTTGGAAACGAAATCAAACTTTCTCTTTTAGAAACCAAATCCAATTCCTTCCTAATCCAAATCTTTCTTAATTCACATCCTTCCTAATCCTTAACTTTCCTAAATCTTAAGTTTCCAAAACTTGAACATAAAAATCTTCCCTAAATTTTAAAACTCAACTTTCAAATCTTTTCTAATTCAACCCTTTCCTAATTCTACCTTCTTTTCAAATCTTAACTTTTCAAACCTAAGTTTTCAAACTTTTCCTAAAACTCAAACCTTTCCTAATCTCGAGATATTCTAAAACTTTAAAACTTTCTAAATCTTAAACTTTCTAAATTTCAAATAATTCCAAATTCAAAACTTCCCTTTTTCGAAACATTACAAAATTCAAAACTTTCTTAACTTGAAACTTTCTAAATTCTAAGCCTTTCTTAAACTAAACTTTTCCAAATTCAAAACATTTCTAAATTCAATACTTTCCTATTTCAAAACTTTCCTAAAATGAAAACTTTCCAAATTCAAAACTTTCCTAAGTTGAAACTTTTCAAATTCAAAACTTTCCTAATTTCGAAACTTTCTTAATTTGGAAACTTCCCTAAGTTGAAATTTTCTTAATTCCAAAACTTTTCAAAAATAAAACATTCCTAATTCGAAACTTTCCTAAATCGGACCTTTCCTAATTCAAAAATTTCCTAAAATCTAATCTTTCCAAATCTTCCAAGTCCAACATTTGAGTCAAATCTCTCTACATCTCAAGTCTTTCCTAAGTCTCCTATCTTTCCTAAGTCTAGGTTTCCTAAACCTCCATCTTTCTAAAACAAGTCTAAATCTTTCTTCCAAGTTTTATCTTTTCAAATTAAAATCCAATCTCTTCAATTCCAGAATTCTAAATTCTAATTTTCAATCCTCTATTCAAAGTTCAATCTCTCAATCTTCCAATTCAATTTCCAATTCAATCTCTTTCTTCCAATCCAACAATCTCTTTTTAATCGGACTCTTGTCCGAACTACGACTGACCTGATTCCCCCAAAGGGATACGTAGGCAACCTTCATAGGTGCGGTCACAACACTTTTCAAACTTTCAGTTTCACCCTCATGGGTGCGGTCACAACATTTTTTAAATTTCAAACTCCACAACACTTTCCAAATCTCAAATTCTACAATCTTTTCAAATCTCTAATCTATTTTCAAACTTCCAATTTTCAAATTTCTATTTCCAAATTTTCAAACTTTCCAATTTCAATTCCATCTCTTCAAATCTATTTTCAAATCAAATCAATTTCAAATCAATCTCTTTCCAAATCTATTTTTCAATTCTCTTTTATTGCACCTGCATATCATGCATCATGTTTTTTAAAAACATTCTTTTCTAAAGTGAATAGGATTGAACAATAGTTAGTTAAAGACTCTCATAGGTGAATCTAGGGTAGATTGACATGTAGGTACCGAAAAGGCGGGGTAGGGTGATGGCTTAGTGCGTCTTCCCTACACGTAACCAACCTCCGAACCTAGATCACTATTTTCGAAAGACCAAAAAGGAGTTATTTTTCTAAAAAGGGCTAAATGTTTTCCAAAGGTTGCCAAACAACCTGTTTTCTTAAAACCCCTCTCTTGAGGAGATATTTTCAAAATCGTTTTCCAAAAACCCTAAGTGTAGTCTCCGGATTATTCTTAGTTTTTAGGTGACCTAACTCACCTTAATCAAGTTGGGTGGCGACTCCAAACTTTTTTTTCGAAAGCCCTTTATTTAAACCAATTTTCAATTCAAACCTAGTCGCACTCATTCTTCTGAGAGGGTGAGTTTGAACGAGAGAGTACAACATTTTTCCCGCTCGTGTGAGTATTCCTCGAGTGCGAAAAATCTGGGTGCGACAGCATTGTCCTTTCTAATTTCAAAACAGGCGCGTCTTTCCGAAGACGATAAGTCCCCTTTTCCTTTCCAATTCCAATCCTTCTCTTGAGACAGTTGATTCCTTGAGATGGTCTGGCACACTTTTCAAAGAAAATCTCTTCGAAACGGTAAGGCCCTTTAAACCTGTTGATCGGGATGAGACCATAAGTCCCCTAGATGGTAGAACAGTCCACCTTTGGCGCTTGCTAGCCCGCCAATGCAGAAATGTCCGTTTAGGCATGCCTTTTGAGAAAGTTGATTCTCAGGCGCTAAGTCCCTTTAGCAGCTTCCCGAGATCAGGCAGTCTCAGGAATGATTGCAAACTGTTAGAGTAGCGGAAATACTCGCAAATATCACAACCGTCAGAGTAGCAGAAATACTCACAAGAAGGTCAATATAGGGTATTGCCAACAAACCCTTGTATCACACGACCGCCGTCAGAGTGGCAGAAACACTCAAAACCCAGGTCAACACCAGTGCCTGCTAGCCCACTCCAGTGAAAAATGACCAAACTGCCCCTTGGGCCTTTTCCGGCATGTTTCTGGAGAACATACCTGAGTCTTCAGAATGGTAAGTCCAACCTTCTAAGATTGTCTTAAAATCAATCTAGCACGATTAGGTGCCTTCTAGTTAGTTTCAGGCCAGTTCTGAGACTTTCCAGTCAAGATGACCATTTTGCCCCTAGGCATTCGAACGCCTCAGGGACCACGCCGGCTCTAGGTATCAAAACCGGTAACCTCCCGAGAATACTTCTTATAGTATTCCCGACCTTTATCTATTTTTCCAGATCATTCTGAGTCAATTTCGGCAAACCCAGTGCAAAATGACCGTTTTGCGCCTAGTCGGCCGGTCGCCTTTTTCTAGCCACGCCGGCTCTAGGTATCAAACCGGTAACCTCCTGAGATTGCTTCTTATAGTATTCTCAACCTTCCTCTATCTTTCCGGATCATTTCGAGTCAATTCCGGCAAACCCGGTGCAAAATGACCGTTTTGCCCCTGGTGGGCTGGTCGCCTTTTTTTAGCCACGCCGGCTCTGGGTATCAAACCGGTAACCTCCTGAGAATGCCTCCTACAGTATTCTCAACCTTTCTTTACCTTTTTGGATCATTCCAAGTTAGTTCCGGCAAACCCGGTACAAAATGATAGTTTTGCCCCTAGGGGGCCGGTTGCCTTTTCCAATCACACCGGCTCTGGGTATCAAACCGGCAACCTTTGGAAATATTCTAAATAATGTTTCCATATCTCAAGTCATTTTTAAGGACATTCCGAGTCTGTCCCGGCAGTTTTTCGGCCCGATTGACTGTTTTGCCCCTAATGGCCCGGTCAATCCTTCTGGCACATCCTATCTTCATTTTTCAAGTCCAATACCTCCGGGACATTGTTCTAAGTGTTTCTGCCCTTTTTCTGGCCTTTCGGTCCAATCCCAATCCCTTAAATCATTCCCGGACTTTCCAGAGTCACTCCTAGTGAAGCCAGGCTAAAAATTGCATGGTAGTCAGTAGTATAGGCGCCCAAATCTTCCCAAGATACGTTGCTTGCCGACTTACAAAGTTTCCTAACTGGCTGGCACCACTAGTAGTGGCGCCAAGCCAAAAAATGGCCTAGCGCCACTCCTAGTGGTGCCAAGAGGAATTTTGCCCTAGCGCCACTACAACAGGTGCTAGGTCTATCTTATCTTTATAAATATAGAGCCTCTTCCAGCATGAAAGGGGTCCGCAAACTCAGTCTAAAAATCCTAAATTTCGATATACAGAGCTCGTACACTCCCAAAACCCTAGCTTCTCTAGGTTTTCCAAACCCTAGTCTCCTATACACTCTTATACACTGTCATACACTTATACACTAGCCTCCAACCCTCCATTGAAGACTTGGATTATTGCAACTTGAAGCCCTCGAAGACCAAGACAAAGTTCTCGAAGATTGAAGCGAAGCCCGAAGAAAAAGCAAGAAAGCAAGGCGCGCAAAGCAAAGAGAAATAAACAAGACATACGGTAGGCTTTCTCTTTAAGTTTCTGCACTTCCCCCCTCTCTCTTCTCTCTCCTAACCCACTTGGGTTTTCTCTATTTTAATCCCCCTATCTCTTTTCCCCCTTTCTTTGCATGCTTGAAACAAGAGGACTCCCGGTCCATGTGTAAGATTAGACTAATAGAGGGTCACCGTGTCGGGGGCTTTCTTTTAGTCTAACCGGAAACCACGTAGGTTCGGCCCCCTTGATTATGTGATGATGCCTTAACCTTGTATGTTCACGACCCCAAATTTGCATTGTGCATATCATGATTCTTACATTCTTTCAAAAGTCGTTTTCAAAGTCGTTTTCAAAATCGTTTTCAAACTTGTTTTCAAAATTGTGTCAAAATTTTCTTTTTCAAACTTATTTTCAAAATCACAATCCTAGGGTGATTTTTAAAAGCTCTCTTTTTAAAACTCATCTTCTAGAAACTCCTCTCTAGGATTTCCTTCCAAAAACTTGTTTCCAAAAAACACACTTTCCAAAAATTCCTTTTCTTAGAGCCCAAGTGAAGCCCTAGAGCCACGATTAGGAGACCCTAATTTTCGTTCCAAAAACATGGTTTTCAAACTTGCCTTAAAACCTAGGTTTTCAAAATCTCTTGTTTCCTACATCAAAACTATACATATTTTCAAAACCTATTTTCTACGTCAAAACCATACACTTCCAAATCTAAGGTTTCTAAAACTTCCTTTCCCAAATCCATGCCAAATCCAATCTTCCCTTTAGGTCACCAAATCCAATCTCTCATTTAGGAAACTGGATCTAATCCTCCATTTTTGGAAACAAAATCAAACCTTCTCTTTTAAAAACAAAAGCTAATCCCTTGTTTTAGGAAATAGGAATCGTAACTCTTCATAGTCTAAATTTTTTCTAATTCAACTCCTTCCTAATCTTCTACTTTCCTAAATCTTAAGTTTCCAAAACTTGAACATAAAAATCTTTCCTAAATTTTAAAACTCAAAATCCAAATATTTCTTAATTCAACCCTTTCTTAATTCTACCCCTTTTCAAATCTTAACTTTCCAAATCTAAGTTTTCAAATCTTTCTTAAACTCAAACCTTTCCTAATCTCAAGATTTTCTAAAACTCAAACTCTAAAACTTTCTAAATTTCAAATCTTTCTAAATCCAAAGCATTCTAAATTCGAAACTTTCTTAAGTTAAATCTTTCTAAACTTCCAAACTTTCTAAATTTAAAACTTTCTTATTTTCAAAACGTCCCTATTTCAAAACATTCCAAATTCAAAACTTTCCAATTTCAAAACTTTCTTAAAACGAAATATTTCCTATTTCAAAACTTTCTTAATCCAACACTTTTCTAAATTCAACACTTTCCTATTTCAAAACCTTTCTTAAAATAAAACTTTCTTAATTCCAAAACTTTTCTAAGTTGAAACTTTCCTAATGTGAAAACTTTCCTAAACCTAAAATTTTCCTAAGTTGAAATTTTCCTAAATCAACATCTTTCCTAATTCCAAGTTTCCTAATATTCCGAGTCCAACATTCGAGTCAAATCTTTTCTAAAATCTTTCCAAGTTAAGTCCAATCCTTCTTTTCTAAGTTCCTAAGTCTAGGTTTCCTAAAACTAAGTCTTTCAAGACCAATATTTTCAAATCTTCCAATTAAAGTCCAAATTTCTTATTCTTCCAATTCCAATTCGAATTCCAAGTTCAACTCTCTTCCAATCATACTCTCTATTTTCTATTAGACTCTTGTCCGAACTACGACTGACCTGATTCCTCCAAAATGATACGTAGGCAACCCTTATGGGTGCGGTCACAAAATTTTTCAAATTTCTAATTCCATAACTTCTTTCAAATCACCGATTCTACAATCTTCTTCAAGTTTCCAATTCCATGTTCTATTTCCAATTTCCAATTCCAAAAATCTATTTTCAAATCTCAATTTCCAATTTCTAAAACTTTCCAATTTCAAATCTATCCTTCCTAATCTCTCTTCTAAAATCAAATCAAATTCTTCTTTTCAAATCTCTTTCCAAATATATTTTCCTACTTTCTTTTCTTGCACTTGCATATCATGCATCATGTTTTTTTTTTAAACATTTCTTTTTCAAAGTGAATAAGATTGAACATTGGTTAGTTGAAGACTCTCATAGGTAAATCTAGGGTAGATTGACATGTAGGTACCGCAAGAGCGGGGTAGGGTGATGGTTTAGTGCGTCTTCCCTACAGGTAACCAACCTCCGAAGCTAGAATCGTTGTTTTTAAAGACCAAAATAGAGTTTATTTTCAAAAATGGCTTAAATATTTTCTAAAGGTTTCCAAACAACCAGTTTTCCTAAAAACCCTCTCTTCAGGAGATATTTTCAAAATCATTTTCCAAAACCCTAAGTGTAGTTTTCGGATTATGCTTAATTTTTAGGTGACCTAACTCACCTTAATTAAGTTAGGTGGCGACTCCAAACTTTTTCCAAAAGCCCTTTATTCAAATCTATTTTTAATTCAAACCTAGTCGCACTCATTCTTTTAGGAGGGTGAGTTCTAAAGAGAGAGTACAGTGTTTTTCCCGCTTGTGTGTGTATTCCTCGAGTGCGAAAAATCTAGACGCGACAGCCTGGCGTTCGAACCGCCCTTCCAGGCATTCGAATGGCCCGAGAGGGTGTTTTTCCATTTTTGTCTAGGGTTCGAACGGTCATTTTGGGCATTCGAACGACTAGGTTATTTTTGGCCTAGCATTCGACCGGCCAGGTTGGGAGTTCGTATCGCCCTTCCGGGCGTTCGAACGACCCGAGAGGGTGTTTTTCCATTTTTGCTTAGGGTTCAAATGGCCATTTTGGGCATTCAAACGACTAGGTTATTTTTGGCCTGGCGTTCGACCGGCCTAGTTGGGCGTTCGAACTGTCTGCCAGTTTCAGCACTGTTTAGTAAAGCAGACATAACTTTCACTAGAAAACTTGGATTGATGCACCGTTTGAAGCATTAGAAAGTAGACTCATAGACCTTTTTAGCCATATAAAGTGTGTCCTCTAATTCCTTATAGATTAAGAGTTATGGAAGTTTAAATTTGACCCAAAATCCATGCCAATAACGTTATTTTCCAAAATTTTAATCCACCTTCTTTGAGGCATAACTTTTTCACCCAAAATGTGTTTTTGGTCCATGACCTATCAAAATAAAGGCCTTTAAGTCTACTTTTAAATGGAACTAGCCTTGATGTGTGAACTCATCTTTGAAAGGTGGTTGGGATGCGATGAAGGAGTCGACATTTCGGCTTTCATGTTCAAACCTCAACTTCATGTTCTTATTTTACATCGAGGTTTTGTCATAGAGTTTAGCCTTGTTCTCCCGTTTTGAGAATGAGGTGTGGTTGAGTCGGGATCAAAGGATGTATATGCTTAGTCTCATTTTATGCTTTATTGCCTTGCCTTAGCACTGTGTATTGATGTTCCATGTTTCTATGTGAATTACGTGTAGGATCACCTTGCTTAACACCCGTTCAGTTGGATAAAGGGGAGTAACGATATGCTATGAGTAAGACTTATTACTCTCTAAATGCTTTCAAGTTTAATTACATTTTATGTATTTCTTTCCATTTATTTCAATGCCTCAATGACTACGTTCAAGTATAAATGTCATGATTTGAATTACATACGAACCTTACCTATGATATGAATTGCAACCCATGGACTAGAACGTTTACATAGAGTAGATGTAAAATTCCTAACATACGACTCCATGTAAGGTCTTTCGTGGCAAGACCCTAAACTAGCAAAGATGGTCCTATGGTGGGGGACCCAAAATAATCTATCGCCAAGCTGGGAGACGTCCCTTTGGCCTAAAGAGCCTTATGTGTACTGTGCGGCTGAGACCAAGTGCCCAGAAATGGGGTAGGCAAGTGCGAGCCAGAACAGATAATCTAATGTTGGCCTAAAGAGCCTTATGTGTACCGTACGACTGAGACCAAGCGCCCAGAAATGGGGTAAGCAGGTGCGAGCTAGAACGGATAATCTAATGTTGGCCTAAAGAGCCTTATGTGTACCGTACGGCTAAGACCAAGCGCCTAGAAATGGGGTAGGCGGGTGTGAGCTGAAAAGGACAATCTAATGTTGGCCTAAAGAGCCTTATGTGTACCGTGCGGCTGAGACCAAGCGCCCAGAAATGGGGTAGGCAGGTGCAAGCTAGAACGGATAATCTAATGTTGGCCTAAAGAGCCTTATGTGTACCGTACAATTGAGACCAAGCGCCCAGAAATGGGGTAGGCAGGTGCCAGCCAGAACGGGCAGTATTGTACTGAGTACTCAAATAGCTCAAGCGTTCCCGAGGGAGTAGGCAGGGCGAAGTGTTACCGTCACAATGCATTTAAAACCGTGAGGTAGGCACATGCGTGACATGAAGTGCCAAAGCGGGCAATATTGTACATAGTTAAGATCTTAGCCTAAAGAGCCCTATACATGACCTTAAGGTTACTTATGCGGAGCCTGGCTCTGATATAGAGACGTAACATACTTATGCTCTAGAATGAGAAATATGATTAGTTCTAATGCTTCACAACAAGTTACGTATGTTTCCATAAGTTCTAATGTCATGATATATCTCTTCTTTCTACGATATTATGAAATGCCTTACAGTATAATGCCACGGTATGCTTATGATAGCTATGTTATTCCTTACGAAGTCACGTTATGTGTTATGTCTCGTTCCTATGATGCTATGTTCGAAATGTTTAGTATTCGAATATGATACGTATGCTGCCTACGTTTCCAAGGCTATGCTTTATAAGTTACTAAGAATGGTAATATTTGATGTGTCCTATATTATACGGTGACCCAAGATGTAAGCTTATAAGATTCGGTATGTTATGCTTATGACAAGTTATGTCACACTCTAATAGTTACCTCTCTCCTTCAACATTATGTTTTAGAAATGATGAAATGTTTTAATACAAAACCTTATGCTTCATGTGTTTTTAAGATTATAATTATACGTTTCTAAGTTCATGCAACTTATGCATAAATGTACCTCTATTGTCATGTATATTAAATATAAATGTAGTCTATGGTATGTTATGCTCATGCATTATTGTTATTCACTAAGCATTAGCTTACTTTTTTTAAATAATTTTCACGAAGCCAATCTGGGAGGCCCTAGAGCGAGGCCATATGTAGATTTGAACTACGGCCCACGGGCCTATGTTTTGTATTATGTTTAAGGGTTGGACCCAATATTTTGTAATGATATAATGCTATAACTTTGGTGGACCTTGATTTGGTCCTTATGTATGTTATGTTTTGGATTAGGCACAACTCTACCATGTGAGACACGAATTATGTTTACCAGTTATCAAAAGTTCTATTTTTTTGCAATTATGTATCATTCTAAATGATTATGCATAGGTGATCAACCAGTTTATGTAATGTGGCCTTGGGTAACCTTGCTACTGGCCGGTCATGTACCCCAAATCTGAATAGGCCAGGTTACGGGGCGTGACACCCCGAGATAGTATAACGGTCCACTTATGGTGTCTGCTTGTCTACCAATACAGAATGTCCGTTATTCGGCATGTCTTTCGAGAAAGTTGATTCCTTAAACAATGAGTCCATTTAGCAGTTTCTCAAGATCAGGCAGTCTTCGGAATGAACGCACACCGTTAGAGTAACGAAAACACTCACAAATATCACAACAGTTAGAGTGGCAGAAACACTCGCAAATAGGTCGACATTAGAAATTGCCAACAAAACCCCTATGTCACGGGACTAAACATGCCTCTTGGTCGTGGCATGTTTATCGAAGGACAGGATACCTTTGAAAACAAACTCATCACACACCGTCAAAGTGATGAAAACACTCAAAACTCAAGTCAACACCAGTGCCTGCTAACCCACTCTGGTGAAAAATGACCAAATTGCCCCTTGGACTCTTCCGGCATGCTTCTCAAGAAAGTACCTAAGTCCTCAGAGTGGTAAGTTCACCCTTCCAAGATTGTCCCAAAGGCAATCTGGCACATCCAAGTGCCTTCTAGTCGGTTTTGGATCAATTTCGAGACCATTCAGTCAAAATGACCATTTTGTCCCTAGGCATCCGATCGCCTTCGGGAACCACATCGGCTCTGGGTATCAAACCGGTAACCCCTTGGAACACTCTCGATAGTGTTTCCAACTTTCAAGCCTTCTCACGAGTCACTCTAAGTCCATTCTGGTGTTTTCCCGATTCAAATAATCGTTTTGCCCCTAGTAGGCCGGTTAACATTTTCAACCATTCTAGCCTTGTTTTTTAAGTTAGTTACCTTTGGGACACTCTCTTGAGGGTTTCGTTCATTCCTAGCTAAGTCTAGTTATTCAGAACCTTTCGAATCATTTCTGGACTTTTCGGAGTCACTTATAGTCAAGCCAAGCTAAGCTAAAAATTGCATGGTAGTCACTAAGACAGGTGCCCAAATCGTTTGCCTTGCATCCCAAGAGTCGAAAAATATGTTTCTTGCCACCCTAAAAACTTTCCCAAGTGGTTGGTGCTGCTAGTAGTGGGGCCAAGTTAATAAATGGCCTGACTTTTTACCCTGGCACCACTGTAATTGGCGCTAAGTTTGTTTTGATTACCTATAAATGCAGACCCTTCCCTGCATAAAAAGGGTCTACAAATTCAATCCAGAAACTCTATCTCTTTAAAAATAGAGCTCGAAGTCTCTCAAAACCCTAATTCTCTCAAGCCTCTTCAAGCCCTAGCCTTTATACACTCAAATCCTAGCCTCTATACACCTTCAACACTCAAATGCAAGCCTTTAAACATCCATTGAAAGCTTAAGTGCTGCAACTTCAAAGCTCTCAAGGTTCAAGTAAAGCAAAGCAAACTGACCAATCAAAGGAAGAAAAGTACAAAAGTTGGTTTTCTATTTATTTTTATGTCATCCCCCATCTCTCTTCTCTCTCCTAACCCACTTGGGTTTTCTTCTGTTTTAATCCCCATCTTCTACCTCCCCTTCTTGTATGCTTGAAATAAGGGACTCCCTGGTTCGTGTCTTAGAAGGACTGTTAAAGGTCACCGTACTGGGGGCTTTTTTGTAGTTCAACCCTTGATGGTGTGGGTTCGGCGCCCTTGATTATGTGGTGAAGCCTAACCTTATATGTTCATGATCCTATTGCATTGTGCATGTCATATCCATACATCAATTCAAAATTTCTTTCAAAATTATTTTCAAACTTACATCAAAGTTGTTTTCAAACTTGCATTCAAAATCTCATTTTTCAAACTTGTTTTCAAAATCACACTCCTAGGATGATTCTATTCATTCCATAGTTAGGGTTGTTTTAGAAAAGTGTCATGTTCAATGTGATTATCAAGGTCCAAATTTTGGGTGTAAACCCTAAATTATTTTTATTCAAAATTACAATCTTAAGATGATTCTAGCCAATTCAATGTTAGGGTTGTTTTAGAAAAGTGTGATATTCAATGTGATTATTATGGTCCATATTTCAAACCCTTTTTGTTTTCAAAATCATAACACTAGAATGGTTCTAATCTTTTCATGGTTAGAATTGTTTTAGGAAAGTGAGATATTCAAGAGACTTGCAAAAGTCCATATTCAAACCTCTTTCCAAATATTTTTAAAAATCTATTTTCCTAAAAACTGTTTTTAAATATCTACTTTTCAAAAACTCTTTGTCTTGGAGTCGAAGTCAAGCTTTAGAATCCATTATTAGGAAACCCTAATTTCTTTATTAGAGTCATGACTTTCTATTTTCTACATCAAATCATAGATTTCCAAATCTAATGTTTTCAAAATTCAACCTTTCCATTTCCATGTCAAATCCAATCCTCTAATTTAGAAAACTAAATCCAATCTTCCAATTTAGGAAACTAAATCCAATCCTTCAATTTTGGAAACTAAATCAAATCATCTATTTTTGAAAATAAAATCTAATCTTCAACTTTAGGAAATAGGAATAAAACATTTCCTAATTTCAAACTTTTCCAAATCTCAACTTTCCAAATTCAACTTATCAAATATTTTCAAATTCCAAAACTTTCCTAATTTCAAACTTTCAAACTTTTCCAAACTTCAAACTTTCAAACTTTTCCTAATTTCAAGCTTTCAAATCTTTCTTAAATTCAAACTTCCAAATCTTTCCAAAGTTTAAATCTTTCTAAAATTAAAAACTTTCCAAATTCAAATATTTCCAAAATCAACTCTTTCCTAATTTGAAAACTTTCCTAAAATGAAACTTTCTTAATTTGACACTTTCCTAAAATGAAACTTTCCTAATTCAAAGCTTTCCAAAATCCAATCTTTCCTAAACCCTAACTTTCTAAATTCTTCCAAATCAAATATTCAAGTCAAATCTTTTTCAATCATTCCAAGTCAAGTGTTTCTAAATCAAATCAAATCATTTCCAAATCTTTCTTAAATCCAACTTTCCTAATTCGAAATTTTCTAAAATTAACCTTTTCAAGTCTAAGTCAAACCTTCTTATTTCAAGTACATGCTTTAACCCTAAGTTATCTAAGTCGTAGGATGTCTAAACCCTAGTTCAACCCTAACCTCAAAGTTACGAAGCCTCAACTCCTTTCTAAAACTCAAATATAAAATCAAGATGGTTTTCAAAATTCAATCTAGGTCAAGATGTCTTCAAAGCTCAACTCAATCTTTCCCAAATCATATCCAAGTTCTCCTTTAAAGTTTAATCTTTTCAAATCAAAATCAATTTCAAATCCTCAAGTTTAATTTCAAATCAAAGTGAATTCCAAGTTCAATTTTAAATCAAAGTTCAATTTCAAATCTTCTATTCAAAGTTCAAATCAAACCCTTTTCAAATCAAACCTTTTCAACTCAAACTTTTTCAAGTTAAACTTTTCAAAAACCTTAAAGTGTCTATTTTCAATTGGACCCCGAATCTGAACTACGACTTACTTGATTCCCAACAAAAGGATATGTAGGCAACCCTCATGGGTGTGATCACAACTTTTTTCAAATTTCTAATTCCAAAATCTTTTTCAAATCTCCAATTTTCATAACCTTTTTCACATTTTCAATTCCCCAATCTATTTCAAGTCTCCAATTTCCACAACATTTTTCAAACTTCAAATCTTTTCTTCAAATCTACTTTCAAAAATCAAAATTTTTTCTTGCACTTACATGTTATGCATCATATTAAACCTCTTTTTAAAATTCTTTTCAAAGTGGATATAATTGGGCATTGAATAATCTAAGATTCTAAATGAGTGAACCTAGGGTGAATAGACATGTAGGTACCACAAGGGCAGGATATGGTGATGATCTTAGGATATTTTTCCTATGTGTAACCAACCTCCAAATCTAGAATTACTGTTTTCAAAGAAAAAAAATAAATTTATTTTTCAAAAAGGGCTTAAATTTTTCCAAAGGTTGTCAAACAAGTTGCTTTTTTTTAAAACCCTTTCTTGAGGAAGTTTTCCAAAACCTTTTCAAAAACCCTAAGTTTAATATTCGGATTGCACTTAGTTTTAGGTGACCTAACTCACCTTAACAAAGTTAGATAGCGACTCCAAAACCTTTTCCAAAAGCCCTTATTCAAATCAATTTCAAATTCAAATCTAGTCACACTATTTCTTCTAGGAGGATGAGTTCTAACGAGAGAGTACTGTGTTTTTCTCATTTGTATATTTTCTCGAGTGTGAAAAATTGGGGCGTGACAAGACTAAGACAAAGAAGGAATTTCATAGGCAAATCTTGAAAGACGCATTAGTTTTGGTGGAACCTAACCAGTTAAAAGAAGAGGTACTAAGTTCTTTGTTAATATTTCTAGGGAACCAATAACATGTAGGCCTAGCCTAGAAGGGGATTTAAAAATGAAGCTCAGCAAGGAAGGTAGTGAAGCTTTAGAAGTTAATTAGGAAGCAATTAAGTCATGCAATGGGAGCAAAGCTCCAAGCCCGGATGGATTTATGGTGAGTTTCTTGAGAAAATATTGGAAAATAATTAAGCATGATGTGCACAGATTTATGAATGAATTTTATGGTAATGCTAGAATTGTCAAAGGGATTAACACCTCTTTCACAGTACTCATCCCAAAAGTGGAAAGTCTAGAAAATCTATCAGATTATAGGCATATTAGTCTACTATCTTCCGTATACGAAGTGTTATCTAAAACCCTTACAAATAGAATGAAATTTGTGATGAAAGAGGTCATAAATGTAGCTTGGTTAGCTTTTATTAAGGATAGATAGATATTGGATGGGATTCTCATTGCTAATGAGATTGTCCATGATCGGAAGAAGAACAATAAGCGGGGGGTAATTTTAAAGCTTGATTTTCATAAAGCATACGATACTATGAACTGGGTTTTCCTTAGTCAGATGATGCTTAAAATAGGATTTGGACAAAAATGGATTTAGTGGATAGAAGAGTGTGTTTCATCTAGAAATGTGTCAATTTTGGTCAATGGGTCAGTAACCAAGGAGTATGCAATGCAGATGGGCCTAAGGCAGGTGTAAATACCCCATTTTTGCCCGCTCGACTATCTCTGACCCGAGTGGACTCACCTTCACACACCACAGGCACATTCAGACTCAAACCGGCCCTTCTAAACTCCAATTCAGTCCACTGGGCTTTCTGGGCCCTTCGAGCCCACTTAAGGCATCACCCAGTCCAATTCCATTTGGCACGCTCTTCGAGAGGGTACCTAAGTCCTCAGAGCGATAAGTACACCCCTTCGAAGATTGTCCTAGATAATCCGGCATGCTCAAAGGGCCCTCTAAATCAATTCTGGACCCATTCTAGTGATTCTTAATCAAAATAACCATTTTACTCCCAAGAGCTTGATCGCCCTCATAAGCCACACTAGCTTTGGGTATCAAAATAGTAAGTCCTCGTGGTACTCCCACGAGTATCCCCGATCTCCAATTCTCATTCCAGGCAATTTCAGGCATGTTCTGAGGTCTTTCAGTTCAAATGACCATTTTACCTTTAGTGGGCTAGTCGTCTTTTTCAACTATGTCAGCTCTGGGTAACAAATTAGTAATCCTTTGGAACACTTTTATTAGTGTTTCCAGCCTTTGAATCCTCAATTGGTCAACTCTGAACTAATTCTGGTATTTCTCAGTTCAAATGATCGTTTTGGCCCTATCAAATGGGTCATCCCTTTCAATCACACTGGCTCTGGGTATCAAACTGGTAAACCCCTGGGGTGCTCTCACGAGTATCCTTAACCTCCAAGCGCCATACTGGTCCATTTCGAGCCCATTTCGATATTTTTTTATCGAAATGACCATTTTACCCCTGGTGAATCGGTCATCTTTTTCAAACATTCCGACCTTGGGTATCAAAGCAGAAACCCTCGAGTGTTTTTGGTATTTTTTGCCTGAAGTAGCGCCACCTCCTCAACTGCCTATAAATACAATGCACTCCCCCCCCCCCCCCCCCCCCCCCCCAAACAAGTGTATTCCAAGTTTGAATAATCACCAAAAAATGATGCCTCTCTCAAGACAGCCCTCAAAATCCTCCCAAAACCCTAGCTCTTTCTAAGGTTTAAGCCTCCCCAGCCTATATTCTCTAAACCTTAGCCCACGAGCACCATTGGAGGTCATCTTTAGCCTTTTCGAAGCTTTCAAAGCTCTCTCAAGTTCAATGCAAAGTCTCTGTAGAGTCTTAAAGGAGGTTTAAAGACAAAGTAGGGTTTCTCTTTAGTTTTTGTAAACTCCCCCCCCCCCCCCCCCCCCCCCCCCCCCCACTTCCTCTCTCTTTTCCCTCCTAGCTCACTTGAACTATTCTCTCTTTTAATCTCTATCTTCTATCACATCTTCTTACATGCTTGGAACAAGAGAATCTTAGGTCCATGCCTAGGAGAAGCTTTGGAGAGATCACCATGTCGAGGATCTTTCTTTGGCCTATCTAATCATGGTACGGTCTAAGGCCCCTTGCAATGTCGTGAAGCCTGCAACCTTGTATGTTCATGTCCCTATTGCATTATAATTGTTATGTTCATGTACTATTCATCACCATCATTTTTCAAGCCATCTTCAAAGGAGTTTTCCAAAACTACACCCCAAAGTTGCTTTCAAAGCTATTTTCAAACTTGTTTTCAATAAATCACAATCCTATGACGATTCTAGCATTTTCTTGGTTAGGGTTTCCTTAGAAAGCTGATGTATTCAATGAGACTTTCAAAAGTCCAAATTAGGGTTTCAAATCCTAACTTGCTTTGAAAATCACAACCTTAAAATGATTCTAACCTTTCATGGTTAGAGTTTCTTTAAGGAAGTGGGATATTCAAAGAGGCTTCCAAGAGCAACATTAGGGTTTTGAACCCTAACCATTCTTTTTCAAAACCTAGTTGTTTTAATCTCGTCCAAATCTCAATTTCAAGTGTTTCCCAAACTAAGTCCAAGTGTTGTTATCTTGACCTAGCTTTGCCCTCTAACTTTCATTCTAGCATTCATTGCATTCAAAATGCATAAAAATGATTTTCAAAGTTCTTGTTGCATCATATATGCTTTCAAAAAGTGCAAAACTCTATTGAGTTGTTTTCAAAAAACGTCACATAAAATCATAGCTTTTCAAACCAAAGTGTCACATAAAATCATAGCTTTTCAAACCAAAGTTTCACATAAAATTATGGGAGATTTACACATAAAATTATAAGATTTTTAAATCAAATCTTTCATTTTTCTAATCAAATCTTTCAATTTTCAATTCAAATCTGCCTTTTTTCAATTTTAAATCAAATCCTCTATTTTGGGAAACAAATCCAATCTTCTATTTTTTTGAAACAAATCAAATATTCTATTTTTAGAAAAAAATCATATCTTCTATTTTTGGAAGCAAATCAAATCTTTTATTTTAGAAAACAAATCAAACCTTCTATTTTTGGAAACAAATCAAATCTTGTCATTTTTAGTATAAAATCATATCTTTTTTTTTTCATATAAAATCATAGATTTTCAAAGTTTTCATTTCAAGTGCATGCATAAAACTACATTCCAAAATCATGTCCAAACCATTAAGGTCAAACCCTAACCCTAAACCATATTCTAAAACAACCTCAAAAAATATTAGGTTAACTTAACCCTAGTTAACCAAACCCTATGGGGTATAACCTTAGGTCAACCTAACCCTAGTTGGTCCAACCCTAGGTCAATCTAACCCTAGTTAACCAAACCCTAGGTGGTCCAACCTTAGGTCAACCTAACTCTAGTTGGTCCAACCCTAGGTCAACCTAACCCTAGTTAACCAAACCCTAGGTAGTCCAACCTTAGGTCAACCTAACCCTAGTTGGCCTCACCCTACGTCAACCTAACCCTAGGTTATCTTAGCCCTAGTTTACCCTACCAAGGTTAGGAGGCTTCAAGATTGTAATTATGGGACCCTTTTAAAACTTCAACTCCAATCCAAAAATGTTTTAAAAAGTTCTTTCAAACTTGTCTTAATCCAAAATGGCTAGGCACTTGCCATTTTTCAAAAACTATTTCTAAAATAACTTAAAAAACTCACAACCCTAAGGCAATCCTAACACTTTCTTGGTTAGGGTTTCCTAAGGAATGGGATACATTAAATAAAACCTATAAGGTTCACATTAGGGTTTCAAACCCTAAATATTTTACAAAATCTTTTTCCAAAAACTATTTTTAAACATCACATTCTTGAAACAACCCTAGGTCTTCTATGGTTAGGGTTGTACAAGATCAAAAGAGATATCCAAACAAGGGAAGTTTCTAGGCCCTCTTTCTAAAAATGCTTTCTAAACTCATGGTCTTGAAGAAGTTTAGTTCTTACATAACTAACTTCTCAGAGGCAATGGAATATCAACATACCTTTGTAAGGTACATAAAAAAATGATTTTCAAGAACCTTACCAAGAAAAGTTCACAAGAGCTTTTCCAAATCCAAATCCCATTTTCAAGAACCCCTAATCAAGTTTTCGAAAGCCTCCGAACTCTCTCGAGTTATGCAAAACCCCTGAAGTTCTATTTGAAAAATACTCCAACATCTAATTTCAAATCAAAACTCTCTTGAGTTCAAGTTTCAAAGCATTCTAACACTCCCACGAGTCCGTTTTCAATCGCATCATTGTCCAAACTATGACTGACCTAATTCTCATCAAACGAGACACGTAGGCAACCATCATAAGTGCAGTCATACCCTTTTTCAAAATCAAATACCCCTTTTAAAATCCAACCCAAAGTCTTGTCGCGTCCTGATTTTTTGTACTTGAGAAAATAAGTGAGAAAAACACGGTACTCTCTTGTTAGAACTCATTCTCCTAGAAGGGCAAATGCGACTAGGTTTGAATTAGAAATTGATTTGAATAAGGGCTTTTGAAAATTTTTTTGGAGTTGCCACCTAACTTGATTATGGTGAGTTAGGTCACCTAAAACTAAATGCAATCTGAAGATTAAATTTAGGGTTTTTGAAAAGAGTTTTGAAAACTTCCTCAAAAGAGGGTTTTTTAAGAAAACAGATTATTTGGAAACCTTTGAAAAGATTTAAGCTATTTTTTTAAAAATAACTCCATTTTTGATCTTTGAAAACAGTGATTCTAGGTTCGAAGGTTGGTTACGTATAGGGAAGATGCACTAGGCTATCACCTTATCCTCCCCTTGCGGTACCTACATGTCTATTCACCCTAGGTTAACTCAATTAGAATCTTCGATTATCCAATGTCCAATTATATTCACTTTGAGAATTTAAAAAAAAGTTTGATATGATGCATACATGCAACTGCGAGAAAATAATTTGATTTTGAAAATAGATTTGAAAAGGGGATTCGAAGTTTGAAAGAGGTTTTGGAATTTGAAAACTTGAAAAAGGTTATGGAATTTGGAAACTTGAAAAGGTTGTGGAATTGAAAATTTGAAACAAGTTGTGGAATTAAAAATTTGAAAAAAGTTGTGGAATAGAAAATTTGAAAAATGTTGTGACCACACCCATAAGGGTTGCCTACGTATCCCTTTGTTGGGAATCATGTCAGTTGTAGTTTGGACTCAAGGTCCAATTGAAAATAGACACTTTGAGGTCTAGTTTGATTTGAAAGATACTTTGGGGTCTTTGAGAGGTTTGACTTGAAAATGGTTGGATTTAAACTTTGAATAGAAGATTTAAAATTGAATTTAAAATTGACTTTGATTTGAAATTGAATTTTGAACAAAAACTTGGACTTGATTTGAAAAGATTGAGTTGAACTTTGAAATCGACTTGAATTAAATTTTGAAAACCATCTTGGTTTTTCATTTGAGTTTTAGAAAAGAGTTGAAGCTTCCTAACTTTAAGGTTAGGGTTGAACTAGGGTTTGGCCTCCTAGGGTTTCGGTAACTTAGGATTGAAGCATACAATTGAAATATGAAGGTTTGATTTTAGAAAGTTGGATTTTAGAAAGTTTTGAATTAGGAAAGTTTTATTTTAGAAAAGTTTCGAATTAGGAAAATTCCATTTTAGGAAAGTTCTACTTTTGAAAAGTTTCAAATTAGAAAGTCGGATTTAAGAAAAGTTAGGAAACGAGTTGATTTGATTTATAAACACTTGACTTGAAAAGACTTGTAAAGATTTGACTTGATTTAGAAATTTTTGATTTGAAAGAATTTGAAAAGTTAGAATTTGGAAAACTTGAACTTAGGAAAGCTTTGAATTAGGAAGGTTTCATTTTAGAAAAGTTTCCATTTTAGGAAAAATTTGATTTAGAAAGCTTTAAATTAGGAAAAATTTGAAGTTGGAAAGATTTGAAATTAAAAAGATTTGAACATTGAAAGGTTTGAAATTTGAAAAAATTTAGAAGTTTGAAATTTAGAAAGTTGAAATTTGGAAAGATCTGGAATAAGGAAATATTGGAATTAGGAAAGATTTGATTTCTATCTCCTAAAGTTGAAGATTGGATTTTATTTTAAAAAATGGATGATTTGATTTTGTTTCCAAAATTGGAGGATTTGAGTTGGTTTTCCAGATTGGAAGATTTGATTTGAAATGAGGTTGGAAATGTTGAGTTTTGAAAATCTTAAATTTGGAGATCTATAATTTGGTAAAAAAAGAGGTTTTAGAAATCTATAATTTTATCTAAAAAATAGTTTTAAAAACCTATGATTTGATGTAGAAAATAGTTTTAGAAATCTATGATTTGAGGCAAAATAAGAAGTCATTACTTTAAGAAAGGAATTAGGGTTTCCTAACCATGGATTCTAGGGCTTGACTTGGACTCTAAGAAAAAGATTTTTTTGAAAGTCGATGTTTGAAAAGAGTTTTTTAGGAAGTAGATTTGCAAAATAATTTGGAAAGAGGTTTGAGTATAGACTTTTACAAGTCTCTTGCATATCTCACTTTCCTAAAATGATTATAATCATTAAAAGATTAGAACCATTCTGGAGTTGTGATTTTAACAACTAGGATTTGAAATATGGACCATAATGATCGTGTTGAATATGACACTTTTCTAAAACAATCCTAATCATGGAATGGTTAGAATCATTTTAGGATTATAGTTTTGATGAAAACAATTTAGGGTTTATACCCAAAATTTGGACCTTGATGGTCAAATTGAATGTAACACTTTTCTAAAACAACCCTAACCATCGAATGGCTAGAATCATCATACGAGTGTGATTTTGAAAACAAGTTTGATAGAATGAAGTTTTGAATGTAAGTTTTGAAAGAGAACTTTGATGCAAGTTTGAAAAAAACTTTGAATGCAACGTTGTAAGCACCCCATTTTTTACCGCTCGACAGTCTATACTTCGTCTAGACTTGTACTCAAGTCAATATGGACGTATTCCAATCGAAACCAACTCTCTAAGTCAAAATCCCGTCTGTCCATCGATTCGCGGGCCCACCAGGCCCAAATAGAGGCAAAATAACCAAAATGCCCTTAGAGGCATCGTCCTTTCCAATTCCAATTCCAATCCCTCTCTCGAGACAGTTGATTCCTCGAGACAGTAAATCTATTCCAAATTAGGCACGTCTTTCCGAAGACGGTAAGTCCCCATTCCAAATTCCAAATCAGGCACGTCTTTCAGAAGATAATAAGACCCCTTTCCAATTCCAATCCCTTTCTCCAAACAGTTGATTCCTCGAGATGGTAAATCTACTCCAATCAGGGGCGTCATTTCGAAGACGATAAGACTCCTTTCCAATTCTAATCCCTCGCTCGAGACAGTTCATTCCTTGAGATGGTCTGACACGTTTTTCAAAGAAAATCTCTTCGAGACGATAAGTCCCTTTAAACCTGTCGACCGGGACGAGACCCCAAGTCCCTTAGATAGTAAAATGGTCTACCTTTGGCGCCTACTAGCCCGCCAATGCAGAAATGTTCATTTAGGCACGCCTTTCGAGAAAGTTGATTCTCAGGCGCTAAGTCCCTTTAGCAGCTTCCTGAGATCAGGCAATCTCGGGAATGATCGCGAACCGTCAGAGTAGCGGAAATACTCGCAAACAGGTCGATATAGGGAATTGCCAACAAACCCCTGTATCACACGACCGCTGTCAAAGTGGCGAAAACACTCAAAACCCAGGTCAATACTGGTGCCTGCTGGCCCACTTCGGAGAAAAATGACCAAACTGCCCCTTGAGCCTTTTCTGACACGTTTCTCGAGAAAACACCTAAGTCCTCAGAACGATGAGTCCAACCGTCTAAGATTGTTTTAAAAATAGTCTGGCATAATTAGGTGCCTTCTAGTCAGTTTCGGGCTAATTCCGAGACTTTTCGGTCAAGATGACCATTTTGCCCCTAGGCATCCGAACGCCGTAGGAACCACACCGGCTCTGGGTATCAAACCGGTAACCTTCTGAGATTGCTTCTTATAGTATTCTCAACCTTCCTTTACCTTTCTGAATCATTCCGAGTCAGTTCCGGCAAACCCGATACAAATGATCGTTTTGCCCCTGGTGGGCCGGTCTCCTTTTTCGACCACACTGGCTCTAGGTATCAAGCCGGTAACTTCCCGAGAATGCTTCTTATAGTATTCTTAACCTTTCTTTATCCTTTCGGATCATTCTGAGTCAGTTCCGGCAAACCCGGTGCGAAATGAACGTTTTGCCCCTAGTGGGTCGGTCACCTTTTCCGACCACACCGGCTCTGGGTATCAAACCGGAAACCTTTGGGATATTCTGAATAATGTTTCCAAATCTCGAGTCTTCTTCCGGGACAGTCCGAGTTCGTCCCGGCAGCTTTCCAACCCGGTTGACCGTTTTGCCCTAATGGCCCCGGTCAATCCAGTCGACGCATCTTATCCTCATTTTTCAAGTCAAATATCTCAAGGACACTATTCTAAGTGTTCCTGCCCTTTTCCGACTCTCTGGGTCAATCCCGGTCCCTTAAATCATTCCCGGACTTTCCAGATTCACTCCCAGTGAAGCGAGACTAAAAATTGTATAGTAGTCACTAGTACAGGTGCCCAAATCTGTCAAAGATATGTTACTTGCCGACCTTAATAGTTTTCTAATTGGCTGGCGCCACTACTAGTGGCGCCAAGCCAATATTTGGCCTGGCCCCACTGGGAGTGGCGCTAGAAGCAATTTTGCCCTGCCGCCACTGCAACAGGCGCTAGGTCTATCCCATGTCTATAAATACAGAGCTTCCTCTAGCGTGAAGGAGGTCCGCAAACTCAGTTTAAAAATCCTATATTTCGATATACAGAGCTCATACACTCCCAAAACCCTAGCTTCTCTAGGTTTTTTAAACCTTAGCCACCATACACAAACCCTAGCCTCATATACACTCCTATACACTCTCATACACTTATACACTAGCTTCCAACCCTCCTTCGAAGACTTGAAGAGCTGCAATTTGAAGTTTTGAAGATTGAAGACGAATCTTGAAGATTGAAGTGAAGACCAAAGCAAGAAAAGCAAGGCGTGCAAAGCAAGCAAAATAAACAAGACATACGGTAGGCTTTCTCTTTAAGTTTCTGCACTTCCCCCTCTCTCTTCTCTCTCCTAACACACTTGGGTTTTCTCTATTTTAATCCCCCATCTCTTTCCCCACCTTCCTTTGCATGCTTGAAATAAGGAAATTCTCGATCTATGTGTAGGATTAGACTACTGGAGAGTCACCGTGTCGGGGGCTTTCTTTTAGTCTAATCGGAGACCACGTGGGTTCGACCCCCTTGATTATGTGGTGAAGCCTTAACCTTGTATGTTCACAACCCCAAATTTGCATTGTGCATAGCATAACCTTGCATCTTCCAGAAATCGTTTTCAAACTCATTTTCAAAACTTGCATTAAACTTGTTTTCAAAATTACATCAAAATCTCATTTTTTTAAAACTTGTTTTCAAAATCATAATCCTAAGGTGATTCTAGCCTTTCCATGTCTAGGGTTGCTTTAGGAAAGTATTACATTTAAAGTGACTTTCATGGTCCATATTTTCAAATCTTGTTGTTTTCAAAACCACTTTCTTAAAGTGGTTCTAACCTTCTTACGGTTAGAATTGCTTTAGGAAAGTGAGACGTTTTTATACTTTCCAAAAAACTCTCTTTTCAAAATTCTCCTCCTAAAAATCTCTTTTCCAACGTGCTTTCCGAAAACTCTTCTTTCCAAAATTGTTTTCTAAAAACTCTCTTAAAAAATCTATTTTTCCAAAACTTCTCTTTTTAAACTCCTTTCCAAAATGCTCTCTTCAAAGTCCACTTTCTAAAAACGCTCCCTAGATCTCCTTCCTAGAAAAACTCCCTCCAAAAATCTTTCCAAAAACTCTCTTTTCAAAACTCGCATTCTAGAAACTCCTCCCTAGGATTTCCTTCCAAAATCTTCCCTTTCCAAAAAATCACTTTCGAAAATCACTTTCCTTAGAGCCCAAGTCAAGCCTTAGAACTCACGATTAGAAAACCCTAGTTTTCTTTCCAAAAACATGGTTTTCAAACTTGCCTTAAAACCTAGGTTTCCAAAATCTCCCTATTCACATCCAAACTATAGTCTTCCAAATCTAGGGTTTCTAAAACTTCCCTTTCTAAATCATTGTCAAATTCAATCTTCCCGTTTAGGAAACTAAATCCTATCCTCTGTTTTTGGAAACAAAATCAAACATTCCCTTTTGGAAACAAAATTCAATCCCTTGCTTTAGGAAATAGGAATCCACTCCTTTCCTAATCCGAATCTTTCCTAATTCAACTCCTTCCTAATCTTCTACTTTCCTAAATCTTAAGTTTCCCAAACTTGAACATAAAAATCTTTCCTAAATTTTAAAAAACTCAACTTCCACATCTCTCCTAATTCAACTCTTTCCTAATTCTATCCCTTTCCAAAATCTTAACTTTCCAAATCTAAGTTTTCAAATCTTTCCAAATCTAAAAACTTTCTTATTCTCAAAACTTTCTTATTTTCAAAACTTCCTTATTTTCAACACTTTCCTATTTCAAAACCTTTCTTAAAATGAAACTTTCTTAATTCGAAACTTTCCTAAGTTGAAACTTTCTTAATTCAAAACTTTCCTAATTCGAACACTTTCCTAAATCGAAAACTTTCCTAAAATGACACTTTCCTAATTTGAACATTTCCTAATTCGAACATTTCCTAAATCCAATCTTTCCAAATCTTCCAAGTCCAACATTCGAGTCCATTCTTTTCAAAAATCTTTCCAAGTAAAGTCCAAATCCCTCTTCCAATTTCTATCTTTCCAAATCAAAGTCCACTCTTTTCAATTTCAAAATTCCAAATTCCAATCTCCTATTCTAAGTTCAAATCAAATCTTTTTTCCAATCAAAATCTCTTTCTTCCAATTCAACTCTTCTATTTTCAATTGGACTCTTGTCCGAACTACGACTGACCTAATTCCTCCAAAAGGATACGTAGGCAACCCTCATGGGTGTGATCACAACATTTTCCAATTCTCAAATTCTACAACATGTTTCAAATTTCCATTTCTACAACTTCTTTTCAATCTCCAATCCTACAATTTTCTTCAAGTTTCCAATTTCATGATCTATTTCTATTTTCAATCTTCAATTTCAATTTCCAAAACATTTTTTTTTCCAAATTCAAGCTTCTATCTCTTTCTTATCAAATCAAATCAAATTCTTTTCAAATCTATTTCCAAATCAAGTCTCTTTTCTTGCACTTGCATATTCCAAAAATTCTTTCTCAAAGTGTATAGGATTGAATATTAGTTAGTTAAAGACTCTCGTAGATGGATCTAGGGTAGATTGACATGTAAGTACCGAAAGGGCGGGGTAGGGTGATGGCTTAGTGCGTCTTCCCTACACGTAACCAATCTCCGAACCTAGATCACTGTTTTCAAAGACCAAAAGCAGAGTTATTTTTCAAAAATGGCTTAAATGTTTTCTAAAGGTTGCCAAACAATCTGTTTTCTTAAAAACCCTCTCTTGAGGTGGTATTTTCAAAAATCGTTTTCCAAAACCCTAAGTGTAATTTTCGGATTATGCTTAGCTTTTAGGTGACCTAACTCACCTTAATCAAGTTAGATGGTGACTCCAAATCTTTTCTAAAAGTCCTTTATTCAAATCTATTTTCAATTCAAACTTAGTTGCACTCATTCTTTTAGGAGGGTAAGTTCTAACGAGAGAGTACAACATTTTTCCCGCTTGTGTGTGTATTCCTCGAGTGCGAAAAATCTGGGCGCAACAACTGGCGACTCCGCTGGAGACACTTAGAGGGTTAGACCATAGTCATGTCTCTTTACCCTTCACCCATGTAGAGTCTTCAATTAACTTGTTCAATCTTATGTACTTTAAATTTTCAAAACCAAATTTTCAAAATTATTTTCAAAAAAACATGCATTTATTCATATTATCTTGTATTATGTTTGCCATTCATATACTAACTCTTACATCTTTGTCTTGTAGGCACACATTTTGTTTAAATTTTATTAACTACCATGCATTGAATATGATGAACATGATGAATGGGAGTTGTTGGGCCCTTTCATTCGCTTTTAAAAATCACACACACACTACACATGCACTTGCATTCTGCATATTTGCATTTTATCCTGATATGTCCTTTCTAGTTAGAAAGGGGGAACGGTATATTGGTTGTGGGCAAGATGCCGTGTCAGTTTCTTCGCATACGGCCTCTTGATGGTTCCCCTGCTTAGATCACCAACCGATCATGGCACCACCTTGGGGAGTGGGCCTAGGTTTGAAGATTCGGGGACCGAGCCTTTTTAGGACGCATTAGTCAACCCTCAACCTCATGCTCATATAGATACCATGCATAGCCAAACCTCTGCCGGATTTAAGACATGCGCACTGTTTTCCAAAACCATGGAAGAAAGGATGACTGCTCTTACTTTCATTTATACTTGTCCATTCTTGTTGTTATAATGACTGTATTCATACTGTTATAATGCCTGTCTAACTGCTTATGCATGCATATTTACCTTGCTATAGCATTCTCTCTCCTTATACTCTTTGCATATCCATGTTCATGCATTCAATATCCCAAGTCAAGGCAAGAGTTTCAAGTAACTCAAGTCACTGCATTCTCATGCATATGATAAACCATTGAGAGTGACACCAAGGTCACTCTCCGTTGCATTAAACCTACCCAAACCCTAAGGGTTCCCACGTAACCCTAAGGACTCATAGTATGCATACCAATCCATTCCATAAGAGGGGCCCCAATCCCTCTATGCTCATGGAGATAGGATTGCCAAGAAGACAAAGGGCAATCAATCAATAAGGTCTCTCAACGACCTCCTCGACATCAAATCGAATGAAGGCGAATCCGAAGACTCAAGAGTAGTTTAGGTTTTCCCTTTGTAAAACTAGATAGGTGTAAGTCCCAAGGAAAATGCTCCCCTCCCCCTGTTTAAATGTATTTCAATTCTCTTGTATCTTAAACCTGTCGCGCCCAGATTTTTTGCACCCGAGGAATACTCACACAAGCGGGAAAGATGCTGTACTCTCTCGTTAGAACTTACCCTCCTAGAAGAATGAGTGCGACTAGGTTTGAATTGAAAAATAGATTTGAATAAAGGGCTTTTGAAAACAATTTGGAGTCCCCACCTAACTTGATTAAAGTGAGTTAGGTCACCTAAAAACTAAGAATAATCTGAAGACTACACTTAGGGTTTTTGGAAAAAGGTTTTTGAAAATATCACCTCAAGAGAGGGTTTTTAGAAAAACAGGTTGTTTGGCAACCTTTGGAAAATGTTTAGCCATTTTTTGAAAAATAACTCCTTTTGGTCTTTAAAATCAGTGATCTAGATTCGGAGGTTGGTTACGTGTAGGGAAGACGTACTAAGCCATCACCCTACCCTGCCCTTTCGGTACCTACATGTCAATCTACTCTAGGTTCACCTACGAGAGTCTTTAACTAACTAATGTTCAGTCCTATTCACTTTAGAAAAACAATGTTTAAAAACTAACATGATGCATGATATGCAAGTGCAATAGAAGAGAGAAGTTGGAAGATAGATTTGGAAAAAGACTGATTTGAAATTGATTTGATTTGGAAATAGATTTGAAATTGGAAAGTTTGAGAAATTAGAAATAGAAATATGGAAATAGAAATTTGAAATTAGAATTTTGAAAATAGATTGGAATTTGAGATTTGAAAAATGTGGAGGAATTTGAAATTTGAAAGAAGTCGCGGAATTTGAAATTTGAAAGAAATTGTGACCGCACCTATGAAGGTTGCCTACGTATCCTTATGGAGGAATCAGGTCAGTCGTAGTTCGGACGAGAGTCCGATTGAAAATAGAAGAGTTGATTGGAAGAAAGAGATTGAATTGGAAATTAATGGGATTGAGAGATTGAACTTTGAATAGAGGATTGAAAATTGGAATTTGGAACTTTGGAATTGAAGAGATTGAATTTCGATTTGAAAATGTAGAACTTAAAAAGATTTAGACTTGTTTTGAAAAGATGGAGGTTTAGGAAACCTAGACTTAAAAAAGATGAGACTCAAGAAAGACTCGAGAGTTTAAGAAAGATTGGATTTAGGAAAGGTTCAAATTAGGAAAGATCCGATTTAGGAAAGTTCCGAATTAGGAAAGTTTCATTTTTGGAAAGTTTGGAATTTAAGAAAGTTTAGAAATTGGAAAGTTTTGAATTTAGAAAGTTCTGAAATAGGAAAGTTTCAACTTAGGAAAGTTTGAATTTGGAAAGATTTGAAAAGAGAAAGTTTTCAATTTAAGAAATGTTTGAATTAAGAAAGTTTTTAGTTTAGAAAAGTCTTAGATTTGGAAAGATGTTGAAGTTTTGGAAAGTTTAGAATTTGGAAAGATTTAGGTTTAGAAAGATTTAACTTGAGAAAGTTTCAAATTTAGAAAGTTTTGAATTTGGAAAGATTTTGAAATTTAGAAAGTTTAAGATTTAGAAAGTTTTAGAGTTTTAGAAAATCTTGAAATTAGGAAAGGTTTGAGTTTAAGAAAGGTTTGAAAGCTTAGATTTGAAAAGTTGAGATTTGGAAAGAGGTAGAATTAGGAAAGAATGGAGTTAGGAAGGATGTGGAAATTGAGTTTTAAAATTTAGGAAAGATCTTTATGTTCAAGTTTTGAAAACTTAAGATTTAGGAAAGGAGAAGCTTAGGAAGGATTCGAATTAGGAAAGATTTGGATTTTGAAATTTAAGGAAAGATTTAAAGTTTAGGTTTAGGAAACTTATGGTTTAGGAAGGAATTGAATTAAGAAAGGTTTGGATTAAGAAGGGATTGGATTTGGTTTCTAAATGAAAAGATTTGATTTCGTTTCCGAAAACGGAAGACGAGATCTAGTTTCCTAAACGGGGAGATTGGATTTGATTTCCTAAAGGGAAGATTTGATTTGACAAGGATTTGGAAAGGGGATGTTCTAGAAACCCTAAGATTTGAAAGGCTATAGTTTTGACATAGAAAAGAGGTTTTGGAAATGTGTATAGTTTGGATGTAGAAAACGAGAGATTTTGGAAACCTAGATTTGGGGCAAAGTTTGAAAATCATATTTTTGGAAAGAAAATTAGGGTTTCCTAATTGTGAGTTCTAGGGCTTGACTTGGGCTCTAAGGAAAGAGATTTTGTGAAGGTGCGTTTTTTGGAAACGAAGATTTTTAGAAGGGAATCCTAGAGAGGAGTTTTTTGGAAGGGAGATTTTGGAAAAATTTTTGGAGAGAGTTTTTCTAGGAAAGAGACCTAAGGAAAGTTTTTGGAAAGTGGACTTTGAAGAGAGCGTTTTGGAAAGGAGTTGAAAAAAGAGGTTTTGAAAGGAGTTTTTAGAAAACAATTTTGGAAAGAATAGTTTTTGGGAAGTATGTTGAAAAAGAGATTTTTAGGAAGAGATTTGACAAGAGAATTTTTTTGAAATGTATGAAAATGTCTCACTTTCCTAAAGCGATTCTAGCCATGAGAGGGCTAGAACCACTTTAAGAAAGTGGTTTGAAAACAAGGAGTTGAAAATATAGACCATGTTAGTCACTTTAAATGTAACACTTTCCTAAAGCAACCCTAACCATGGAAAGGCTAGAATCACCCTAGGATTGTGGTTTTGAAAACAAGTTTTTGAAAAAGAGATTTTGATACAATTTTGAAAACGAGTTTGAAAACGATTTTGAAAACAACTTTGAAAACGACTTTGGGAAGATGCAAGACCATGATATGCACAATGCAATTTTGGGGTCGTGAACATACAAGGTTAAGGCTTCACACATAATCAAGAGGCCTGGACCCACGTGGTCTCTGGTTAGACTAGAAGAAAGCCCCCAACACGGTGACTCTCCAATAGCCCAATCCTACACATGGACCGGGAATCCCCTTGTTTCAAGCATGCAAAGAAAGGAGGGGAAAGAGATGGGGGATTAAAATAGAGAAAACCCGAGTGGGTTAGGAGAGAGAAGAGAGAGGGGGGAAGTGCGAAAATTTAAATGGAGAACCTACCTTGTATCTTGTTTATTTTGCGCGCCTTGCTTGCTTCGATCTTCGGTCTTGGTCTTCGTCTTCAATCTTCAAGAGCCGCCTTCAATCTTCAAACTTTAGATTGCAACTCTTCAAGTCTTCGAAGGAGGGCTGAAGGTTAGTGTATGAGTGTATGGGGGTGTGTATGAGTGTATAGGAGGTTAGGGTTTAGTGTATGGTGGCTAGGGTTTGGAAAACCTAAGGAAGCTAGGGTTTAGGAGGTGCTCGAACTCTGTATATCGAATTATATGATTTTTAGATTGAGTTTACGGATCCTTTTCACTTTGGAAGAGGCTCTGTATTTATAGAGGGAGGAATACACTGACGCTTGTTGCAGTGGAGCCAGGCCAAATTTTACACTAGCGCCACTAGGAGTGGCGCCAAGCCATTTTTTGGATTGGCACCACTAGTAGTGGCACCAGCCATTTAGGAAATATTTAAGGTCGACAAGCAACGTATCTTTGACTAGATTTGGACACCTGTACTAGCGACTACCATGCAATTTTTAGCCTAGCTTCACTAGGAGTGACTCCGGAAAGTTCGAGAATGATTTAAGGGACTAGGAATGGCCCGGAAGGCTGGAAAAGAGCAAGAACACTTAGAATAGTGTCCCGGAGGTATTTGACTTGAAAAGTGAGGATAAGATGGGTTGGAAAGGTTGACCGGGCCTTTAGGGGCAAAACGGTCAATCGAATCGGGAAACTGCCGAGACAGACTCGGACTGTCCCGGAAGAAGACTTGGGGTTTGGTAACATTATTTAGAATGTTCCCAAAGGTTTCCGGTTTGATACCCAGAGCCGGTGTGGTCAGAAAAGGAGACCGGCCCACTAGAGGCAAAATGGTCATTTTGTACCGGGTTGGCCGGAACTGACTCGGAACGATCCGAAAGGATAAAGAAAGGTTTAGAACACTATAAAAAGTATTCTCAAAAAGTTACTGGTTTGATACCCAGAGCCGGTGTGGTCGGAAAAGGGGACCGACCTACCAGGGGCAAAACGGTCATTTTGCACCGGGTTTGCCGGAACTGACTCGGAATGATCCAGAAAGGTAGAGGAAGGTTAAGAAGTAATCTCAGAAGGTTACCGGCTTGATATCTAGAGTCGGTGTGGTTCCTGGGGTGTTCGGATGCCTAGGGGCAAAATGGTCATCTTGACCGAAAAGTCTTAGAAAAGGTCCAAGGGGCAGTTTGGTCATTTTTTCACCGAAGTGGGCTAACAGACACTAGTGTTGACCTGGGTTTTGAGTGTTTCTGCCACTCTAACGGCAGTCGTCGTGACACAGGGGTTTTGTTGGCAATTCCTTATATCGACCTATTTATGAGTATTTTCGCGACTCTAACGGTTGTGATATTTGCCAGTATTTTTGCTACTCGAACCGTCTCGAGGAATAAACTGTCTTGAGAGAGGAATTGGAAAAGGGACTTACCGTCTCCGAGAAGACGTGCCTGAGTTGGAACCGTCTTGAGGAATAAACTGTCTCGAGAGAAGGATTGGAAAGGGGACTTACCATCTTCGAAAAGACGTGCCTGAGTTGGAATCGTCTCGAGGAATAAACTGTCTCGAGAGAAGGATTGGAAAGGGGTTTTACCGTCTTCGAAAAGACGTGCCGGGATTGGAACCGTCTCAAGGAATAAACTGTCTCAAGAGAGGGATTGGAAAGGGGACATATCGTCTCCAAAGAGACGTGCCTGAGTTGGAACCGTCTCGAGGAATAAACTGTCTCGAGAGAGGGATTGGAATTGGAAAGAACAATGCTCCTAAGGGCATTTTGGTCATTTTGCCTCTATTTGGGCCTGGCGGGCCCGCGAAGCAATGGACAGACGGGATTTGGACTTAGAAAGTTGGTTTCGGTTGGAATACGCCCATAATAACTTGAAAATAAGTCTGGACGGAGTGTAGACTGCCGAGCGATCAAAAATGGGGTGCTTACAAAACCCAAAGTTCAATGTACTTCTTTATTTTTGCGAATGAATTGAGGGATGATTGTATGAATGGATGAAGGTTCCCGCTCAACAGTAAGGTATTTGCACATGGGGGCAAATCCCCTATCTCCAAAAGTGAGCCAATGCATCATGTATAGTCTCCCCTCTAAGTAGGGGCACCTCTAGGACATGCATTGCATAAAAATTTTCAAATCAAGGCACTAACTTCTCTTTTGTTTTTGTCTTCTATCCTCCCCCCTCCTCATTTCCAAGTACCCAGAGAATTGAAGACAGAAGCAAGCCAAGAAGGGGGTTTTTCTAAACCATTCATTTATTGTTATTATATTGCTCACATGTTCACTTTTATTATGCTCATGCACCCATATCCATTCAAAGACAAGAGTTCCAAGAAACTCAAGTCATTTCATTCTCATGCATCTAATCGACCAAAGAGAGATATGAGCAATCCAATCTCATATTAATCAAACCTACCAAAGCTCCTAAGAGTTCTTAAACCCTAAGGATTCATGGCATGTATAGAACTATGTCTCAAGAGGGGCCCAAATCCCTCTCTGTCTGTGGAGGTAGGATTGCCCAAATAGGGAATCATCAACCGGCCCACGCCAAAGAGGTATTATATTGCATAATAGGGGCAAAACCCCACCTCCAAAATGGACTTGTCATCACTCCTAGACTCCCTCAAAGAAGGGACATCCATAGGACATGTATCGCATAGAATCTCTAACTCCACATGCTAATTGCGTTCTGTTTTTCGTTTTCTTTTTCTAGGTTAAAAAGCACTACCAAATTCATGAAATCCCTCTAGCACTCCACTTGTTTCAAACTCATGGAAGGACGAGCCAAGTTGTTAGAAGAGACCAAGCATACGTTAAGGAGCAAGAAGGACTAACCATCCGTCTACAAAACATTTCCTCCACGCCATGCCATGACAATCACCATCCATGTAGAGGAAGACTTCAAGCAGAGGAGGCTTCACCATTTGCAAAGTCCTATCAGACCCATGCATTGCTATAAAAGAATCTCTTAACTGTCAAATGCATGCCAAACATCGCAAAAGATCCGTCAATTCGTCCTCCGTCGTTTGGTGATATACTCGGGGAATGAAATACCAAAGCAGTCAGCATAGTTTCAAAACCTTATTAGGGGTTCCCGTTAAGAGGTCCACTAGAAAAGGGAGGTTCTCATAAAATTGATCTATCTCCCATTTATCTTTCTATTTCTTGCATATCTTATTCAAATGAACACTGCATCCCATGTAATTATGTTTTTAAATGAGAATAGGTAGTTCCCAGTTTATCCCCTTTGTTTCATACTCTTGTGGACGATTGCCACATTTAGCGATTTTTTCCCCATTTGGAAAATGACTCGACTTGAAGGATGGGATGGCACGGGCAACCCACTCAAAGGGGGATAAAACCTTAGAGAGACAAAGAGAGAGTGAGAGATAAGAAGGAGATAGTGTGGAGTTCATTGAAGAGGCGACACTTGCGTGATATCCTGGCTAATCGATAGGCAGCCGAGTACTCAAAATGATGGGGAGCCATTGTTCTATTTATCCCAAATAAACACTATCCTTTGCTTAGCCCACTAGAGCCGTCAGTGATCTCTTTTCAGATATCCCCAAACCTATAACCATCCCCCACACTAGGGTAAGCACAGAGTAGTTGATCCAGCAGAAACACACCATTTTGTTTTTAGGAATATTGTCTAAATTTTGTATAAAGGCTTTATGGACTAAGCAATTTAATTTGAAGTGATGGAAGGCCCTCATTTCTTCTACCATACACAAATAAATCCCTTTGTAAAGCCCACTTGAGCCAGCTACTTTCCTCAAGAAAACCGACTAGATGATCACTGCCCATACTGGGTTAAGGCAAAAGTCATAAGTAAGAATGAATGAGCAATGATGAAAAGGGTGATTTCCAAGAAGATATAATGAGCAAACTAGTGATCTTAAAGAAGTTATGGCGTCAAAGGCGTCTCTAGTAAAGAAGATATTGTGTTTGTGGGGATCTTCAAAAGAAGATACTGTCACCACAAAATATAAAAGAAAAAGTTGGCATCTCCAAAAGTCGACTTAGCAACAAATTTCTTGATGAAAAAAGGATCTTAAATTAGAAGGCAGAAAGCGATCTAGAAGAATAACAAGAGTATGAAGGAAAGAAGAAAGCAGTGAATGGAAGTTAAGTTGCCAAAGGTGATCATTGGCCTTTTAAAACCCCACAAGTGATAATGTTTGAGACTTTCTACCATTTTCATTCATAAACCCCTTAACCTAGCCTACGTTACAATCCAAATTAAAGTCCTCTCTGATCAAAGAAAATTGCTTAGTCCAAATAAGCCTGAACAATACCAAGATAACTAGGATGAGAAAAGAGAACTGGAAGGGAATGCAAGGGGTAATCTCATGCTCCAAGGTGTGCTCAGATAGTTTTGGTTTAAACAACCCACTAAAAGAAGATCTTTGAGCCTAAATATCTCTTCGTTTCTTACAACCCCTACACCTAGCCTACATTACAGTCCTAAAAGAAGTCTTCTCAGATTGAGGGCTTAGCTATTTATTGCTCTGCAAAGGATATGCGAGTTGTCGCTCAAGCCATGGTGGCATTTTGGAGATCTGAGAGAGAAAACCAAGTGAGATAAAAAAAAATCCCAAACAGTAACCCTGTAGAAAGTAGGGATAGAATAGTAAAACGAAAGGTTAAGATCTCTGGAGAATGATGCAAATGCTATCACACCCCAATGAGAATGGGACAAAACTAAATGGGGCAGAATCCTGAAAAGAAAAAAGAATCCTGAGAGTATGGGCCCTGGGGCAATCCTGGGACATTCTTTATAAATAGCTTATATACTTGCAGTACTAATGCATCCATGACATGTATAAACTATACATCCATTAAGTTCCTGTGTAGTTCGTATCTATTCATGTATTCATCAAAGGCATGTCATGCATCCAATTCCATTCCTTTATGTACATTCATCCAAAAAGTATAACATACATTAAATTCCATTCCTGTATGAACTTGTGCATTCATAAAATATATATACATGAAAAAGTAGGGCATGCAAAATAAGTCATACATTTAATTCCATATGCATTCATAAAAAATATAAAACAAAGTATAACATGCTTTGACCTGTGTACTTTTAGAATTGGCATAAGTGAACTTTTTTTGTACAACAAACTAACTCTATGTCTTTCCTTCTCTCTCTCAAATAAGAAATAGGGAACAAGGTAAAACGTAAAAAGGAGCTAAAGTCACCGCCCAGACATCTACAGCACCAGCACACACCTCAAAAAGCTCATATTTCCATGGCCAACAAAAAATAGAGAATGGGGCAATGGCCCACCCTCGACCTCCCCAATCAAATGACTTCTGACTTTAGAAACCATGTATGCTGAAAAAGGGGAGTAATGAATAAGTGTCTGATCACTCAAAGCTAGAATAATGAAGCATATCCCTGAAAATGAGCATTGACCCCCTGCTGGAGTCTGGTACGGCTCACGAAGGTCTCTCCCACAACCATAGGAGCATGAGAATGCTCCTCACGGATCTTGACAAGCAGTGCACATAACCGATAGTCGACCAAGTCATCTCCCACGGTGGAAACATCAACAAGTTTAGGAGACGCAGAGCTAGGGCTACCATGGAGAAATGGACCAATCTGGAGAAGTATGCCAATCCCCTATCCATTGCAAAGTCAAAATGACAGAAACAGGAACTTCACTAGGACATAAGGAAACTGGGGCAATAAATCAGAAGAAAAGGCCGCACAACAGAGTCCAAGCTAAGAAGAAACAATCGTGATGCAGCCATCAGGAAAATTAGGTCCCATAATGTCAGCTGAACGATCCCGAAAACCTGGGAGGAAGCTATACTCATGGGGAGTAGGGGCAAGCTCACATTTCCAAAAACAGAAGAGAGACACGTCAGGTGGCCAAAAGGGGAACCACTGCCAAAAAACAAGTTGCACCAATAGAAGAGAAGCCATGCAACCAAAGGACCAACGAAAAGTGTCTTACTTATTTGGAGGATACCCGTCATGCCGAACCCGTAGTCAACTTAAAATAGCATCGGCCATCCTAAAAGTCAAAAGTGGAAAACCTTGGCGTCCATCTGCTACTCGAAAGTTGCCTCAACCGGAGGAAAGGGGTCGACAGGTGGCTATTCCCCCGATTACTCTAACTAGACGCTGCTTGCCCAGTAGACCGTCGGCTACCCTTAGATCAACTGGAGCCATTGGTGAAATCTGTCCCTAGCTGCCTTCCCCGAGCAACGTCTCCTCTCAGAACCATCATCACCCGCATTTACCATCCTGAAAAGGTAAGCCATGGTAAGACGTGTTAATATACAGCACATATAGATAAATAACAATAAAATAAAGTAAACAACAAAAACAAACATTAAAAAAATAATAAAATAATAAAATAATAAAATATAAAAAATAATAATAATAAAAAAATAATAATAAAGAGATTTTAAGAGTTAAGTCAAAGCATATTGCCTATATGTTTTGTCCAAAATTTTCAAATAATGTCTAAATCAAAATTCCAAGGCTTTTCAATCAAAATTCAGCCCAATCATTTTTATTCCAATCTAAGTTTTCTAAAGAGTCCTCCTCTAAAAGGTTTTCTTCTTTCCCAAAGTTTTTCAAATCTTCCATAAACCTCATCAAAAACCCCGAGTTTTCTAAAAGTCAAAATTCGTTTTCAACTCTGCCAAATTATGTTCGTCTCCAAATCTTCTGTTTCAAAAAGTCTCCCTAAATCTTTCTTCTAATAGTTTCTAAGGCCCCTGAGTTTTTCAGGCTTCTCTGCCAAAAAGGCCCCGTCTCCATTGGTTTTATATCTTTTTTCTTCAAAAAGATTTTATTTTAAAATTTTTCCCACTCATTTTCTGAATTTCTAATAAATTTCGGCAGAGTCCCGTTTAAAAATGGTCCCTACAACACCCATGACATCAACACAAAACACAAATCGTGCACGTCACATTCTTACAATCACATAACATCAGCACCCGTGCACACTAGTTAATTTTTTAAAATTTTCAAAATATATGTTTTATTTTTCTAATAAATCAATGGTTTTCAAAGTTTTTCTAAAAATTTCTCAAAATCACCTCAAATGTTTTCTAAAATATTCCAATATTTTTACAAATTTCAAAATCTAAAAACTTCATTAATCTCTCAAGTTTTCTTAATTTTCCTAATTTTTTAAATATTTTTCTATTTTTCAAAAAATTCAAAAATTCACCAAGTTTTCAAAAAATCACAAAATTTCACACGGTTGTTAAACACATTTTTCTAAACCACATTGCACAAAAATCCAGCCAAAAAATGCAATGCCCAAGCCTGTAGGAACAAATGCACTATTCCTGCAGAAAACCCTCTTCACATAATCACATAAAATCACTCAAATTCAATCATACAAGCCCCAAAATGCAAACATAACATCACCATAATGTTCAAAACATGTCAAAATATCAAATTCCACACATGGTTCAAACGAAGTTCTACACATCAAAATCAACAGAATTTGAAAACTCACTTTTTTGGAGTTCTCCGGCGAAATCTTCTCTTTTGGCGACATGGTCTCCTTCCGGCAATCACCCGTGGTCTCCAAGAGTGCTCCTTCAATGTCCAAGTCAGTTTCCTCGCAATGTCTCTCGGATTTGCGAGAAACTCTTCAAATACCACAAATGATTGAACCAAAATTTTTGTGGTTTTAACTCTAAGCCTAGCAGAGGTGTCAAGCTTCTTCTGCCAAAGGCGCCACTCCTAGTGGTGCCAGTTTCCAATTCTAGGCAGCTTTGCCCTCCTTCCCTCCAAATCTCATTTTTGAAGGCCTTTTTGGCCCGATATCCATTTTCGACCCCCGTTGTCAAAACATTCCCAATGTCCGTCCCTCAGACTGCCTCGCGAACAACATGAGACTCTTACTTTATCATTTTCTGTCTTTGACAGCAAAGAAAGAAAAAGAGAGGCAGCTGTAAGCACCCCATTTTTTACCGTTCGGCCGTCTACACACGGTCCAGACTTGTACTCAAGTCAATATGGACATATTCCAATCGAAACCAACTCTCTAAGTCTAAATCACGTCTGTCCATCGCTTCATGGGCCCACCAGGCCCAAATAGAGGCAAAATGACCAAAATGCCCTTAGAGGCATCATCCTTTCCAATTCTAATTCCAATCCCTCTCTCGAGAAAGTTGATTCCTCGAGACAGTAAATCTATTCCAAATTAGGCACGTCTTTTCGAAGACGGTAAGTCCCCATTCCAAATTCCAAATTAGGCACGTCTTTCCGAAGACGATAAGACCCCTTTCCAATTCCAATCCCTCTCTTGAGACAGTTGATTCCTCGAGATGATAAATCTACTCCAATCAGGCACGTCTTTCCAAAGACGATAAGACCCCTTTTCAATTCCAATCCCTCTCTTAAGACAGTTGATTCCTCGAGATGGTAAATCTACTCCAATCAGGCGCGTCTTTTCGAAGACGATAAGACTCATTTCCAATTCAAATCCCTCGCTCGAGACAGTTGATTCCTCGGGACAGTCCGGCAGGTTTTTTGAAGAAAATCTCTTCGAGACGGTAAGTCCCTTTACACCTGTCGACCGGGACGAGACCCCAAGTCCCCTAGATGGTAAAATGGTCTACCTTTGGCACCTGCTAGCCCTCCAATGCAAAAATGTCTGTATAGGCACGCCTTTTGAGAAAGTTGATTCTCAGGCGCTAAGTCCCTTTAGCAGCTTCCCGAAATCAGGCAATCTCGGGAATGATCCCGAACCGTCAGAGCAGCCGAAATACTCGCAAACAGGTCGATATAGGGAATTGCCAACAAACCCCTGTATCACGCAACCGCCGTCAAAGCGGCGGAAACACCCAAAACCCAGGTCAATACCGGTGCCTACTAGCCCACTTCGGCCCCTTGGGCCTTTTCTGACACGTTTCTCGAGAACACACCTGAGTCCTTAGAACGATGAGTCCAACCGTCTAAGATTGTTTTAAAAGCAGTCCGGCATGATTAGGTGCCTTTTAGTCAGTTTCGAGCTAATTCCGAGACTTTCCGGTCAAGATGACTACTTTGCCCTTAGGCATCCGAACGCCTCGGAAACCACACCGGCTCTGGGTATCAAACCGTTAACCTTCTGAGATTTATTCTTATAGTATTCTCAACCTTCTTTTACCTTTTCGGATCATTCCGAGTCAATTCCGGCAAACCCAGTACAAAATGACCGTTTTACCCCTAGTGGGCCGGTCTCCTTTTCCGACCACACCAGCTTTGGGTATCAAACCGGTAACTTCCCGAGAATGCTTCTTATAGTATTCTCAACCTTTCTTTATCCTTTCGGATAATTCCGAGTCAGTTCTGGCAAACCCGATGCAAAATGATCGTTTTGCCCCTCGTGGGCCGGTCACCTTTTCCGAGCACACCGGCTCTGGGTATCAAACCAGCAACCTTTGAGAACATTCTGAATAATGTTTTCAAATCTTGAGTCTTCTTCCGGGACAGTCCGAGTCCGTTCCGGCAGCTTTCCAACCCGGTTGACCGTTTTGCCCCTAATGGCCCGATCAATCCTTTCGACGCATCTTATCCTCATTTTTCAAGTTAAATATCTCTGGGACACTATTCTAAGTGTTCCTGCCCTTTTCTGACTCTCCGGTCCAATTTCGGTCCCTTAAATCATTCCCGGACTTTCCGGAGTCACTCTTAGTGAGGCCAGGCTAAAAATTGCAAGGTAGTCACTAATACAGGTGCCCAAATCTGTCAAAGATACATTGCTTGCTGACCTTAATAGTTTCCTAATTGGCTGGTGCCACTAGTAGTGGCGCCAAGCCAATATTTGGAGTAGCGCCACTCCTAGTGGCACTAGAAGCAATTTTGCCCTAGCACCATTGCAACAAGCTCTAGGTCTATCTCATGTCTATAAATACAGAGCTTCCTCTAGCGTGAAGGAGGTCTGCAAACTCAGTCTAAAAATTCTATATTTCGATATACAGAGCTCGTACACTCCCAAAACCCTAGCTTCTCTAGGTTTTCCAACCCCTAGTCTCATATACACTCCTATACACTAGCTTCCAACCCTCCTTCGAAGACGTGAAGAGCAGCAATATGAAGTTTTGAAGATTGAAGACGGCTCTTAAAGATTGAAGTGAAGACCAAAGCAAGAAAAGCAAGGCGCGCAAAGCAAGCAAAATAAACAAGACATACGGTAGGCTTTCTCTTTAAGTTTCTGCACTTCTCCCTCTCTCTTCTCTCTCCTAACCCACTTGGGTTTTCACTATTTTAATCCCCCATCTCTTTCCCCCCCCCCCCCCCCCCCCCTTTGCATACTTGAAACAAAGGGATTCCCCGTCCATGTGTAGGATTGGACTATTGGAAAGTCACCGTGTTGGGGGCTTTCTTTTAGTCTAAACGGAGACCACGTGGGTTCACCCCCCTTGATTATGTGGTGAAGCCTTAACCTTGTATGTTCACGACCCCAAATTTGCATTGTGCATAGCATGATCTTGCATCTTCCAGAAATCGTTTTCAAACTCGTTTTCAAAGCTTGCATTAAACTTGTTTTCAAAATTACATCAAAATCTCTTTTTTCAAAACTTGTTTTCAAAATCATAATCCTAGGGTGATTCTAGCATTTCCATGGCTAGGGTTGCTTTAGGAAAGTGTTACATTTAAAGTGACTTTCATGGTCCACATTTTCAAATCTTGTTGTTTTCAAAACCACTTTCTTAAAGTGGTTCTAACCTTCTTATGGTTAGAATCGCTTTAGGAAAGTGAGACGTTTTTATACTTTCCAAAAAACCCTCTTTTCAAAAATCTCCTCCTAAAAATCTCTTTTCCAACGTGCTTTCCGAAAACTCTTCTTTCCAAAATTGTTTTCTAAAAACTCCCTTAAAAAATCTATTTTTCCAAAACTTCTCTTTTTAAACTCCTTTCCAAAATGCTCTCTTCAAAGTCCACTTTCTAAAAACGCTCCTTAGGTCTCCTTCCTAGAAAAACTCCCTCCAAAAATCTTTCCTAAAACTTTCTTTTCAAAACTCACCTTCTATAAACTCCTCCCTAGGATTTCCTTCCAAAAATCTTCTCTTTCTAAAATCTCTTTCCTTAGAGCCCATGTCAAGCCCTAGAACTCATGATTAGGAAACCCTAGTTTTCTTTCCAAAAACATAGTTTTTGAACTTGCCTTAAAACCTAGGTTTCCAAAATCTCCCTTTTCACATCCAAACTATACATATTTCCAAAACCTCTTCTCTCCGCCAAAACTATAGTCTTTCAAATCTAGGGTTTCTAAAACCTCCCTTTCCAAATCATTGTCAAATCTAATCTTTCCGTTTAGGAAACTAAATCCTATCCTCCGTTTTTGGAAACAAAATCAAACCTTCCCTTTTAGAAACAAATTCCAATCCCTTGCTTTAGAAAAGAGGAATCCACTCCTTTCCTAATTTGAATCTTTCCTAATTCAACTCCTTCCTAATCGTCTACTTTCTTAAATCTTAAATTTTCCAAACTTGAACATAAAAATCTTTCCTAAATTTTAAAAAACTCAACTTCCACATCTCTCCTAATTCAACTCTTTCCTAATTCCATCCCTTTCTAAAATCTTAACTTTCCAAATCTAAGTTTTCAAATATTTCCAAATCTAAAAACTTTCTTATTCTCAAAACTTTCTTATTTTCAAAACTTCCTTATTTTCAACACTTTCCTATGTCAAAACCTTTCTTAAAATGAAACTTTCTTAATTCAAAACTTTCCTAAGTTGAAACTTTCTTAATTCAAAACTTTTCTAATTCGAATACTTTCCTAAATCGAAAACTTTCCTAAAATGACACTTTCCTAATTTGAACCTTTCCTAATTCGAACATTTCCTAAATCCAATCTTTCCAAATCTTCCAAGTCCAACATTCGAGTCCATTCTTTTCAAAAATCTTTCCAAATCAAGTCTAAATCCCTCTTCTAATTTCTATCTTTCCAAATCAAAGTCCACTCTTTTCAATTCCAAAATTCCAAATTTCAATCTCCTATTCTAAGTTCAAATCAAATCTTTTTTCCAATCAAAATCTCTTTCTTCCAGTTCAACTCTTCTATTTTCAATCGGACTCTTGTCCGAAGTACAACTGACCTGATTCCTCGAAAAGGATACGTAGGCAACCCTCATGGGTGCGGTCACAACATTTTTCAAATCTCAAATTCCACAACATGTTTCAAATTTCTATTTCTACAACTTCTTTTCAATCTCCAATCCTACAATTTTCTTCAAGTTTCCAATTCCATGATCTATTTCTATTTTCAATCTTTAATTTCAATTTCCAAAACCTTTTTTTTTCCAAATTCAAGCTTCTATCTCTTTCTTATCAAATCAAATCAAATTCTTTTCAAATCTATTTCCAAATCAAGTCACTTTTATTGCACTTGCATATCATACATCGTGTTAGTTTTTTTTCCAAAAATTCTTTCTCAAAGTGTATAGGATTGAACATTAGTTAGTTAAAGACTCTCATAGGTGGATCTAAGGTAAATTGACATGTAGATACCGAAAGGGCGGTGTAGGGTGATGGCTTAGTCCGTCTTCCCTACACGTAACCAATCTCTGAACCTAGATCACTGTTTTCAAAGACCAAAAATGGAGTTATTTTTCAAAAAGGGCTTAAATGTTTTCTAAAGGTTGCCAAACAACCTGTTTTCTTAAAAACCCTCTCTTGAGATGGTATTTTCAAAAATCATTTTTCAAAACCCTAAGTATAGTTTTCGGATTGTGCTTGCTTTTCGGTGACCTAACTCACCTTAATCAAGTTAGGTGGCGACTCCAAATCTTTTCTAAAAGCCCTTTATTCAAATCTAGTTTCAATTCAAACTTAGTCGCACTTATTCTTCTAAGAGGGTGAGTTTTAACGAGTGAGTATATTATTTTTCCTGCTTGTGTGTGTATTACTCGAGTGCGAAAAATCTGGGCACGACAAACGTTGAATACAATGCATGAACATGATAACCACAATGCAATATGGCCGTGAACATACAAGATTAGGCTTCAACACATATTCAAGAGGGCCGAACCCACACCATTTAAGGTTGAACTAGAAAAAAGCCCCTAGCACGATGACCTTCAACAGTCCTTCCTACGCATGAATCGGGGGGTCCCTTGTTGCAAGCAAGCAATAAGAGGAGGTAGAAGATAGGAATTAAAATAGAAGAAAATTTAAGTGGGTTAGGAGAGAGAAGAAAAAGAGGGATTACATAAAAGTAACTAGAAAACCAACCTCGTATTTTTCTTGCTTGGATTGCTTTGTTTTCTTTACTTGACTTGAACTTTGAGAGCTTTGAATATGTAGCACTTAATGTTCAATGGATGCTTGAAAGCTTGTGTTTGAGTGTATAAGGTGTATGGAGGCTAGGGCTTGAATAGGCTTAAGAGAATTAGGGTTTTGGGAGATTTCGTACTCTATTTTCAAAGAGACAGTTTCTGGACTAATTTTGCATACCTTTTTTACACAGGAGATGGGTCTGTAACAGTGGCGCCATTGGAAATTTAACCTTGGTGTCACGAGGAATATCACAACCCGACTTCGCCCTCACTAGGCCACGACAGTAAAGGTTTGGTTGAGTGGTGGGGTTTAGTGGGTTTATAAGTCTAACAAGGCATGCAAAACATGATTCAAAACATAAATCAAAATGGCCTAGTTATTATTACAGTAAAGTAGATAGACTAATGGAACACTAGCAGAATGTCTCATTACAATACAGCCCAAACTAAAACCAGTTAACTCAAGAGCTTTTAAAATGACTGAATAGCATAGGGGACTCGCTGCCACTTGTTCATTTCCTTAGAAATCAGTTTGATGCCTCAACTCTTGAAAATATCGCATAAGATATGAGTGAACTGCGAAGCCTAGTAAGAAATCTATGATTTCTATAAAGTACAGGTTTAAATGTAATGCAGTAACAGAATGGTATGTCATGTATATGTTTATCGTAATTCTTTTTATCAATTCCAAGATCTATGCAGGTATGTCCTGTCCGGGCTAATTCAAGTCAGTGGGGCCCACCTATGATTCATCCTCCATCATTAAGCCCAGTGGGGCCCACCCATGATCATCTAGCCCATTATCAAGCCCAGTGACACCGACCCATGATAACCTCGAGTATCAAGCCCATTCGGGTGCATCCATGATATATATCCAGGGTCTTTTCCTTTTAGGTTATTCCACCCTTATTTCTCCCCAGTGATGCAATCATGTAAGTAATGCATATTTTGAAATCATTTATAGGAAATCATTATATTCAATAAGATGTCTTGCAATAAAGTTAAACACGATAGCTTAAGGTATTTCAACAGGAAAGAAAATGAGCGTGTATTTTTAAAGAATGCACAGGTTCCTACCCTGATGATATGTCTGGGTTAAAATGGTCCTTGGTTAATGTGTTATATGTTGGATAAAGAGCCGATAGTTAGCATTCTTATCCAATTATCGGTAATTGTCCATTTTCTCGGTATTAAAAGGTTACAGTTCTTATAATTAGTTTAGCAGTATTAAGTCAAGAAATAGACATAATACAGTGAGTAACTTGGTGGGATTAGTCATTGGAATCTATTTGGTCTCCCATCAGGAACGGAATTTCCTAGTGTCGAAACCAAAGGGGATTATCTAGAATTTTTATCGGGAGGTCCAATGACCCCTACTCTCCCATTTCTGTGTTCCTCAAAATTTTTGAGGTATCACAGCAAAATTTTAGATTATTCCCTTTAATAATACAATTTATATGATTTTCTTTGTCAGGACACTGTTTTATTTAACAGAAAATTAGATAAATGTCAGAAAAATCCAAAAAAATATGGGAAGGCTTCATTTGGTGTCATCAACACACCATAAACATTTTAGGTCGAGGGAATGTGGGACGCGCCCTCACGTGCTGCCACCCGCGCATGGGGAAGGAAGGCATGACCTTCATCTTCTTCCTTGCGGGGCTGGGGCTTCCATCGCCGATTGTTGTCTATCCATAGTCCTACTTGCCATGCATGTGTGGCCCAGAGAATGCTATGGACCTGGGCTACACACTCATGGCCAGAGTTCAACCTACGGTGGTCGGAGGTGGCCGTTATAACCGTAAAAGCTCAGCTGCATGGCGGAACCCTAGGGTTCTGGACTTGCAACTGAGCTTTTGGGCCTATTCTTGTGTTTTTCTAGAGATGTGTCCTTCATGGAAGTTATTCATATCGTCGAGACAAAGAGGACCCAACTGGCCTAGACGGAAAATGTGGCCAGTGGCCGGAGTTACGGCCTAGAGACCGTTTTTCGATGGGTTCAGCCTTGCAGGGCCATCCCGGCTCATGCACAGAGGTAGGGGGCCTCCCTTGGACTCTATGGAGGTCTTGGAGAAGCCTCATACTCCTGTGATAGGCCTCGGGCCCTGTATTGGCTTGCTACAAGCTTATAATTGGCGCACTCTCTATTTTTCCTCTCACGGGTTCTCTGGTTCATTGCGGCTGGGGGAGTGGGTTTTACTAGGTTTAGGTAGTTTGAAGGAAGGGGAATGAAGGTACTATACCTCACTTCGAATATGCTTTGCCTCTACCCCTCTCTTCCCCGACTCCCCTCCACACTTCCTCTCTATTTCTCTCTTTCCCTCTCTAGAAATCTCTATCCAATTCTTGTGGATAACAAATGGGGGAAAGGACAGCAAGGTTAGGTATTTATAGAGGGATTATGGGGGTGGATGCATCAGGTGAAGGGTGGTTGGCTAGCCGGTGCATGGGTTGCGTATCACGGGTTTCCCTTTCTTTTTATCTCTCCTTGTCTCTCTCTCCCTCTCTCTCTCTCTCTCTATACATATATAGCCATTTCTCTAAAACAACCTCTAACTGGTGGTCCAAGGGTGTCTTGTGATGAACACAAGGGCTACAAATGCATGGGTGGCTGTTTATGCGCATGCACCCCCCCACCTCTCTCTCGGTCTCTCTGTCTCTCTCTATATATATATATATATATAAGCATAACATATATATATATCACTCAACTCTCTCTCTCTCTCTCTCTCTCTCTCTCTCTCTCTAAACAACCAGCCTACATTGGCCAATGGTGACTAATGTTTACCGACAAGAAGAAGGGCAAGGTGTTAAAATAATCAGCATGTTATTCTACACTTATGTGATGGATATGTATACATACAGATATATATATATATATATATATATAAACACTAATCATGTGCTAGCAATACAATATGGTATTTAACATGGGTCATGTATGCAGCCACAAGTGCAGTGCATACATTATATGTGTAGGTGGCAGCTGGCTATGCAAAGTTGGTGGGATGCCACAATACTTGATGTAAAATGAAAGGGAGTCTCAATCCGAAATGGCTGAGTTTGGGACAATAAATCTCATTGAACATTTATTTCGAGGCTGCAAATAGAAAGCTCTTAAAATAATAATTGGTTTAGGCTAAAATGCTGTATAATTTTGTTACTATGTGATAGAGAGAAAACATTCACCGAAGTTTCGGAAAATTTCCAGGTGCAGTGGCTTTCGGGGGCTTTTTGGGAGATCAAAACTCCACAAAATTGAGTTCCGAGATTATGAAGGGATTAGGCTCGAAAAGTAGATAATTTTAGATGCTTGATCCATCAAAATCCATCAAGAAATGAGAGAGAAATCTAAGTTTAAAGTTAGGGCAAACTTCGATGCGAATTGTCGGGTATAATGTGCTTTGAAGCCCCTTTTTTGGGGGATCGAGTTTCTAAGAACCAAGTCTCGAACACACGGACTAGATTGAGCTCGGAAGGACTTCACTTTTGACCTATAATACCAATGGTAAGGTCTATCCAGTCCCACTAGGGATGTAATGCAGTTAAGGAGAAGTTGCGGGTATTATAGCCTTACCTCCTTTAGGAAATTTCGTCCTTGAAATCAGTCTCGAATAGGTGTGGGTACTTCATTTTCATATCCGCTTCTGCTTCCCATGTTGCTTCTTCTTCCTCGTTGTGTTGCCATATTACCTTGACTAGAGAAATCTCCTTATTTCTCAATATTTTGACCTAGCGGTCTACTAGCTTACTTGGTCCCTTGCTGTAGCAATGATCAAGTTGTACTGCCATGGTTTCCCATTGAATTATATAAGTAGGGTTGGGGTGGTATTGTCTTAACATAGATACATGGAATACACTGTGTATCCAATCTAATTTTGAAGTTAATTCTAGTCGGTAAGCCACTTGTCCAATTATTTCCAAAATGAGGAAAGGCCTAATGTACCGGGGCGCAAGTTTTCCTTTCTTGCCAAAACGCATTACACCTTTATGGGGCTTTACCTCCAAAAACACCAAATCGCCTACTTGAAATTCCAAGGGCCGTCTACGTTAGTTTGCGTAGCTCTTTTGTCAGCTTTGGGCAGTCTTAAGCCATTCTTGTATGAGCTTAATCTTTTCTGTGGTCTCTCGACTGATCTCTGATCCATATAAGAATCCATCGCCAGTCTCTAACCAACAGTTAAGTGCTCGGAAAGGTCGCCCATACAATGATTCACAAGGGGCCATTTCTATACTCGCTTGGTAATTATTGTTATAAGCGAACTCAGCCAAGGGTATATGATCACTCAAAGTTCCTTGAAAATACAATACACATGCGCGAAACATATCTTCTAGGATTTGGATAACTCTTTCAAATTGGCCATCCGTCTGTGGGCAGTAAGCGGTACTCATGCACACTTGGGTTCCTAGTGCCTTTTATAAACTTTGCCAAAATTGCGATGCAAACCTTGGGTCGCGATCTAATATGATGGTTCTAGGCACTCCATGCAATCATAATACCTCCTTATGGTACTAAGACTATCAATAGACTTAATGGGTAAAAAGTGTGTAGTTTTGTTCAAGCGATCCATGATTACCCAAATCGTATTGCACCCTTGTCGGTTCTTAGGTAGTCCGGTAATGAAATCTATGGTGATATGTTCTCACTTCCATTCTGCTATTGGCAAAGGTTGTAACAGTCCACCTGGTCGTTGGTGTTCTGTTTTTACTTGTTGACAGGTGAGGCAATGTGCTACAAACTTTGCGACGTCTTTTTTCATTCCTTTCTAATAATACTGTCTTTTAAGATACATTTTGGTATTTTCGGGATGGATTGTAAACTTGGAACGATGTGCTTCAGATAAAATATTTCGTTTCAACTCCTCCTTATCCACCACAAAGTACCTACCTTTGTATTGGAGTTCACCTTCGGCTTTTATGGCCAATCCTAGTTTAATTATCCCTTTCTCCATTCTTTCCTTTATCTCTTGTACTTCTGGGTTTCCCTGTTGGGCCTGTCAGACTTCTTCTAAGGTCTGAGATTGTATCCGGAGGTTAGATAGTACTCCCTTCTTCTCTTCTAGCCCTCCATAGAATTCTAGTAACTGGACAGTCTTCCACTTCTCTAACACAATACTACTCATGAGTCCTTAATTTTTCCTAATTAAGGCATCTGCCACAACATTTGCCTTGTTAGGGTGATATTATAAGGTGAAGTCGTAGTCTTCCATGTATTCTACCCATCTTCTCTGCCTTAGGTTTAAGTCCTTCTGGGTGGTGATGTATTTGAGACTTTTGTGGTCTGTAAATAATTCAAACTTTTATCCATACAAATAACATCTCCAAGTCTTAGGGGCAAAGATTACCGCAGCCATCTCTAGGTCGTGAGTAGGGTAATTTTGTTCATGCTTCTTGAGTTGCCTTGATCCATAAGCCACAACTTTTCATTCTTGCATCAGAACACATCCTAACACTCTATGAGAGGCATTAGTGTAAACTACATAGGGCTTTCCAGTTACAGGAAGGGTGAGAATGGGTGCGATAGTTAGTTTTTCCTTCAATAGTTGAAATGCTTCCTCACATTTGTTTGTCCAAACATACTTTACTACTTTCCTAGTTAACTGGGTAAGAGTGCCTACTATTTTAGAAAATCCTTCCACAAATCTTCAGTAATATCTAGCTAAACCCAGAAAACTCCGAATGTCGGATATAGTAGAAGGTCTCCTCCAATCCATTATTGCTTCTATCTTTGCAGGATCTACTGCTATTCCTACTGTTGACACCACATGTCCTAAAAACTTCACTTTCTTCATCCAAAAGTTGGATTTACTTTTCTTAGCATAAAGTTGATGTTTCCTCAAGATTTGAAGGGTGATTTTTAGGTGCTTGTTTATGGGTTTCCTCGTCAAACGAGTATATAAGGATATCATCCATGAAAACGATCACAAAATGATCTAGTTGAGCTCAAAACACTCTATTCATCATATCTATGAAGGCAGTAGGTACATTAGTTAATCCGAAAGGCATCACCACAAATTCAAAATTATCGTAGCGGGTTGTAAAGGCCGTCTTAGGTATATTAGACTCCCTCACTTTCAATTGGTGCTATTTTGATCTCAAATCTATCTTAGAAAAGTATGTTGCCCCTTTGAGTTGGTCAAATAGATCATCGATTCTCGAGAGTGGATATCTATTCTTAATGGTCACTTTGTTCAGTTGTCGACAATCTATACATAACCTGAGGGTTCCATCTTTCCTTTTCACAAATAACACTGGCGCTCCCCAGGGCGATGTACTAGGTTGGATATACCCTTTCTCCAACAACTCATCTAGCTGAGACTTTTATTCTTTAAGTTCTACCGGGGCCATTCTATAGGGTGCAATGGATATAGGTGCTACTCCAGGAGGTAACTTGATTGTGAATTCTACTTCCCTATCTGGGGGTACTCCAGGTAGATCCTCCGAAAATACATCGGGGAACTCGTCTACCACGAGTAGTGGCTTGGTATCAACCAGGTTCTCACTCTCTTTGGATAGGGTGCTGAGGAAACAAAAACACCCTTCTGTTATCTTCTGCAGCTCCCTAAGAGTCGCAAGAGGTTTTACCAAGTTGGTGCCCATTTCATCGGGGAAATGTACCATACATCCGCTAGGATGCCATAAGGTCGGGGTCTTGTCATTGCAGTCCATGACTACCTTATTCTTTGCTAACCAATCCATTCTTTGGATTACATCAAAACCTTTCATGTCTACGTGCATTTTGTGAATGCGCCGGCGTCGGAGTGGAATAAGGATCGAGAAACCTTGAGGCACCTTCATGAGTCTTTTAAAACTGTTGGGTCATTTTAGTTCAACTGTTTGATATTATTGAGAGAGAGAGAGAGAGAGAGAGAGAGGAGGAGGGAGCGCTATAATAAGAGGTACTTCGTATACAAAGCTTTTGTTATCTGACCTATGCTTGAGTTCATTTCAGCTATAATTCTTGTATGGTTTTTGAGAATATTGCACTTAGCTCAGTCAATGGTCTAGCAGTTGGTTTGCTTGACAGAAAAATGGGCTGTTTGAAATCTGTGGTGTTCTTGGAAGTGCCATGTTTTTGGTATCTGTTGTTGTGCAGGAAATTCAGTCAATTTTGTGACGACACCATATTCATCTGGGTATTTTTCTTATCCACCCGCTTCCGAAACCAAAACAAATGTGATGAACACAAAAACCTATAAACTTGGTTGGATGAACTATTTTATTTACTAGGTGCCAAAATTTGAAAACGAACTTTAATTTCTCATGTAATGAGCTTGGATAATTTCATGGCCACTTCAATGAGTTTCCACTGCAGAGATAGAAGAAAAATGTAAATCATAAAACCAGAGACTTAATCCAAAACAAAGACCAGAGCAAAACAAGCTCTGCTCAAGAACAGAGCACATGAAATAGTTTTATTTGGAACAGAGAGCACTAAACAATCTAGAAAGACTACAATGGAAACTAGAGAGAACAATCGCAAAACCTAGCATTAAAGCCAAGCAAACAGAGACCTTATAATAAATTAGATAGGGGCTATCTGTACAATACTTCGAGTCTCTATACAATCGTTCTCGGTTGGGAATAATTTCTCTTGTTTGTTTTACTGCTGACTGATGAATCAATAATCTGGCAATACATTTGATCCCAAAGTGGCTAATTAATACATGGTGAAGCCATTATCATAAGAGACATGCCATCCTCGCCGACACGGTGGGGCACTCTCACCATACTAGGCGCAGCAGCTCCATCTCTTTTTCCAGTTGCCACTTCCAGTGTTTGGTCTCTTACTCTTCTCATTCCATTTGTAAACGATCACCCCAGATCGATCACTCCACTCTCCATCAATCCCTTGATGAGGCGGTGCCAACGAGAGCAATCCTCTTTCTCCTATATATATTAAAAGCACAAGTTTCAGGACAGTTAGGCATTTATTATGTGCTTAAATCTGTTCTGTTAGTGCCTTTACATATAAAGAGATGTTCATACATAGCAGAGGTTGGAAATTAGATGAATGTAAGTCCAAGGCATGTATTTACACCCAACGCAGGACTGCATTATGAAATTTGATTCCTCTGTTAGATTCTCGCTCTCTCTCTCTCTCCGGACCTTTTACTTGCTAAAAATTACATTCCCTTGTGGTCCTTGGGCTGATGAGAACCAAATTGCAACTGAAATAGAGCATTTTGAAGTTTTCTTGGATGCTAACAATTAGGCTCCATTTAAAATGATTTTCCCTTCTTTCATTTGTCCAGAGGAGAATAGTTGTTACAGTTCAAAATAAAAATGAAAATGCTGTAAAAGAATGGAGCAAAAAATGTTTACTGGATAATTACCCTTCGTCATGGTTGTGAAGTTATCATAGATTCTTACTAAATTATTTGTTCAGAACTATCTGATAAACAAAAGATCATTCTTTTTGTCTACAACATGCATCTCATTGTTAATGGATTCTCACATCCATTTTTTCCCTATTCTTATAGTTAATGTTTGATTTGGGTTGTTATCAAATTATCAAACCTTTGCGTGTTTTTAAGAAAACTGGGAATTGAACTTAGGTATTGATTCAAAGAGTTTTCATATGAAGAGCCAAGCAAACTAGTTCCAAGCATCATTCTCCACCAAGATAACAACAAAATCAACTAGGAAAAGCTGAAGTTCCATACGAAAGTTCGCTGCCGTGAACTTTCATAGCACTATTTATAGGTTTAAGCCAAAAAAGCCTTTACTACCACTATGACTTCACAAAGTTGCACAAAAGTAATGGTTTCGACATCAGTAGTCACCGAGGGTGGATGAGAATATATTCACCGGTGGTCTGGAGCAAATGGGGGATTATGGTTTCTTGGTGAATCGGGCATAACTTAAGTCACTATATTTTAGTTTCGTTCCAACATGGGTCCTAAAAATTTCTAACTCAGAAGTTTCATCCTAATAAAACTTACGCCAATTTATTGTTTGCTGTAATATGCAGGATCATTTTGAACTTTTAGGTACACCTCTCAAAATATTACCCCCTTTAAAAAAAAATAAAACAGGGGAGCTGAATAATCTTTTTGCCACCTATATACTAGCTACTAGATTGGACATTGAGTTACAATATCCAGAGATGAATTTATTATACAAAAAGCTATGTGATCATGAGTACTAACGATATAAGGGTGCGTTTGGATCAACCAAAGGAAAATTGTCAGGGTGCATTCAGAGATTCTTTTGAATTTTAATCTCCTGTTGCACTTTCCATGGAATTTCAGGTGAAATTAATCAAAATTGGAGGTTCCCTAAGATAATAAAGACTTATAGAATTCTTTACGTTCCCCTGAAAATAATAAAGTTCAAAATTCTTCACATCATATTCCTGACAGCTTTATTGTGTTAATTGATGTTTCAAAGCAGCAATAAGGATGATTTCATCTTGAATTGTTATGCAAAATTGTCAATGGAGCCAACCAATTTTCCCTCATAATTTTAGATCAAACCACACACACATATATATATATGATATCCTAATCAAAAGTTGCATATTTTTGGTGGATAATTTTTCTTATAATGTAAGGAAGAACAGGGAAAAACAAACAACCCAAAACAAAAGGAAAAAACTAAATCAACAAAGTTACTGTAGATGTGGCTGAGAGATCAGATAAAGAGCATATCCATACCAGTTGTGGCCATGGAAAGAGCAAGCAGTTGGGGAGTTATCTGTGTCTTGGAATAGGGTGTTGCACCTCAAGCTTATCTTCTCTGCCTGGATTTGAATTGTGTGTGGCTTTCCCTGATTGGTGTTTGAGGTAAAATTGATCTTCCAAACATTTGATGGTTTAGAAAGAAGGTTTTGTGGAGTAATGTTGTAAGCCAAAGCCATTTAAATTTAAATTGAACTTCACTTGTCCAGTTGGAGGACAATTATACTGATGAAATGGGTTTTGGGTTGCTGGAAAAGTCAGAGAGCTGTTTTTTGAGGAAATGGTTGATGGAAGATGTGCTTACTATATAGGGTTGTAACACAGAACATGGGATGAGATTGGGGAAGTTGGGGAGCTGAAGGGGAAGGTAATTGGGCTGTTATTTAGCTAGAGAATTGGGCCCTAACCAACCATGAGAAGTAGTCGAGTGGAGATAGAGACAAGCTCTAAACCCTAGTCTTAACGTGAATAACCTGTCTTTAATTTGATTGGGAAGAGAATTAGTTGAAATGCGCGCATAAACTGATCTAGACACTTTTGACCACTAAAAAATTTTTAGAAGAATTGTGATTATAAGATTATAAGAAGGGTAATGCCACACAAACAGAAAAATTCATATAGAATTTATCACTGGAATAATATAGATGGATAAGAACTATTCATTTTAAAACAAAACACCCAATATGATAGCTCTTAATTACAATAATACCATTGTCACAATATTCTAGTAGAGATTTATGTACACATTTTTTGGAAGAATAACATTTTTCTTATAAGAAATTCACATTGAAAAAATCAAGTAACCCCTTAAGCATGTTTAATGCATAATTCTCATTCAATATTATTTGTGCCAGCAGCTTTGTTAAAAATTCATTGATATACAGGGAAATTTTATTATAATAAAAGATATACATATATATGTATGTATAACATTATATGGTCAAACACTTACAAATTTTTTTTTGTGATTGAGTCTTAGAGAAAGAGGCTCTTTAGCACTCTCTGGACATTTTCTGTAAGGTAAAACAAATTCTCCATCTGGCTAAGCCAAAGAGACACTACCATTCAAATGATTCCATGTAAAATCAAGGACTTGTAATTTTTGGCAACTTGGTAACCAAACTGGGATTTGGCCCTTAAGAGCACAATTCCAAGTGCAAAAATCCTCTCAAACCTAATGATATTTTCTGGGATTTTATTTCCATGGAATTTTTTTTTTTTTTTTTTGTGTGTGTAGGGTAAGGATAAGAGTAGTGAGAATAAAAACAAAAAAAAAAAAGAAGATGATTTTAGTTATAGATTTTCGGGAGTAATTGTTGAATTCATATGTATGGCTATATGTCTACAGAAGATAATATGTACATATACACGTCCACGTTCAGAGTTGAGAAGATAAATGTGAAAGACATGGCTTTAAAAAGTAAGGGCCATGCAACAATGCTTGTTGCTTCTATGTATATGTGTTGTAATAGCCTCCAACTAGTGTTATTTTGACCCCCAAAAAAAAAAACTTTAATAAAAAATTGAGATTTTATTGAATAGAATGGTGCTATACAAAGTTAACACAGATAATTTCTAAAATTACTTTACAGATTGATATAAGCAGTCTCCTCGAAGGACTTAGGGCGTCAGAGGGGTAAAACAAATTTACAGAAAACCATACATCTTGTCACTAAGTGTATATATATTTTAAAATCTCATCGTGATGTAACAGATGCAACCATAGTTACCAAAATGAAAAGCGAAAGTAAAAAACGTTAGGAAAAATGAAAACGGGAAATGCGGCCAAAAAATATAGAAGGAAATGAAAAGCAATAAACGATTAGAAAACTTAGTAAGAAACTTTTCCGAAACTCAAAGAAAACTTTTAAAAAATTTAGTGAAAACCTTTGAGAAACTTAGTAGAAATCTTGGGAAAACTTAATAGAGACCTTTGAAAAATTTAGTAGAAATTCATGCAAATAATTTCATAGATACTTAGAACTTAAGAAAAAAATGTATAAAAATTAATATTTTATGTTTCTGAAGAGTTATCCAAGAGTTTCTGTTAAGTATCTTAAGAGTTTCTGTTAAGTTTCGAAACATTTTTTCGCATTTCCAAAACATTTTTTCAAATTTTTAAAATAACTTTCGTACCCGTCCTGAAAACCTATTTCCGGAAAAATGTGCTTCCGCCCCCAAAACAAGTTTCGTGCAACTATGGATGCAACTCAATTGATAATTTAGTTTATAAGCAATGTTTTCGGAGTTCCTTTTTTTTTTTTTTCAAGTGTACCATTTTATTATTAAATATTATAGCATGTCGTGTGACTTGTGTCGCCATGGAAAGGAGAGAAGAGATCAGTACCCAATATTTCACGTAAGATCATCCCAACTAGCAGACCAGTTATTTGATGAACCAAACCCTTTGACTGAAATGATATGAAGCTCTACGCTTGATAATTTGTTGAAAAATTAATAATTATTTCTTAGGGCTTTGAGAAACATATTTCCCCATAAATTATATCAATCTGTATCGATAATAAAAGGTGTGGAGGGGATTTTTTGTAAGTCTCAATTCACATAACGAACCTTCAAGGTAAATACCAGAAAGCCTATAAGAGCAAAAGATGGTGAGAATACGTCGACCCTCTTTGGGTCGATAACACTCCGAAGATTAAGTTAGACAAGCTTAATTTCAATGAATCGGAAGAAAAAAAATCTATTCTAGCTCTTAATTGTGCATACCTTATTTATAGCCTTCGGGGGTCCTACTCTTTCTAAGAGTTGCTTCTTTTAGCCCTTTCCTTTTAGGAATTTGCCTCTTCCGAGGTGATTGTCAATCTTTTAGAGTCCTTTTCTTATTTGGATTGGAGTTCTTTGACCCCTTGAGTCTTTCTTGGCTTTTAAGTTAACTCTGTTTGATATCAAGTTCATACCTGCTAGGTCGGCCCAGCGCCTAATTTGTGTTTGGCAGATCGAGCCTGTCTCCATACAGGCTGACCCACTCATCTTAGTGGGCTTGCTTACTTTCATACGATACGAGCCTTTTAGCCCACAATTGCCCCTAACCTTTGTTCCTTTTTGGCTGGACTTAGGGATAAGGTTTATATTTGGCTAGCTATCATAATCAAATTTTGACTTGATTAGATCGTGGGGCATCCTTCGCCTATTTGCTCGTGCAATTGGAGAGCCAGAAATACGTTAAACATCGGTGCGACCTTTCGACAGAGATACAATGATGATGGTTCATCGTTTCTTGAAACGACGTTGCTCTTCACATACTAGCCTTTCTATACTTAGGAATTTTTTGAAAGCTCTTTTCTTTTAGCCAACCTGCCAGAATAAGCATGCCCTCAGAATTTTTTTTAAGCTCTTTTCTTTTCTTTTACTTAATTTTTTATATGGCTCTCTTCAAACTGACCTGCTAGACCTTGGCAGGACTAAGTTCAAACACTTAGTTTTATTTTGGCTCTATTTGAGCCAATCTCCTAGATTTAGGCAAGACTAAGCACTTTGCTTAGATTTTTTTCTTTGGCTCTCTTTGAGGTGACCTGCCAGACTTAGACAGGACTAAGCTCTTCGCTTAGTTTTCTTCCTCGCTCTCTTTAATCCGACCTACCAAACTTAGGCAAGACTAAGTTCTTCGCTTAGTTTCCTTCTTAACTCTTTTTAAGCCGACTTGCCAGACTTAGGCATGAATAAGCCCTTCGCTTAGATGTTTTCTTTGGCCCTCTTTAGGCCGACCTGCCAAACTTAGGTAGGACTAAGCTCTTCGCTTATATTTTTTCTTTGGCCCTCTTTAGGCCAACCTACCCTCTTTAGGTAGGACTAAGCGTTTGAAAACTTAGATTTTCTCTAGCCCTCTTTAACCCGACTTACCAGACTAAAGCAGGACTAAGTGTTTGAACACTTAGTTTTTTTTTTTTTTTTTACTTCCTTCGAGCTGACTTGCCTAAGGCAGGACTAAGCTCTTCGTTTAGTTTTTTTCTTTGGCCCTCTTTAGGCCGACCTACCCTCTTTAGGTAGGACTAAATGTTTTAGATTTTCTTTGACCGTTTTAGGCCGACCTGCCAAACTTAGGCAGGACTAAGCGCTTCGCTTAGTTTTTTTCTTTGGCCCTCTTTAGGCCGACCTACCCTCTTTAGGTAGGACTAAATGTTTTAGACTTTCTTTGACCGTTTTTAGGCCGACTTGCCAAACTTAGGCAGGACTAAGCTCTTCACTAAGTTTTCTTCTTGGCTCTTTTAAAGCCGATTTTTCTTAAGAAATTATTCTAGGCAATGAAAATAAATTTATACCAAGAAAACTTGATTAACTAATATTAAGCAAAAGATCTAAGCAAGACTGATCCAGTTAAGAGGCCTACAAGTAGGTCCCAAACATAGTCGTGGTTAATGAGACTCAAGATTCATTAATCCTCTTTAGAGTTAAAATCTAACAGGTTGCTAGTGTTCGTACCAGCGTCCCAATCTTACGCATCCCAATTCACAACCCTGTCTACGCGCAGGTATGGAGCTTAATCAGGAAGAGTAGATTTTGAAAATACTCTTTGTAGGAATATATATACAATTATAATCAATACCCTTATCAAAAATTCTAGGTAAATGTATCCTTATTTGCAAATCAGTCTATACATACATTCCAGATACGTTTAAGAATATTGTTTTCAAAGATATTCAAGAACAAGAATATATCAACAGTTAAAATCAACTCTCGTATCAGTGATCTAGTTCACATCCATTCCTAGACTATGTTCTAGATGATAATCAGGAGAAATTGTTTTCAAAAGTATTCAAGAGTAAGAAAATAAATCTTGGTTTAAGATCTTGAAATCTTTAAAAATATATGATTATCTTGAATCTCTACTCGTAACCTACTTACCTTTTCAATCCATGCCAAGAAAAGATCTAGCAGCTTAAAGCCATAAGAAAGCACATGAAAATTATATTAAAAGCTTGCATCAATTGAAAGAACATCAAACCTTGAATATAAAAACTAAACGATTACAAAAGTTAGAGTTCTTGAAAGGTAAAAATGTCGTTTTTAAAACTACACGTACTCTTAAACTAAATTTTGTAGTCTAATTAAGACTCCTCTTCTTTTTAAATGACTTAGTTCAGATAAGGCGACTTAGTTCAGATAAGGCAGAATGTGATTTTTCGCCACGCCATTCGCAGGGGTGTCTAAACAGGCATTCATATGAGTTTGGTCTAGTCATCCGCAACGGTGTCCGAACGGGGAGGTCTTCTGTAAGGCCGTCCAAACGGGGTGTCCCAATCCGTCCGCAAGGGCATTCGAACTTCTAGCTTCTAGATTCTTCTCGCCTATTGTGCCATATTGCTCCTTTTTTTCTTCCAGCTCATCCTAGAAACCTGCAAAATGTAATTAGACCTTAGTAGCACAATTTAGAGTTAGTTATACTAGTTATGTTTCTAAATTATGGTCAACATTGGAAGAAAGATGGGACATTATATGCAATTCTAAGGCGTAGTCACATTCCACAACTTAATCTTTGCAAGCCCCTAGCAAATCAATTCAAGAGACCCTCAATTTTGGCAAATTGAGTGATGAATGTGTAATTATAAGCAATTAACATGCCACCTATAATTTACCAATCTCACCTTTTCGAAGTATACTCGTATCTAAACATAACAGCGCACATTTATTAGAATTATGTCATAACTTGCTAATTTCATATACAAGTACAACTCACAATTCAATTAAGTGTCATCTAAATAAGTGTATCATGCAGCTTTGATTTCAACACCTTACTATGAATTCACTCACAAAAATAGAACACACAAGGTTTCTCTCTTAAGTTATGCTTACAAAGAGTAATCGCGATGATCAAACGAGCATAACTTATAAGTTGAAAAATGCAACAGATATGTGGGGTGAATTGGCATAGCTCTAAGAAAGGTATTCAATTGCTTTAAACATCCAGAATATCAACATAAACTCTACATTTCTAACATGAAACTATGCACATTCTAGTTACTTAGGACTTGTTCAAGTCATAAAGTACTAAGATAGAGATTGAATCAATGAAACTGTTTAGATAATAAAATGTATAATATTGATGCCATCTAGACATACTTGTTGGTTGCCATTCTTTTTTCTACTTTTTCTTTTCATCTCAACCTTCCTTGACTATTCAAATTCCTTTTTTTTTTTTTTTTTGCACAAGATAACATCTTTGTTGAAGTATTTGCTTCCCTTTTTGCCATCCCCTACTAAAGATTTTCTTTTCTCTTTTGCAAAGGTCATACTCTTCAAATGATCATAACTTTACACGTAATAAGGTTAGTACTTACAAATAAAACCAATGGCTCTACAAGGCTTACAAAAAAAGGCATACACATGAAGAACTCTGTGGTTTAAGGTTACAATGATGGCCTAAGGTCATTCATAGAAGTGCACAGTATCAAGTTTTCTTAAGAGTTTCATGCATTGATATCCCTTCCGTTTAAACAATTGAACTCAAAGCAATACTTAATAGAGCTATTGAAAGGATATACACAAAAAGGTTATAAAGGAGTTAATGTAAAACTTTGCAGCAATGTAAGGCTCAATCCTAATCGAGCAATAATCTCCATTGTCTTTAGATACACTATTTAAAATTCAAGTAATAGAAATCACTTATTGCACTAGTACATTCAAGTAATCAACCTATTTAGCAATTTCTCAACATGTGCTATAGTAATGTAAAAACATAGTATCTCAATAATAGTAAAGAAAGACTTATTGCAAATCACAAGTATAAACTGCTAACTATCACTAATATTCACTTCAGCACAGACATCCTTTATCCATTCCAAATAATAGAGGTAAAAAAAATATTTTACTTACAGACCGTTTACCATTACCCGAAAGGATGAGTCATGTGTGCTAGTAATCCCACCAATCTCTGGGGTAATCACAAAACAAAACAAACAGCACAAGGGAGCGAACTAACTCCTCCACAATCAAAGCATACATAACCAAGCTATATCCATAAGATCAAAGATAAAGAAGTAAACTAGCTCCTCCACAGTTAAAGTAAACATCTATGTATGTATATATCTAAGTATGATGTCCATGAAAACAAAAGGAACCATCCTTGCCTATGCTTCAAATCGCCACATTGTGACGAACAATCTGAGCCCTAATCAAAACATCTTCAAAATACTATATACTAACATCCATACTGACAAAAGAGAGTTTTAAATCATAGAAATATAAAAAAAATGTAAATAGATCTAAACTCTCAGAATCTCTCTCTCACTCATCTATTTTTTTCAACCTCAAAAATTTTCTAAGTGTCAATGTCGTTTGCAAGCCCGTTCGAATGGGCAGAGAGGTTTTGCCTAAAATGTTTTTCAAAAATTTTCAAAGTGTTACCCCCATTCGCAGGGCTGTTCGATTGGCCAGTGGCCAACCCAACCCATCCGATAGGGCGTCTGAACAGGCAAAGAGCAACAATTCTTCGATCTTCAAAAATTTTCTAAGGCAAGTATCTATCCTTTAGGGCGTCTGGATGGGCAAAGGCAAAATTTTTTTGCATTTTGAATTTTTTTTCTAAGTATGGAGTCCGTATTACCCCTTGTGCTAAAAAAAAACTAAGTGTGGCCACTTCCCGAACACAGAAAAGGGAAAGATTACAATAAAACCACATCTAAACAAGGATGACAAAACAACGAAAGAATGAAGAAAATAAAGAAAAAAAAATAGAATCAATCCTAACCCCTCCCCCAAACTTGAAGCTAAATGTTGAGTTGCCTTATTTTTGGTAGGTTGATTGATAAAGTTGCTTTTCCCATAATTAGTTTCTCTAAAGATTGTCACACCAACGCCAATTGCAAGATTCACCGGCAATGGCGCTAAAAATTGATCACTCCACAATAGTGCAATTTATATCCACTAGTGTAATTTATATCTGCCAGTGTACGGTTGCGATGCAATAATAATATCTCGGTAAGTCCAAGGTCGAACCACTGGAAAAATGGATGGAATATAGTAAAACTCACTTTGGGAAAGTAGAACTTCTAAGAAAAACAACTCTAAAATGTAAAGGAAAAAACAAATTTGAGATTTGATTTGAGAGATTATTCTAGGCAAATGAAAATAAATGTATACTAAGAAAGCTTGATTAACTAATAAAAAGCAAAAAGTCTTGGCAGGACTGATCCAGTTAATAGGCCTATAAGTAAGTCCCCAAGATAGTCTTGATTAATAAGACTTCAGATTCATTAGTCCTCTTTAGAGTTAAAATCTAACAAGTTGCTAGTGTTCATACTAGGGTCCCATTCTTACGCATCTCAGTTCGCAACCCTGTCTACGTGCAGGTATGGAACTTAATCAAGAATAGTAGATTTTGAAAATACTCTTTTTAGGAATATATATATACAATTATAATCAATACCCTTATTAGAAATTCTAGGTATATATATCCCTGCTTGCAAATCACTCTATACATACATTCCAGATATGTTTAAGAATATTGTTTTTGAAAATATTCAAGAACAATAATATATCAACAATTAAAATCAACTCTCGTATCAGTGATCTAGTTCACATCCATTCCTAGCCTATGTTCTAGATGATAATAAGGAGAAATCGTTTTCAAAAGTATTCAAGTGCAAGAAATTAAATCTTGGTTCAAGATCTTGAAATCTTGAAAATATATGACTATCCTGAATCTCTACCCGTAACCTACTTAACTTTTCAATCCATGCCAATAAAAGATCTAGCAACTTAAATCCATAAGAAAGCACATGAAAATCATATTAAAAGCTTGCAACAATTGAAAGAACATCCAATCTTGAATATAAAAACTGAATGATTGCAAAAGTTAGGGTTCTTGAAAGGTAAAAAGGTCATTTTTAAAACTACTCCAACTCTTAAACTAAATTCTATAGTCTAATTAGGACTCCTTTTTATTTTAAATGACTCAGTTCGGATACGGTAGAATCTGATTTTCTGTCAGGCCATTCGCAAGGGCATCTAAACAGGCATTTGGACGAGTTTGGTCCAATTTTCCACAACGGCGTCCGAACTAGGAGGTTTTCTGCAAGGCCGTCTGAACGGGATGTCCCAATCTGTCCGCAAGGGCATCTGAACGAACAGAGAACTTCCACCTTACAGATTCTTCTCGCCTATTGTACTGTTTTGCTCCTTTTTTTCCTCCAGCCCATCCTAGAAACCTGCAAAATGCAATTAGATCTCAATAGCACAATTTAGAGTTAGTTATACCAGTTATGACTCTAAATTAGGGCCAACATTGAAAGAAAGATGGGTTATTATATGTAATTCTAGCGCGTAATCACACCCCCCAACTTAACCTTTGCTAGCCCCTAGCTAATCAATTCAAGAGACCCTCAATTCTGGTAAACTGGGTGATGAATCAATAATCATGATTAATTAACATGCCACCTACAATTTACCAATCTCACCTTTTCCAAGTATGCTTGTATCTAAACATAACAGTGCACATTTATTAGAATTACGTCATAACCTGTTAATTTCATGTACAAGTACAACTCACAATTCAATTAAGTGTCATCCAAATAAGTGTATCATGCAGCCTTGATTTCAACACCTTATTGGGAATTCATTCACAAAAATAGAACACACAGGGTTTCTCTCTCAAGTTATGCTTACAAAGAGTAGTCGCGATAATCAAACGAGCATAACTTATAAGTTGAAAAATGCAACAGATATATGGAGTGAATTGGCGTAACTCTATAAAAGGTATTCAATTGTTTCAAACATCCACAATATTAGCATAAACTTTACATTTCCAACCTGAAACTGTACACACTCTAGTCACTTAAGACTTGTTCAGGTCATAAAGTAATAAGATAGAGATTGAGTCAATGAAACTGTCTAGATAATAAATTGTATAATATTGATGGCTTCCAGACATACTTGTCGGTTCCCATTCTTTTTCCTTACTTTTTCTTTTCAACTCAACCTTCCTTGACTATTCAAATTCTTTTTTTTTTTGCACAAGATAACCTCTTTGTTGAAGTCTTTGCTTCCATTTTTGCCATCTTCTACTAAAGATTTTTCTTTTCTCTTTTGTGAAGGCCATACTCTGCAAATGATCATAACCTTACACGTAACAAGGTCAGCGTGCATGTGACATTCATGCATTCATTATAAGAATTTAATTTAATTAAGCATGGATTAGCCTTATCAAGGTGCTTAATTAGCATGGTTTAATGTTCATAATTTTCTAGCATTTTCTCTTGTAATTAAACTCGATTAATTAGTGTTAATCAAGTAATTACATTTACCTACTTAGTCACAGTGGTGCTTATTAGTGTGTCTTGTGAGGGTGACACCCAGGCGTGCGCATGTGTGTGCCATGTGTTGCATTGGATATAAAGATGTATCTATTTGTTTTGATTTGAATAAGTGATAGAAGAAAGAGAAGAGAGGAGCTTGTTAGAGATTGAGGAGCTTGTTAGAAATTTGATTGTTTTAAGAGAAAGTAAAAGAAAAAGAGAGAGAGAAGGGAAGAAAAGAAGAAAAGCTAGAAAATGTGACTTGTGCAATCTTTACCCTTGGTAAAAAATGACATCTTATGTCTTATTCTTTTCATTTATGTTAGAAATCTTCTTTAAAAAATTCCATGTTAATGATTTATACTTTAAATCCTATATTAGGAGAGAAAGAGGAATTTGAAATGGTTTGGGACTGAAATTCACATACTGTAGTCAACACTGTCACACTTTAAAAAAATAGTAATAACTCTCTCTAGGAAGCTTTAAGACTTGTTCCTTTTGATTCTTTAGAAACTAGACTCGTATATATTTCTATTGATATAAGGCTTGTAACCTAGATCATTGTAAATTGATTCAAATTTCAGTTTAAAGTTACCTTAAAAATGATGTCTGCAATATTCATTTTCAAATTATTTGGCTTTTATTCAAGTGGGTGTATCTCCTTGACCCGAAGTCCATTTTAGACCTATGACCTATCAATTTAAAGTTCTTCAAGTCTACTTTCTAATGACATTAATTTTAGTAATAGATTCTTACCATTCTAAAAGATATGAGGGAAAGAGTACGCATTTGTTAAGGTGTTCACTATCGGGTAATCTATATTTTGGGTTTCTTGTCACTTTAAATAGATCCTTAGCTACTTTAAAACATGTGAATGAGATTAGGAGCTCTTTAACTTGGAATGAGTGAGTTTTGCATGCATGTGCATTCCATGTGCATTGATGATAATGCATATGTGTGAAAAATGGACTTTGCATCTCAATGCATGAATATGAGAATGTGAATCCATTATTCCTTGCATCATGTATTTTGACTTGTTTTAGGTCAAGAAAGTCATTTGCCCACTTCAGCTTTGTCTAAGGATTAGTGAGAACTAGAGTTATGAGGCAGTTGGTGTAAGGTGAGTACATGGAATTATATGAACTAAAAATTTAACTATACTATGAATATGAATCTTATGTTTCTTTACTGAAATGGAATGGTTTTATTTATGAAAGTGGCTTTGTAAAATATTATAGTTATTGGATCAAGTAACTTTTCTTAAATGTAATGATGGATTCATGCTATTATAACCTTGGTGCTTGGCTTTTGGGCTTCATAGGAAAGTGTGTTTGCCTTGCTTTCGGGCTTAATAGGAAAGTGTATGCCTCGCTTCCAGGCTTAATGGGGGGAGGATCCCTACCATTGGGAAAATAATGAATGGCCCCCGACTCTGCCAATATTAATAGTTGAGCCTATAATCAGGGTAATAATACTGTCATAACTTTGGTTGAAGGTTATCAACTGTTGGCTAGGTGGAATGAGTTTGTTAAACCCAAAATGGATTTTTATTACAGTTTGATTTCGAGGCAATTATATTTCATTTATAAATCAAATTATATCCTTATTATGGATGATTTCTATTCAATTGTTCTTCAAAAAAGTTATTTGAATTTAATCTTAATCCATAACTATTTTACTTATTTTCTATTTATATGGTTCCAATATGCTCACTATGCACGTGGTTAGCTTACCCATTTTATGGAAACACATCTTAAGTGTGTAGCAGTAGAAGTGGTCCACTGAGCAACTGGAGTTTTAGAGAGGTGGAGTTTTGTGAGTAGTGCTTAATGTATATTTTTTCATCTTGTAATGAGATGTTTGGTACATTATTATACATATGTTGTGGGTTGATGTTTCAAAGTGTGATACCTTGATGTTTTGTAACTGAGATTAGTGATGTCTTGATAAGTGTATTACAGTAGGTTAATATCTAGCAGTGTTTTGTCTTTTCATTTTATTTTTAATTAGATTATTTGTTTTGGTTATATGTGGGTGTTAGCAAGTTTTTGTCACGTACCATTTTAGGGGCAGTATTATTTAACCACTTGGAATGGGGCGTGACAATGCAACTCCAGCATCAGCCTCCGAGTGCTCCTCCTCTGACGAATTATAACTCCCAAGAAATCTACATATCCTATTGGTGGAAAGGGGGAATTGAACAATAGGTCTCTAGCTCTGTCAACTCTTGACACATACTGGTAAAACCAATATCGATGGTCTTCTGTCTCAGTCGGCTTTGGGCCAAAGGATCTATCAGCATCTACGTGGCGGTGCAAGAAAGCCCATATAGCCATAACCCTCTCTAAAAACTCCTTTGAAATCACTACACCAAAAGTCTAGCTAAACTCTATTGCTAGTGCCAAAAAGGAATATCTTAGTCACTACCCAACTGGCAAAGAACTCGGATCCTGAAGAAAGGGGCAATCCCCTGTAGTCTCGCTAGTGGCACAAACACCATCTTGGAGGTACGCGCTCTCAAACAATCCTAGTTGCATAAACCAATGTACCACATGACTATATTGGGCTTTCTACCCTGAAGATTCACAGTCCACTCCTCAATGGTACCCGAAAAATCCTTGTCATCTATAGCAGCTCGCTGAGCCTCAACCAAAGGGCATATATGATCCACCTCAAGAAACTAGATATACCAGGTCAAGGGGGCCTAAAACAAATGGCCAACTGTCCATAGCTGAAAGAGAGTAGCGTAGCCTCAAGATCAAAGATTGGTACCCTAAAAGAGGTGAGTAAACCTGACATATGTCTCCCCACAACCATAGGAGCTTAGGAATGCCCATTACAAATCAGAGGGAGGAGGGCACACAAGCAGCCGCCAATCATCCATCATCCCGCAAGAATACAGGGGTGTTGAGAATAAGTAAGGCCAAGGCATTTATCTTGAAGAATGGCCAATTTGGGTGAGTGTGCCAGTCGCCATGGTAAGCCTCCTTGCCATCAGTAGATTCATATCAGGCTAGCAGGAAGTTCAGTAGAATATAAGGAAAAAGTGAAAGAGAACTTGATGTGGGAACTACCTGATGAAGGCCCAATTGAACTAAGATGGTAGTAATAAATCTATTGGGCAAGAGAGGTCCGACAACACCAGAAGAACTATCCTTGAAATCTATAAGACAATTGTACTCCTGAGGTGTAGAAGTCATTTTGCACTCCCTAAACCTGAAAAGACTTAAATCAGGTTACCAAAAAGAGGTAACCGCCTCGATGAGCCCTAGGATCAGCTGCACCGTGAGAAGGGAGGTGATAAGACCAAAAGCTTTGCAAAAGATCTCCTACTGACCAGGAGAATACCCATCATACCAAGCCCTTAGACGTGCCAATAAGCCATCATCTCAAGCATCAGCCATCTTGAGATCAGGATAGAACAAAAGTATCAGTAAGCAGGTATATGCAAAGAAAAGAAAAATGAAAACAAAGAGAGCAAGAAAGAAAAATATACAAGAGAATGCATAAAAAAATAGAGTTGAAAAAAAGAAAGAAAGGAAAGAAGAGAGAGAAAGAAAGTCTGAAACTAGCTTCTAGTCGTGCCCCTTTCACTCCTAAATCATTTTCAAAAGAGGACCCCAAAAGATTTCAAATCACAATCAAGGCTTTCTAACTTTTTTCCTTTAAAAAGTTCATTAAAATCCAATCAAAGTTTTTCTAACTTTTTCCTTCAAAAAGTCCATTCAAATCAAATCAAGGTTTTATAAACTTTTACCCTTTAAAAAGTTTCAATTCAAGATTTTCTAAACTTTTATCCTTCAAAAAGTCTCACAATCTAGGTTTTAAAACTTCTATCCTTCAAACAATTTCAATTCAAAGTTTTTTAAACTTTTACCCTTCAAAAATTTTTAATTCAAGGTTTTCTAAACTTTTATCCTTTAAAAATTTTCACAATCTAGATTAAAAACTTTTATCCTTTAAAAAGTTTCCTTTCAAGGATTTTAAAACTTTTATCCTTCAAAAAGTTTCAATTTAAGGTGTTCTAAACTTTTACCCTTTAAAAAGTTTCAATTCAAGGTTTTCTAAACTTTTATCCTTTAAAAATTTTCACAATCTAGATTAAAAACTTTTATCCTTTAAAAAGTTTCCTTTCAAGGATTTTAAAACTTTTATCCTTCAAAAAGTTTCAATTTAAGGTTTTCTAACTTTTACCCTTTAAAAAGTTTCAATTCAAGGTTTTCTAAACTTTTATCCTTCATAAAGTTCCACAATCTAGGTTTTAAAACTTTTCTCTTTCAAAAAGTTTCCATTCAAGGTTTTCAAAACTTTTATCCTTCAAAAAGTTTTTGGTCAGATTTTTTAAACTTTTATCCTTAAAAAAGCTCTAATTTAAGGTTTTCTAAACTTTTGCCTTCAAAATGTTGCAACTCTTCAATTTTCTAAAACTTTTTGTTTAAAAAACAAAGTTCAAGTTCTAATCAAACTCCCAGTTTCCTAGGCTTTCTCAATTAAAAGCCCCATTTAAAAATCCTTAATGCTTCACAAAGGGGCCCCGGTTCCAAATATCCCTCCACTCATCACCTTGTAACTCACAAATGGTCCAAGGATCCCACCAAAGGCTTCGTGAGCCTCAAAGTCAAATCACAAAAATGTCCACAAGCTCACACACAACCACCAAGCATGATTCTATCTCCCACAATCCACAAACGCTAAATAAACACAAACAATCCATTCAATCTTCCAATTTTCAATTTTTTGAGGGATTTCCCAATTTTTAAATTTTTTTTAAATATTCCAAAATACTCAAAAGGGGCCATACAATTTTCCAAAAATATCCCACAATTTTTCTAACCACAAACCAACCACTTTCATGATTTTTTTTTTCTAATTTCACATATTTTTCTAATTTTCAAAAAATCAAAAATTCAAAAATTTTCAGAAAATCACAAAACTTCTCATGGTTATTCAAAATATTTTTCTTAGACAACACAAAAATTTGGTAAGAAAACGTAATACCCAGAGCTGTAGGAGCAAATTCCCAATTATAGTAGGAACCTCTTTTACATAAACATGCATATTCATCAAAACCCACCCAAACCATCTTCAAAATGCAAAAATGATTCCATAAACATGTTCAAAACAGTTCACAACATTGATTGTGACTATTCATATGCATCAATCGGACATCTATGCAAAGAAATCGACACAAAATAAAAAACTCACTTTTTGGAGTTCTCTAGCCAAGTTTTATTCTACGACGACAATGAATTTTTTCAGCAACCTTCCGGCATCTCAAAAGTCTCTCTCAGTAATGCCCAAGCAAAATCTCTCAAAAAATCCCTGAGACAAGTTGTAAAAATCATCCAAACCTGCGTGAGAAATACTAAAACTTGCGGTTGTTGGGGTTTTAAAATCCCAGGCTGGCTAGGCACCACTAGCAGAGGCACAAAGGCAATTTTATGCTTGATGCTACTCCTAGTGGCACCAAGGGCAAATTTTGGCCGCCTTGCCCCTTTTTCCCGCCAAATCCAGTTTTGAATGCATTTGAGCATTGAAATTTTAAAATTCAAACCCCAAGGTCTCAAAATTCATAAACTTTGGTCCCTCCAATCGCCTTATAGACAACATGAGACCTTTACTTTATCATTTTTTTGTCTTTAACAAGAGAAGATAGAAAAAGAGGGGTATTTGTATGCACCCTATTTTTGCCCGCTTGGCGATCTCCGACCCGATTGGACTCACCTTCACACACCACAGGCACATTTAGACTCAAATCAACCCTTCGAAACCCCAACCTAGTCCACTAGTCGCTTCTTGGGCCCGTCGGGTCCACTTGAAGCAAAATGACCGAAATACCCTTAAGGCATCACCCAGTCCAATTCCAACTGGCACGCTCTTCGAGAGGGTACCTAAGTCCTCAAAGCGATAAGTCCACCCCTTCCAAGATTGTCCCAGACAATCCAGCATGCTCAGAGTGCCCTTCAAACCAATTTCAAACCTCTTATGGTGACTCTTAGTCAAAATGACTATTTTACCCCCTAGCACCTTATTGCCCTTGTCAACCACACTAGCTTTGGGTATCAAACCGTAAGTCCCCAAGGTACTCCCATGAGTATCCCATATCTCCAAATCTCATTCTAGTCAATTATGGGCCTATTCTGAGGTCTCTTGATTCAAATGACTATTTTACCCTTGGTGGGCCAATCACCTTGTTCAACCACGCTGGCTCTGGGTATCAACCCGGTAATCCTCTAGAACACTCTTAGTAGTGTTTCTAGCCTTTGAATCCTCTCATGGTCAACACTGGACCCACCTATTCTGTACTTGCCAGTTTAAATGACCGTTTTGCCCCTAGCAGATCAGTCATCCCTTTCAACCACACCGGTTTTAGGTACTAATCCGGTAAACCTCCTGGGCGCTCCCACTAGTATCCCCAACCTCCAAGTGCCATCCCGGTATATTTTTGGCCCATTCCAGTATTTCTCGATCCAAATGACCATTTTATTCCTAATGGATCGGTCATCTTTTTTAACCATTTTGGCCTTGGGTATCAAACAGGTAACTCTCGGGGTGCTCTCAAATGCCTTTATTCTTTTTCTAGCTGGGCCCCGCAGCTCGACAGCTTTCTAGATCAAACCATAGCTACTGACAGTGGAGGTAGGCCAAAAAATGGCTTAGTAGTGGCGCCCAGATCTTTTCTTTACAGCCCAAACTAAATCAAATCTTTTAGATCATTTTCATATCAAGGTGGTGCCACTGTTAGTGGTGCCTAGCCAAAAAATGGCTAGGTGGCACTTCTAGTGGCGCCACCTCCTTAACTTTTGCCTATAAATACAGTGCACCCTCAAGCGTATTCTAGATCCAAAAAATTGCAAAGAAACATTACCTCTCTCAAGACAGGCCCCAAAATCCTCTTAAAACCCTAGCTCTCTCCAAGGTTCAAGCCTCCTTAGCCTATACACTATAAACCCTAGCCCCCGAGCACCAATTGAGGTCATCTTCAGCCCTTTCAATCCAAGGCGAAGTCTCTGTAGAGGCTTGAAGGAGGTTCAAAGATAAGGTAAGGTTTCTCTTTAGATTTTGTAAACACCTCCCCCCACCCCCCCCCCCCCCCCCCCCCCCCCCTCACTTCCCCCTCCTAGTCCACTTGGACTATTATTTCTTTTAATCCATATCTTCTACCCCCTCTTCTTACATTCTTGGAACAGGAGGACCTTAGGTCCATGCCTAGGGGAAGCTTTGGGGAGATCACTATAAGCACCCTATTTTTGACCGCTCGGCAGTCTACGCTCTGTCTAGACTTGTACTCAAGTCAATATGGACATATTCCAATCGAAACCAACTCTCTAAGTATAAATCCCGTTTGTAAATTGCTTTGCGGGCCCCACTGGGCCCAAAGAGAAGCAAAATGACCAAAATGCCCTTAGGGGCATTATCCTTTTCATATTCTAAATCAGGCGTGTCTTTCCAAAGACGATAAGTCCCCTTTCTAATTCCAATTCCAATTCCAATCCCTCTCTCGAGACAGTTGATTCCTCGAGACGGTAAATCTACTCCAATCAGGAGTGTCTTTCCGAAGACGATAAGACTCCTTTCCAATTCCAATCCCTCTCTCGAGACAGTTGATTCCTCGAGACGGTAAATCTACTCTAATTAGGCACGTCTTTCCGAAAATGATAAGACCCCTTTCCAATTCCAATCCCTCTCTCGAGACAGTTTATTCCTTAAGACGGTCCGGCGCCTTTTTCAAAGGAAATCTCTTTAAAACAGTAAGTCCCATTAAACCTGTCAACCGGGACGAGACCCCAAGTCCCCTAGATGGTATAACGGTCCACCTTTGGCGTCTGCTAGCCTGCCAATGTAGAAATGTCCGTTTAGGCATGCCTTCCGAGAAAATTGACTTCTCAGGCGCTAAGTCCCTTTAGCAGGTTCCCAAGATCAGGCAGTCTCGGGAATGATCGCGAACCGTCAGAGTAGTGGAAATACTCGCAAACATCTCAACCATCAGAGTAGCGAAAATACTCGCAAACAGGTCGATATAGGAAATTGCCAACAACCCCCTATATCACACGACCGCCATCAGAGTGGCGGAAACACTCAAAACCCAGGTCAACACCAGTACCTACTGGCCCACTTCGGTGAAAAATGACCAAACTGCTCCTTGGGCTTTTTTCAACACGTTTCTCGAGAACACACCATGAGTCTTCAGAACGGTAAGTATAACCTTCCAAGATTGTTGTAAAAGAAATCCGGCATGATTAGGTGTTTTCTAGTCAGTTTCGAGCCAATTTCGAGACTTTTCGGTCAAGATGACCATTTTGCCCCTAGGCATTCGAATGCCCCGAGAACCACACCGGCTCTGGGTATCAAACCGGTAACCTCCAAAGAATGCTTCTTATAGTTTTCTCAACTTTTCTTTATCTTTCCAGATCATTTCGAGTCAATTCTGGCAAACTCGGTACAAAATGACCGTTTTGCCCCTAGAGGGCCAGTTGCCTTTTCCGACCACACCGGCTCTGGGTATCAAACTGGTAACTTCCCAAGAATGATTTTATAGTATTCTCAACCTTTCTTTATCCTTTCGGATCATTCCGAGTCAGTTCTGGCAAACCTGGTACAAAATGACCGTTTTGCCCCTAGAGGGCCAGTCGCCTTTTCCAACCACACCGGCTCTGGGTATCAAACTAGCAACCTTTGGGAACATTCTCAATAATGTTTCCAAATCTTGAGTTTTCTTCCAGGACAGTCTGAGTCCGACACGGCAGCTTCCCGATCCGATTGACCGTTTTGCCCCTAAAGGCTCGGTCAATTCTTCCGACGCATCTTATCCTAATTTTTCAAGTCAAATACCTTTGGGACACTATTCTAAGTGTTCCTGCTCTTTTCTGGCCTTCCGGGTCATTCCCAACCTCTTCAAATCATTCCCGGACTTTCCGGAGTCACTCCTAGTGAAGCCAGGCTAAAAATTACATGGTAGTCACTAGTACAGGCGCCCAAATCTAGTCAAAGATACGTTGCTTGCTGACTTACAAACTTTCCTAACTGGCTAGTGCCACAGGTAGTGGCGCTAAGCCAAGAATTGGCCTGGCGCCACTAGGAGTGGCGCCAAGAGGAAAATTGGCCTGGCGCCACTGCAACAGGCGCCAGGTTTATCCCATCTCTATAAATACAAAGCCTCCTCTAGCGTGAAAGAGGTCCGCAAACTCAGTCTAAAAATCCTATATTTCGATATACAGAGCTCGCACACTTCCAAAACCCTAGTTCCTTTAGGTTTTCCAAACCCTAGCCACTATACACTAAACCCTAGCCTCCTATACACTCATACACACTCCTATACACTTACACACTAGCCTCCAACCCTCCTTTGAAGAGTTGAAGTGCTACAAACTGAAGCCTTGAAGATTGAAGACAAACTCTTGAAGATTGAAGATGAAGATCAAGACGAAGACCGAAGAAAAGCAAGGCGCGCAAAACAAACAAGATACAAGGTAGGCTTGCATTTTACATTTCTGCACTTCCCCTCTCTCTCTTCTCTTTCCTAACCCACTTGGGTTTTCTTTATTTTAATCCCTCATCTCTTTCCCCCCCTTTTTTTGCATGCTTGAAACAAGGGGATTCCTGGTCCATGTGTAGGATTAGACTATTGGAGGGTCACCGTGTCGGGGGCTTTCCTTTAGGCTAACCGGAGACCACGTGGGTTCGACCCCCTTGATTATGTGGTGAAGCCTCAACCTTGTATGTTCACGACCCCAAACTTGAATTGTGCATATCATTATTTTGCATCTCTCCAAAATCGTTTTCAAACTCATTTTCAAAGTTTGCATTAAACTTGTTTTCAAAATCGCATCAAAATCTCCTTTTTCAAAACTTGTTTTCAAAATCATAATCCTTGGGTGATTCTAGCCTTTCCATGGCTAGGGTTGCTTTAGGAAAGTGTTACATTTAAAGTGACTTTCATGGTCCATATTTTCAAACCTTTGTTATTTTCAAAACCACTTTTCTAAAGTGGTTCTTGCCCTCTTATGGTTAGAATTGCTTTAGGAATGTGAGACATTTTTATACCTTCTAAAAACTCTCTTTTCAAAAGTCTCATTTCCCAAAAATCTCTTTTTCAACATACTTTCCTAAAACTCTCATTTCCAAAGTTTGTTTTCAAAAATTCCTTCCAAAAATCTATTTTTTCAAAACTCCCTTTTTCAACTCCTTTCCGAAATCCTCTCCCCAAAATCCACTTTCTAAAAACGCTCCCTAAAAATCTTTCTAATAAACTCTCTCCAACAATCTTTTTCCAAAAATCTTTCTAAAAACTCTCTTCCCAAAATCTTTCTTCTAGAAACTCTTCTCTAGGATTTTCCTTCTAAAATCTTCGTTTCTAAAAATGCACTTTCCAAAAATCTATTTTCCTGATGCCTAAATCAAGCCCTAGAACTCACGATTAGGAAACCCTAATTTTCTTCCCAAAAACATGGTTTTCAAAGTTGCCTTAAAACCTAGGTTTCCAAAACCTATTTCTACGTCAAAACTATAGCCTTCTAAATCTAGGGTTTCTAAAACTTCCCCTTTCCCAAATCCTTGTTAAATCAAATCTTCCCTTTAAGAAACCAAATCAAATCTTCCCGTTTAGGAAACTAGATCTTATCTTCCGTTTTTGGAAACAAAATCAAACCTTCCCTTTTAGAAACAATATCCAATCCCTTCAAAATCCAAATCTTTCCTAATTCAAATCCTTCCTAATTCCCTACTTTCTTAAATCTTACATTTTCAAAACTTGAATATAAAAATATTTTCTAAATTTTAAAACTTAACTTCCACATCTTTCCTAATTCTACCTTTTCCTAATTCTACCCCATTTCAAATCTTAACTTTCCAAATCTAGATTTTCTAATCTTTCCTAAATCTAAACCTTTCCTAATCTCAAGATTTTCTAAATCCTAAACTTTTTAAAGTTCAAATCTTTCCAAATTCAAAGCTTTCTAAATTCAAAACTTTCTTAAGTTAAATCTTTTTAAACTTTCTTAAGTTAAATCTTTTTAAACTTCCTAAATCTTTTTAAAACTCTAAACTTTCCTAAAACTTCAAATCTTTTCAAATCTAAAACTTTGTTATTCTCAAAACTTTCTTATTTTCAAAAATTTCTTATTTTCAAAACCTTTCCTATTTCAAAACCTTTCTTAAAATGAAACTTTCTTAATTCAAACCTTTTCTAAATCTTTCCTAATTTAAAATCTTTCTAAAATTCTAAGTTTCCCAAAATCAAAACTTTCTTAACTTGAAACTTTCCAAATTCTAGACCTTTCTTAAACTAAACTTTTCCTAATTCAAAACATTTCTAAATTCAACATTTCCTATTTCAAAACCTTTCTTACAACAAAACTTTCCAATTTCAAAACTTTCCTAAACCTAAAACTTTCCTAAGTTGAGATTTTCCCAAATTGACAACTTTCTTAATTCAAAATTTTCCCAAGTTGAAACTTTTCTAATTCCAAAACTTTTCTAAAATGGCACTTTCCTAATATGAATATTTCCTAAATTCCAAGTTTCCTAATCTTCTAAGTCCCATATTCAAGTCAATTCTTTTTCAAAATCTTTCTAAGTCAAATCCGATCCTTCTTTTCGAAGTCTTTAAGTCTAGGTTTCCTAAAACCAAGTTTTCTGAAGTCAAGTCTTTTCAAATCTTCCAATCAAAGTTCAATCTCTCAATCTTCCAATCCAATTTTCAATTCAATCTCTTTATTCTAATCATATCTTCTATTTTCAATCGGACTCTTGTCCGAACTACGACTGACCTGATTCCTCCAAAAGGATACGTAGGCAACCCTCATAAGTGCGGTCACAACATTTTTCAAATCTCAAATTCCACAACATTTTTTAACTTTCTATTTCTATAACTTCTTTCCAATCTCCAATCTTACGATTTTCTTCAAGTTTCCAATTCCATGATCTATTTCTATTTTCAATCTTCAATTTCAATTTCCAAAATCTTTTGTCCAAATTCAAACTTCTATCTCTTTCTTTTCAAATCAAACTAAATCAACTTATTTTCAAATCTATTTTCAAATCAAGTCTCTTTTCTTGCACTTGCATATCATGCATCATGATAGTTTTTAAACATTATTTTTCTAAAGTGGATAGCATTGAACATATGTTAATTAAAGACTCTCATAGGTGAATTTAGGGTAGATTGACATGTAGGTAGCGAAAGGGCAGGGTAGGGTGATGGCTTAGTGCGTCTTCCCTATACGTAGCCAACCTTCGAACCTAGGATCACTTTTTTCAAAAGACAAAAAACGGAGTTATTTTCAAAAAGGGCTAAATGTTTTTTAAAGGTTGCCAAACAACCTATTTTTCTGGAAAAACCCACTCTTGAGGAGATGTTTTCAAAATTATTTTCAAAAACACTAAATGTAGTCTTCGGATTATTCTTAGTTTTTAGGTGACCTAACTCACCTTAATCAAGTTAGGTGGCGACTCCAAATCTTTTTCAAAAGCCCTTTATTCAAATCAATTTTTCAATTCAAACTTAGTCGCACTCATTCTTCTAGGAGGGTGAGTTCTAACGAGAGAGTATAGCATTTTTCCCGCTTGTGTGTGTATTCCTCGAGTGCGAAAAATTTGGGCGCGACAGCTGGTGACTCCACTAGGGACACTTAAAGGGTTAGGCCGTAGTCATGTCTGTCGCACTCAGATTTTTTGCACTCGAGGAATACTCACCCAAGCGGGAAAAATGTTGTACTCTCTCGTTAGAACTCACCCTCCTAGAAGAATGAGTGCTACTAGGTTTGAATTGAAAAACTGGTTTGAATAAAGGGCTTTTGAAAAAATATTCGGAGTCGCCACCTAACTTGATTAAGGTGAGTTAGGTCACCTACAAACTAAGCATAACCCGAAAACTACACTTAGGGATTTTGGAAAAACAATTTTGAAAATATCTCCTCGAGAGAGGGTTTTTAAGAAAACAGGTTGTTTGGCAACCTTTTGAAAACATTTAGCTATTTTTGAAAAATAACTCCTTTTGGTCTTTGAAAACAATGATTCTAGGTTCGGAGGTTGGTTACGTGTAGGGAAGACGCACTAAGCTATCACCCTACCCTGCCCTTTCGATACCTATATGTCAATCTACCCTAGATTCACCTATGAGAGTCTTTAACTAACTAATGGTTCAATCCTATCCACTTTGAAAAACAAAGCTTGAAAAGAAACTAACATGATGCATGAGATGCAAGTGCAAAATAAGAGAAAATTGGAGAATAGATTTGGAAATAAATTTGAAAAGAATATGATTTGAAAATAGATTTAAAGAAATGGAATTGAAATTGGAAAGTTTGAAAATTTGGAAATAAAAATTTAAAAATAGAAATTTTGAAATTGAAATTTGAGATTTGAAAAGATTTTGAAAACCACACCCATGAGGGTGGAATTGAAAGTTTGAAAAGTATTGTGACCGCACCTATGAAGGTTGCCTACGTATCCCTTTGGGGGAATCAGGTCAGTCGTAGTTTGGACCGGAGTCCGATTGAAAATAGAAGAGTTGATTTGAAGAATGAGATTGAATTAGAAATTGAAAGTAGAAGATTGAGAGATTGAACTTTGAATGGAGGATTAGAATTTGGAATTTTGGAATTGAAAAGATTGAATTTTGATTTGAAAAGATCGAACTTGGAAGAGAGAGATTTAGACTTATTTTGAAAAGGCGAAGGTTTAGGAAACCTAGACTTAGGAAAGATAGGAGACCTAGGAAAAACTTGAGATTAAGGAAGATTGGATTGGAATGTTGAATGTGGAAGATTTGGAAAGATTTGGAAACTTGGAATTTAGGAAAGATTTAGATTAGGGAGGTTTCGAATTAGGAAAATGTTATTTTTGGAAAGTTTCAAATTAAGAAAGTTTTGAATTAGGAAAGTTTTGAAATTGGAAAGTTTCGAGTTTAGAAAGTTTTCGAAAAGGAAAGGTTTTCAGATTAGGAAAGTTCCCAAATTAGGAAAGTTTTGAAAATTGAAAAGTTTTGAATTTAGAAATGTTTTGAAAAAGGGAAGTTTTGAATTTGGCAAGCTTTGAAAACAAGGAAGTTTTGAAAATAAAAAAGTTTCATTTTAGGAAAGGTTTGAAAAAGGAAAGCTTTCAGTTTAGAAAATGTTTGAATTAAGAAAGTTTTGAGTTTAGAAAAGCCTTAGATTTAGAAAGATTTTAAAGTTTTGGAAAGTTTAGAATTTGGAGAGATTTAGATTTAGAAAGATTTAACTTGAAAAAATTTCAAATTTAGAAAGTTTTGAATTTAGAAAGATTTGAAATTTAGAAAGGTCAAGATTTAGAAAGTCTTAGAGTTTTAGAAAATCTTGAGATTAGGAAAGGTTTGAGTTTAGGAAAAGTTTGAAAACTTGAAATTGGAAAGTTAAGATTTGGAAAGGGGGTTAAATTACGAAAGGGTTGAATTAGGAAAGATTTGAGAATTGAGTTTTAAAACTTAGGAAAGATTTTTATGTTCAAGTTTTGGAAACTTAAGATTTAAGAAAGTGAAAGATTAGGAAGGATTTGAATTAGAAAAGAGTTGGATTTTAAAACTTAAGGAAAGATTTGAAGTTTAGGTTTAGGAAACTTATGGTCTAGGAAGGTAGGAAATTAGGAAGGAGTTGAACTAGGAAAGGTTTAGTATTTGTTTCAAAAAATGGAGGATTGAATCTAGTTTCCTAAACGGATAGATTAGATTTGGTTTCCTAAAAGGAAGATTTGATTTTACATGGATTTGGAAAGGAGATTCTAAAAGCCCTAGATTTGGAAAATCATAGTTTTGACGTAGAAAAGAGGTTTTGGAAACCTAGGTTTGGGGCAAAGTTTGAAAATCATGTTTTTGGAAAGAAAATTAGGGTTTCCTAATTGGGGGCTCTAAGGCTTGACTTGGGCTCTAAGGAAAGAGTTTTTAGAAAGTGTGTTTTTGGAAACATAGATTTTGGGAAGAAAAATCCTAGAGGGGAGTTTTCTAGAAGGAAGATTTTTGGAAAGAGAGTTTTTTAGAAAGATTTTTGGAAGGAGATTGTAGGAGAGAGTTTTTTAGGAAAGTGAATTTAGGAAGTGTTTTTAGAAAGCGAATTTTGAGGTGAAAGAGGTTTTGGAGAGGAGTTGAAAAAGAGAGTTTTGAAAAATAGATTTTGGAAGGGAGTTTTTGAAAACAATTTTGAAGAGGAGAGTTTTAAGAAAGTATGTTGAAAAAAAAGATTTTTAGGAAGAGATTTTTGAAGAGAGTTTTTTGGAAAGTATGAAAACGTCTCACTTTTCTAAAGCGATTCTAACCATAAGAGGGCTAGAACCACTTTAAGAAAGTGGTTTTGGGAAACAATAAGATTTGAAAATTTAGACAAAAAATGTCACTTTTAATGTAACACTTTTCTAAAGCAACCCTAGCCATGGAAAGGCTAGAATCACCCTAGAATTGTGGTTTTGAAAACAAGGTTTTGAAAAAGCGATTTTGATGCAATTTTGAAAACAAGTTTGAAAACGTTTTGAAAAACAACTTTGAAAACGAATTTTGGAAGATGCAAGACTATGATATGCACAATGCAATTTGGAGTCGTGAACATACAAGGTTAAGGCTTCACCACATAATCAAGGGGGCTGGACCCACGTGGTCTTTGGTTAGACTAGAAGAAAGCCCCCGACACGGTGACTCTCCAATAGCCCAATCCTACATATGGACCGGGAGTCCCCTTGTTTCAAGCATGCAAAGAAAGGGGGGGAAAGAGATGGGGGATTAAAATAGAGAAAACCCAAGTGGGTTAGGAGAGAGAAGAGAGAGGGGGGAAGTGTGAAAATTTAAATAGGAAACCTACCGTATGTCTTGTTTATTTTGCTCGCCGTGCAGTCTGCGGTCTTCAGTCTTCGTCTTGATCTTCACCTTCAGTCTTCAAGAGTTGTCTTCAAGCTTTTGATGGCAGCTCTTCAAGTCTTCAAAGGATGGTTGAAGGCTAGTGTATGAGTGTATGGGGGAATGTATAAGTGTATAGGAGACTAGGGTTTGTGTATGGTGGCTAGGGTTTGAAGAACCTAAGGAAACTAGAGTTTTAGAGGTGCTCGAGCTCTTTATATCAAAATATAGGATTTTTAGGTTAAGTTTGCAGACCCTTTTCACGTCGAATGAGGCTCTGTATTTATAGAGATTGAACAAACCTGGCGCCTGTTGCAATGGCGCTAGGGCAAAATTTCTCTTGGCGCCACTACTAGTGGCGCCAGCCAGTTAGGAAACTTTATAAGTCGGCAAGCAACGTATCTTTGACTAGATTTAGGTGCCTATACTAGTGACTACCATGCAATCTTTAGCCTAGCTTCACTAGGAGTGACTCCGGAAAGTTAGGGAATGATTTGGACGAGCCGAGAATTACCCGGAAGGCCAGAAAGGAGCAGGAACACTTAAAATAGTGTCCTGGAGGTATTTGACATAAAAAGTGAGGGTAAGATGTGTCGGAAAGATTGACCGGGCCTTTAGTGGCAAAACGATCACTCGAACCGGGAAACTACCGGGACAGACTCGGATTGTCCCGGAAGAAGACTTGGGATCTGGGAACATTATTCAGAATGTTCCCGGAGGTTGCCGGTTTGATTCCCAGAGCCGGCGTGGTTGGAAAAGAAAACCGGCCCATTAGGGGCAAAACGGTCATTTTGTACCGTCTTTGCCGGAACTGACTCGGAATGATCCGGAAAGGTAAAGGAAGATTGAGAGCACTATTAAAAGTATTCTCGGGACATTATCGGTTTGATACCCAGAGCCGGTGTGGTCGAAGAAGGAGACCGGCCCTCCAGGGGCAAAACGGTCATTTTGTACCGTGTTGGCCGGAACTGACTCAGAATGATCCAGAAAGGTAAAGGAAGGTTGAGAATACTATAAAAAGTATTCTTGGGACATTACCGATTTGATACCCAAAGCCGGTGTGGTTCCCGGAGCATTCGGATGCCTAGGGGCAAAATGGTCATCTTGACCGGAAAGTCTCGGAAAAGGTCCAAAGGACAGTTTGGTCATTTTTTACCAAAGTGGGTTAACAAACACTGGTGTTGACCTAGGCTTTGAGTGTTTTCGCCACTCTAACGGCGGTCATCGTGATACAGGGGTTTGTTGCCAATTCCCTATATCGACCTATTTGTGAGTATTTCCGCTACTCTAACGGTTTTGTGAGTAGTTTCGCTACTTGGACCGTCTCGAGGAATAAACTGTCTCGAGAGAGGGATTGGAAGGGGACTTACCATCTTCGAAGAGACGTGCCTGGATTGGAACCGTCTCGAGGAATAAACTGTCTCGAGAGAGGGATTGGAATTGGAAAGGAAAGGACAATGCCCCTAAGGGCATTTTGGTCATTTTGCCTCTATTTGGTGCCTGACAGGCCCGCGAAGCGATGGAAAGACGGAATTTGGACCTGGAGAATTGGATTCGATAGGAATATGCCCACAATAACTTGAAAACAAGTCTGGACGGAGTGTAGACTGCTGAGCGGTCAAAAATGGGGTGCTTACAATGTCTCTTTACCCTTCACCCATGTAGAGTCTTCAATTAACTTGATTCAATCTTATTGACTTTAAATTTTCAAAACCAAATTTTCAAAATTGTTTGAAAAAAAAAATGCATTTATTTATATTATCTTATATTATGTTTGTCATCCACATACTAACACTTGCATCTTTGTTTTGTAGGTACACATTTTGTTTAAATTTTATTAATTGCTACGCATGAATATGATGAACAAGATGAATGGGAGTTGTTGGGCTCTTTCCTCCACTTTTAACAATCACACACAAACTACATGTGCACCTGTATTCTTCATACTTACATTATTATCCTGATGTGACCTTTCTAGTTAGAAAGAGGGAACGGTATATTGGTTGTGGGCAAGATACTGTGTCAGTTTCTTCGCCTACGGCCTCTTGATGGTTCCCCCGCTCGGATCACCAACCGATCATGGCACCACCTCGGGGAGTGGGCCTAGGTTTGAAGATCCGGGGACCGAGCCTTTTTAGGACGCATTAGTCAACCCTCAATCTCATACTCATATAGACACCATACATAGCTGAACCTCACCCGGATTTAAGACCCGAGCACTGTTTTCAAAAGCACGGAGGGAAGGGCGACTGCTCTTACCTTCATTTATACCTGCTTATTCCTGTTGTTATAATTCTTACTATTATAATGACTATTTAACTGCTCATGCATGCACGTTTACCTTGTTAGTGCATTCTCTTTCTTTATACTCTTTGCATACGCATATTCATACATTCAATATTCCATGTCAAGACAAGAGTTCCAAGTAACTCAAGTCACTGCATTCTTATGCACATGATCAACCCGTTGAGAGTGACACCAAGGTCACTCTCCCTTACATTAAACATACCCAAACCCTAAGGGTTCTCACGTAACCCTAAAGACTCATGGCATGCATACCAATCCATTCCATAAGAGGGGCCCCAATCCCTCTATGCTCACGAAGATAGGGTTGCTATGAAGACAAGGGGCAACCAATCAGTAAGGTCTCTCAACGACCTCCTCGACATCAAATCCAAGGAAGGCGAATCCGAAGACTCAAGAGTAGTTTAGGTCTCTCCTTTGTAAAATTAGATAGGTGGAAGTCCAAAGGAAAATGTTGCCCCTCCCCTATTAAAATGTATTTCAATTCTTTTGTATCTTAAATCCAAAATTTAATGTACTTCTTTACTTTTATGAATGAATGCATGGATGGCTGAAGGTTCTTACCTGACGGTAAGGTATCCGCATGTAGGGGCAAATCCCTTATCTCTAAAAGTGGGCCAATACATCATGATTAGTTTCCCTCCTAAAGAGGGGCACCCTAGGACATGCATTGCATAAAGTTCTCTAAAAATTAGAAACTAATTTGCAACTTGTGTTCTTGTCTTTTTGTCTTTTCCTTTTTCTTTACAGATGTCACCCTGTACTGAGTCAACATTACTCTAAAAAAGGGGCAACATCCACATAGGGATCCCATTATCACCTGGCAAAGAGCATCATTAATGGCTGCTAACCTTGAAGAATCCTCGCAAGTCTCTCGAGAGGAAGTCAATGAAATGAGGACTAAGATGGATGAGATGCTCAAACTCATTCAAACTATGGTCATGGAGGATGCTACTGCGGTCCCGTCATCATCTATGACTTCATCCAAGGACCCTGAACTCGCTAATCCAAGGATCATGCTTCAGTCTAACAATGCTGGGAAGACTAAGGAAGATGCCAAAGGGGTCAACACTGAAGAAGAAGAGACCATATTGCTTTCACCTGTCATAAAGAAGGCCCTCCCCAACCCTCTCAGTTTGAAAATCCAAGGGTAGGAAGATTTGTTGCGAAGTCTCCATGGCCACGATACTTACGGGTTTACTTCCTATGATGAGCTTTGTTTCTTCCGTGACCACCCGAGACCTGTTAGGTTTAAAATGCCCGACTTCCAAAAATACGACGGTACCGGTAACCCGGTTGCTCATCTTCATCTATATGCTGGAGCACTAAGTGGACATGGCAACGATCCGAAGCTCCTTATGCAGCTATTCTAACACAGTCTCACAGGGTCTACACTACAATGGTTTGCTCGTTTGGACTTAAGGAAGATCATAACTTGGATGGAGCTAGTCAATGCGTTCAAAGCCCAATACCATCACAACATCGACCTCACTTCCAATCGATGGTCCTTGATGACGATGAGCAAGGGTGAGAAGGAGAGCTTTAAAGCATATGCCCTAAGATGGAGGGAGGCTGTTGCACAAGTGAATCCCCCGTTGGAGGAGAAGGAGTATGTACAACTGTTTGTACATACATTTCAAGGTATATTCTATGAGAAGCTCTGCACAAGTGTGGAAAAAAGCTTCTCCGAGCTCATCATGCAGGGAGAGATGATAGAAAACAGCCTCAAGACAGGAAGAATTACAGATCCCTATACCAAGACTGGAGAAAATATCACCAACATAACAAAAAAGGTGGCTACTATAAGGGGCACGATCAAGAAGGAAAGTGAAGTGTCCTCTATTCTGCCTAGCCAACCACCCCAATACCGACCCCCGCTACAAACACCCCCAGTCCTACCCTTACCCACCTTGACCATACCTGTTCCAACCCCTAACTATGGTCCCGCTGGGGCACGACCCAACTTTAATAGACCTACTTGATGTTTCCGTACCTTCGACGCCTTAGCTTGCACCCAAACCGAGGCTTGCCATAGCCTTCTGAAGAACAACATCTTGAAGCCCGACCTTTAATACCGCTCTTACATGTGAATACCATTCAGGAGGCCAGGGGCATGACACCGAAAGCTGCTTTGCTCTCAAGCACAAAATCCAAGACTTGATCGACAATAAGACCATTGATCTGCAGCCGGTAAAACCCGCTCTTGCTGCCAATGTGACCACTAACCCTCTGCCGGATCACACCATTAATATGATACTAGTAGAAATGAAAGGCAAGCGAGAGTTCGACGAGCTCAGAGCGGAAGGTTATGAGGACGATTGGGACGCTGATGGAAAAGATGACTCAGAGGAGGATCTCCCATTGTGCCCGATTTATCTCTATAACCCTAATGAGGTGCCTGATGCTTCTAACTGGCCCATTGAGGAGCCAGTATTTCTGGAAGATGAGATGACCAAGAATACGGCTGTTGATGGATAAGGTGCTGAATTTCTACATCCAAAATATGCCGCGGCCAAACGAAACTTACTAGAAAGCCCTTGGCCCGCAACTGAGTATAACTATGAAGACATGGGCTGGGAGCTAAAGGAGTCAAGAAAGCAGATGGAGCCATTCGAGTTGGAAGGCGGTGAACTAGCCACCCTGTTTACAGAAGAACCCATTGCAAAGAAAAAGAAGGAGGCTGACAACTGCACCAGTAACATTAACATCTCTGGAGCTCTAGGAGAATCCTTTGCCTGTCTCGCCTTGGCCGAGGATCTAGGTCGTAAATGGAGCATCGAAGATGTGGGAATTGTTCCAAGACCTTATTGAAAAAGGAGTCCCTTCAAAAGCGTATAAGAGAGGGGTGTTTTCACCCACTGTCTTTCTATTCCTTTTACTTCCTGTTTTTAAATTAATGCTTACATTTTCTTATTGCTTAAGAATTCTATGCTTTCCATAAGAAATGATAATAATAATAATCAAACAATAGTCTTTTATTCCATCACAGTTGTCTTATCTTCTCTTGGGAATGGTGGCTACTTTCTATACAAGGGGCATAGTATATCTTATAGAATGATTCAATTTGAAGGGATGATAGCATGAGTTAACCACTCACCAAATAATTAGCTTTCGAGAAAGAGAGAGAGGATAAGGATGAGTGAGGATACTACCCAAAGGCAGCACTTGCAAGACTCTGAAGCTAAGCGATGTGTGGTTAGTTTATCAAAATGAAGAGGAGCCATCTTTCACTTCCCCACATATAAATAAAAGAATAAATAACTAAATAAATAAACAAATGTGCTCATATTCCCTTTGCTTAACCCCTAGAGCCTCACAACAAACGAAGTTTTCTTCGTCAACTCCGATTCAAGACTGTCCTCCCCACACTGGGGTAGACAATAGTTGAGAACTCTAGGAGTGGTGTCCACCTCTATCATGCTAGAATAGTGTCTAAAGCTCCATGGATCAAGTAATCTAATTCAAAGTGAAGAGAGGTCCTCATTTCATTTCCCATACAGTCAAAAGCAACCCCTTGCCAAACCTGTTAAGCCATCTATCCTTTTCCCGAGAAAACCCCAACCTAGGGATCATCGCCCACATTGGATAGATTGAACTGCCAAGGAAAAGGCCTAAGGAAAAAGGGTCGAAGAATTATTCATTTCATGAAGAAATAGAAAGAAAAAGCAAAGGAAAGGAGTTGCCAAGGGTCAAGAGGCCAAGAAAAAAAAAATTAAATAAATAAATATCCTTTAAGGAAATGCCTAAGAAAATCATGATTGAGTCATCTTCAAAAGCATAATAAGAGGATCGAAAGAAAAGAAAGTCATGCTTATCTCAAAAAGCATATAGAAAAGGTGAAAAAACAAGGTCATTTTCACCCTGAGAAGTCATGTAAAAAGCAAGGAGGAAATTCAAAGATGATCCTAGGTTACAAAGGAACCCAGTAGAAATAATAAGTTCGAGCCTTTATCCTTTCTTGCAAAACCCTGAAACTATGGCTTACATTATAACCCTATTAAAGTCCACTCTAATTGAAAATGGATTGCTTGATCTAAATGAGCTGGATATGATGTCAAAGCTAAAGAAGGACGTTAACCCTACTAAAAATCAGTCAAGGATGGTATGGATCTAAACCCTACTGAAAACAACATCGAATTTGAGCCTATATATTCCATTGTTTCTAAAACCCCATAACCTAGCCTATATTACGGTCCCAAGGAAAGTCTCCTCAGATTGAAAGGACTGGCCACTTATCGCTCCGCAAAATGTCAGGCAAGCTGCTGCTAAAACCCAGAGAGTCGAGAGTTTCAGCTCAGTAACCCCATACACTAACCTCGAGACAGAGAGCCGGAGGTGATCAAAAGGTTGAGAAAGGTGCGAAGTGCTATCATCTAGTCAAGGTAGGGTTAAGCCAGAAGAGAGGCTAAATCCCCAAAGAGGAGGCAGTTACCATTCCCAAGACTACAAGTCTAATAGCACCCTGTGTCATTCTATTAACATATTTCTAACCTGTGCATATGTTAAAAAAAAAAATAAAAAATTCAGCATGGGCTTTGCACACATAAGATATAACTCCCTGTAGAAATAGAAGTCATCAACATCAACTCATGTAATAGATACATAACATCATCATCCACCATCTGCATCTGATCATATACTTAGCTGAAAAGATCATAAATATCTTTGTCTCTCCATGCATCTGAATACCATAAATATTCATTTTTGTACAAAATATCAAAATAAAACTGTCTAACATAAATACAACTCAGGGACAAGGGGCAAAAGAAAATCAGAGTCTCCACAAGGGGCATCTATCACAAGTCAAAGTCGATATCATCTGGATCAAAATCTCCGAAACCTGGTATCGGAGGAGGTGGATAATTACTCAAAGCACCACCATCCTGCAGGGAAGATATAATAGAAATTAGCTGCATACAAAAAGAACTAAGCAACAACAGAGCAAGAAGAAGCAAAGAAAGAATAAAATACCCCTTACCACCCAGTTGAGATAACCGAGTCGTCAAGGAAGCTACCTTGGCCTGGTACTGATCCCGCTCCATTTGGTACTGATCTCTCTGGTCTCTCACAGCAGTAAACTCAGCCTGGGGCACATATCCTCCGGCTCGGCACCACAAGTCAACCACCTCCTGGCCAACAGCGTACCCGCCGACTACTACCTCAAATAGGGTGAAGGCACCGACCGAATGAGCCCCAAAGTGTGCAGTATAATCTGTATCGGGAGGAAGCAAAACTCGACACCTGGCTTATGTTCCTGATAAGGGATAGGCACTCCCGCCACCAGGGCTCCAAACATATACTCCGGTGGAGCTCTTGCTGATCGGAACTCCTCATGAAACTGCCGCCAGTGTCGCTCTCCAAGATAGGACTCCTAAGTGTCATCACTGAGAAAAGTAGCTCTCGACAGGGACAACGGGACCAAATACTAGACTGTCTCACAATGGACTGATCCAATGAAGGGCTGCCAGGTCAGATCCCTCGCCTTAATCAGCTCCAGGTTAGCCCGGAGCGTCACAAAATCGGTAATCTCCGATCGTTGGGCTACCCAGTCACGAGCCTACCTCAAAGCACGAGGATAGAGGTCATCCTCAACAACTGCAGGGCGACAAACAAGAAGGTACTCGTAGCTCCACCAAACGAGGAGAGGCCAAAAACTAGTCATGCTGCCCCAACGGGAAGAAGTCCGGACTCGCATCGACCGAAGAAAGCAGCCAAAGGAGAAGGATCCCCAGTCCAGCTCAGATAAAGCTCCATGATCAGCTACTATACTCACCAAACGACACGGCATGAGTGACTTGTTGTTGTTGCAAAAACAGCTAAAGATGATGTACAAAACAAGTCGCCGTCTCATGATGTCCCACCTGGCGGGCGATGGCTCAGTAGCAAAGGTATGGTCATCCTGACTGATCCAAGAGACTAGGAAGACAGAACGCTCAAGAGGAGGCAAGTCTAGCAGCAAACAGGCCTCGTCCCTACTAACTGACTGCAGGGTGATCCGCCAGCCAACAAAGGAAAGCCCTGTAATAATCTCCTAATCCAAAGGAGTGGGACCTAACTTGAAGCCGACAAAATGAAAGGTCTCGGTCTCCTTGAACCACCTCTCAACAAGTGCCTGTACCAAATGCCGGTTCAGGCGGTTAGCCTGTAATCCCATGAAGGCGCCGAATCCGATCTTCGCCAAGAAGGCACGATATGACGGGGCAGCCCGCTGCATAGTCACAAAGACCTGATGAACGGCCCCTCTGAAAGTTATATGTACCTGCGGAGGGGGCAAGTGCTGTCTGGAGTATACATTGGGATGATAGGCCAAATCCCCGAGTGGTGGGACGTCCGGAATCTACAAATCTCCCAAATCAGCATCTGTCTGCTTATGCCTGGAGGAAGCTCTCCCATAATCGGTCACCTGATCCCGAAGGCTCGGTACCTCCTCCTCGGCACCAATCTCCTCTGCGAAAGCCTGCTCAACTGGGGGAAAGGGGTCGACAGGTGGCCTACTCCCCCGACCACTCTGACTAGATGCTGCCTGCCCAGTAGACCGTCGGCTACCCCTGGACTGGCTAGAGCTGCTAGTGGAATCTGTTTGAGCTGCCTTCCCCGAGCGGCGTCTCCTCTCAGAGCCGTCATCACCTGCATCTGCCATCCTAAAAAGGTAAGCCAAGGTGAGAAATGTTAATATATCAAGTAGATAATGGACATAATAAAGTAAAATGAAATAAACAACTAACACAAACAAAACAAATAAAAGAGTTCGAATGATAAGTCAAAACAAATTTCCTACATACACATTTTGATTTTTCAACTTCAAATCAAATCTCAAGGGTATTCTGTCTTTTTCCTTCAAAAGGATTTTATTTCTAAAAACTTTTTCTAACTCTTTCCCTAATTTCTAAAATTTTTAGCAAAATTTTGTTTGAAAATGACCCCAACAACACCCATGACATCAACACAAAACACAAAACGTGCACTTCACATTGTCACAATCGCATAACATCAGCACCCGTGCACACTTTTCAATTTTTTAAAATTTTCAAAACACATGTTTTATTTTTTAAATAAATCAATAGTTTTCAAAAATGCCTCAAAATTCTTCAAAATCATTTCAAATGTTTTTCAAAAATATTCCTACATTTTTCAAACTTTAAACTCTAAGGAATTTCATCAATTTCTTGAGTTTTCTCATTTTCCTAAATGTTCTAAATATTTTCCTATTTTTCAAAAAATAAAAAATTCACCGAGTTTTCAAAAAATCAGGAAACTTCACACGGTTGTTAAACACATTTTTCTAAGACACATTACATAAAAATCCAGCCAGAAAACCCAATGCCCAAGCCTGTAGGAACAAATTCACTATTCCTACAGAAAACCCTCTTCGCGTAATCATGAAAAGTCACTCAAATTCAATCAAACAATCACCAAAATGCAAAAATAATATCACCATCATGTTCAAAACACATCAAAACATCAATTTCCACTATTCACAAGATTCAAACGAAGTTCTACACATCAAAATGAACAAAATTTGAAAACTCACTTTTTGGAAGTTCTCTGGCGAAATCTTCTCTTCCGGCGACTTTTTCGACGACGTGGTCTCCTTCCGGCAATCACCCGTGGTCTCCAAGAAGTGCTCCTTCAATGTCTAAGTCAGCTTCCTCGCAATGTCTCTCGAATTTGCGAAAACTCTCCAAAATGCCGTAAGTGTTCGAACCAGAAAAATTTATGGTTTTGCTCTTAAGCCTGGCGCCACTAGCAGAGGCGCCAAGCCTTTTTCTGCCAAAGGCGCCACTCCTAGTGGCACTAGTGTCCAATTCTGGGCAGCTTTACCCCCTTTCCCGCCAAATCTCATTTTCAAAGGCCTTTTTGGCCTAATATCCATTTTCGACCCCCTTTATCGGAAGATTCCCAATGTCCGTGCCTCTGACTGCCTCGCGGTCAACGTGGGACTCTTACTTTTATTGTTTTCTATCTTTGACAATCAAAGACAGAAAAAGAAGGGCAACTGTAAGCACCCCATTTTTTACCGCTCGGTAGTCTACGCTCCGTCCAGACTTGTACTCAAATCAATATGGACGTATTCCAATCAAAATCAACTCTCTAAGTCTAAATCCCATCTGTCCATTACTTTGCGGGCCCCATCGGGCCCAAAGAGAAGCAAAATGACCAAAATGCCCTTAGGGGCATTATCCTTTCCATATTTTGAATCAAGCGCGTCTTTTCGAAGACAATAAGTCCCCTTTCTAATTCCAATTCCAATTCCAATCCCTCTCTCGAGATAGTTGATTCCTCGAGACGGTAAATCTACACCAATCAGGCGTGTCTTTCCGAAGACGATAAGACGCCTTTGCAATTCCAATCTCTCTCTCGAGACAGTTGATTCCTCGAAATGGTAAATCTACTCCAATCAGGCGCGTCTTTCCGAAGACGATAAGACCCCTTCCCAATTCCAATCCCTCTCTCGAGAATTGATTCCTTGAGACAGTAAATCTACTCCAATTAGGCCCGTCTTTTTGAAGATGATAAGACCCTTTTCCAATTCCAATCCCTTTCTCGAGACAGTTTATTCCTCGAGATGGTAAATCTACTCCAATCAGGCACGTCTTTTCGAAGACGATAAGACCCCTTTCCAATTCCAATCCCTCTCTCTCGAAAGTTTATTTCTTGAGACGGTCCGACGGGTTTTTCAAAGAAAATCTCTTCAAAACAGTAAGTTCCTTTAAACCTGCCGACCGGGATGAGATCCCAAGTCCCCTAGATGGTAGAACGGTCCACCTTTGGCGCCTGCCAATGTCCGTTTAGGCACGTCTTTTGAGAAAATTGACTTCTCAGGCGCTAAGTCCTTTTAACAGCTTCCCGAGATCAAGCAGTCTCGAGAATGATCGCGAACCGTCAGAGTAGCGGAAATACTCTCAAACATCGAAACTGTCAAAGTAGCAGAAATACTCGCAAACAAGTCAATATTGGGAATTGCCAACAAACCCCTATATCACACGACCGCCGTCAGAGCGGCGGAAACACTCAAAACCCAAGTCAACACCAGTGCCTGCTAGCCCACTTCGGTGAAAAATGACAAAACTGCCCCTTGGGCCTTTTTCAACACATTTCTCGAGAACACACCATGAGTCTTCAGAACGGTAAGTCTAACTTTTCAAGATTGTTGTAAAAGCAATCTGGCATGATTAGGTGCCTTCTAGTCAGTTTCGGGCCAATTCCGAGACTTTTCGGTCAAGATGACTATTTTGCCTCTAAGCATTCGAATGCCTCAGGAACCACACCGGCTCTGGGTATCAAACTGGTAACCTCCCGAGAATGCTTCTTATAGTTTTCTCAAATTTTCTCTATCTTTCCGTATCATTCCGAGTAAATTCCGGCAAACCCGGTACAAAATGACCATTTTGCCCCTAGAGGGGCGGTTGCCTTTTCCCACCACACCGGCTCTGGGTATCAAACTGGTAACTTTTCGAGAATGCTTTTCATAGTATTCTCAACCTTTCTTTATCCTTTCGGATCATTCCGAGTCGCAAACCCGATACAAAATGACCATTTTGCCCCTAGAGGGCCGGTCGCCTTTTCCAACCACACCGGCTCTGGATATCAAACCGGAAAACTTTGGGAACATTCTCAATAATGTTTCCAAATCTCAAGTCTTCTTTCGGGACAGTTCGAGTTCGACCTGGCAGCTTCCTGATCCGATTGACCGTTTTGCCCCTAAAGTCTCGGTTAATCCTTTCGACGCATCGTATCCTCATTTTTCAAGTCAAATACCCTTGGGACACTATTCTAATTGTTCCTGCTCTTCTCCAGCCTTCCGGGTCATTCCCGGCCTCTTCAAATCATTCTTGAACTTTCCTGAGTCACTCCTAATGAAGCTAGGCTAAAAATTGCATGGTAGTCACTAGTATAGGTGCCCAAATCTAGTCAAAGATACATTGCTTGCCGACTTACAAAATTTCCTAACTGGCTAGCGCCACTAGGAGTGGCGCCAAGAGGAAAATTGGCCTGGCGCCACTGCAACAGGAGCCAGGTTTGACCCATCTCTATACATACAGAGCCTCCTCCAGCGTGAAAGAGGTTTGCAAACTTAGTCTAAAAAGCCTATATTTCGATATACAGAGCTCGCACACTCCCAAAACCCTAGTTCCTCTAGGTTTTCCAAACCCTAGCCACCATACACTAAACCCTAGCCTCCTATACACTTATACACACTCCTATACACTTATACACTAGCCTCCAACCCTCCTTTGAAGACTTGAAGTGCTACAAACTGAAGCCTTGAATATTGAAGACAAACTATTGAATATTGAAGACGAAGATCAAGACGAAGACCGAAGAAAAACAAGGCGCGCAAAATAAACAAGACACAAGGTAGGCTTTCATTTTATGTTTCTATAATTCCCCCCTTTCTCTTCTCTCTCCTAACTCACTTGGGTTTTCTCTATTTTAATCTCCCATTTCTTTCCCCCCTTTTCTTTGCATGCTTGAAACAAGCGGCTCCCGGTCCATGTGTAGGATTAGACTATTAGAGGGTCACTGTGTCGGGGGCTTTCCTTTAGGCTAACCGGAGACCACGTGGGTTCGGCCTCCTTGATTATGTGGTGAAGCCTTAATCTTGTATGTTCACGACCCCAAACTTGCATTGTGCATATCATTATTTTGCATTTCTCCAAAATCGTTTTCAAACTCGTTTTCAAAGTTTGCATTAAACTTGGTTTCAAAATTGCATCAAAATCTCCTTTTTCAAAACTTGTTTTCAAAATCACAATCCTTGAGTGATTCTAGCCTTTCCATGGCTAGGGTTGCTTTAGGAAAGTATTATATTTAAAGTGACTTTCATGGACCATATTTTCAAACCTTTGTTATTTTCAAAACCACTTTTCTAAAGTGGTTCTGGCCCTCTTATGGTTAGAATCACTTTAGGAAGGTGAGACATTTTTATACCTTCTAAAAACTCTCTTTTCGAAAGTCTTTTTTCCTAAAAATGTCTTTTTCAACATACTTTCCTAAAACTCTCCTTTCCAAAGTTTGTTTTCAAAAACTCCCTCCAAAAATCTATTTTTTCAAAACTCCCTTTTTTAACTCCTTTTCGAAATCCTCTCCCCAAAATCCACTTTCTAAAACGCTCCCTAAAAATCTTTTCAAAAAACTCTCTCCAACAATCTTTTTCCAAAAATCTTTCTAAAAACTCTTTTCCCAAAATCTTTCTTCTAGAAACACTTCTCTAGGATTTTCCTCTAAAATCTTCGTTTCCAAAAACGCACTTTCCAAAAATTCATTTTCTTGATACCCAAATCAAGCCCTAGAATTCACGATTAGGAAACCCTAATTTTCTTCCCAAAAACATGGTTTTCAAACTTGCCTTAAAACCTAGGTTTCTAAAACCTATTTTCTACGTCAAAACTATAGCCTTCCAAATCTAGGGTTTCTAAAACTTCCCCTTTCCCAAATCCTTGTTAAATTAAATCTTCTCTTTAGGAAACCAAATCAAATCTTCCAATTTAAGAAACTAGATACTATCTTCCGTTTTTTAAAACAAAATCAAACCTTCCCTTTTAGAAACAAAATCCAATCCCTTCAAAATCCAAATCTTTCCTAATTCAAATCCTTCCTAATTCTCTACTTTCTTAAAACTTAAGTTTTCAAAACTTGAACATAAAAATCTTTCCTAAATTAAAACTTAACTTCCACATCTTTCCTAATTCTACCTTTTCCTAATTTTACCCCTTTTTAAATCTTAACTTTCTAAATCTAGGTTTTCCAATCTTTCCTAAATCTAAACATTTCCTAATCTCAAGATTTTCTAAATCCTAAACTTTCTAAATTTCAATCTTTCCAAATTCAAAGCTTTGTAAATTCAAAACTTTCTTAAGTTAAATCTTTTTAAACTTTCTTAATCTTTTTAAAACTCTAAACTTTCCTAAAACTTCAAATCTTTCCAAATCTAAAACTTTCTTATTCTCTAAACGTTCTTATTTTCAAAAGTTTCTTATTTTCAAAACCTTTCCTATTTCAAAACCTTTCTTAAAATGAAACTTTCTTAATTCAAAACTTTCTTAAGTTGAAACTTTCTTAATTCAAACCTTTTCTAAATCTTTCCTAATTTAAAATCTTTCTAAAATTCTAAGTTTCCCAAAATCAAAACTTTCTTAACTTCAAACTTTCCAAATTCTAGACCTTTCTTAAACTAAACTTTTCCTAATTCAAAACATTTCTAAATTCGACATTTCCTATTTCAAAACCTTTCTTACAACAAAACTTTCCAATTTCAAAACTTTCCTAAACCTAAAACTTTTCTAAGTGGAGATTTTCTCAAATTGACAACTTTCTTAATTCGAAACTTTCCCAAGTTGAAACTTTTCTAATTCCAAAACTTTTCTAAAATGACACTTTCCTAATCCGAATATTTCCTAAATTCCAAGTTTCCTAATCTTCTAAGTCACATATTCAAGTCAATTCTTTTTTCAAAATCTTTCCAAGTCAAATCCGATCCTTCTTTTCGAAGTCCTTAAGTTTAGGTTTCCTAAAACCAAGTTTTCCAAAGTCAAGTCTTTTCAAATATTCTAATCAAAGTTCAATCTCTCAATCTTCCAATCCAATTTCCAATTCAATCTCTTTATTCTAATCATATCTTCTATTTTCAATCGGACTTTTGTCCGAACTACGACTGACCTGATTCCTCCAAAAGGATACGTAGGCAACCCTCATGGGTGCGGTCACAACATTTTTCAAATCTCAAATTCCACAAAATTTTTCAAATTTCTATTTGTACAACTTCTTTCCAATCTCTAATCTTACGATTTTCTTCAAGTTTCCAATTCCATGATCTATTTCTATTTTCAATCTTCAATTTCAATTTCCAAAATCTTTTTTCCAAATTCAAACTTCTATCTCTTTCTTTTCAAATCAAATCAAATCAAATTCTTTTCAAATCTATTTCCAAATCAAGTATTTTTTTTTGCACTTGCATATCATGCATCATGATAGTTTTTAAAAATTATTTTTCTAAAGTGGATAGGATTGAACATATGTTAATTAAAAACTCTCATAGGTAAATCTAGGGTAGATTGACATGTAGGTACCGAAAGAGTGGGGTAGGGTGATGGCTTAGTGCGTCTTCCCTACAAGTAACCAATCTTCGAACATAGGATCACTGTTTTCAAAAGACAAAAAACGGAGTTATTTTCAAAAAGGGCTAAATGTTTTCTAAAGGTTGCCAAACAACCTGTTTTTCTTAAAAACCCTCTCTTGAGGAGATGTTTTCAAAATCGTTTTCAAAAATCCTAAGTGTAGTCTTTGGATTATTCTTATTTTTTAAGTGACCTAACTCACCTTAATCAAGTTAGGTGGCGACTCCAAATCTTTTCCAAAAGCCCTTTATTCAAATAAATTTTTCAATTCAAACTTAGTCGCATTCATTCTTATAGAAGGGTGAGTTCTAACAAGAGAGTACAACATTTTTTTCGCTTGTGTGTGTATTCCTCGAGTGCGAAAAATCTGGGCGTGACAATCACCATGTCGAGGATCTTCCTTTGGCCTAACTAATCATGGTGTGGTCTTGAGGCCCCTTGCAATGTGGTGAAGCTTTCAACCTTGCATGTTCATGTCTTTATTGCATTATAATTGTCATGTTCATGCATTATTCATCACCATCAGGTTTTTAAAGCCACCTTCAAAGGCATTTTCCAAAACTACATCCCAAAGTTGCTTTCAAAGCTATTTTCAAACTTATTTTTAAAGAAATCACAACCCTAGGGCAATTCTAGCCTTTTCATGATTATTGTTTCCCTAGGAAGGTGACATATTCAATGAGACTTTCAAAAGTCCAAATTCAGGTTTCAAACCCTAACGTGCTTTCAAATCACAACCTTAAAATGATTCTAACCTTTTCATGGTTAAGGTTGCTTAAGGAAAGTGGGATATTCAAAAAGGCCTCCAAGAGCCACATTAAGGTTTCAAACCCTAACCATTCTTTTTCAAAACCTAATTGTTTTAATCTTGTCCAAATATCAATTTCAAGTGTTTCCCAAAATAAGTACAAGTGTTGTTATCTTGAAGCAAAGGTCGAAATCCTAGAAACTCATGCACTAGGAAACCCTAGCTTTGCACCCTAACCTTCATTCTAGCATTCATTGCATTCAAATTGCATCAAAATGATTTTCAAAGTTTTTGTTGCATCATGTTTTCAAAAAGTGCATAACTTTCTTTAGTTGTTTTTAAAGTGTCATATAAAATCAAAGCTTTTCAAACCAAAGTTTCACATAAAATCATGGAAGATTCACATTTTTCCTTTTTCAATTCAAATCTTTTCTTTTTTTAATTTCAAATCAAATCTTCTATTTTAGGAAACAAATCAAATCTTCTACTTTTGGAAACAAATCAAATCTTTTCATATTTAGCATAAAATCATATCTTTCTTTTTTCACATAAAATCATAGATTTTTCAAATTTTCATTTCAAGTGCATGTATAAAACTACCTTCCAAAACCATGTCCAAACCATTAAGGTCAAACTCTAACCCTAACCCTAAACCTAAACCATATTCCAAAACCACCTTCCAAAATCTTAGGTTAACCTAACCCTAGTTAACCAAACCCTAGGTGGTCCAACCTCAGAGCAACCTAACCCTAGTTGGTCCAACACTAAATCCATCTAACCCTAGTTAACCAAACTTTAGGTGGTCCAACCTTAGGTCAACCTACCTTTAGGTTACCCTAACCCTAGTTGGCCCAACCCTAGGTCAACTTAACCCTAGGTTACCTTAATCCTAGTTTGCCGAATCAAGGTTAGGAGGCTTCAAGATTGTAACCTTGGGACTCTTTTTCAAACTCCAACTCCAACCAAAAAATGTTTTAAAAAGTTCTTTCAAACTTGTCTCGATTCAAAATGGCTAGACACTTGCCATTTTTCAAAAACTATTTCTAAAATGATTTTAAAAACTCACAACCCTAAGGCGATCATAATCCTTTCTTGGTTAGGGTTTTCTAAGGATGATGATACATCAAATGAAACCTATAAGGCCACATTAGGGTTTCAAATCCTAAATGTTTTACAAAACCTTTTTCCAATAACTATTTTCAAACATAACATTCATGAAAGGCCTTTTATGGTTAGGGTTTTCCAAGATCAAATGAGATATTCAAACAAGGGAAGTTTCTAGCTAATCTTTCTAAAAATGCTTTCTAAACTCATGATCTTGAAGAAGTTTAGTTCTTACATAACTAACCTCTCAAAGGCAATGAAATATCAACATACCTTTCGTAAGGTACATATAAAAAAAAAAATGATTTTCAAAAACCTTTTGGAGACAAGTTCACAAGAGCATTTTCAAATCCAAATCCCATTTTCAAGAACCCCCGATCAAGTTTTCAAAAACCTCCAAAACTCTCTCGAGTTATGTTAAAGAACATTTCAAAACCCCTCAAGTTCTATTTCAAAAACACTCCAACATCTAACTTCAAATCAAAACTTTATTGTGTTCAAGTTTCAAAGCATTCCAAGACTCCCACAAGTTCTTTTTCAGTTGGATCTGTGTCCGAACTATAACCAACTTGATTCTCACCAAACAAGATAAGTAGGCAACCTTTATAGGTACAATCATAACTGCTTTTCAAAATCAAATACCCCCTTTTAAAATCCAAACCCAAGTCTCTTTCAAACATTCTTAGCATTGTATCATGCATCATCCATGACAACACCGTTTTCAAAACCCTTTTCAAGTGGACATAGTGAGCCAATTAGGAACCGAAGATTCAAGTGGGTGAAACCTACGGTGAACAGACATGTAGATACCTCAAGGGTAGGGTAGAGTGATAGCCTTCGGTCATCTTCCTGACACGTAACCAACCCCCGAACTTAGGATCACTATTTCAAAGACTAAAATGGAGTCATTTTCTAAAAGGGCTTAAACATTCTCCAAAAGGTTGCCAACCAACCTGTTTTTCTAAAAACCCTCTCTTGAGGAAGTTTTCCAAAACCCTTTTAAAAAATCCTACGTTTAGTCTTTGAGCTTTACTTAGTTTTAGGTGACCTAACACACCTTTATCAAAGTTAGGTGGCCATTCTAAACCTTTTTCAAAAAAGCCCTTAATCAAATCAATCTTAATTTCAAACCTTGTTGCACTTGTCCTCATAGGAGGGTGAGTTCAAAGAGATAAAGTATCGGGTTTCTATTTCGAGTCAAGACCTAGACTCAGGGTAGAAAACTAGGCTGCAACAACAAGGAGATCCACTATCTTCTTTTCTATTTAACATTGTGGCAGAAGCTTTAAATGAACTATTAGGAAGGGCTATTGATTTGAAGATCATAAAAGGCACAAGTTTAGGGTTAAATGGGACTGTGTTATCCTATGTACAATTTGTTGATGACACAATTCTACTTGGTAAAGTAGACATGGAAGAGCTAAGGAACCTAAGGAGAATATTGAGATGCTTTGAGTTACTGTCAGGGTTGAGAATAAATTTTCAAAAACGTGCAGTTACTGGTATGGGGGTGGATAATCATTTATTAATGAATCAGCAGAGATATTTAGATGCAGAATTCATAAACTTCCTATGAAGTGTCTAACACTTTCTATATGAGTAAATCCAAGGAGTGTAAAAGTTTTGGATCCTTTGATTGACAAGTTTGAAGGAAGATTAGCCAACTGGAAGAAAACATACCTATCAATAGGGGGGCAGACTTACACTTCTCAAATCTGCTTTGGCACACATGCCTATTTATTACCTGCCATTGTATAATGCTCCTGAAGAGGTGTGTAATAAAATTAAAAGGATACAAAGAAGATTCCTTTAGGGTGATGAGGAAGGGAAAAAAGTGTATTGTGTGTGTTGGGATAGAGTGTGCAGAAGCATGAGCAAAAGAAGGTTAGGGGTTGTTCCCATTTCAACCTTGAATAGAGCACTAATAGCCAAGTGGTGGTGGAGGTTTGTGTAAGCACCCCATTTTTGCCTGCTCGGCAGTACTCGGTTCGTCCAGATTTGAGTTCAAGTCAAAATGGACATATTCCGATTTAAATAAGTTTTTCAAACATAATCCAGTCAATTGATTGCTTTGCATGGCCATTGGGCCCAAATAGAGGCAAAATGACCAAAGTGCACTTAGGCCATTGTTCGGTCCAATTCTAGTGGGCATGTCTTTTTGAAGACAGCAAGTCCCCATTTTAATTTCAAATCCAATTTCAAGTCCACTTTTAGTTCCAATTAAATTTAGCATGCCTTTCGAGATAGTTGATTCCCTAAGGTGGTAAGTCCATCCTGTCCGGCACGTTTTCTAAGAGACCTTTTTCAAAACGGTAAGTTCCTTCAAACCCATCGACTAGGACAAGACCCTAAGTCCGCGAGATGGTAGAACGGTCCACTTTTGGCGTCTACTAGCCCTCCAATGAAAAAATGTCCGTTTTGGCACATTTTTTGAGAAAGTTAATTTCTCAAGCGCTAAGTCCACCTAGCAATTTCCCGAGATCAGGCAGTCTCTGGAATGATCGCGACCCGTTTGAGTAACAGAAATACTCGTAAACATCACAACCGTCAAAGTGGCGGAAATACTCGTAAACCAGTCGATATAGGGAATTGCCAACAAACCCCTGTGTCATAGGACTGCCGTAAGAGTGACAAAAACACTCAAAACCCAGATCAACACCAGTGTCTACTAGCCCACTATGATGAAAAATGACCAAATCGCCCCTAGGGTCATTTCTGAAACTTTTCTTGAGAAAGTACCTAAGTCCTCAGAATGGTAAGTCCACCCCTTCAGGATTGTCCCAAGGACGATCTAGCATGTTTAAGTGCCTTCCAGTCGGTTTCGAGCCAATTCTGAGACTCTCCGGTCAAAATGACCATTTTGCCCCTAGGCATCCGAACGCCCCGGGAACCACACCGGCTTTAGGTATCAAACCGGTAACCTCCCGGGGATGTTTTTGATAGTATCCCTGGCCTTCCATTATTCTTCTAGATCATTTCGAGTCAGCTCCAGCAAATCCGGTTCAAAATGACTGTTTTACCCCTAGTGGATCGATCGCCTTTTTTTAACCACACCGGCTCTAGATATCAAACCGATAACCTCCTGAAACATTCTAGGTAATGTTTCCAAGCCTTGAGTTTTCTTTCGGGACATTCCAAATCCATCCCAACAGCTTTCTTGCCCGATTGATCGTTTTGGCCCAAATGACTCGGTCAACCCTTCCAACACATCCTGTCATCATTCTTTAAGTTTACTACCCCCAAGACACTATTCTAAGGGTTCCTGTTCCTTTCTGGCCCTTCGGGCCATTCCTGGCCCTTTAAGTCATTCCCAAACCTTCTTGAGTCACTCCTAGTGAAGCTAGTCTAAAAATTGCATGGTAGTCACTAGTACAAGCGCCCAAATCTTTTGAAGATATGTTGCTTGCCGACCTTAAAACTTTCCTAAGTGGCTAGCGCCACTAGTAATGGGGCCAAGCCAAAATTTGGCTTAGTGGCACTCCTAGTGGCGCCAGAAGAAAATTTTGCCTAACGCCACTGCAACAAGTGCCAAGTCAATCTTTTGTCTTTAAATATAAAGCCTCTTCTAGCATGAAAAAGGTTCGCAAATTCAGTCCAAAAACTCTCCTCTTCGATATACACAGTGCGAATCCCTTCCAAACCCTAGTTCTCTTTAAGTTTTCCAAACCCTAGCCTCTACACACCAAACCCTAGCCCCATACACTCACATACACTCATATATACTCATATACTAGCCTCCAAAACCTCCATTAACAACTTGAAGTGCTAAAATTCCGAAGCTCCCAAAGATCCAACGAAGCTCTCGAAGACTGACGCAAAGCAAAATAAGGACCGAAGTAAAGTAAACAAGCAAAACAAAGCGAATAAAAGAAGATTCAAGGTAGGATCTCTATTTTCTTGTATGCTTGAAACAAGAGACTCCCTGGTTCATGTGTAGGATTAGGCTATTGAAAGTCACCATGTTGGGGGCTTTCTCTGAGTCTGAATGGAGACCACGTGGGTTCGACCCCCTTGGTTATGTGGTAAAGCCTTTAATCTTGTATGTTCACGACCCCAACTTGCATTGTGCATATCATGATCATGCATCTCTCCAAAAATTGTTTTCAAACTTGTTTTCAAAACTTGCAACAAAAATCATTTTTAAAACTTGTGTCAAAATCGTTTTCAAAACTTGTGTTAAATTCTTCTTCTTCAAAACTTATTTTCAAAACCACAATCCTAAGGTGATTCTAGCCATTCCATGGTTAGGATTGCTTTAGGGAAGTGTTATATTTAAAGTGACTATTATGGTCCATATTTTCAAATCCTTGTTGTTTTCAAAGCCATAATCCTAGAATGGTTCTAATCCCTCTATGGTTAGAATCGTTTTAGGAAAGTCGAATATTTTTAGATGTTTGCGAACTCCACATTCAAATCATTTTCCAAATTGCTTTTCAAACTTATTTTCCAAAACCTCTTTATGAATCCTCTCCAAAATCTCTTTTCAAATCTACTTTCTAAAAATCTCTTCTCCAATATACTTCCTAAAAACTCTCTCCAATCTCCCTTCCCAAATTGCTTTCTAAAAATTCTTTTCAAAAACTTACTTTCCAAAAAACTCTTTTCCAATGTCGCACCTCGATTTTTGGGTCCAAGGTCCTTTCGGCTCGGAGACAAAAGCACAGAATTTTGTCACTAGAACTTGTCCTCCTAGAAGGATAAGTGCGACTAGGTTTGAATTGAAGATTGGTTTGATTAAGGGTTTCGTAGAAAAATAGAACTCGCCACCTAACTTGATTAAGGTGAGTTAGGTCACCTAAAACTAAGTATTAATCTGAAGATTAAACTTGTGGTTTTTGAAAAAGGTTTTGAAAAACTCCCTTGAGAAATGGTTTTGGAGAAGATAGGTTGTTTGGCAACCTTTGGAAAGTTTTAAGCCCTCTTTGAAAAATAACTCCATTTGGTCTATTGAAAACAGAAATCTATGGTCCAGGGGTTAGTTACGTGTAGGGAAGATATCCTAAGATCATCACCCTACCCCACCCTTTCGGTACCTACATGTCCAATCACCCTCTTATTCACTCACTAGAATAATTGGTTTCCATTGTGCACTATGTATCCACTTTTAGAGTTTTGGAAATAGGGTTTAGTCATCACTTTTTGGATGAATGATGCATGATGCATGTTTTGGAAGAAGTTTGAAAGCATGGGAGTTTTAAAAGGTTTGAGATAGAAACCTGAATTTGATAGGAACTTTTGAAAATGGACTGGAGTTGAAATAGAAGTTATGACCACACCATTTTAGGTTGCCTACGTATCTCATTTGGCGAGAATCAGGTGAATCATAGTTCGAGCAAGAGCCCGATAGAAAATAGGCACATTAGGGCCTTTAGAAGGTTTGAAGACACTTTGGGATCTTTGGAAAAGTTTAAGACACTTTGAGGTCTTCGGAAAAGTTTAAGACACTTAGAGGTCTTCGGAAGTTGAAAACACTTTGTGGTCTTAGAAGTTGAAGATTCTTTGTGGTCTTGGAAGTTTTGACTTGAAATTGGATGATGGAGTATTTTGAAAATGTTTTTAGATCAACTTAAGGGAGTTTTTTTGAAAAATGCTTTGGAATGACTCAAGAGATTTGGAAAGTGTTTATGAGGTCTTGTTTTCGAAAACCTTGGAGGGATGACTTTGGAAGGTTTTGATGAATTAGTTTTTTAAAGTGAATTTTGGAAATGGTGGAATCCTAATATGGACAACCTTAGAGGTTGTTCTTAATATGTCACCTTTCTTTGGGGTTCCTAACTATAAAAGGGCTAGGGATGCCTTAAGTTTGTCACATTTTGAAAATATTTTTGGAAACATCTTGGAGTTGGTTTTTGAAATCTCAAGAGGGTTGAAGGTTTTGGAAAACGTGGGTAATGAGTATAGTTTAAAATTGGAGGATCATTAAAAAATGGTTCATGCGTTGGAACCTTGAAGCATACTAACCTAGATTGGGTTAGCCTATGGTTAGGGATGACCTAAAGTTAAGTTGGACTAGGGTTGACTAACTAGAGTAGGGGTAACCTAAGGTTAAGATGACTTAGGGTTAACTAACTAAGGTTAAGTTAACCTAAGGTGAGTGAACTAGGGTCAAGTTAACCTAGGGTTGGACAACTAGGGTCATGTTAACCTAGGGATGGACAACTATAGTCAAGTTAACCTGGGGTTGGTCAACTAGGGTCGAGTTAACCTAGGGTTGAATTGAAAGATGATTTTGAAATGTTGTTTGATGCACTTTTGGGAAGAGTCTTGAAAAACAAAACATGTTAGGCAATCTTTTTGAGGATCATTTCCATGAAAATTTTGACTCTAGCCAAGAACATGGTTTACATGGTTGGTGTTTGGAGACCATTCTAAGAAAGGTTTTCTCATGGCCATTACAACCATTATTTTGACAAGAGTATAAGGGGTCAAAAATCAACATGATGAAAACTTTTTGAAGCACCATTTTTAATACAAAAATGGAGTGAATGCATTTTTTAAAATCATCTTTGAAAAGGATTTTGAAAACCATTTTCCAAGAAAACCATTCGATCAAGAAAGGGTTCCTATAGCCAAACAAAAGGGAGGCCATTGAAGAGAGGATTCCATGGGCCATTCCAACCACTATACTTAAAAGAATGGAAATCTTAGAAATTAGAGAGCTAGAAAACAATCCTCATACAAGTTAAAATGTCATGATGCCAAAATGAGAGTTAGGGGGTTAGTGGGGGATATTCTAAGGTATGATTTCTAAAGTCTCATCCTAAACTTCAAGGAGCCAACTCTTGGGAACAATTTTTGAAAGAAATATAGAGCTTGGAAATGACAAGGAGCTAAGAGTAATGGAAGCATTGTAGAACATGGTGATAAGCATGAAAATGAAACCAAGCACACAAGACATGATCAAAATAGTAATATGCAAGGGGTCATGATCACATACAAGGCTTTTAGGCTACACCACACAAACAAGGGGCTCCTAGGCCATACCATTTTCAAGTAGGCTAGTGAGAGGTCCCCTTACATGGTGGCTCTCACTTGCTTTCCTCTAGGCATGATCTAAGAGCCCTCTTGGCTCAAGCATGCAAGAAAATGGGGGTTGAAGATGAGGATTAAAATAGAGAATAGCCTAAGTAGGCTAGGAGGGAGAAGAGAAGAGTGGAGAAAGACAAAAGTGTAAAAGGGATACCACATTTTGCCTTCAACATACTTGTAGTCTTCAATGGCTGTCTTGATTAGAACTTGAATGACTTCAAGAAGGCTTGAAGGGTTAGAAGTGAGTGTTTGATGGTGTATTAGGCTTTGTAAGTGAAGTGTATAGGTTTGAGGGTGGTGGAATCTAGCCTAATTGTTGGAAGAGTGGAATATGTATGGAGATTCGAGGTTTTGGAGCTATTTCAGTAGGGGTTCGCATCAATTTTTAGTGCTTGAATATGCAAGGGGGGTCTGGTATTTATAGGCAAAATTTTTTGACACTGGCGTATGTATTACATGGAACCTGTGTAAATTTTACACAGGCACATGTCTTACATGCGTGGGTACTATTCCATTGGGAGAATGCCACGTGGCACGCAGTGTACTGGTTAAATCTCGACGGTTGATCAAAATTTGGGTGCATGTAGCATACGCTCCGTCACCGGGAAGGTACGTTTAAACTTTGTCTTAATAATTGAGCAAACTGGGAAGGTTTCGGGGGAATCGGTCACACCCGGGATGTTCTCCTAGGGCTTCCGGTGAACTTTAATGTTTTCGAAGAGTCAGAATGGTGTTTGGAAGTGTGAGATATCGTCTTAGGAAACGTGCATAAAAGAAAAATTTTGCGAAGCATCTGTGATACGCTCCGTGGGTGTTCAAAAGTAGCTATTTTCATATCGCATGATCAAGGCCTTCGGGAAGCGATCTTTTCAATCGGACCGTACCGATGGAAAGTACTCTGGAAATACTTTCACGAATTCCTAGATTTATGCATTTCTTAAGTCGTTTGACGGTGTGTTTCAATCATGCAATCGAAGAAAAAGTCAACCTTGGTGGAGTGTCTACGAGACACTCCAATGGTCGCTGAAAGTTGTAGTCTTCGTGCTGTAAGATGGAGGGCTTCGGGAAGCGATCTATCCGATCGAGCCGTATCGATGGAAAGATCTGTGAACAAGCTTTTAGGAATTTCCTAGTTTACGCATTTCTCAAATCATTTGACGGTGCGTTATAATCCATGGAATCGGGGGAAAAGGTAATTTAGGCAGAGCGTCTATGAGACGCTCTAGGGAACTTTTATCGAGTCGTGGGTGTTTGGTGTTGTGAGGTCTTCCTTAGGTTAAACAGGGGTTCATGACGAGGTCCGCCATTCAATAACCTAGGACCGGTGTTGTTTCGGAGCGCGTTTGGATTGTTAGGGGCAAAATGGTCATTTTGACCAGGTTTGGTTGAAAGTGGTCAGGAATGGTTTGGAGTGTCATGTTAAGCATGCTAGATCATTCAGGGATGATCCCGGGAGAGTCTTTCACTATTCGGTGGGATTTGTGTGGTGTTAGGGTGTTTAGGGGCAAAACGGTCATTTTGATCGGAGTTAGCCGGAATGGAATCGGAATTGGACCGAATGGCGTGTGAAGTATGGCTAAGCACTTAGTAACATTTTGGAAGAGCGGACTTACCATCTTGAGGGATTTTGAACTTTCTCAAGATGTGCCTGGAGGCCCAAGGGGCAAGTTTAGTTACTAGGCCTCTATTGGGCCCAATGGGCCAAAGAAGCGGTTGACTAATTGGATAGGGGTTTGAAAGTTAATTTGGGCTTGAATGTGCTTAAGGAGTTTTGAAAGGGAGTTCGGTCAGGCTAGAGATTGCCGAGCGAGCAAAAATAAGGTGCTTATAGCTGCCCCTCATTTTCTGTCTTTGTTTGTCGAAGATAGAAAATGAAAAAGGATGGATCCCATGTTGACCGTGAGGTAATCGGAAGGACCAGAGTTGAAAAACTATAGACAGTAAGGTATCTCGAACCGACATTCTATCAGGTGGAATGGTACTCCTCCGGGAAGTTTTAGGGCTAACATCTGGACACTGATTCTTCTTGAACTGACGCTCCTTTTGGCAGAATGCAGCTCCTCTGGGGATATTCAAGGTTGACGTCTTGGAAATTAATTCTTCTTAAATTTACGCTCTGGATGGCGGAATGTTGCTCCTTTAGGGAGGTTCAAGGTTGATATCTACTTTTAAAGGGGAAAGCTCAGAAACCTAATTTGCTTTTCCAAAGGAAGCTTTAAAACATAACCTGCTTTTTCGAGGAAAACTCTGAAACCTAATCTGGTTTTTCAGAGGAAGCTCTGAAACCTAATCTGCTTTTTTGGAGAAAGCTCTAAAACCCAATCTGCTTTTTTCGGAGGAAGCTCTGAAACCTAATTTACTTTTTTGAAGAAAGCTCTAAAACCCAACCTGCTTCTTTCGGAGGAATCTTTGAAACCCAAATCTGCTTTTTCGGAGAAAACTCTGAAATCCAATCTGCTTTTTTGGAGAAAGCTCTAAAACCCAATCTGCTTTTTTCGAAGGAACCTTTGAAACCCAAATTTTCTTTTTTGGAGGAAGCTCTAAAACCCAATCTTCTTTTTCGAGAGAAGCTCTGAAACCCAAATTTGTTTTTTCGGAGGAAGCTCTAGAACCCAAATTTGCTTGTTCGGAGAAAGCTTTGAAACCCAATCTGCTTTTTTTTAAAGAAGCTCTAAAACCCAATTTGTTTTTTTTAGGGAAGTTCTGAAACCTAAATTTGCTTTTTCAAAGGAAGCTCTGAAACCCAATCTGCTTTTTCGAGGGAAGCTCTGAAACCCAAATATGTTTTTTTGAAGGAAGCTTTGAAACCTAATATGCTTTCTTGAAGGAAGCTCTGAAACCCAAATCTGTTTTTCCGAAGGAAGCTCTAAAACCCAAATTTGCTTTTTCAGAGGAAGCTCTGAAACTCAATCTACTTTTTCGAGGGAAGCTCTGAAATCCAATCTACTTTTTGGAGGAAGCTCGAAAACCCAATCTGCTTTGTCGGGAGAAGCTCTGAAATCCAATCTGCTTTTTCAAGGGAAGCTCTAAAACCCAAATTTGCTTTTTTAAAGGAAACTCCGAAACCCAATCTGCTTTTTCGGAGGAAGCTCGGAAACCCAATCTACTTTTTTGAAGGAAGCTCTAAAACCCAATTTGCTTTTTCGAAGGAAGCTCGGAAACCCAATGTTTGCTGATATAAGGGATTTGCTCGTAGTTTTTTGTCTTGACTGTTGGAAAAGATGGCATTTGCTACTTTGTGGATTGAGATTTTTGGAGAGTAATGTTCCTTTGACATGTTGATTATTGAATTTTGCCTTTAACTGGCATGGTAGAATTCTGAATAAGGTGATTCCTTGAATTTGGTTTTGGAGGGATTGATGCCTCTTTTTGAAAGGTTTGAGGTATTTAGAAGGTCGAACATATATAGGTCAATTTTTCTTGAATGGATCAACTGGTTTAAAATTGAATGGGAGGTGCAAGGTAGGCCGTTGCCCCAATTTTTATGATTTGAAGAGGTCGGGTCAGGCTGACATTAATTGGGGTGGTCGAGGGTGGGTCATTGCCCTATTCTCTGTGGTTTTGAAAAAGGTTGGATTAGGCTATTCATGGTTGATTGGGGAGGTCGAGGGTGGTTCAGTGCCCCATTCTCTGTTTCTTGTTGTCTACGGATGACAGTTCGGGTTTTCTAGGGTGTACGTCATTTCTTTTGCTTGGATTCTAGCTGAAAGACCTTTCGGGATGTTGTACTTTTGCTTTAGGACACCTTTTCTTTTGTAATCACCTGAACACTTGTCAGTGTATTTTGTTAGACATATCGATTGGTATATACTGTATAAGTCCACCATAGGTTGCATATCATACTTTTGGATGAATGCACAAGTTGATACATGAGGAAATGAGTGCATGTCATACTTTTTTATGAATGCGTGAGGATATAATTAAACGTATGTCATGTTTTTTTATGGATGCTTATACAGGGATGGAATTGAATGCATGTCATGCTTCTTAATAAACGCATATAGATGGATTTTGAACACATGTCATACTTTTTGATGAATGCACATACATGAATGCATATCATATTTTTTGATGAATACATAGAGATGGATTTTGAATGCATGTCATACTTTTTAATGAATGCACATTCATGAATGAAATTGGAAGCATGTCATACTTTTTGATGAATGCACAGAGATGGGTTTTGAATGTATGTCATACTTTTTGATGAATGCACATTCATGTATGGAATTGGAAGCATGTCATACTTTTTGATGAATGTATAGAGATGGATTTTGAATGCATGTCATGCTTTTTGATGAATGCATATACATGAATGGAATTGAATACATATCATACTTTTTGATGAATGCATGCACAAGAATGGAATTGAATGCATATCATACTTTTTGATGAATACATATATAGATAGAAATGGATGTATGTCTCGGGGGTTGCCCCAGGGTTCATGTTTAGTTATTATATCTCAGGATTAGGCAGTCTTTGAACTTCTGTCCTCTTCTTGGGATTCCCCTTTTGGGTTCTGCCCTTTTCTTACCAAGATGTGATAGCATTCGCATCACTTTCAGAGGTTCGATCCATCGACTCATTTTTCCCCCTCTCTCTTTTATTGAAAAGGGAAAATTCTCTAAGTGGACCCCTCGAGTGACAGCCGATATCGCTCTTTGGCAAAGCAACTTGTGGCTTCATTCCTCAATCAGAGAAGACTCTACTTGGGACCGTAATGTAGGTCAGGTTCAAGGGTTGTAAGAAATAAAGGGATACATAGGCCCAGATCTTTAAATTCAGTGGGGGTTGTATGAACTAAAACCACCGCCTGCAAGAAATGAATTTTGCCCCTGTATGTACCATTCTTTTTAGATGTTGCTATTTTTTTTGTTCAAGCTTATTTAGACAAAACAATTTTTCTTGATCTGAGAGGACTTTAATTTGGACCGTAATGTGGGCCAAGTGATGAGGTATTTGAAAGGAAGGATAAAGGCTCAAAACCTATTATATTTGCTAGGCTCCTGATGACCCATGATCACCTTTGGCAAGTGGCTCCTACTCTTGTGGTTCTTTTGGACTTTTCTCTTTGTCGGGAGGCTCGCTTCTATTTTGTCCTTCTGTTGTCGCCTTGGAGGACCATGCCTTCTTTTTGAAAGTTATCATTGTGTTTGGGAATTGCCATTATTTTTGGAAATCATCATTCATCATTTCATTTTTTTTTTGTGTTTATTTTTGTTTTTGTTTTTTAAATCCACCCTTATGCCAGCTACTAGAGATGTTGTCAATACTGCATCCTCTTGAAAGTTATCATTCATTTATTACCCGCTTTCTTGAAAATCACTATTCATTCATTGCGCGCTTTCTTGGAGATCACCATTTGTTCGCTGCTTATTCTCATGGAAATGATCATTCGCTACATGTGCTCTTGGAAATCAACACGCATTAATGGTTTTGCCTAGATCCAGTGTGGGCAGTGATCATTAGGTTGGCTAAATGATAGGAATGTAATCGGCTCAAGTGGGCTTTGCAAGGGTTATATTTTTAACTGTATGGTAGAGGAACTGAGGGCCTCTCTTCATTTCAAGTAAAACCACTTAGTCTATAAAGCTCCCCCCCTTTTTTTTTTTTTTTCAAAAATTCAACAACACTTGAAATGATGGCAAATGTTAGTTCGCGAGTTCACTTCTTGCATATGCTTGCCCTAGTGTGGGGGGTAGCTTTTGGTTTGGGCTTTTAAATGGAAATCACCTACGACTCTAGTGGGCTGACCAACGGATTGCTTTCTGTTTGGGAGAATGAAATGATGGCTTCCCTTCATTTTGAGGGTTTAGCTACTTGCTGCTTTGCTAGGACATCCTTTGGGGGTCACTCTTTAGACTTTAATGAAATATGTAATTGATTCTCATCTTTCACCCTTTTGTATTTCTTTTATCTCTTTACGTCCTATTTCTTTCTCCCCTTTTTTGGAGTCAGAGATTGTTTCTACTAAAAATGGTGCTTGCGCTATCCCATCCTCCAAGTTAGGGTAAAACATTTTGAAGGGGAAATTCCTAAAGAAGAAGACATCATTCATGAAGTGCAATGAGACAATGATATAAATATGAAAATTTTGGTTGTTATTTTCATGCTCAAATTCGAATTAAAAATTAAAAAGTGAGTTTGAAAGAAATCCCCCTTTACTAGAATAAACCCCTCAGACTGGTTTTGGAATTGCACTAGCGTCCTTCACACTCTATTTGCCGTGTGTATCATCTGATTGCACATGAATGGCTTCAGGAGTCTAATGTCTAGTGGAGTGGCAACATGGTGTGGAGGTTATGGCTTTACATGAATTACGAATTGGGCAGGATGCTGGATAGATTCTATTGGTTTGACGGTGCTCTTAGACCTGAAAAACGAAAAACAAAATACAGTTAGCATGTGAAATTGAAGATTTTATGCAATGTGTGTCCTATGAAGGTCCCTTCTTTGAGGGAATCTAGGCATGATGTTGAGTCCATTTTGGAGGTGGGATTTTACCACTGTGTGCAATACAATACCTCCTCAGCATAGGCTGGTTGATACTTCTTTGTTTAGGGAATCCCGCCTCCATGGATTGAGAGAGATTTAGGCCTCTCTTGAGATATGATTCTATGCATGCCATGAATCCTTAGGGTTGGAAGAACCCTTAGAGGTATAGGTAGGTTTGATTAGCATGAGATTAGATCATCCATTTCTCTTTATGGTTGATTGAATGCATGAGAATGCAATGGCTAGAGTTTCTTGGCACTCTTGTCTTAGGATGGATGTTAATGCATGAGCCTAATAGTAATTATATGGACAATATAATGGCAATGAATAAGCAGTTTAGAAAATCCCCTTTTAATTATTGGTTCACCCTCTAACTCTCTTGGCCTTTGTAAGCTAGGGAGAAGACAATGAGAATGTAAAAAAATAAAAATAAAAAGGAGAAGTTAGTGCCTTTAGATTGAAGATTTTTATGCAATGCATGCCTTAGGGGTGTCCCCACTTTGAGAGGGCTACTAAGCATGATGTGTTGGCTTACTTTTGGAGATAAGGGGTTGCCCCTGCATGCAATACTGTACCTGTGCGAGTCTATTCATTCATTCATTCATACATTCATACATTCATTTGATGAAAGTAGAAAGGATAGTTTTATTGTATTTGATTTCTTTTTACATGGAATTGAAAGTACATTTGAAGGGGAAGGGGAACATTTTTCTTGGAACCTTCACCTATTCTATGCTTACATCATGGGATCCTAACTACTCTTGAGTCTTTGGATTCACCTTCTTGAACGGAATTTGGTAGGAGACCTTGATTTGAATTGCCCCTTCGTCTTGTTGCCAGCCCTATCTTCATGAGCGAAGAGGGATTAGGGCCCCTCTTTATAAGATAACTTTGATGCATGCCATGAATCCTTAGGGCCTCTTGGTACCCTTTGGAGTTTTGGGTTGGCTTAATTTGAGCAAGAAGTTCTTTAGGCCTTTCTCTGGAGGTTGATTAGATGTATAAAGATGGAATGACTTGAGTTACCTTAGGAACTCTCGTCTTGAAATGAATTCCGATGCATTAGTAGTTATGATGCAAAGAGATGTATACATGACGTAACGATGAAGATTTAGGCATGACATTATAAAAAAGTAAAGGAAGGTAAAGCGTTCGCCCTTTCCTCATTAGTTTTGAAATTGACGCGTGTGTCCTAAATCCGATAGAGGTTCGATTATGCATGGGGTGCTATATGAGCATGAGGTTGGGGGTTTACTAATGCTTCCTAAAAAACTCGGTTCCCAAACCTTCAAACCTCTGGCGTTCACCCCAAAATGGGTGAACCCCATCTTTGGTTAGTGGTTCGAGCGGGAGAACTATCAAGAGACCGTTGTCACGCCTAGATTTTTCGCACTCGAGGAATACACAAACAAGTAGGAAAAACACTATACTCTCTCGTTAGAACTCACCCTCCTAGAAGAATGATTGCGACTAGGTTTGAATTGAAAATAGATTTGAATAAAGGGCTTTTGGAAAAAGTTTGGAGTCACCACCTAACTTGATTAAGGTGAGTTAGGTCACCTAAAAGCTAAGCATAATCCGAAGACTACACTTAGGGTTTTTGAAAAAAGGTTTTGAAAATATCTCCTCAAGAGAGGGTTTTTAATAAAACAGGTTGTTTGGCAACCTTTGAAAAACATTTAAGCCCTTTTTGAAAAATAACCCCATTTTGGTCTTTGAAATCAGTGATTCTAGGTTTGAAGGTTGGTTACGTGTAGGGAAAATGCACTAAGCCATCACCCTACCCCGCCCTTTCGGTACTTACATGTCAATCTACCCTAGATTCACCTATGAGAGTCTTCAACCAACATATGTTCAATCCTATCCACCTTAGAAAAATAATGTTTAAAAACTATCATGATGCATGATATGCAAGTGCAATAGAAGAGAGTTTATTTAGAAATAGATTTGAAAAGAATTTGATCTAATTTGATTTAAAAAGAAAGAGATGGAAGTTTGAATTTGGAAATAAGATTTTGGAAATTGAAATTGAAGATTGAAAATAGAAATTTGAAATTGGAAATTTGAAAATAGATTGGAGATTTGAAAAGATTGTGGAATTAGAAATTTGAAAAATGTTGTAGAATTTGAAATTTAAAAAATGTTGTGACCGCACCTATGAAGGTTGCCTACATATTCTTTGGAGGAATTAGGTCAGTCGTAGTTCGGACAAGAGTCTGATTGAGAATAGAAAAGTTGATTTGAAAGAAAGAGGTTGAATTGGAAATTAGATTGGAAGATTGAGAGATTGAACTTTGATTGAAAAATTTGAAAAGACTAGTTTTAGGAAACCTAGACTTAGAAAAGAGAGGATTTAGAAAGGACTTGAGATTTAGAAAGATTTCACTTGAATGTTGGACTTGGAAGATTTAGGAAAGGATTGGATTTAGGAAATGTTCGAATTAGGAAAGCTCCGATTTAGGAAAGTTTCGAATTAGGAAAGATCCGATCTAGGAAAGTTTCGAATTAGGAAATTTTCGACTTAGGAAAGTTTTGGAATTAGGAAAGTTTCAACTTAGGAAAGTTTTGAATTTGAAATGTTTTGAAATATGGAAGTTTTGAAAATTGGAAAGTTTCATTTTAAGAAAGGTTTTGAAATAGGAAAATGTTGAATTTAGAAATGTTTTGAATTAGGAAAAGTTTAATTTAAGAAATGTTTAGAATTTGGAAAGTTTTAACTTAAGAAAGTTTTGAATTTAGAAAGCTTAGAATTTTAGAAAGATTTTAAATTAGGAAAGATTTAGAAAAGGTTTGAATTAAGACAGTTTTGAGTTTAGAAAGTTTTGAATTAAGAAAGTTTCATTTTAAGAAAGGTTTTAAAAGAGGAAAAGTTTTGAAAATAAGAAAGTTTTGAAAATAAGAAAGTTTTAAGTTTAGAAAGTTTTAGATTTGGAAAGATTTGAAATTTTAAGAAAGTTTAGAATTTAGAAAGTTTTAGATTTAGAAAGTCTTAACTTAAAAAAGTTTTGAACTTGGAAAGATTTGAAATTTATAGAGTTTAAGATTTAGAAAGTTTTAAAATTTGAGTTTTAGAAAATCTTGGGATTAGGAAAGGTTTGAGTTTAGGAAAAATTTGAAAAGCATAGATTTGGAGAATTAAGATTTGGAAAAGGGGTAGGATTAGAAAAGGGTTGAATTAGGAAAGATGTGAAAGTTGAGTTTTAGGAAAGATTTTTATGCTCAAGTTTGGGAAACTTAAGATTTTAGGAAAGTGGAGGATTAGGAAGGATTTGAGTGAAGAAAGATTTGGATTAGGAAGGGATTGGATTTTGTTTTTAAAAGAGAAGGTTTGATTTTGTTTCCAAAAATAGAGGATAGGATTTAGTTTCCTAAATGGGAAGATTGGATTTGGTTTCCTAAATGGAAGATTTAATTTGATTTTCTAAAGGGAAAATTAGATTTGCCAAGGATTTGGAAAAGAAAGTTTTAGAAACCCTAGATTTGGGAAGACTATAGTTTTTGACGTATAAAATAAGTTTTAGAAATATATATAGTATTGATGTAGAAAACAAGAGGTTTTGGAAACCTAGGTTTTAAGGCAAGTTTGAAAACCATGTTTTTGGAAAGAAAATTAGGGTTTCCTAATCATGAGTTCTAGGGCATGACTCGGGCTCCAAGAAAAAGGATTTTTGAAAAGTGCGTTTTTGGAAACGAAGATTTTTAGAAGGAAATCCTAGAGAGGAGTTTTTGGAAAGTGTTTTTTTGGAAACGAAGATTTCGGAAAGAGAGTTTTTTAGAAAGACTTTTGGAAAGAGATTGTTGGAGAGAGTTTGTAGAAAAGATTTTTTTCTAGGGAGCGTTTTTAGAAAGGAAACCTAGGGAACGTTTTTGGAAAGTGGATTTTGAAGAGAGCGTTTTGGAAAGGGATTTAAAAAGAGAAGTTTTGGAAAATAGATTTTTGGAAGGAGTTTTTAGAAAACAATTTTGGAAAGAAGAGCTTTTGGAAAGCATGTTGGAGAAGAGATTTTTAGGAAGAGATTTTTTTTTGAAAAGAGAGCTTTTTGGAAAGGATAAAAACATCTCACTTTCCTAAAGTGATTCTAACCATAAGAAGGTTAGAACCACTTTAAAAAAGTGGTTTTGAAAACAACAAGATTTAAAAATATAGACCATAAAAGTCACTTTAAATATAACACTTTCCTAAAGCAACCCTAGCCATGGAAAGGCTAGAATCACCCTAGGATTGTGATTTTGAAAACAAGTTTTGAAAAAGGAGATTTTGATGCAATTTTGAAAACTAGTTGAATGCAAGTTTTGAAAACGAGTTTGAAAACGATTTTTGGAAAATGCAAGATCATGATATGCACAATGCAAATTTGGTGTCGTGAACATACAAGGTTAAGGCTTCACCACATAATCAAGGGGGCCGAACCCACGTGGTCTTCGGTTAGCCTAAAGGAAAGTCCCCGACACGATGACCCTCCGATAGTCTAATCCTACACATGGACCGGGAGTCCCATTGTTTCAAGCATGCAAAGAAAGGGGGGGAAAGAGATAGGGGATTAAAATAGAGAAAACCCAAGTGGGTTAAGAGAGAGGAGAGAGAGGGGGAAGTGCTGAAATTTAAAGAGAAAGGCTACCGTATGTCTTCTTTATTTTGCGCGCCTTGCTTATCTTCGGTCTTTGTCTTGATCTTCGTCTTCAATCTTCAGGAGTTGTCTTCAATCTTCCAATTTTAGATTGCAGCTCTTCAAGTCTTCAAATGAGGATTGGAGGCTAGTGTATAAGTGTATGGGGGTGAGTATGAGTGTATAGGAGGCTAGGGTTTAGTGTATGGTGTCTAGGGTTTGGAAAACCTAAGAAACCTAGGGTTTAGGGAGTGCACGAGCTCTGTATATCAAAATATATGATTTTTAGACTGAGTTTGCGGACCCCTTTCACGCTGGAAGAGGTTCTGTATTTATAGAGAGAGGAATACACTGGCGCCTATTGTAGTGGCGCTAGGCCAAACTTTACACTAGTGCCACTAGGAGTGGTGTCAGGCCATTTTTTGGCTTAGCGCCACTACTAGTGGCGCCAGCCATTTAGGAAATGTTTAAGGTCGGAAAACAACGTATCTTTGACTAGATTTGGGCGCCTTTACTAGTGACTACCATGCAATTTTTAGCTTGGCTTCATTAGGAGTGACTCTAGAAAGTCCGGGAACGATTTAAAGAGGTTGGGAATGACTCGAAAGGCCAAAAAAGAGCAGGAACACTTAAAATAGTGTTCCAGAGGTTTTTGACTTGAGAAATGAGGATAGTATGTGTCGGAAGGGTTGACCGAGCCTTTAGGGGCAAAATGGTCAATCAAGTTGGAAAGCTACCGGGACGGACTCGGACTGTCTAGGAAGAAGACTTAAGATTCGGAAACATTATTCAGAATGTTTCCAAAGGTTTCCAGTTTGACTCTTAGAGCCGGTGTGATCGGAAAACGAGACCGGCCCACTAGGGGCAAAATGGTCATTTTGTAACGGGTTTGCCGGAACTGATTCGGAATGATTCGAAAAGGTAAAGGGAGGTTGAAAACACTACAAAAAGCAGTCTCAGAAGGTTACCGATTTGATACCTAGAGCCAGTGTGGTTGGAAAAGGAGACCGGCCCACCAGAGGGAAAACGATCATTTCGCACCGAGTTTGCCGGAACTGACTCAGAATGATCCAGAAAGGTAAAGGAAAGTTGAGAATACTATAAGAAATAATCTCATAAAGTTATTGGTTTGATACCTAGAGCCGGTGTGGTTCTCGGGGCATTTGGATGCTTAGGGGCAAAATGGTCATCTTGACCGGAAAGTCTCAGAAAAGGACCAAGGGGCAGTTTGGTCATTTTTTACCGAAGCGGGCTAGCAGGCACTGGTGTTGACCTGGGTTTTGAGTGTTTTCGCCACTCAGACAGCGGTCGTCGTGACACAGGGGTTTGTTAGCAATTCCCTATATCGACCTATTTACGAGTATTTCTGCTACTCGGACCGTCTCGAGGAATAAACTGTCTCGAGAGAGGGATTGGAAAGGGGTCTTATCATCTTTGGAAAGACACGCCTAATTTGGGACCATCTCAAGGAATAAACTGTCTCGAGAGAGGGATTGGAAAGGGGACTTACTATCTTCGGAAAGACCCGCCTGATTTGGAACAATCTCAAGGAATAAACTGTCTCGAGAGAGGGATTGGAAAGGGGTCTTATCGTCTTCGGAAAGACGTGCCTAATTTGAAACCGTCTCGAGGAATAAACTGTCTCGAGAGAGAGATTGGAATTAGAAAGGGGTCTTATTGTCTTTAAAAAGACGTGCCTGATTTGGAACCGTCTCGAGGAATAAACTGTCTCGAGAGAGGGATTGGAATTGGAAAGGGGTCTTATCGTCTTTGGAAAGACGTGCCTGATTTGGAACCGTCTCGAGGAATAAACTGTCTCGAGAGAAGGATTGAAAAGGGGTCTTATCATCTTCGGAAAGACGTGCCTGATTTGGAACCATCTCGAGGAATAAACTATCTCGATAGAGGGATTGGAAAGGGGTCTTATCGTCTTCAGAAAAACGTGCTTGATTTGGAACCGTCTCGAGGAATAAACTGCCTCAAGAGAGGGATTGGAATTGGAAAGGACAATGCCCCTAAGGGTATTTTGGTCATTTTACCTCTATTTGGGCCTGGTTTGCCGGAGAAGCGATGGACAGATGGGATTTGAACTTAAAAAGTTGGTTTCGATTGGAATATGCCCACAATGACTTGAACACAAGTCTGGATGGAGTGTAGACTGCCGAGCGGTAAAAAATGGGGTGCTTACAGCTGCCCCTCTTTTTCTGTCTTTGCTTGTCAAAGACAAAAAACAATAAAAGTAAGAGTCCCATGTTGACCGCGAGGCAGTCGGAGGGACGAACATTGGAAATCTTTCGACAACGGGGGTTGAAAATGGATAACGGGCCCAAAAAGGCCTTCGAAAATGAGATTTGGCGAGAAAGGGAGCAAAGCTGCCCAGAATTTGCTAGTGGTGCCTTTGGCAGAAAATGCCTGGTGCCTCTGCTAGTGGCACCAGGTTTGGAGTTAAAACCAAAAAATTTCTAGTTCGAACAGCCACGACATTTTGGAGAAATTTTGCAAATCCGAGAGACTCCACATGAAAATTGACTTGAACCTTGAAGGGGCTCTTCTTGGAGACCACGGGTGATTGATGGAAGGAGACCACGTCGTTGGAAAAGTCGCCGGAAGAGAAGATTTCGCCGAAAAACTTCCAAAAAGTGAGTTTTCAAATTTTGTTGATTTTGATGTGTAGAACTTCGTTTGAAACATGTGAATAGTGGAAATTGATGTTTTGATATGTTTTGAACATGGTGGTGATATTATTTTTGCATTTTGGTGCTTGTATGATTGAATTTGAGTGATTATATGTGAATATGTGAAAGGGGTTTTCTGTAAGAATAGGAGATTTGTTCCTACAAACTTCGGCATTGGGTTTTTTGTCTATATTTTTGTGCAATGTGCCTTAGAAAAATGTGTTTAACAACCGTATGAAGTTTCGTGATTTTTTGAAAACTTGGTGAATTTTTGATTTTTTGAAAAATAGAAAAATAGTTAGAAAATTTAGAAAAATGAGAAAACTCAAGAAATTGATGGGATTCTTAGAGTTTAAAATTTGAAAAAGGTAGGAATATTTCTGGAAAACATTTGAAATAATTTTGAAGAATTTTAAGGCATTTTTTGAAAACCATTGATTTATTGAAAAAATAAAACATTTGTTTTGAAAATTTTGAAAAATTGAAAAGTGTGCACGGGTGCTGATGTCATGTGATTGTAACAATGTGAAGTGCACGTTTTGTATTTTGTGTCGATGTCATAGGTGTTGTAGGGGTCATCTTTGAACGAGACTTTGTCGAAATTTTAAGAAATTAGAAAAATGGGTTGGGAATATTTTGAAATAAAATCTTTTTGAAGGAAAAAGATATAAAACCATTGGAGATGGGGCCTTTTTGGCGGAGAAGGCCTTGAGAAACTCGGGGGCCTTAGAAACTATTGGAAGAAAAATTTAGGGAGACTTTGAAAAGAGGGTTTGGAGACGAACATATTTTGGAAGAGTTGAAAGCTGATTTTGACTTTTAGAAAGCTCGGGGTTTTCGATGGGATTTATGGAAGATTTGAAAAACTTGGGAAAGAAGAAAACCTTTTAGAAGATGAAGCTTTAGAAAACTTAGATTGGAATAAAAAGATTGGGTTGAATTTTGATTGAGAAACCCTAGAATTTTGATTTAGAAACTATTTGGAAATTTTGGACAAAACGTATAGGCAATTTGCTTTGACTTAGCATTTGAAGTCTTTTATTTATTCTGTTTATGTTAGCTGTTTATTTTATTTTACTTTAGTATGTTATTTTTTATCTATATGCAACATATATTAACATCTCTTACCTTGATTTACCTTTTCAGGATGACAGATGCGGGTGATGATGGCTTTAAGAGGAAACGCCGCTCGGGAAAGGCGGCTATGACAGATTCTGTTGGCAGCTCTAGTCGATCCAGGGTAGTCACAAATCAACTAGCATTTTCTATCTAAAAGGGAGGGGGGAGTAGGCCTCTAGTCGACCCCTTCGCTCCAGTTGAACCGGCCTTCGAAGATGAGATGGACCACGAGATTTCCCACTCTTGACTTTTAGGATGGTCGACGCTATTTTGAGTTAACTACGGGTTCAGTATGATGGGTATCCTCTAGATGAGCAAGACATTTTCACCGATTCTTTGGTTGCATGGCTTCTCTCCTATTGGCATAGTTTATTTTCTGGCAATGGTTCCCTTTTGGCCACCTAACCCGTCTTTGTTGGGGAATGTGAGCTTGCCCCTACTCCCCATGAGTAGGGCTTCCTCCTAAGTCTTCGGGATGGTTCAACTGACATTATGGGACCTACTTTCCCTGATGGCTGTATCACGCTTGTCGCCCTTCAGCTTGGGCTCCATTTTGCAGCCTTTCCTTCTGATCTACTACCTCAGTTTCTTTATGTCCCAATGAAGCTCTTGTTTCTCTCATTTTGAGTTTGCGACAGATAAGGGATTGGCATACTTCTCAAGATTGGTCAGTCTCTCACATGGTGGCCCCAGCTTTGCTCTTCTCAAGATTCTGGGTGTTTCTCCTCGAGGGGATGACGTGGTTGACTGCTGATTACGTGTATTGCTTGTCAGGATTCATGAGGGGCACTCATATGTTCCTATAGTTGTGGAGGAGACCTTTGTGAGCCTTACTAAACTCCGTTAGGGGGCCAACACACATTTTTGGGGATGTTTATTACTATTTCAGCTTCGAGTGATCAGACACCTATTTGTTTCTTATCTTTTTCAACATACATGGCATTCCGAGTCAGGAGTCATTTGACTGGGGAGGTCGAGGGTGGGTCATTGCCCCATTCTCTGTTTCTTGTCGGTCATGAAAATCTGAGCTTTCTAAGGTGTATAACAGTATTGTAGATGTCTGAATGGTGGCTTTAGCTCCTTTTTGTGTTTTACCTTGTTCCCTGTTTCTTATTTGAGAGAGAGGGAAAGACATAGAGTTAGTTTTTTGTACAAAAACAGTTTACTTATGCTAGTTCTAAAGATATAAGGTAAAGGGGTGAATGCATGTTATACCCCTTTTTTATTTTTATTAATGCACAGGTTCACGCAGAAGTGGGAATGAATACATGTTATACTTTTGGATAATGCACATATAGGAATAGAATTAAATGTAATGTCCCCTATTTTTGTGATGAATGCACAGATTTATGTAAGAATTGAATTAAATGCATGACCTACTTCCTTACAAATGAACAGGTTCATGCAGGAATGCAGTTGAATGCATAAATAGATACAAACTTCGCATGAGTCTAAATGGATTTACAGGTTATATATGTCATGGATGCATCAATATTATATGTATATAAACTATTTACAAAGAAAACCCCAGGATTGCCCCTTGGGCCCATACTCCCAAGATTCTATTCCTTTCCAGGACTCTACCCTATTTAGTTTTGTCCCATTCTCATCGTGGTGTGATATCATTTGCTCCATTCTCCAGGGGTCTTGACCTTTCCGTTTACTATTCTATCCCTACTTTCTACAAGGTTACTTTTTGGGATTTTTCTGATCTCACTTTGTTTTCAGATCTCCAAAGTGCCACCATGGCTCGAGCGACAACTCGCATGCCCTTTGCAGAGCAATAAGCAGCTAAGCCTTCAATCCGAGAAGACTTCTTTTAGGACTGTAATGTAGGCTGGGTTTAGGAGTTGTAAGAAATGAATGGATATTTAGGCTCAAAGATTTTCTTTTAGTGGATTGTTTAAACTGAAACCATTAGAGCACACCTTGGAGCATGAGATTGCCCCTTACATTCCCTTCCAGTTCTCCTTTCTCAGCCTAGTTGTCTTGGTATTGTTCAGGCTTATTTAGACTAAGCAATTTTCTTTGATCAGAGAGGACTTTAATTTGGACCGTAACATAGGCTAGGTTAAGGGGTTTATGAATGAAAAGGATGTGCAGGCTCAAATTCGATGTTGTTTCCAATAGGGTTTAGAACCACACCATCCTTAGTCGGTCTTCCAGCGGGGTTTCGTCCCCTGATATCCTCCTTTAGTTTCAGCAACACTTCTGGCTCATTTAGATAAAGCAATCCTTTTCAATCGGAGAGGACTTTAACAGGGTCATAATGTAGGCCATGGTTTCAGGTTTTTACAAGAAAGGGTAAAGGCTCAAACCTATTACTTCTACTTGGTGGCTTTATTACCTAGGATCACCTTTGAATTTTCTCTTTTACAAGAGGAGTTGACCTTTCTTGTAACTTTTGACTTCCTTAGTCTGACATTTGCCTCTTTTCTTTATTCCCCTTTTTTCTTCTTCTTCTTCTCTTTTTTTTTTTTTTTTTTTTTTACTTCCATCTTTCCTATATGCTTTTCAAGATAGCACAAACATGATTCTTTTTCAGTCTTTTCTTTGATATGGCCATTTTTTTTCGAACATTTCTACAACTTCTTTTTCTCCAATCCTTCCCTTAGCATCTCGATTTAACCCATTGTGGACGGTGATCCCTAGGTTGGGGTGTTTTCTGAAAAGGAAAGATAACCGGTTGAATAGGTTTGACAAGGGTTGCTTTTAACTGTATGGGAAATGAAATGAGGGTCTTTCTTCATTTTGAACAAGATTGCTTGATCCATAAAGCCTTCACGTTACTTCAACTTGATGGTCGATGACATTCTCTACCAGATCTTCTACTGCCTGTCTGCCCTAGTGTGGGGGGATAGTTTTGGATCGGGGTTGACAAATAATCTTCCGCTTTTTGCGAGGCACTAGTGGGTTAAGCAAAGGGGATATTTAAATTGCTTAGTCCATAAAGCCTTTATACAAAATTTAGACAATGTTTTTAAAAAATGGTGTGTTTCTGCCGAATCAAGTACTCTGTGCTTACCCCAATGTGGGGGATGGTTTTTGGTTTGGGGACATCTGAATAAAAATCAGTTACGGCTCTAGTGGGCTAAGCAAGAGGTAGTGTTTATTTAGGATAAATAGAACAATGGCTTCTCATCATTTCAAGGACTCGGCTGCCCATCGCTTAGCCAGGATATCATGCAAGAGTCGCCTTTTCAATGAACTTTATACCTTTTTTATAAGACTATCTCCTTCCCATCTCTCACTCTCTCTTTGTCTCTCAAAGGTTTTGATCTCCTTTTGAATGGGTTGCCCATGCTATCCCATCCTTTAAGTCGAGTCAGTTACCAATTGGGGAAGAATCCCTAAATGTGACAATCGTCCACAAGAGTATGAAACAAAGGGAATAAACTAGGAACTACCTATTTAAAAACATGATTACTTGGCATGTAATGTTTATTTAAAGAAGATATGCGATAAATAAAAAGATCAAAAGAAAATAAATGAATTTTGTGAAAATCTCCCTTTTCTTGTGGATCTCTTGATGAGAACCCCTAACAGGGTCTTGAAACTGTGTCGACTGCTTTGGTATTTCATTCTCCGGGTGTATCACCAAACGACGGAGGGCTAATTGATAGATCTTTTGCAGTGTTTGGCATGCATTCGAAAGTTAAGAGATTCTTAATAGCAATGCACGGGTCTAATAGGACTTTGCAAACGGTGCAACCTCCTTTTGCATGGATGGTGGTTGTCGCGGCATGGTGCGGAGGCAACGTCTTGTTGATGAATGGTTAGTTCTTATTGCTCCCTGTTGTAAGGTCAACCTCTTCTTTCAACTAGGCTTATCCGCCCATAAGCTTGAATCTGATGAGGTACTAGAAAGATTTCATGAATTCAGTTGTGCTCTATGACATAGGAAAAGAAAAAGAAAAAAAATAGAATGCAGTCAACATGTGGAGTTGGAAGTTCTATGTGATGCATGTCCTATGGAGGCCCCTTCTTTGAGGGAATCTTAGCATGGTGACAAGTCCATTTAGGAGGTGGGGTTTAGCCCCTATTATGCAATACAATACCTCTTCGGTGTGGGCCGGTTGATGTTTCCTTATTTGGGCAATCCCGCCTCCATGGACTGAGAGAGATTTGGGCCTCTCTCTAGATATGGTTCTATGCATGCCATGAATCCTTAGGGTTTAAGTACCGTAAAGAGTTTTGGTAGGTTAGATTAACACGAGATTAGATTGCTCCTTTCTCTCTACGGTTGATTAAATGCATGAAAATGAAATAACTTGAGTTTCTTGGAACTCTTGTCATGGAATGGATATGGGTGTATGAGCATAATAAAAGTGAACATGTGAGTAGTATGATAACAATAAATGAATGGTTTAGAAAAACCCCCTTCTTGCCTTGCTTTTGTCTTCGGTTCTCTTGGTACTTGGAAATAAGGAGGGCGACGATAGAAGACAAAAATAAATGAGAAGTGTAAGCACCCCATTTTTTCCCGCTCAGCAATCTCCGAGCTAACCAAGCTCACTTTCATACATCACATGCGTATTTAGACTCTAAGCCCACCTTTTTGACTTGAATTTAGTCCACCAGTCGCTTCTCGGGCCCGTAAGGCCCACTTGAAGCTAAATGACTGTTTTGTCCCTAGGCATTCGAACACCCCAGGAACCACACAAACTCTGGGTATCAAACCAGTAACCTTCTGAGATTAATTCATATGGTATTCTAAACCTTCCTCTACCTTTCCGGATAATTTCGAGTCAGTTTCGCCAAACCCGATGCAAAATGACCGTTTTGCCCTTAGTGGGCCGGTTTCCTTTTCCGACCACACCGGCTCTGGGTATCAAACCTGTAACTTCCCAAGAATACTTTTTATAGTGTTCTAAACCTTTCTTTGCCTTTCCGGATCATTCCAAGTCAATTCCGGCAAAACCGGTACAAAATGACCGTTTTGCCCCTCGTGGGCCGGTCTCCTTTTCCGACCACACCGGCTCTGGGTATCAAACCGGTAGCTTCCCGAGAATACTTTTTATAGTGTTCTAAACCTTTCTTTACCTTTCCGGATCATTCCGAGTCAATTCCGGCAAACCCGGTACAAAATGACCGTTTTGCCCCTAGTGGGCCGGTCTCCTTTTCTGACCACACTGGCTCGTGGAACCAAGCCGGAAACCTTTGGGAACATTCTGAATAATGTTTTCAAATTTTGAGTCTTCTTCTAGGACAGTACGAGTCCGTCCCGACAGCTTTCCAATTCGGTTGACTGTTTTGCCCTTAAAGGCCCGGTCAACCCTTCCGACACATCCTATCCTCATTTTTCATGTCAAATACCTTTGGGACACTATTTTAGGTGTTCCTGCTCTTTTCTAGCCTTCTGTGTTATTCCCGGCTCCTTCAAATCATTCCCGGACTTTTCGAAGTCACTCCTAGTGAAGTCAGGCTAAAAATTACATGGTAGTCACTAGTACAAGCGCCCAAATCTAGTCAAAGATATGTTGCTTGCCGACCTTAAACATTTCCTAAATGGCTGGCGCCACTAGTAGTGGCGCCAAGCCAAAAAATGGCCTGGCACCACTCCTAGTGGCACTAGTGTAAAGTTTGACCTGGCGCCACTGCAACAGGCGCCAGTGTTGTCCAACCTTTATAAATACAGAGCCTCCTCCAATGTAGAAAAGGTCCGTAAACTTAGTCTAAAAATCATATAATTCAATATACAGAGCTTGTGCACTCCCTAAACCCTAGCTTTCCTAGGTTTTCCAAACCCTAGCCTCCTATACACTCATAGACACCCCTATAGACTCACACACTAACCTTTAACCCTCCTTCGAAGACTTGAAGAGTTGCAGTCTAAAGTTTGAAGATTGAAGGCAAAGTTCAAGACAAAGACCAAAGAAAGCAAGGCGTGCAAAATAAACAAGATACAAGGTAGGTTCTCCATTTAAATTTCCGCACTTCCCCCTCTCTCTCCTCTCTCCTAATTCACTTGGGTTTTCTTTATTTTAATCCCCTATCTCTTTCCCCCCCTTTTTTTGCATGCTTGAAACAAGGGGACTTCCGGTCCATGTGTAGAATTAGACTATCGGAGGGCACCGTGTCGGGGGCTTTCCTTTAGACTAATCGGAGACCACGTGGGTCTAGCCCCTTTGGTTATGTGGTGAAGCCTTAACCTTGTATGTTCACGACCCCAAAATTGTATTGTGCATATCATGATCATGCATCTTCTAAAAATCGTTTTCAATCTCGTTTTCAAAATAGTTTTCAAACTTGTTTCCAAAATTGGATCAAAATCTATTTTTCAAAACGTGTTTTCAAAATCACAATCCTAGGGTGATTCTAGCTTTTCCATGGCTAGGGTTGCTTTAGGAAAGTGTTACATGTAAAGTGACCAACATGGTCCATATTTTCAACCTTTGTTGTTTTCAAAACCACTTTCTTAAAGTGGTTCTAGCCCTCTTATGATTAGAATCGCTTTAGGAAAGTGAGACGTTTTTACACCTTCTAAAAACTCTCTTTCAAAAATCTCTTCCTAAAAATCTATTTTTCAACGTATTTTCCTAAAACTCTCATTTCCATAGTTGTTTTCAAAAACTCCCTCCAAAAATCTATTTTTCAAAACCTCATTTTTCAACTCCTTTCCAAAATGCTCTCCCCAAAATCCACTTCCCAAAAACGTTCTCTAGATCTCTTTCCTAGAAAAACTGTCTCCAAAAATCTTTCCAAAAACTCTCTTCCCAAAATCTCCCTTCTAGAAATTCGCCTCTAAGATTTTCCTTCTAAAATCTACGTTTCCAAAAACACACTTTCCAAAAACTCCTTCTTGTTAAAATCTTTTTCCAAAAACTCTATCTTCAGATTCACTTTCCAAAAACTTCTCCCTAGGATTCCCTTCTAGAAAACCTTCGTTTCGAAAAACGCACTTTCCAAAAATCCTCTTTCCTTAGAGCCCAAGTCAAGCCATAGAACCCATGATTAGGAAACCCTAATTTTCTTTCCAAAAGCATGATTTTCAAACTTTGCCTCGAACTTAGGTTTCCAAAATCTCTCGTTTTCTATATCCAAACTATACACATTTCCAAAACCTCTTTTCTACGTTAAAATTCTACACGTTCAAATCTAGGGTTTCTAGAATCTCCCTTTCCAAATCCTTGCCAAATCCTATCTTTCCTTTAGAAAACCAAATCAAATCTTCTCGTTTAGGAAACCAAATCCAATTCTCCATTTTTGAAAACAAAATTCAAACTTTCTCTTTTAGAAACCAAATCCAATTCCTTCCTAATCCAAATCTTTCCTAATTCAGATCCTTCCTAATTCTCAACTTTCCAAAATCTTAAGTTTCCAAAACTTGAACATAAAAATCTTTCCTAAATTTTAAAACTCACCTTTCAAATCTTTCCTAATTCAACCATTTCCTAATTCTACTCTCTTTTCAAATTTTAACTTTTCAAATCTAAGTTTTCAAACTTTTCCTAAACTCAAACCTTTCTTAATCTCGAGATTTTCTAAAACTCTAAAACTTTCTAAATCTTAAACTTTCTAAATTTCAAATCTTTCTAAATCCAAAGCTTTCAAAACTTAAAACTTTCTTATTTTCAAAACTTCCTTGTTTTCTAAACTTTCCCACTTTCAAAACTTCCCTTTTTCAAAACATTCCAAAATTCAAAACTTTTTTAACTTGAAACTTTCTAAATTCTAAGCCCTTCTTAAACTAAACTTTTCCTAATTCAAAACATTTCTAAATTCAATACTTTCCTATTTCAAAACTTTCCTAAAGTGAAAACTTTCCAAATTCAAAACTTTCCTAAGTTGAAACTTTCCTAGTTCAAAACTTTCCTAATTTCGAAACTTTCTTAATTTGGAAACTTCCCTAAGTTGAAATTTTCTTAATTCCAAAACTTTCCAAAAATAAAACTTTCCTAATTCGAAACTTTCCTAAATCGGACCTTTCCTAGTTCGAATATTTCCTAAAATCCAATCTTTCCAAATCTTCCAAGTCCAACATTCGAGTCAAATATTTCTAAATCTCAAGTCTTTCCTAGGTCTCCTATCTTTCCTAAATCTAGGTTTCCTAAACCTCCATCTTTCTAAAACAAGTCTAAATCTTTCTTCCAAGTTCTATCTTTTCAAATCAAAATCCAATCTCTTCAATTCCAGAATTCTAAATTCCAATTTTTAATCTTCTATTCTAAGTTCAATCTCTCAATTTTCTAATCTAATTTCCAATTCAATCTCTTTCTTTCAAATCAATCTCTTTTCAATCGGACTCCGGTCCGAACTACGACTGACTTGATTCCTCCAAAAGGATACGTAGGCAACCCTCGTAGGTGCGGTCACAATTTCTTTCAAGTTTCAAATTCCATAACTACTTTCAGATTTCAAATTCTACAACTTTTTTCAAATTTCTAATTTCACAATCTTTTCAAGTCTCCAATCTATTTTTGAACTTTCAATTTCAAATTTCTATTTTCAATCTTCAATTTCGATTTCCAAAATCTTATTTCCAAATTCAAACTTCCATCTCTTTCTTTTCAAATCAAATCAAATCAAATTCTTTTCAAATCTATTTCTAAATCAACTCTCTTCTATTGCACTTGCATATCATGCATCATGTTAGTTTCCTTTCAAACATTCTTTTTCAAAGTGGATGGGATTGGTCAATGGTTAGTTGAAGACTCTCATAGATGAATCTAGGGTAGATTGACATGTAGGTACCGAAAGGGCAGAGGGTGATGGCTTAGTGCGTCTTCCCTACACGTAACCAACCTCTGAACCTAGATCACTGATTTCAAAGACCAAAAGGAGTTATTTTCAAAAAAAGGGCTAAATGTTTTCCAAAGGTTGCCAAACAACTTGTTTTCCTAAAAAACCCTCTCTTGAGGAGATATTATCAAATCGTTTTCCAAAAACCCTAAGTGTAGTCTTCAGATTATTCTTAGTTTTTAGGTGACCTAACTCACCTTAATCAAGTTAGGTGGTAACTCCAAATCTTTTTCCAAAAGCCCTTTATTCAAATCTATTTTCAATTCAAACCTAGTCGCACTCATTCTTCTAGGAGGGTGAGTTCTAATGAGAGAGTACATCATTTTTCCCACTTCTGTGTGTATTCCTCGAGTGCGAAAAATCTGGGCGCGACAACTGGCAACTCCACTGGGGATACTTAGAGGGTTAGGCCATAGTCATGTCTCTTTATCGTTTACCCATGTAGAGTCTACAATTAACTTGGTTCAATCCTATTCACTTTAAATTGTCAAAACTAAATTTCCAAAATTGTTTTAAAAAAAAAAAACATGCATTTATATTATCTTGTACTATGTTTGTCATCCTCATACTAACACTTACATCTTTGTTTTGTAGGTGCGCTTTTTGCTTAAGTTTTATTAACTGCTATGCATGAATGTGATGAACAGGATGAATGAGAGTTGTTGGGCTCTTTCCTCCACTTTTAAAAATCACACACACGCTGCATGTGCACTTGCATTCAGCATACTTGCATTATTACCCTGATATGTCCTTTCTAGTTAGAAAGGGGGAACGGTATATTAGTTGTGGGCAAGATGCTGTGTCAGTTTCTTCGCCTACAGCCTCTTGATGGTTCCCCCGCTCAGATCACCAACCGATCATGGCACTACCTCGGGGAGTGGACCTAGGTTTGAAGATCTGGGGACCGAGCCATTTTAGGACGCATTAGTCAACCCTCAACCTCATACTCATATAGACACCATGCATAGCCGATCCTCTGCCGGATTTAAGACACGAGCACCATTTTCAAAACCACGGAGGAAAGGGCGACTGCTCTTACTTTCATTTATACCTGTCTATTCCTGCTGTTATATTGACTGTATTTATACTGTTATAATGCCTGTTTAACTGCTCATGCATGCACGTTTATCTTGCTATCGCATTCTCTCTCCTTATACTCTTTGCATACCCATGTTCATGCATTCAATATTCCATGTCAAGACAAGAGTTCCAAGTAACTCAAGTCACTACATTCTCATGCATATGATCAATCTATTGAGAGTGGCACCAAAGGCACTCTCCCCTTGCATTAAACCTACCTAAACCCTAAGGGTTCCCATGTAACCCTAAGGGCTTATTGCATGCATCTCAATTCATTCCATAAGAGGGGCCCCAATCCCTCTATGCACATAGAGATAGGGTTGCCAAGAAGATAAGGGGCAATCAATCAACAAGGTCTCTTAGCGACCTCCTCGACATCAAATCCAAGGAAGGCGAATCCGAAGACTTAAGAGTAGTTTAGGTTTTCCCTTTATAAAAGTAGATAGGTGGAAGTCCAAAGGAAAATGTTCCCCCTCCCCTTATTAAAATGTATTTCAATTCTTTTGTATCTTAAACCTAAAATTCAATGTACTTCTTTACTTTTGAGAAGGAATGCATGGATGGTTGAAGGTTCCTACTTGACGATAAGGTATCTGCATACAGGGGCAAACCCCCTATCTCCAAAAGTGAGCCCAATACATCATGATTAGCTTCCCTCTCGAGTATGGGTATCCTTAGGGCATGCATCGCATAGAATTCTTGAAAAATCAAAAACTAACTTGTGATTTATACCGTTGTTTTTCTACTTCTTTCTGTTTCTTTCACAGCAATTACCCTACTTTGGGTCAACATTGCTCACAAGAAAAGTCAGCATCCACCTAGGGATCCCATTGTCACTCGGCCAAGAGCTTCACTTATGGCTGCCAATCCTGAGGAGTCACCCCAAGTCTTTCGAGAAAAGGTTAATGAAATGAGGGGTACGATTGATGAGATGTTTAAGCTTATCCAAACCTTGGCCATAAAGGATACTACTACAATCTCGTCGACATCCATGACGTCATCTAAAGACCCTGAACCCACCAACCCGAGGATCGTGCTTCAATATGACAATGTTGGGAGGAACAAGGAAGATGCCAAAGGCATCAACACTGAAGAACAGGACATTATGTTGCTTTCACATGCCGTACAGAAGACTTCCCTAGATCCTCTCAGTTTGAAAATCCAAGGTCTAGAGGATTCACTGTGAAGTCTCCATGGCCATGACAGTTATGGGTCTATTTCCTACATTGAGCTCTGCTTCTTTCCGAATCACCCAAGACCTGCTAAGTTCAAAATGCCCGACTTCCAGAGGTATGACAGCACTGGTGACCTTATCGCTCATCTTCGCCTATATGCCAGGGCACTGAGTGGTTATGGCAACGATCCGAAACTCCTCATACAACTGTTCCAACATAGTCTCACTAGGTCTACTTTGCAGTGGTTTGCCCGTCTAGACCTAAAGAGGATCACCACTTGGATTGAGTTGGTCAACGCATTTAAAGCCTAATATCGCCACAACATAGACCTCACTGCTGACCATTGGTCCTTGATGGCAATGAGTAAGGGAGAGAAAGAAAGTTTCAAAAGTTATGCCCTTAGATGGAGAGAAGCAGCAGCACAAGTCAATCCTCCTTTAGAAGATAAGGAATATGTTCAACTGTTCGTACACACCTTCTCGGGCATATATTACGAAAAGCTCTGCATGAGTGTTGGGAGAAACTTTTCTGAGTATCATGCAAGGGGAGATGATAGAAAATAGCCTAAAAACTGGAAGGATCGTTGACCCCTATGCTAAACAAGTTTCTGCAAGCTTAGCAAGGAAGGCGCCCACATCATCGGAAATGGGTCGAAAGGAGGAAGAAGTGTCTGCCATCTTGCTCGCTCAACAACCGCAATGTCACCCCCAACACCAATCTCAAACCCCCGTGGCTACTCAAGCACCTACTTCCGGGCCCATCACAGCCCAACAACATCTCAACCCCAATAAGAAGGCCCGCCGACGTCGTGCCTTTTCCCTTCTAACTTGCACTCAAACAAAGGCTTATCATGACCTCTTACAAGCCAACCTTTTGACCCCCATACCTGCTCCACCGTTGTCAAATCCTTTATCCCCTATTTTTGACCCGACCCTTGTTTGTGAGTACCATTCTGGAAGATAGGGGCATGACACTGAGCATTGTCTCTTCTTGAAGCACAAGATACAAGATTTGATCGACGCTGGAATCATCATCACCTAGGGGAGGAACCACACGATGAAGCATAAAAGAAATTGGTGTGATTCTAGGACCTCTCTGAAGGGCTTTTTCCAAAGTGTAATAAAAAGGGAAGTTTCCATAAAATTCGTCTGTTTTCTTTTCATCTCTCTATTTCTCACATGTTTTCTTTAAATAAACATTGCATGCCATGTAATCATTTCTAAATGAAAAGGTGTAGTTTCTAGTTCATCCCTTTTGTCTCATACTCTTGTGGACGATTATTACCTTTAGGAATTCTTCCCCATTTTGGTAAATGACTCGATTTAAAGGATAGGATAGCATGGGCAACCCATTTAAAAAGGGTGAAAACCTTTGAGAGACTGAGAGAGAGAGTGAGAGATAGGAGGAAAGCAATCTCGATAAAGAAGTGTGAATTCTATTGAAAAGGCGACACTTGCATGATATCCTGGCTAGGCGATGGGTAGCCGAGTCCCCAAAATGATGAGAAGCCATTGTTCTATTTATCCTAAATAAACACTACCCCTTGCTCAGCCCACTAGAGCCGTAACTGATTTTTATTCAGATGTCCCCAAACCAATAACCATCCCCCACACCAGGGTAAGCACAGAGTAGTTGATTCGATAGAATATGTAGGGATTCACTGGCCGAAACACATCATCCCTAGAAATATTGTCTAAATTTTGTACAAAGACTTTATGGACTAAGCAATTCAATTTGAAATGATTAGAGGCCCTCAATTCTATTAACATACACAAAAAATATTCCCTTTGCTTAAACCACTAGTGCCTCGCAAGAAGCGGAAGTTTTCTTTTTGTCAACCCCGATCCAAAACCATCCCCCCATACTGGGGTAGTCAGGAAGTAGAAGATCTGGCAGAGAACGTCATCAACCATCAAGCTGAAGTAACGTGAAGGCTCTATGGATCAAGCAATCTTGTTCAAAATGAAGAAAGACCCTCATTTCATTTCCCATGCAGTTAAAAGCGACCTTTGTCAAACCTATTGAGCCGGTTACCTTTCCTTTCAGAAAACACCCCAACCTAGGGATGACCATCCATAATGGGTTAAATCGAAATTCTAAGGAAAGGATCTGAGAGAAAGAAGTTGTAGAAATTTTTGTCTCGTCAAAAGCAATAAGAAAGGAAGAAAAAAAAAAAGAAACATATCAGAGGAAAGACTGAAAAAGAACCATGTTGTGCTATAAAGCTGGAAGTCAAGAGAAAAGAAAAAAAGAAAAAAAAAAAAAAAAGAAAAAAGAAAAGGGGCAAGTGTCAGACTTAAAAGGTCAAAAGTTACAAGAAAGTTCAAAGGTGATCCTAGGTAACAAAGCCACCAAGTAGAAGTAATAGGTTTAAGCCTTTACCCTTTCTTGTAAAAACCCGAAACTGTGGCCTACATTACGACCCTGTTAAAGTCCTCTCCGATTGAAAAGGATTGCTTGATCTAAATGAGTCAGACATGTTGCTGAAACTAGAGGAGGATATTAGGGGACGAAACCCCGCTGGAAGACCGACTAAGGATGGTGTGGATCTAAACCCTACAAGAAACAACATCAAATTTGAGCCTGCACATCCTTTTCATTCATAAACCCCTTAACCTAGCCTACGTTACGGTCCAAATTAAAGTCCTCTCTGATCAGAAAAAATTGCTTAGTCCAAATAAGCCTGAACAATACCAAGACCAGTAGGGTGAGAGAGGAGAATTGGAAGGAAATGCATGGGGCAATCTCATGCTCTACGATGTGCACAGATGGTTTCGGTTTAAACAACCCACTAAAAGAAGATCTTTGAGCCTAAATATCCCTTTATTTCTTACAACCCCTAAACCCAGCCTACATTACGGTCCTAAAAGAAGTCTTCTCAGATTGAGGGCTTAGTTGTTTATCGCTCTACAAAGGGCATGCAAGTTGTCGCTCGAGCCATGGTGGCATTTTGGAGATCTGAGAAAGAAAACCAAGTGAGATCAGAAAAACCCCAAACAGCAACCCTGTAGAAAGTAGGGATAAGATAGCAAACCAAAAGGTTAAGATCCTTGGAGAATGGTGCAAATGTTATCACACCCCGATATGAATGGGACAAAACTAAATGGGGCAGAATCTTGAGATTGAACAGAATCCTGAGAGTATGGGCCCAAGGGCAATCCTGGGGCTTTCTTTGTAAATAGTTTATACACATGTAATACTGATACATCCATGACATGTATAACCTGTACATCCATTTGGATTCTTGTGTAGTGTGTATCTATTCATGCATTCAACTGCACTCCTGTATGAACCTGTTCATTTGTAAGGAAGTAGGTCGTACATTCAATTCAATTCTTGCATAAATCCGTGCATTTATCACAAAAAAAGGGGACATTGCATCAATTCCATTCCTACATGTGCATGCATTCAATTCCACTTCTGCGTGAACCTGTGCAGTTATAAAAAGTACGATACGCATTCAATTATATTCTTATCTAAACTATGCGCATTCATAAAAATAGATCATGCATTTAATCCCATATGCAGTTATGAAATATATATATATATATATGACATGCATTCACCCTTTACCATGGCATTTTTAATTTATTTTTATATAAAACTCACCCTATGTCTTTCTCTCTCTCCCAAATAGGAAATAAGGAACAAGGTAAAGTACAAAATGGAGCTAAAAAGCCATCCTACAATCAAGTAATCTTAGACATTTCAAACATTGGCATACACCTCAGCAAGTTCAGACTTCCCTAGCCGACAAAAAGCAAGGAATGGGGCAATGGCCCACCCTTGACCTCCCCAACCAACCTTGGACTTCCCCAGTGGAGCAGCGTTTCACCAGACGGAGTGTCGGTTCAAGATGTATCAGCAGTCAACCTTAGACTGCCCCAGTGGAGCAGTGTTTCGCCAGACGGAGTGCCGGTTCAAGAGGTATCAGCAGTCAACCTTGGACTTCCCCAGTGGAGCAGCGTTTTGCCAAACGGAGTGCCGGTGCAAGAGGTATCAGCAGTTAACCTTGGACTTCCCCAGTGGAGTAGCGTTTCGCCCGACGGAGTGCTGGTTCAAGAGGTATCAGTAGTCAACCTTAGATTTCCCCAGTGGAGTAGCGTATCGCCAGATGGAGTGCCGGTTCAAGAGGTATCAGCAGTCAACCTTAGACTTCCCCAGTGGAGCAGCATTTCGCTAGATGGAGTGTCAGTTCAAGATGTATCAGCAGTCAACCTTAGACTTCCTCAGTGGAGCAGCGTTTCGCCAGACAGAGTGTCGGTTCAAAATGTATCAACAGTTAACCTTGGACTTCCCCAGTGGAGCAGCGTTTCGCCAGATGGAGTGCCGGTTCAAGATGTATCAGCAGTCAACCTTGGACTTCCCCAATGGAGCAGCATTTCTCCAGATCAAGAGGTATCAGCAGTCAACCTTGGATGTCCCTAGAGGAGCAGCGTTTCGCCAGATGGAGTGCCGGTTTAGAAAGTATCAAAAATTAGTCTTGGACTTCCCTAGAGGAGCAGTGTTTCGCCAGACGGAGTGCTAGTTCAAGATGCGTCAATTCCCCCCCAGAGGAACATTGTTCTGCCAGATGGAGCGCCAGTTTAAGGAGCATTAATTCTCCAGAAGAGTGTCATTTTTACCAGATAAAATACCAAGCATCAACCAGCTACTCGAGGTAACTGTTCTTTGAATTCCTATTATTTTCAAATCCCTCTGATCGCCTCGCGGTCAACATAAGGCTCTTACTTTATCATTTTCTGCCTTTGACAAGCAAAGATAGAAAAAGAGGGGCAGCTATAAGCATCCCATTTTTGCCCGCTTGGCAATCTCCAAGCTGACCAAGCTCACTTTCACACCTCACATGCGTATATAGACTCTAAGCCCGCCTTTTTGACTTGAATTTAGTCCACCAGTCGCTTCTCGGGCCCATGGGGCCCACTTAAAACTAAATGACCGTTTTGTCCCTAGACATTCGAACGCCTCGGGAACCACACCGGCTCTGGGTATCAAACCAGTAACCTTCTGAGATTACTTCATATGGTATTCTAAACCTTCCTCTACCTTTCCGGATCATTCCGAGTTAGTTCCGGCAAACCCGATGCAAAATGACCGCTTTGCCCCAGGTGGGCCGGTCTCCTTTTCCGACCACACCGGTTCTGGGTATCAAACCGGTAACTCCCCGAGAATACTTTTTATAGTGTTATAAACCTTTCTTTACCTTTCCAGATCATTCTGAGTTAATTCCGGCAAACCCGATACAAAATGACCGTTTTGCCCCTGGTGGGCCGGTTTCCTTTTTCGACCACACCGGCTCTGGGAACCAAGCCGGCAACCTTTGGGAACATTCTGAATAATGTTTCTAAATTTTGAGTTTTCTTCCGGGACAGTCCGAGTCCGTCCTGGCAGCTTTCCAATCCGATTGACCGTTTTGCCCTTAAAGGCCCGGTCAACCCTTCTGACACATCCTATCCTCATTTTTCATGTCAAATACCTTCGGGACACTATTTTAGGTGTTCCTACTCTTTTCTGGCCTTCCGGATCATTCCCAGCTCCTTCAAATCATTCCCGGACTTTCCGGAGTCACTCCTAGTGAAGTCAGGCTAAAAATTACATGGTACTCACTAGTATAGGCGCCCAAATCTAGTCAAAGATACGTTGCTTGCCGACCATAAACATTTCCTAAATGGCTGGCGCTACTAGTAGTGGTGCTAAGCAAAAAAATGGCCCGGCGCCACTCCTAGTGGCGCTAGTGTAAAGTTTAACCTAGCGCCACTGCAACAGGCCCCAGTGTTGTCCAACCTCTACAAATACAGAGCCTCCTCCAACGTGGAAAATGTCTGTAAACTCAGTCTAAAAACCATATAATTCGATATATAGAGCTCGTGCACTCCCTAAACCCTAGCTTTCCTAGGTTTTCCAAACCCTAGCCACCATACACTAAACCCTAGCTTCTTATACACTCATAGACACCCCCATACACTCACACACTAACCTTCAACCCTCCTTCGAAGACTTGAAGAGTTGCAGTCCGAAGTTTGAAGATTGAAGGCGAAGATCAAGACGAAGACCGAAGAAAGCAAGGCGCGCAAAATAAATAAGATACAAGGTAGGTCCTCCATTTAAATTTCCGCACTTCCCCCTCTCTCTCCTCTCTCCTAACCCACTTGGGTTTTCTCTATTTTAATCTCCCATCTCTTTCCCCCCTTTCTTTGTATGCTTGAAACAAGGGGACTCCCGGTCCATGTATAGGATTAGGCTATCGGAGGGTCACCGTGTCGGGGGCTTTCCTTTAGGCTAACCGGAGACCACATGGGCCTGGCCCCCTTGGTTATGTGGTCAAGCCTTAACCTTGTATGTTCACAACCCCAAAATTACATTGTGTATATCATGATCATGCATCTTCCAAAAATCGTTTTTAATCTCGTTTTCAAAATTGTTTTCAAACTTGTTTTCAAAATTGCATCAAAATCTATTTTTCAAAACGTGTTTTCAAAATCACAATCCTAGGGTGATTCTAGCTTTTCCATGGCTAGGGTTGCTTTAGGAAAGTGTTACATGTAAAGTGACCAACATGGTCCATATTTTCAACCTTTGTTGTTTTCAAAACCACTTTCTTAAAGTGGTTCTAGCCCTCTTATGGTTAGAATAGCTTTAGGAAAGTGAGACGTTTTTACACCTTCTAAAAACTATCTTTTCAAAATTCTCTTCCTAAAATCTATTTTTTAACGTATTTTCCTAAAACTCTCCTTTCCAAAGTTTTTTTTCAAAAACTCCCTCCAAAAACCTATTTTTCAAAACCTCCTTTTTCAACTCCTTTCTAAAATGCTCTCCCCAAAATCCACTTTCCAGAAACGTTCTCTAGGTCTCTTTCCTAGAAAAACTCTCTCCAAAAATCTTTCCAAAAACTCTCTTTCCAAAATCTCCCTTCCAGAAATTCCCCTCTTGGATTTTCTTTCTAAAATCTACGTTTCCAAAAACACACTTTTCAAAAACTCCTTCTCTTTAAAAATTTTTTCCAAAAACTCTATCTTCAGATTCACTTTCCAAAAACTTCTCCCTAGGATTCCCTCCTAGAAAACCTTCGTTTCTAAAAATGCACTTTCCAAAAATCCTCTTTCGTTAGAGCCCAAGTCAAGCCCTAGAACCCATGATTAGGAAACCCTAATTTTCTTTCCAAAAGCATGATTTTCAAACTTTGCCTCGAACCTAGGTTTCCAAAATCTCTCATTTTCTATATCCAAACTATACACATTTCCATAACCTCTTTTCTACGTTAAAATTCTACACTTTCAAATCTAGGGTTTCTAGAATCTCCCTTTCCAAATCCTATCTTCCCTTTAGGAAACCGAATCAAATCTTCCCGTTTAGGAAACCAAATCCAATTCTCCATTTTTGGAAACAAAATTCAAACTTTCTCTTTTAGAAACCAAATCAAATCCCTTCCTAATTCAAATCTTTCCTAATTCACATCCTTCCTAATCCTCAACTTTCCTAAATCTTAAGTTTCCAAAACTTGAACATAAAAATCTTTCCTAAAGTTTAAAACTCAACTTTCAAATCTTTCCTAATTCAACCCTTTCCTAATTCTACCCTCTTTTCAAATCTTAACTTTTCAAACCTAAGTTTTCAAACTTTTTCTAAACTCAAACCTTTCTTAATCTCGAGATTTTCTAAAACTCTAAAACTTTCTAAATCCTAAACTTTCTAAATTTCAAATCTTTCTAAATCCAAAGCTTTCTAAACTCAAAACTTTCTTATTTTCAAAACTTCCTTATTTTCTAAACTTTCCCACTTTCAAAACCTCCTTTTTTCAAAACATTCCAAAATTCAAAACTTTCATAACTTGAAACTTTCTAAATTCTAAGCCTTTCTTAAACTAAACTTTTCCTAATTCAAAACATTTCAAAATTCATTACTTTCCTATTTCAAAACTTTCCTAAAGTGAAAACTTTCCAAATTCAAAACTTTCCTAAGTTGAAACATTCCTAATTCAAAACTTTCCTAATATCGAAACTTTCTTAATTTGGAAACTTCCCTAAGTTGAAATTTTCTTAATTCGAAAACTTTGCAAAAATAAAACTTTCCCAATTCGAAACTTTCCTAAATCGGACCTTTCCTAGTTCGAATATTTCCTAAAATGCAATCTTTTCAAATCTTCCAAGTCCAACATTCGAGTCAAATCTTTCTAAGTCTCAAGTCTTTCCTAGGTTTCCTATCTTTCCTAAATCTAGGTTTCCTAAACCTCCATCTTTCCAAAACAAGTCTAAATCTTTCTCCCAAGTTCTATCTTTTCAAATCAAAATCCAATCTCTTCAATTCCAGAATTCTAAATTCTAATTTTCAATCTTCTATTCTAAGTTCAATCTCTTAATTTTCTAATCCAATTTCCAATTCAATCTCTTTCTTTCAAATCAATATATTTTCAATCGAAATTTGGTCTGAACTACGACTGACCTGATTCCTCCAAAAGGATAGGTAGCCCTCATGGGTGCGGTCACAATTTCTTTCAAGTTTCAAATTCCACAGCTACTTTCAGATTTAAAATTCTACAACATTTTTCAAAATTCTAATTTCACAATCTTTTCAAGTCTCCAATCTATTTTCGAATTTCCAATTTCAAATTTCTATTTTCAATCTTCAATTTCGATTTCCAAAATCTTGTTTCCAAATTCAAACTGCCATCTCTTTCTTTTCAAATCAAATCAAATCAAATTCTTTTCAAATCTATTTCTAAATCAACTCTCTTCTATTGCACTTGCATATCATGCATCATGTTAGTTTCCTTTCAAACATTCTTTTTTAAAGTGGATAGGATTGGTCAATAGTTAGTTGAAAACTCTCATAGGTGAATCTAGGGTAGATTGACATGTAGGTACCGAAAGGGCAGGGTAGGGTGATGGCTTAGTGCGTCTTCCCTACACGTAACCAACCTCCAAACCTAGATCACTGATTTCAAAGACCAAAAGGAGTTATTTTCAAAAAAAGGGCTAAATTTTTTCCAAAGGTTGCCAAACAACCTGTTTTCCTAAAAAAACCCTTTCTTGAGGAGATATTTTGAAATCATTTTCCAAAAATCCTAAGTGTAGTCTTTGGATTATTCTTAGTTTTTAGGTTACCTAACTCACCTTAATCAAGTTAGGTGGCGACTCTAAATCTTTTTTTAAAAACCCTTTATTCAAATCTATTATCAATTCAAACCTAGTCGCATTCATTCTTCTAGGAGGGTGAGTTCTAACGAGAGAGTACATCATTTTTCCCACTTGTTTGTGTATTCCTTGAGTGCAAAAAATCTGGGCGCAACAAGAAGTTAGTGCCTTGATTTGAAAATTTTTATGCAATGCATGTCCTAGGGGTGCCCCTGCTTGAAAGGGAGGCTAAACATGATGTATTGGCTCACTTTTGGAGATAGGGGGTTTGCCCTTGTATGTAGGTAGCTTACTATTGAGTGGGAACCTTCATCCATTCATACAATCATTTATCCATTCATTCGCAAAAATAAAGAAGTACATTGAACTTTAGGTTTAAGATACAAAAGAATTAAAATACATTTTAACAGGGGGAAGGGGAACATTTTCCTTTGGACTTCCACCTATCTAGTTTTACAAAGGAAAACCTAAACTACTCTTGAGTCTTCGGATTCGCCTTCCTTGGATTTGATGTCGAGGAGGTCGTTGAGAGACCTTGCTGATCGATTGCCCCTTGTCTTCTTGGCAACCCTATCTCCGTGAGCATAGAGGGATTGGGGCCCCTCTTATGAGATGACTTAAAATGCATGCAATGATTCCTTAGGGTTACGTGGGAACCCTTAGGGTTTAGGTAGGTTTAATGCAAGGGAGAGTGACATTGGTGTCACTCTCTATGGGTTGATCATATGTATGAGAATGCAGTGACTTGAATTACTGGGAACTCTTGTCTTGACATGAAGGTATTGAGTGCATGAATATGGGTATGCAAAGAGTATAAGGAGAGAAAATACAGTTGAAGTAAACATGCATGTATAAGTAGTTAGACAGGTATTATAACAGTATGAATACAGTCAGTATAACAGTAGGATTAGACAGGTATAAATGAAAGTAAGAGCAGTCGCCCTTTTCTCCGTGGTTTTGAAAACGGTGCTCTTGTCTTAAATCTGTCAGAGATTCAGCTATGCATGGTGTCTATATGAGTATGAGGTTGAGGGTTGACTAATGCGTCCTAAAAAGGCTCGGTCCCCGGATCTTCAAACCTAGGCCCACTCCCCGAGGTGGTGCCATGATCGGTTGGTGATCCAAGCGGGGGAACCATTAAGAGGCCGTAGGCAAAAAAACTGACACAGCATTTTGCCCACAACCAATATACCGTTCCCCCTTTCTAACTAGAAAGGACATATCAGGGTAATAATGCAAGTATGCAGAATGCAAGTGCACATGCAGTGTGTGTGTGATATTTAAAAGTGGAGGAAAGAGCCCAACAACTCCCATTCATCCTGTTCATCACATTCATGCATAGCAGTTAATAAAATTTAAACAAAATGTGTACCTACAAAACAAAGATGGAAGTGTTAGTATGAGGATGGCAAACATAATACAAGATAATTTAAATAAATGCATATTTTTTGAAAATAATTTTGAAAATTTAGTTTTGAAAATTTAAAGTGAATATGATTGAACAAGTTAATTGAAGACTCTATATGGGTGAAGGGTAAAGAGACATAACTATGGCCTAACCTTCTAAGTATCCTCAGCGGAGTCGCCAGCTATCGCGCCCAGATTTTTCGCACTCGAGGAATACACACACAAGCGGGAAAAACATTGTATTCTCTCGTTAGAACTCACCCTCCTAGAAGAATGAGTGTGACTAGGTTTAAATTAAAAATAGATTTGAATAAAAGGCTTTTGAAAAAAGTTTTGAGTCACCACTTAACTTGATTAAGGTGAGTTAAGTCACATAAAAACTAAGCATAATCTGAAGACTACACTTAGGGTTTTTGGAAAAAAGTTTTGAAAATATCTCCTCAAGAGAGGGTTTTTAAGAAAACAGGTTGTTTGGCAACCTTTGGAAAACATTTAAGCCCTTTTTGAAAAATAACCCCATTTTGGTCTTCGAAATCAGTGATTCTAGGTTCGGAGGTTGGTTACGTGTAGGGAAGACGCACTAAGCCATCACCCTACCCGCTTTTTCGGTACCTACATGTCAATCTACCCTAGATTCACCTACGAGAGTCTTCAACTAACATATGTTTAATCCTGTCCACCTTAGAAAAATAATGTTTAAAAGCTATCATGATGGATGATATGCAAGTGCAATAGAAGAGAGTTGATTTAGAAATAGATTTGAAAAGAATTTGATCTGATTTGATTTGAAAAGAAAGAGATGGAAGTTTGAATTTGGAAACAAGATTTTGAAAATTGAAATTGAAGATTGAAAATAGAAATTTGAAATTGGAAATTTGAAAATAGATTGGAGATTTGAAAAGATTGTGGAATTAAAAATTTGAAAAATGTTATAGAATTTGAAATTTGAAAAATGGTGTGACCGCACCTATGAAGGTTGCCTACGTATCCTTTGGAGGAATCAGGTTAGTCGTAGTTCGGACAAGAGTCCGATTGAGAATAGAAGAGTTGATTTGACAGAAAGAGGTTGAATTGGAAATTGGATTGGAAGATTGAGAGATTGAACTTTGATTGAAAGATTTGAAAAGACTGGTTTTAGGAAACCTAGACTTAGAAAATAGAGGATTTAGAAAGGACTTGACATTAAGAAAGATTTCACTTGAATGTTGGACTTGGAAGATTTAGGAAAGGATTGGATTTAGGAAATGTTCGTATTAGGAAAGGTCCGATTTAAGAAAGTTTCGAATTAGGAAAGATCTGATTTAGGAAAGTTTCGAATTAGGAAAGTTTTCGACTTAGGAAAGTTTTGGAATTAGGAAAGTTTCAACTTAGAAAAGTTTTGAAATTGAAATGTTTTGAAATAGGGAAGTTTTGTAAATTGGAAAGTTTCGTTTTAAGAAAGGTTTTGAAATAGGAAAATGTTGAATTTAGAAATATTTTGAATTAGGAAAAGTTTAATTTAAGAAATGTTTAGAATTTGGAAAGTTTCAACTTAAGAAAGTTTTGAATTTAGAAAGCTTAGAATTTTAGAAAGATTTTAAATTAGGAAAGATTTAGAAAAGGTTTGAATTAAGAAAGTTTTGAGTTTAGAAAGTTTTGAATTAAGAAAGTTTCATTTTAAGAAAGGTTTTGAAAGAGGAAAAGTTTTGAAAATAAGAAAGTTTTAAATTTGGAAAGATTTGAAGTTTTTAGAAAGTTTAGAATTTAGAAAGTTTTAGATTTAGAAAGTCTTAACTTAAGAAAGTTTTGAACTTGGAAAGATTTAAAATTTATAGAGTTTAAAATTTAGAAAGTTTTAAAATTTGAGTTTTATAAAATCTTGAGATTAGGAAAGGTTTGAGTTTAGGAAAGATTTGAAAAGCATAGATTTGGAGAATTAAGATTTGGAAAAGAGGTAGGATTAGGAAAGGGTTGAATTAGAAAAGATGTGAAAGTTAAGTTTTAGGAAAGATTTTATGCTCAAGTTTTGGAAACTTAAGATTTTAGGAAAGTGGAGGATTAGGAAGGATTTGAGTTAAGAAAGATTTGCAGCTCTTCAAGTTTTGAAAGGAGGATTGGAGGCTAGTGTATAAGTGTATTGGGGTGTGTATGAGTGTATAGGAGGCTAGGGTTTAGTGTACGGTGTCTAGGGTTTGGAAAACCTAAGAAAGCTAGGGTTTAGGGAGTGCACGAGCTCTGTATATCAAAATATATGATTTTTAGATTGAGTTTGCGGACACCTTTCACGTTGGAAAAGGCTCTGTATTTATAGAGAGAGGAATACACTGGCGCCTGTTGCAGTGGTGCCAGGCCAAACTTTACACTGGCGCCACTAGGAGTGGCGCCAGGCCATTTTTTGGCTTGGTGCCACTAGTAGTGGCACCAGCCATTTAGGAAATGTTTAAGGTCGGCAAGCAACATATCTTTGACTAGATTTGGGCTCCTGTACTAGCGACTACCATGCAATTTTTAGCCTGGCTTCAGTAGGAGTGACTCCGGAAAGTCCGAGAACGATTTGAAGAGGCCGGGAATGACCCGGAAGGCCGGAAAAGAGCAGGAACACTTAAAATAGTGTTCCGGAAGTTTTTGACTTGAGAAATGAGGATAGTATGTGTCGGAAGGGTTGACCGAGCCTTTAGGGGCAAAACGGTCAATCGGACTAGAAAGCTGCTAGGACGGACTCGGATTGTCTCGAAAGAAGACTTAAGATTTGAAAACATTATTCAGAATATTCCCAAAGGTTGCTGGTTTGATTCCCACAGCTGGTGTGGTCGGAAAAGGAGACCGGCCCACTAGGGGCAAAATGGTCATTTTGTAACGGGTTTGCCGGAACTGACTCGGAATGATCCGGAAAGGTAAAGCGAGGTTGAGAACACTACAAAAAGCAGTTTCAAAAGGTTACCGGTTTGATACCCAGAGCCAGTGTGGTCGGAAAAGGAGACCGGCCCACTAGGGGCAAAATGGTCATTTCGCACCGGGTTTGCCAGAACTGACTCGGAATGATCCGGAAAGGTAAAGGAAGGTTGAGAATACTATAAGAAGTAATCTCATAAAGTTACCAGTTTGATACCCAAAGCCGATGTGGTTCCTGGGGCGTTTGAATGCTTAGGGGCAGAATGGTCATCTTGACCGGAAAGTCTCGGAAAAGGACCAAGCGGCAGTTTGGTCATTTTTTACCAAAGCAGGCTAGCAGGCACTAGTGTTGACCTGGGTTTTGAGTGTTTCTGCCACTCTGACGGCGGTCGTCGTGACATAGGGGTTTGTTAGTAATTCCCTATATTAACCTATTTACGAGTATTTCCGCTACTCGGACGGTTGTGATGTTTGCAAGTATTTCCGCTACTCAGACCATCTCGAGGAATAAACTGTCTCGAGAGAGGGATTGGAAAGGGGTCTTATCGTCTTTGGAAAGACGCTCCTGATTTGGGACCGTCTCGAGGAATAAACTGTCTCGAGAGAGGGATTGGAAAGGGGACTTATCGTCTTCGGAAAGACGCGCCTGATTTGGAACCGTCTCGAGGAATAAACTGTCTCGAGAGAGGGATTGGAATTAGAAAGGGGTCTTATCGTCTTCAGAAAGGCGTGCCTGATTTGGAACCGTCTCGAGGAATAAACTGTCTCGAGAGAGGGATTAGAATTGGAAAGGGGTCTTATCATCTTCGGAAAGACGTGTCTGATTTGGAACTATCTCGAGAAATAAATTGTCTCGAGAGAAGGATTGAAAAGGGGTCTTATCGTCTTCAGAAAGACGCGCCTGATTTGGAACCGTCTTGAGGAATAAACTGTCTCGAGAGAGGGATTGGAAAGGGGTCTTATTGTCTTCGGAAAGATGTGCCTGATTTGAAACCGTCTCGAGGAATAAACTGTCTCAAGAGAGGGATTAGAATTGGAAAGGACAATGCCCCTAAGGCCATTTTGATAATTTTGCCTCTATTTGGGCCTGGTGGGTCCACGAAGTGATGGACAGATGGGATTTGGACTTAGAAAGTTGGTTTCGTTTGGAATATGCCCATAATGACTTGAACACAAGTCTGGAAGGAGTGTAGACTACCGAGCGGTCAAAAATGGGGTGCTTACAACCATGGGCTAAGAAACTGACACAGTATCCGCCCACAGTCAATATATTGTTCCCCCTTCTATCTAGAAGGGTAGTAACCAGGTAATATATGCAGAATGCAAATGCAAGTGAGCGCACCAAGTGTGTGTGGAGTTTTTTAAAAATGGAGGAAAGGACCCAACAACACACATCACATCCTGTCCATTTATTACATACATGACGATAAATAAGACATGAAATAAAATGTGAACAAAGGTCCACCTACAAAAGAAAGATGCAAAGAGTTAGCAACTTTTCGAAAAACTCATTGCAAGGTAAAATGGATGGTTAATGCAAGAGCATGAATGTAAGCAATGAATGCAACTGATGGCACTTATTTGAAAATCGTTTTGGAAAATAAGATTTGTTTTGGAAACTTAGACAAATTTGAAAAGTGGATAAAACTGGACAAATTAACCAGAGATTCTGAGTGAGTGAAGGGTGAAGAGACATGTCAATGGCCTAACCCTCTAAGTATCCCCAGTGAAGTCGCCAACTGTCGTGCCTCGGTTTTTAGGTCCAAGGTCCTTTCAGCTCGGAGACAAAAGCACGGAACTCTATCACTAGAACTCGTCCTCCTAGAAGGATAAGTGCGACTAGATTTGAATTGAAGATTGGTTTGATTAAGGGCTTCTTAGAAAAATAGGAGTCGCCACCTAACTTGATTAAAATGAGTTAGGTCACCTAAAACTAAGTATTAATCCGAAGATTAAACTTAGGGTTTTAGAAAAAGGTTTGAAAAACTCCCTTGAGAAAGGGTTTTGGAGAAGATAGGTTGTTTGGCAACCTTTGGAAAGTTTTAAGTCCTTTTTGAAAAATAACTCCATTTGGTCTTTTGAAAATAAAAAACTTTGGTCTGGGGGTTGGTTACGTGTAGGGAAGATATCCTAAGATCATCACTCTACCCCGTCTTTTCGGTACCTACATATCTAATCACCCTCTTGTTCACTCACTAGAATAAGCAGTTACCATTGTCCACTTAGTATCCACTTTTAGAGTTTTCGAAATAGGGTTTAGTCATCACTTTTCAGATGAATGATGCATGATGCATGTTTTGGAAGAAGTTTGAAAGCATGGGAGTTTTAAAGGGTTTGAGATAGAAACCTTGAATTGATAGGAACTTTTGAAAATAGAGTGGAGTTAAAATAGAAGTTATGACCGCGCCATTTTAGGTTGCTTACGTATCTCATTTGGCGAGAATCAGGTTAATTTTAGTTCGGGTAAGACCTTGATGGAAAATGGGCACATCAGGGCCTTTGGAAGGTTTGAAGACATTTTGAGGTCTTTGGAAAAGTTTAAGATACTTTGAGGTCTTTGGAAAAGTTTACGACACTTGGAGGTCTTTGGAAGTTGAAAACACTTTGTGGTCTTGGAAGTTGAAGCCTCTTTGTGGTCTTGGAAGTTTTGACTTGAAATTGGATGGTGGAGTGTTTTGAAAATGTTTTTGGATTAACTTAAGGGAGTTTTTTGAAAAACACTTTAGAATGAATCAAGAGATTTGGAAAGTATTTTTGAGGTCTTGTTTTTGAAAACCTTGGAGGGGTGACTTTGGAAGATTTTGATGAATTAGTTTTTTAAAGTGGTTTTTGGAAATGGCTAAGTGTTTAGAATCCTAATATGGACAACTTTAGAGGTTGTTCTTGATATTTCACCTTCCTTTAGGGTCCCTAACCATAAGAGGGCTAGGGATGCCTTAGGTTTGTGATCTTTTGAAAATATATTTGGAAATATCTTGGAGTTAGTTTTTGAAATCTCAAGAGGGTTGAAGGTTTTGGAAAAAGTGGGTAATGAGTATAGTTTAAAATTGGAGGATCATTCAAAAAGGGTTCATGCGTTAGAACCTTGAAGCATACTAACCTAGATTGGGTTAGCCTATGATTAGGAATGACCTAAAGTTAAGTTGGACTAAGGTTTACTAACTAGAGTAGGGGTAACCTATGGTTAAGATGACTTAGGGTTAAGTTAACCTAAGGTGAGTGAACTAGGGTCAAGTTAACCTAGGGTTGGATAACTAGGGTAAAGTTAACCTAGGGTTGGACAACTAGGGTCAAGTTAACCTAGGGTCGGGCAACTAGGGTCAAGTTAACCTAAAGGCCATAATGCACATATTTTCCATCGAGTTTTTGCCCGAACTACGAATGAGCTGATTCTCACCAAATGAGATACGTAGGCAACCTAAAATGGTGTGGTCATAACTTTAATTTCAACTCCAATCCCCTTTTCAAAAATTTCAATCAACTCCATGTCACGCCCAGATTTTTCGCACTCGAGGAATACACACACAAGTGGAAAAAACACTGTACTCTCTCGTTAGAACTTACCCTCCTAGAAGAATGAGTGCAACTATGTTTGAATTGAAAATCGATTTGAATAAAGAGCTTTTAGAAAAGATTTGGAGTCGCCATCTAACTTGATTCAGGTGAGTTAGGTCACCTAAAAACTAAGTATAATTCGAAGACTACATTTAGGATTTTTGAAAACGATTTTGAAAATACTACCTCAAGAGAGGGTTTTTAAGAAAACAGGTTGTTTAGCAACCCTTGGAAAACATTTAAGCCATTTTTGAAAAATAACTCTATTTTTGGTTTTTGAAATCAATGATCTTAGGTTCGGAGGTTGGTTACGTGTAGGGAAGACGCACTAAGCCATCACCCTACCCCGCCCTTACGGTACCTACATGTCTATTTACCCTAGATTCACCTATGAGAGTCTTTAACTAACAAACTATCCAATCCTATCCACTTTGAAAAAGGATGTTTAAAAATAAATTTAACATGATGCATGATATGCAAGTGAACGAAAAGAGAATTGAAAAATAAATTTGGAAAGAAATTGATTTGATTTGAAAAAAAAGAGATATAAGTTTGAATTTGGAAATAAGGTTTTGAAAATTGAAAATAGAGATTTGGAAATAGAAATTTGGAATTGGAAGTTTGAAAATAGATTGGAGATTTGGAAAGATTTTGTGGAAATAGAAACTTGAAAAAATATTGTGACTGCACCCATGAGGGTTGCCTACATATCCTTTTGGAGGAATCAGGTCAGTCGTAGTTCGAACAAGAGTCCGATTGAAAATAGAAGGTTGGATTGGAAGAAAGAGATTTCGATTGGAAAATGGATTTGATTTGAACTTAGAATAGAAGATTGAATATTGGAATTTAGAATTTTGGAATTGAAAAGGTTGAATTTTGATTTGGAAAGATAGAACTTGGAAGACAGATTTAGACTTGTTTTGGAAAAACAGAGGTTTAAGAAACCTAGACTTAGGAAAGATAGGATTTAGGAAAGACTTGAGGTTTAAGGAAGATTTGACTTGACTTGGAAGAGTTTTAGAAAAGATTTGACTCAAACGATGGACTTGGAAGATTTAGGAAAATATTGGATTTAGGAAGGCTTCGAAATAGGAAAGGTTCGAATTAAGAAAGTGTCATTTTAGGAAAGTTTCGTTTTAAAGAAGTTTCACTTTAGGAAAGTTTTGGATTAAGAAAGTTTCAATTTAGGAAAGTTTTGACTTAGGAAAATTTTGAATTTTGAAAGGTTTCGACTTAGGAAAGTTTTGGATTCAGAAAGGTTTCGTTTTAAGAAAGTTTTAAATTGTAAAGTTTTGAATTTGGAATGTTTTGAAATTGGAAAGTTTTGAATTTGGAATATTTTGAAATAGGGAAGTTTTGAAAGTAAGAAAGTTTTGAGTTTAGAAAGTTTTAGATTTGGAAAGAATTAGGAAGTTTAAAAAGTCTTAACTTAAGAAAGTTTCGAATTTGGAAAGATTTAGAATTTAGAAAGATTTGAAATTTAGAAAGTTTAAGATTTAGAAAGTTTTAGAATTTGAACTTTAGAAAATCTTGAGATTAGGAAGGTTTGAGTTTAGGAGAGATTTGAAAACTTAGATTTGGAAAGTTAAGATTTAAAAAGGGGTAGAATTAGGAAAGGATTGAATTAGGAAGGATGTGGAAGTTGAGTTTTAAAATTTAGGAAAGATTTTTATGTTCAAGTTTTGGAAACTTAAGATTTAGGAAAATAGAAGATTAGGAAGGATTTGAATTAGGAAAAATCTGGATTTTATTTCTAAGAAAAAGTGGTTTTAATTTTATTTCCAAAAACGGAGGATAGGATCTAGTTTCCTAAACGAGAGATTGGATTTGGTGACCTAAAGAGAAGATTAGATTTGGCATGGATTTGGGAAAGGAAGTTTTAGAAACCCTAGATTTGGGAAGACAATAGTTTTGACGTAGAAAACATGTTTTTTGGAAACTTATGATTTTGATGTAGAAATGAAGGTTTTGGAAACCTAGGTTTGGGGCAAGGTTGAAAATCATGCTTTTGGAAAGAAGATTAGGGTTTCCTAATTGTGGGTTCTAGGGCTTGACTTGGACTCTAAGGAAAGAGTTTTTGGAAATGAGGTTTTGGGAAGGAAATCCTAGGGAGAAATTTTTAGAATGTGAGTTTTGAAAATAGAGTTTTTGGAAAGATTTTTAGAAGGAGATTGTTGGAAAGAGTTTTTAGGAAAGAAATTTAGGGAGCATTTTTAGAAAGTGGGTTTTGTGAAGAGTGTTTTGGAAAGGAGTTTAAAAAGGAGTTTTGAAAAATAGATTTTTGAAGAAAGTTTTTAGAAAACAATTTTGAAAAGGAATTTAAAGAGAGTTTATGGAAAGCATGTTGGAAAAAAAAATTTTTAGAATGAGATTTTTTAGAAGAGATTTTGGAATGTATATAAAATATCTCACTTTCCTAAAGCGATTCTAACCATAAGAGGGCTAGAACCACTTTAGGATAGTAGTTTTGAAAATAACAAGATTTGAAAATATGGACCATGAAAGTCACTTTAAATATAACACTTTCCTAAAGCAACCCTAGCCATGGAAAGGCTAGAATCACCCTAGGATTGTGATTTTGAAAAAGAAGATTTTGATGCAATTTTAAAAACAATGTTAATGTAAGTTTTGAAAACGAGTTTAAAAACGATTTTGGAGAGATGCAGGATCATGATATGCACAGTACAAATTTGGGGTCGTGAACATACAAGGTTAAGGCTTCACCACATAATCAAGGGGGCCGAACCCACGTGGTCTCCGGTTAGACTAAAAGAAAGCCACCGACACGGTGACTCTCTAATAGCCTAATCCTACACATGGACCGGAAATCCCATTGTTTCAAGCATGCAAAGAGGGGGGGAGGGGAAGAAGATGGGGGATTAAAATAGAAGAAAACCCAAGTGGGTTAGGAGAGAGAGGAAAGAGGGGGAAGTGCAGAAACTTAAAGAGAAAGCCTACCTTGTCTTGTTTATTTCACTTTGCTTTGCGCGCCTTGCTTTCCTTCGGTCTTCACATCACTTCAGTCTTGATCGTCGGGAACTCTTCTTCGATCTTCGGGAGTTTCGAGTTGCAGCACTTCAAGTCTTCAATGGAGGATTGACGCTAGTGTATAAGTGTATAGGAGTGTGTATGAGTGTATAGGAGGCTAGGATTTGTGTATGGTGGCTAGGGTTTGGAAAACCTAGAGAAGCTAGGGTTTAGGGAGGCTACGAGCTCTGTATATCAAATATTAGGGTTTTCAAACTGAGTTTGCAGACCTTTTTCACACTGGAAGAGGCTCCGTATTTATAAATAGAGGAATGCACTGGTGCTTGTTGTAGTGGCGCCAGGCCAAAAACTACACTGGCGCCATTAGGAGTGGTGCCAGGCCATTTTTTGGCTAGGCGACACTACTAGTGGTGTCAACCATTTAGGAAATGGTTAAGGTCGGCAAGTAATGTATCTTTAGAAGATTTGGGCGCCTGTACTAGTGAGTACCATGTAATTTTTAGCCTAGTTTCACTAGGAGTGACTCCGGAAGGTCCAGGGATGAATTGAAGGGGTCGGGAATGACGTGGAGAGTCGGAAAGGGATAGGAGCCCTTAGATTAATGTCTCGGGGACAAAGGACTTGAAAAATGATGACAAGATTTGTTAGAAGGGTTGACCGCGCCACTAGGGGCAAAACGGTCAACCGGACGGAAAGCTGTCGGGATGAACTCAGAATGTTCCAAGAGAAGACTTAAGTTTTGGAAAAATTATTTAGAATGTTCCCAAAAGCTACCAGTTTGATACCCAGAGCCGGTGTGGTCGGAAAAGGTGACCGGCCCACCAAGGGCAAAACCGTCATTTTGTACCGAGTTTGCCGAAATTGCCTTAGAATGATACGGAAAGATAAAGGAAGGTCAGGAATACTATAAGGAGCATTCTTGAGAGGCTACCGGTTTGATACCCAAAGTCGGTGTGGTTTCTAGAGCACTCAGATGGCTAGGGGCAAAATGGTCATTTAGCTTCAAGTGGGCTTTACGGGCATGGAAGTGACTGGTGGACTATTTAAATCAATTCTTACATAAATCTATGCATTTATCACAAAAAATGGGGAACATTGCATTTAATTCTATTTATGTATGCGCATTATCCAAAAATATAACATGCATTCAATTCCAATTCTGTGTGAACCTGTGTATTCATAAAAAGTAGGACACACATTCAATTCATAAAAAATAAAAAAAATAAAAAAAAGTATGACACGCATTCACCCCTTACCAGGGCATTCTTAAACTGTTTTTTGTACAAAACTCATTCTATGTCTTTCTCTTTCTCTCAAATTGGAAACAGGGAATAAAGCAAAACATAAAAAGGAGCTAAAGTCACCCCTCAAATATCTCCAATACCAGCTCACACCTCAGAAAGCTTAGATTTCTGGGACCAACAAGAAATAGAGGATGGGGCAATGACCCACCCTCGACCTCCCCAATCAAACGACTTTGAAAGATGGGTAGTGAATAAGTGTCCGACCACCCAAAGCTGGAATAATGAAGCACATCCCCAATAATGAGCATCCCCCCCCCCCCCCTTGCCAAAATCTAGTAATGCTCACGAAGGTTTGTCCCACAACCATAGGAGCATATGGGTGCCCCTCATAAATCCTGGCAAGCAGTACAAGTAATTGGCAGTCAACCACGTCATTCCCTAGAGGAGAAACACCCAGAATCTCAAGAAGAGCAAAGTTGGGGCCACCATGTGAGAGATTAACCAATCTTGAGAAGTATGCCAATCCCCTATCCGTCGCAAACTTAAAATGAGAGAAACAAGAACTTCATCGGGACATAAGGAAACTGGGGCCGTAGATCAGAAGAAAAAGCCTGCAAAATGGAGCCCAAGATGAAAAGCAACAATCATGATGCAATCATCAGGAAAAGTAGGTCCCATAATGTCAGTTAAACCATCCCGAAGACCTAGGAGGAAGCCATACTCATGGGGAGTAGGGGCAAGCTCACATTCCCCAAAATGGAAGAAAGACAAGTCAGGTGGGAACCACTATGAGAAAGCAAGCTACACTAACAGGAGAGAAGCCATGCAACCAAAGGACCAGCAAAAATGTCTTGCTCATCTGAAGGATGCCCGTCATACCAAACCTGTAGTCAGCTCAAAATAGCGTCGGCCATCTGAAAAGTCAAAAGTGAAAAACCTCGATGTCCATCTCATCCTTGAGGGTTGGCTCAACGGAGGGAAGGGGTCGACTAGAGGCCTACTCCCCCCTCCCACCCTGGCTAGAAGGTGCTCGATTGGCAGAGTGCTGACTACCCCTGGAGCAGCTGGAGCTGCCGACAAGAATCGGTCCGGGCCGCCTACCCCGAGCGGCGTCTCCTCTCGGAACCGTCATTACCTGCATCTGCCATCCTAAAGAGGTAAGCCAAGGTAAGTGATGTTAATATACCATCCATACAGTTTAAATAACAGTAAAATAAAATAAACAACTAACACGAACAAAACAAATAAAAAAAAAAAAAAAACTTCGAATGATAAGTCAAAACAAATTTCCTACATGCACATCTTGATTTTCCAACTTTAAACCAAGTTTCAAGGGTTCTCTGCTTTTTTTTCTTTCAAAAAAGATTTTATTTCTAAAACTTTAACCAACTCTTTCCATAATTTCTAAAAATTTTGGCAGAATTCCATTTAAAAGTGGCCCCTACAACGCCCATGACATCAACACAAAATATGAAATATGCACCTTCCAACAATCACATGACAATGGCGCCTGTGCACACTTTTCAATTTTTCAAAATTTTCAAAACTCATGTTTTATTTTTCAAATAAATCAATGGTTTCAAACATCTTCTGAAATTTTTCAAAATCCCCTCAAATGTTTTCAAAATATTCCTACATTTTTCCAAATTTTAAACTTCAAAAATTTCATCAATTTCTTGAATTTTCTAACCTTTTCTAATTTTCTAAATATTTTTCTATTTTTCAAAAAATCAAAAATTCACCGAGTTTTCAAAAAATCACGAAACTTCATACGGTTGTTAAATATATTTTTCTAAGGCACATTGCACAAAAACATAGCCAAAAAACCCAATACACATGCCTGTAGGAACAAATCCCCTAGTCCTGCAGAAAACTCTCTTCGCATAATCATGAAAAATCACTCAAATTCAATCAAACAAGCATCAAAATACAAAAATAACATCACCAAAGTGTTCAAAATATATCAAAACATCAATTTCCACTATTCACATGATTTAAACGAAGTTCTACACATCAAAATCAACAAAATTTGAAAACTCACCTTTTGGAAGTTCTCCGGCGAAATCTTCACTTCCGGCGACTTTTCCGGCGACGTGGACTCCTTCCGGCAATCACCCATGGTCCCTAAGGAGTGCTCCTTCAAGGTTCAAGTCGGTTTCCACTTGAAGACTCTCGGATTCTCCAAAACTCTTCAAATCCCGTAATTGTTCGAACCAAAAATTTTCTGGTTTTTAACCTTAAGCCTGGCACCACTAGCAGAGGCGCCAGTGCTTTTTTGCCAAAGGCGCCACTGCTAGTGGCGCCAGTTATAAATTCTGGGCAATTTTGCCCTTTTTCCCGCCAAAATTCGTTTTCGAAGGCCTTTTTGGCCCATTATCCGTTTTCGACCCCCGTTGTCGAAAGATTTCCAGTGTCCATCCCTCCGACTGCCTCGCGGTCAACATAGGACACTTACTCTTATCGTTTTCTGTCTTTGACAAGCAAAGACAGAAAAAGAGGGGCAGCTGTAAGCACCCCATTTTTGACCGCTCGGCAATCTACACTCTGTCCGAACTTGTTTTCAAGTCATTGTCGGCATATTCCTATCGAAACCAATTCTCTAGGTCCAAATTCCGTCTTTCCATCGCTTCGCGGGCCTGTCAGGCCCAAATAGAGGCAAAATTACCAAAATGCCCTTAGGGGCATTGTTCTTTCTTATTCCAATTCCAATCCCACTCTCGAGACAATTTATTCCTCGAGACGGTCCGAGAAGCGAAAATACTCACAAAACCGTTAGAGTAGCAGAAATACTCACAAAACCGTTGGAGTAGCGGAAATACTCACAAAACTGTTAGAGTAGCATAAATACTCACAAATAGGTCGATATAGGGAATTGGCAACAAATCCCTGTGTCACGGCGACCGCCGTTAGAGTGGCAGAAACACTCAAAACTCAGGTCAACACCCGTGTCTGTTAGCTCACTTCGGTGAAAAATGACCAGACTACCCTTAGGACCTTTTCCGAGACTTTCCGGTCAAGATGACCATTTTGCCCCTAAGCATCCGAATGCCCCGGGAACCACACCGGCTCTGGGTATCAAACCGGTAACCTCCTGAGACTACTTTTTATAGTATTCTCAATCTTCTTTTGCCTTTCCAGATCATTCCGAGTCAGTTCCGGCCAACCCGGTACAAAATGACCGTTTTGCCCCTAGTGGGCCGGTCTCCTTTTCCGACCACGCCGGCTCTGGGAATCAAACCGGCAACCTCTGGGAACATTCTAAATAATGTTTCCAGATCCCAAGTCTTTTCCCGGGACAATCCGAGTTCGCCCCGGCAGTTTCTTAGTCCGATTGACCGTTTTGCCCCTAAGGGCCCGGTCAACCTTTTCGACACATCTTATCCTCACTTTTCAAGTCAAATACCTCCAGGACACTATTTTAAGTGTTCCTGCTCCTTTTCGGCCTTCCGGGTCATTCCCGGCTCCTTCAAATCATTCCCGGACTTTCCGGAGTCGCTCCTAGTGAAGCCAGACTAAAAATTGCATGGTAGTCACTAGTACAGGCGCCCAAATCTAGTCAAAGATACGTTTCTTGCCGACCTTAAACCTTTCCTAATTGGATGGCACCACTAGTAGTGGCGCCAAGCCAGAAAATGGCCTGGCGCCACTCCTAGTGGCGCCAGTGTAAAGTTTGCCCTGGCGCCACTACAACAGGCGCTAGGTTTGTCCTCCCTCTACAAATACAGAGCCTCATTCAACGTGAAAGGGGTCTGCAAACTTAACTTAAAAATCACATATTTCGATATACAGAGCTCGAGCACTCCCTAAACCCTAGCTTCCTTAGGTTCTCCAAACCCTAGCCACCATACACAAACCCTAGTCTCATATACACTCCTATACATCCCCATATACTCATACACTAGCCTTCAACCATCCTTTGAAGACTTGAGGAGCTGCAATCCAAAGCTTGAAGATAACTATTGAAGACTGAAGGTGAAGATCAAGACGAAGACCGAAGACAGCGCAACACGCAAAATAAATAAGGCATACGGTAGGCTCCCAATTTAAATTTCCACACTTCCCCCCTCTCTCTTCTCTCTCCTAACCCACTTGGGTTTTCTCTATTTTAATCCCCCATCTCTTTCCCCCCCTTTCTTTGCATGCTTGAAACAAGGGGATTCCCGGTCCATGTGTAGGATTGGGCTATTGGAGAGTCACCGTGTCGGGGGCTTTCTTCTAGTCTAACCAAAGACCACGTGGGTCCGGCCCCCTTGATTATGTGGTGAAGCCTTAACCTTGTATGTTCACGACCCCAAATTGCATTGTGCATATCATAATCTTGCATCTTCCAAAATTCGTTTTCAAACTCGTTTTCAAAATCGTTTTCAAACTTGTTTTCAAAATTGCATCAAAATCTCTTTTTCAAAAACTTGTTTTCAAAATCACAATCCTAGGATGATTCTAGCCTTTCCATGGCTAGGGTTGCTTTAGGAAGGTGTTACATTTAAAGTGACCAATATGGTCCATATTTTCAAAATCTTGTTGATTTTCAAAACCGCTTTCCTAAAGTGGTTCTAGCCCCCTTATGGCTAGAATCGCTTTAGGAAAGTGAGACGTTTTCATACTTTCCAAAACTCTCTCTCTTCAAAAATCCTTTCCTAAAAATCTCTTTTTCAACATACTTTCCTAAAACTCTCCTCTTTAAAATTGTTTTCAAAAAACTCCCTTCCAAAATCTATTTTTCAAAACTCTCTTTTTCAACTCCTCTCCAAAATCTTTTCCTCAAAATTCACTTTCTAAAAACACTCCCTAGATTCACCTTCCTAAAAACTCTGTCCAAAAACCTTTCTAAAAAACTTTCTTTCCAAAATCCCCCTTCTAGAAATTCTCTTTTAGGATTTTCCTTCTAAAATCTATGTTTCTAAAAACATATTTTCCAAAGCTCCTTCTCTTTAAAATCTTTTTCCAAAAACTCCCTCTTCAAATTCACTTTCCAAAAACTCCTCCCTAGGATTTCCCTTCTAGAAAACCTTCGTTTCCAAAAACGCACTTTCCAAAAACTCTTTCCTTAGAGTCCAAGTCAAGCCCTAGAGTTAACCATTAGGAAACCCTAATTCTCTTTCCAAAAACATGATTTTCAAACTTTGCCCCAAACCTAGGTTTCCAAAATCTCTTGTTTTCACATCCAAACTATACACGTTTCCAAAACCTATTTTCTACGTCAAAACTATGGTTTTTCAAATCTAGCGTTTCTAAAACCTCCCTTTCCAAATCCTTGCCAAATCAAATCTTCCCTTTAGGAAACAAAATCAAACCTTTGCTTTAGGAAACCAAATCCAATCTTCTCGTTTAGGAAACTAGATCCTATCCTCTGTTTTTGGAAACGAAATCAAACCTTCCCTTTTAGAAACAAAATCTGATCCTTTCCTAATCCGACTTTTTTTTTTTTAATTCAAATCCTTCCTAAACCCTAAGTTTCCAAAAACTTGAACATAAAAATCTTTCCTAATTCAACCTCCTTTCCAAATCTTAACTTTCCAAATTCAAGCTTTTAAACCTTTCCTAAACTCAAACCTTTCTTAATTTCAAGATTTTCTAAAACTCTAAAACTTTCTAAAATCTTAAATTTTTCTAAACTCTAAAACTTTCTAAATCCTAAACTTTCCAAATTTCAAATTTTTTCAAATCCAAAGTTTCCTAAATTCAAAACTTTCTTAAGTTAAATATTTCTAAACTTCCAAGCTTTCTAAATTCTAAATCTTTCCAAAACTTCAACATCTTTCCAAATCCAAAACTTTCTTATTTTCAAAACTTCCTTATTTTCAAAACCTTTCCTTTTTCAAAACCTTTCTTAAAATGGAGCTTTCTTAATTCAAAACTTTCTAAACTCAAAGCCTTCTTAATTCAAAACTTTCTTAATTCAAACATTTCCTAAGTTGAAAACTTCCATTTTTCAAATATTTCCAAAAACGAAACTTTCCAATTTTCAAAACTTTCCTAAGTCGAAAACTTCCCTAAAATGACCCTTTCCTAAAACAGAACTTTCTTAAATCGGACTTTTCCTAATTCAAACATTTCCTAAATCCAATCTTCCCTAATTTCCTAAACCTTCCAAGTCAAGTCAAATATTTTCTAAGTCTCTTCTCTTTCCTAAGCCTAAGTTTCTTAAACCTCCATCTTTCCAAAACAAGTCTAAATCTCTCTTCCCAATTTTATCTGTTCAAATCAAAATTCAATCTTTTCAAATTTCAAAATTCTAAATTCCAATTTTCAATCCTCTATTCAAAGTTCAATCTCTCAATTTTCCAATTCAATTTTCAATTCAATCTCTTTCTTCTAATCAAACATTCTATTTTCAATCGGACTCTTGTCCGAACTACGACTGACCTGATTCCCCCAAAAGGATACGTAGGCAACCTTCATAGGTGCGGTCACAACATTTTTCAAACTTTCAATTCCACCCTCTTGGGTGCAGTTTCTAAAATCTTTTCAAATCTCAAATTCCAATCTATTTTCAAAATTCTAATTTCAAAATTTCTATTTTCAATTTTCAAACTTTTCAATTTCAATTCCGTCTCTCCAAACCTATTTTCAAATCAAATCAATTTCAAATGAATCTCTTTTCAAATCTATTTTTCAATTCTTTTCTATTGCACTTGCATATCATGCATCATATTTTTCAAACATTGTTTTTCTAAAGTGAAGTAGGATTGAACACGAGTTAGTTAAAGACTCTCACAGGTGAATCTAGGGTAGATTGACATGTAGGTACCGAAAGGGCAGGGTAGGGTGATAGCTTAGTGCATCTTCCCTACACGTAACCAACCTCCGAACTTAGGATCACTGATTTCAAAGACCAAAAAGGAGTTATTTTTCTAAAAAGGACTAAATGTTTTCCAAAGGTTGCCAAACAACTTGTTTTCTTAAAAACCCTCTCTCGAGGAGATATTTTCAAATTGTTTTTCAAAAACCCTAAGTGTAATCTTCGGATTATTCTTAGTTTTTAGGTGACCTAACTCACCTTAATTAAGTTAGGTGGCAACTCCGATTCTTTTTCAAAAGCCCTTTATTTCAAATCAATTTTTCAATTCAAACCTAGTCGCACTCATTCCTTTAGGAGGGTGAGTTCTAACGAGAGAGTACAACATTTTTCCCGCTTGTGTGAGTATTCCTCGAGTGCGAAAAATCTGAGCGCGACAGTAACCAATCCCCGAACCATGGATTTCTGTTTTCAAAAGACTAAAATGGAGTTATTTTCAAAAAGGGCTTAAATCTTTTTAAAGGTTACCAAACAATCCATTTTCTTAAAAAACCCTCTCTTGATGGAGTTTTCAAAGTCTTTTTCAAAACCCCTAAGTTTAATCTTCGGATTAGCACTTAGTTTTAGGTACCTTAACTCACCTTAATCAAGTTAGGTGGCGACTCCTATTTTTCTACGAAACCCTTAATCAAACCAATCTTCAATTCGAACCTAGTCACACTTATCCTTCTAGGAGAACGAGTTCTAGTGATACAGTTCCGTGCTTTTGGTGTTCATGCCGAAAGGACCTTGGACACCCAAAAATCGGGGCGCGACACATGGTCCATATTTTCAAATCTTTATTGTTTTCAAAGCCATAATCCTAGAATAGTTTTAATCCCTTCATGGTTAGGATCGTCTTAGGAAAGTGGGATATTTTTAAAGACTTGTAAAAGTCCACATTCAAATCCTCTTTCCAACATTATTTTCTAAACCCTCTCTAAAATCTCATTACAAATCTCCTTTCCAAAACTCTCTTCAAATTTACTTTTCAAAAATCTCTTTTCTAAAAATCTCTCTTTCTAAAAAGATCTATTTTCCAAAATCATTTTTTCTTAGAGTTCAAGTCAAACCCTAGAGCCATGGTTAGGAAACCCTAATTTTCTCTTATAAAACATGATTTCCAATTTTGCCTCAAAACATAGATTTCCAAAACCTCTATTTTATACGTCAAATCTTAGATTTCCAAAATTACTTTTCCTATGCCAAAACTATAGCTTTCCAAACCTAAGTTTTTCAAAACTCCTCCTTTCCATTTCCATGTCAAATCGAATTTTTCATTTTTGGAAACTAAATCAAATTTTCTATTTTTTGAAATTAAATCAAATCCTCCACTTTTGGAAACAAAATAAAATCATCTCTTTTTGAAAATAAAATCCAATCTTTTATTTTAGGAAATAGAAATCAAATCTTTCTTAATCCAAACCTTTTCCTAATTTCAACCTTTCCTAATCCCAATCCTTCCTAATCCAAATATTTCTTAATTCCAATCCTTCATAATCTCATACCTTCCTAAATCTTAAGTTTCCAAAACACAAACTTTCAAACCATTCTTAAATATTAAACTTTCAAATATTTTTTTAAAGTTTAAGCTTCTCAATCTTTCTAGACCCAAACTTTTCTTAATTCTAAAACTTTTCAAATTCCAAATCTTTCTCAAACCAAATCAAATCTTTCCTAACAAGGAAACTTTTCAGATTTGAAACTTTCATAAGTTGAAACTTTTTAAATTCAAAACTTTCCAATTTTAAAACCATTCCTATTTTAAACTTTCGTAATTCGAAACTTCTCTAAAATGAAACTTTCCTAAAACAAAACTTTCCTATTTTGAAACTTTCCTAATTTCAAGATTTTCTAAATTTAATTTTTTCTAGACTCCTGTAAGCACCCTATTTTTACCCGCTCGGTAGTCTCTATTCTGTCCAGACTTGTATTCAAGTCAATATGGACATATTCCAATTTAAATCAAATTTTCAAACTAATCCCGTCAATTGACAGCATCACAAGCCCTTTGGGCCCAAATAGAAGCAAAATGACCAAAGTGCCCTTGGGGCACTATCTGGTCCAATTCTAGGGGGCACGTCTTCTCGAAGACGGTAAGTCCCATTTTCAATCTAATTCTAGTCCAATTCCAATTTCAATTAAATCCGGCATGCCTTTCGAGATAGTTGATTCCTCAAGGCAGTAAGACCATCTAATTCGGCACATCTCCGAGAGAACTCTTCGAAACGGTAAGTCCCTTTAAACCCGTCGATTGGGATGAGACCCCAAGTCTCCTAGATAGTAGAATGGTCTACCTTTGGCGCTTGATAGCCTGCCAATGAAGAAATGTCGATTTTGGCACGCCTTTCGAGAAAGTTGATTCCTCAGGCACTAAGTCCACCTAACAGCTTCTCGAGATTAGGCAGTCTCTAGAATGATCGCGACCCGTTAGAGTAACAGAAATACTCGTAAACATCGCAACCGTCAGAGTGGCGAAAACACTCGCAAACAGGTCGATATAAGGAATTGCCAACAAACCCTTATCAGGGGACCGCCGTCAGAGTGACGGAAACACTTAAAACCCAGGTCAACACCAGTGCCTGCTAGCCCACTCCAATGAAAAATGACCAAACTACCCCTAGGGCCATTTTTGGCACGTTTATTGAGAAAGTACCTAAGTCCTCAAAACGGTAAGTCTTCCCTTCCAGGGTTGTCTTAAAGATAATTCGAGCATAATTAGGTGCCTTTTAGTAAGTTTTGGGCCAATTTCGAGACTCTCCAATCAAAATTACCATTTTGCCCCTAGGCATCTAAAAGCCCCGGGAACCACACCGGTTTTGGGTATCAAACTGGTAACCTTCCAGGAATGCTTCTAATAGTATTCCTAGCCTTCCAATACATTTTTGGGTCATTCCGAGTCAGTTTTGGCAAACCCGATGCAAAATGACAGTTTTACCCCTGGTGGGCCGGTCTCCATTTCCAACCACACTGACTCTAGGTATCAAACTAGCCACCTCCTGGGACATTCTAGGTAATGTTTTTAAGTTTCAAGTCTTTTTCTACAACATTCCAAGTCCATCTCGACAGCTTTCTGGCCCGATTGACCGTTTTGCCCCTAATGGCCCTGTCAACCCCTCCAACACATCTCGTCATCATTTTTCAAGTCTACTACCCCCGAGACACTATTCTAAGGGTTCCTATCCCTTTTTGGCCCTCTGAACCATTCTCGGTTCCTTAAACCATTCCCAAACCTTCTGGAGTCACTCCTAGTGAAACTAGGCTAAAAATTGCATGGTAATCACTAGTACAGGCGCCCAAATCTTCTGAAGATACGTTGCTTGCCAACCTTAAAATTTTCCTCCCAAGTGGCTGGCACCACTAGTAGTGGCGCCAAGCCAAAATTTGGCTTGGCGCTACTCTTAGTGGTGCTAGAAGGAAATTTTGCCAAGCGCCACTACAATAAGCGCCAGGTCAATCCTCTGTTTAAAAGACAGAGCCTCCTCCAATGTGAAAAAGGGTCCGCAAACTCAGTCCGAAAACCCTATTCTTCGATACACAGAGCTCGTAGCCTCTCCAAACCCTAGTTTCCTTTAGGTTTTCCAAACCCTAGCCCCATACACTAAACCCTAATATATATGCACCCCTATACACTCATATACTAGCTTCCAAAACCTCCATTAAAGACTTGAAGTGCTGTAATTCCAAAGCCCCCCAAGATCCAAGCAAGCTCTCGAAGACTAACGCAAAGCAAAGTAACAACTAAAGTAAAACAAGCAAGCAAAACAACGCGAATAAAAGAAGATTCAAGATAGGCACTCTATTTATGTCTCCGCATCGCCCCCCTTTCTCTTCTTTCTCCTAACCCACTTAGGTTTTCTTCTATTTTAATCTCCAATCTTCTACCCCCCCTTTCTTGCATGCTTGAAACAAGGGACTCCCTGGTTCATGTGTAGGATTAGGCTATTGAAAGTCACCCTGTCAGGGGCTTTCTCTTAGTCCAACCCGAGACCACGTGGGTTCGGCCCCCTTGATTATGTGGTAAAGCCTTTAACCTTGTATGTTCACGGCCCCAACTTGCATTGTGCAAATCATGATCATGCCAGCCTCTCAAAACTTGCGTCAAAATTGTTTTCAAAACTTATGTTAAAATCTTCTTCTTCAAAACTTATTTTCAAAATCAAAATTCTAAGTTGATTATAGCCTTTCCATGGTTAGGGTTTCTTTAGGAAAGTGTTATATTTAAAGTGACTATTATTGTCCACATTTTCAAATCCTTATTGTTTTCAAAACCATAATCTTAGAATGGTTCTAATCCCTCCATGGTTAGAATTGTTTTAGGAAAATGGGATATTTTTAGAGGCTTGCGAAAGTCCACATTCAAATCCCTTTCCAAATTGCTTTTCAAAATCTTCTTTTCAAATCCCCTCCAAAATCTCTTTTTACATTTACTTTCTAAAATCTATTCTCCAATATAATTTTTAAAAACTCTCTCCATTCTACTTTCCAATAATTACTTTCTAAAACTTCCCTTCACAAAATTCACTTTCCTAAAAACTCTTTTCCAAAAAGCTCTTTCCGAAATTCACTTTCTAAAAACGCTCCTTAAGTTTCCTTCCTAAAAACTCTTTCTAAAAATCTCCTTTCCAAAAACTCTCTTTTCAAGTTTGCTTTTTAAAAAACTCATTTCTAAGATCACCTTCCAAAAATCTTTCTTTCCAAAAATTAACTTTTCGAAATCTCTTTTTTTGGAGTCCAAGTTATACCCCAGAGCTATAATTAGGAAACCCTAATTTTCTCTTCAAAAATATAATTTCTAATTTCCTATTTTGGCCTCAAACTTTAGGTTTTCAAAACTTCATCTTTCCAATTCCATGTCAAATCCAATCTTCTCTTTAGAAAACCAAATCCAATCTCTCTATTTATAAAACTAAATCCTATCATCTTTTTTTGGAAACAAAATCAAATCATTTCTTTTTTAGAAATAAAATCCAAATCTTTCTTAAATTCAAATCCTTCCTAATCTCATACCTTCCTAAATCTTAAGTTTTTAAAACCTAAACTTTTAAATCTTTTCTTAAAATTTAATCAAATCATTTCTTTTTTAGAAACAAAATCCAAATCTTTTTTAAATTCAAATCCTTCCTAATCTCATACCTTCCTAAACCTTAAGTCTCTAAAACCTAAACTTTTAAATCTTTCCTTGAACTTTAAGCTTCATAATCTTCCTAATTCAACCCTTTCCTAAATTCCAACCTTTCTTGACTTTAACTTTCCAAATCTAAATTTTTAAATCTTTCTTAAACTCAAACATTTCCTGAATTTAAAGTATTTCTAAAACTCCAACTCTAAATTCTAAACTTTCTAAATTTCAAATCTTTCTAAATTCAAAAATTTCTTAGATTAAAACTTTCTTCATTTGAAACTTTCCGATTTCAAAACCTTTCTTAAAATAAAACTTTTCTAATTTACAACTTTCCAAACATGAAACTTTCCTAAAATGAAACTTTCTTAAAACAAAACTTTCCTATTTTGAACCTTTCTTAAATTCCAACTTCCCAAATTTTTCAACTCCAACATTCGAGTCAAATCTTTTCTAAATCTCTTCCAAGTCAAGTCAAATCTTTCTTAAACCTCGAGTGTTTCCTAAAATCTCAATCTTTCCAAAACATGTCCAAATCCTTCTTCGAAGTTCTATATTTCCAAATCAAAGTCCAATCTTTTCAATTTTAAATTCTAATTTCAAATATTCTATTCTAAGTTCAAATCAAACCTTCTATTTTTTATCGGACTCTTGTTCGAACTACAACTGACATGATTCTCCAAAAGGGATAGGTAGGCAACCCTCATGGGTGTAGTCATAACCTGTTTCAAATCTCCAATTTCAATTTCTAAAACCTTCTTTCAAATATCAAATCTATCTTCAAAATCAAATTTTCTTTTCAAATCTCTTTTCAAAATCAAGTCTTTTTTTGCACTTGCATATCTTGCATCATGTCAATTTCTTTCTAAAAATTCTTTTTTAAAGTGGATAGCTTTGGACATGCATTAATCAAAGACTCTAATGGGTGAATCTATGGTGAATAGACATGTAGGTACTGCAAGGGCGGGGTAGGGTGATGGCTTAGTGCGTCTTCCTTACACATAATTAACCTCTGAACCTAGAACACTGTTTTCAAAAGACCAAATGGAGTTATTTTGAAAAAGGGCTTAAATTTTTTCAAAGGTTGCCAAACAACCTCTTTTCTTTAAAACCTCTCTCTTGAGGATGTTTTCCAAAACTTTTTTCAAAAACCCTAAGTGTGATCTTCGGATTGTGCTTAGTTTTTAGGTGACATAACTCACCTTAATCAAGTTAGGTGGCGACTCTAAATGTTTTTCAAGAGCTCTTATTCAAATCTATTTTCAATTCAAACCTAATTGCACTCATCCTTTTAGGAGAATGAGTTCTAACGAGAGAGTATAATATTTTTTCCGCTTGTATGTGTATTGCTCGAGTGCAAAAAATCTAGGCGCGACAACTCCAACTCTCTATGTTTTCTAAATCAAATTTTCCAATCAAATATTTCTTAATCTCAAGTCCTTCCTAAATCATCCTAAGTCTAGGATTATTAAAACCAAGCTTTCCAAAATCAAACTTCTCAAGTTCAAATCAAATTCACTTCAATTATACACTTCAACCCTAGGTTACCGTGAGTCCTAAGATGTCTAGTTTGACCCTAATCTTAAAGTTAAGAAGCTTCCAACTCTTCTCCAAAAATTTTTTTCTAGACCAAGATGGTTTTTCAAACATCAATTTAAGTCAAGATGTTTTCAAAAATCTATGTTTCCAAGTCAAGTTCAAAGTTAATTCTAAGGTCTATTTCAAATCCTCAAGTTCTATTTTAAATCAAAGTTCAATCCTTTCAAATCTTCCAAGTAAATTTCAAACCAAAGTTCAATTTTCAATCTTCAAATCTAAGTTTCAAATCAAACTCTTTTCAAATCAAATTTTCTATCGAACTCTTGTGGAACTATGATTGACCTAATTCCCAAAAAGGGATACGTAGATAACCCTCATGGGTGTGGTCTTAATCTTTTTCAAACTTTCAATTTCATAACTTTTCTTTAGTTTTCAATTCCATAACTATTTTCAAACTTCCAATCCCATGATCTATTTCAAGTTTCTAATTTCAAAATCTATTTTCAATTTCTAAAACTTTCTTTCCAATTTCAAATCAAATCTTTCTTTTTAAATGTATTTCAAAATCAAATCAAATCTTTTCTCAAATCTATTTTCAAAAATCAAACTTTCTTGCCAAATCTATTTTCAAAATGAAAGTCTTTTCTTGCATTTGCATATCATGCATCATGTCAAATTTTTTTCTAAAAGTTCTTTTCTAAAGTGGATAGTTTTGGACATTTATTTAATCAAAGACTTCGAATTAGTGAACCTATGGTGAATAGACATGTATGTACCGTAAAGGTAGGGTAGGGTGATGATCTTAGTGTGTCTTCCTTACACGTAACTAACCTCTGAACCTAGATCACTGTTTTTAAAGACAAAAAATGGAGTTATTTAAAAAAAAAAATTTTGATATTTCCAAAGGTTGCCAGACAACCTATTTTCTAAAAAAAATTCTCTTTTGAGGAAGTTTTCAAAATCTTTTCAAAACCCCTAAGTGTAATATTCGGATTGTACTTAGTTTTAGGTGACCTAACTCACCTTAATCAAGTTAGGTGGCGACTCCAAATCTTTTCCAAAAGCCCTTAATTCAAATCAATTTCTAATTCAAACGTAGTTGGACTTGTCCTTCTAGGAGGATGAGTTCTAACTAGAGAGTATCGTGTTTTTCTCACTTGTCTTTTTCAGGTGTGAAAAATCAGGGCGCGACAACCATCTGTCTATGCGTGGTAAGTAGTACTCATGCATACAAGGGTTCCTAACGCCTTCTGTAAACTTTTCCAAAATCGCAAAGCAAACATTGGGTCGCGATCTGATATGATGGTTCTAGGCACTCCATGCAATCGTAGTACCTCCTTTAAATACAAATGACTTAGGGTATTAAGGCTATCGGTAGACTTAATAGGTATGAAGTGTTCAGTTTTTGTCAAACAATCCACGATTACCCAAATCATATCACACCCATGGCGGTTCCTAGGTGGTCCAGTAACAAAATCCATGGTGATATTTTGCCACTTCCATTCTACTATTGGTAAGGGTTGTAATAGTCTACCTGGTCGTTGGTGTTTTATTTTTACTTATTGAAGGGTGAGACAATGTGCTACAAACTTTGCGACGTCCTTCTTCATCCCTTTCCAATAAGACTGTTGTTTAAGATCCTGATACATCTTGGTGTTTCCAGGATGGATTGTAAACTTGGAACGATTTGCTTCAGATAGAGACATTTGCTTCAACTCCTCCACATTCACCAAGAAATACTTACTTTTGTATTGGAGTTCACCTTAGGCATTCATGGCCCATCTCGGTTCAATTATCCCTTTCTCCATTCTTTCCTTTATCTCTTGCACTTCTGGGTTTCCCTATTGGGCTCGTCGGACCTCTTCTAAGGCCTGGGATTGTATCCAGAGACTAGATAGTACTTTCTTCCCCTCTTCTAGCCCTCTATAGGATTCTATCAATTGAACCGCCTTCCACTTCTCTAATACAATGCTACTCACGAGCCCTTGATTTTTCCTACTTAAGGCATCTACCACAACATTTGTATTACCTGGGTGACATTGTAAGGTGAAGTCATAGTCTTCCATTTATTCTACCCACTTTCTCTGCCTTAGGTTCAAGTTCTTCTGGGTGGTGATGTATTTAAAACTTTTGTGGTCCGTTAATAGTTCAAACTTTTGTCCATACAAATAACATCTCTAAATCTTAAGGGCAAAGATTACCGCAAACATCTCTAAGTCATGAGTATGGTAATTTTATTCATGCTTCTTGAGTTGCCTTAACCCATAAGCTACCACTTTTCCTTCTTACATCAAAACACATCCTAACCATCAATGAGAGGCGTCAATGTAAACTACATAGGGCTTTCCATTTACAAGAAGGGTGAGAATGGGTGCGATAGTGAGTTTTTTCTTTAACAGTTGAAATGCTTCCTCACACTTGTCTGTCTAGACATACTTCTCTCCTTTCCTGGTTAACTGGGTTAGAGGGCCTACTATTTTAGAGAATCCTTCCACAAATCTTTGGTAATACCCAGCTAAGCCTAGGAAACTTTGAATTTCGGATATAGTAGAGTGTCTCCTCCAATCCATTACTGCTTCTATCTTCGTAAGATTTACTGATATTACTACTTTTGACACCATGTAGCCTTAAAACTTCACTTCCTTCCTCTAAAAATCGCATTTACTCTTCTTAGCATAAAGCTGATGTTTCCTCACGATCAGAAGGGTGATTCTTAGGTGTTCCTTATGGGTTTCCTCATTAGACGAGTATATAAGGATATCATCTATGAAAACGATCATAAAATGATCTAGTTGAGCTCGAAACACTCTTTTCATCATATCCATGAAGGCAGCAGGTGCATTTGTTAATCTGAAAGGCATCACCACAAATTCACATTGACCATAGCGGGTCTTAAAGGCATTCTTAGGTATATCCGACTCCCTCATTTTCAATTAGTGGTATCCTGATCTCAAGTCTATCTTAGCAAAGTATGTTGCCCCTCTAAGCTAGTCAAATAGATCATCGATTCTCGGAAGTGAATATCTATTCTTAATAGTAACTTTATTCAGCTGTCGATAGTCTACACACAACCTAAGGATTCTATCTTTCTTTTTCACAAACAACACTGGCACTCCCCAGGGCGATGTACTGGGGAGGATATACCCTTTCTCCAAAAACTCATCTAGCTGAGACTTTAGTTCTTTAAGTTTTGTCGGGGCCATTCTATAGGGTGCAATGGATATAGATGCTACTCCCGGATGTAACTCGATCGTGAATTCTATTTCCCGATCTAGAGGTATTCCGGGTAGATCTTCAGGAAATACATCAAGAAACTCGTCTACCACATGTAGTGACTTGGTATTGACCAGGTTCTCACTCTCTTCGGATAGGGTGCTAAGAAAACAAAAACACCCTTCTGATATCTTCTGCCGCTCCCTAAGAGTCGCAAGGGGTTTTACCAAGTTGGTGCCCATTTCCCCAGGAAAATGTACCATACATCCACTAGAAAGCCATAAGGTTAGGGTTTTCTGACTGCATCTATGACTACCTTATTCTTTATTAACCAATCCATCTCTTGGATTAAATCAAATCCTTTCATGTCTATCTGGACCAAATCAAACGTAAATTCAAAAGTACCTATCCAAATAATGCTGGATGGACATCCTACTCTTACTATAATTGTTCCCCTAGTAGGTGTCTAAATGCTAAGGAGTGTAGACAACAATTTAGTAGTTAATCCTAGATCACCTACACATTTCTCATAGACGAAAGAATGCATAGCTCTAGAATCGAATAACACTATGACCCACGAGTTACAGAGTAGGATCATACCTTCGACCACGGCATTAGGGTTCTCGCTACTTCCTCCGACAGTAGGAAGAGCGTACATTTGAGGTGGGCTGGTATGATTGACTTGTTTTCCTTTATCTACTGCTCTTGGGTTCACTCGGCTGGAGTTGTATGAGGTAGCTTTGGGTCTTCTGGTCATGGTTTGTCAGGACATTGGTATGGATGCTGCTGGGAAATTCCGTGCTGGAGGCATTTGTGGTGGAATCCAATTACCATTACCATTCCCACTTCGCATGACCTGAGGGCAGTCCCGTTTTAGATGCCCTCTTTGTTTGCCATTAAAGTGAATGGGTCAGTTATCCGATGTTCCCCTAGAATTCGGAGGGTAGGGTTGGTAGCTTGAGTTTAGGCATCTAGGGTTGTTAAAGTTGGTGGAATTCCTCACATTCCTGCCAGATGCTCTCAGGTTCAGTGTCTATTGTTGTCCTTCCAACTCTTGTTCTGTCTATCGCACCCAATTTTTTTACACTTGAGAAATACACACACAAGCGAAAAAAATACTGTACTCTCCCGTTAGAACTCATCTTTTTAGAATAATGAGTGCGACTAGGTTTGAATTGAAAATTGATTTGAATAAAGGGCTTTTGGAAAACAATTTCGAGTCGCCACCTAACTTGATTAAGGTGAGTTAGGTCACCTAAAAACTAAGCATAATTCGAAGACTGCACTTAGTGTTTTTTGAAAACAATTTTAAAAATACTTCCTGAATAGAGGGTTTTTAAGAAAACAGGTTGTTTGGCAACCTTTAGGAAACATTTAAGCCTTTTTTTTAAAATAACTCCATTTTGGTCTTTCGAAAACAGTGATCCTAGGTTCGGAGGTTAGTTACGTGTAGGGAAGACGCATTAAACCATCACCCTACCCCGCTCTTGCAGTACCTATATGTCTATTCACCCAAGATTCACTTATGAGAGTCTTCAACTAACAAATGTCCAATCCTATCCACTTTAGAAAAGAATTTTTAAAAGAATGATGCATGATATGCAAGTACAAGAAAAGAGAGTTGGAAAATAGATTTGGAAAAGAAGAATTGAAGTTTGAAATTGGAAAGAAAGTTTAGAAATTGAAATTAAGGATTGAAAATAGATTTTTAGAATTGGAAGTGAGAAATAGAATATAGAATTGGAAATTGGAAAGAGGTTGTGGAGTTGGAGATTTGAAAAAGGTTGTAAAATTTGAGATTTAAAAAAGGTTGTGACCGCACCCGTGAGGGTTGCCTACGTATCCTTTTTGAGAAATTAAGTCAGTTGTAGTTCGAACAAGAGTCTGATCGAAAATAGAAGGTTTGATTAGAAAAAAAAAATTGAATTTGGCAATTTGGATTAGAAGTTTGAGAGATTGAACTTTGATTGGAAGATTTAAAAAGATTTGATTTTGGAAAGCTTAGTTTTAGGAAACCTAGACTTAGGAAGATAGGATTTGGACTTAAGATTAAGAAAGATTTAACTTGAATGTTAGACTTGGAAGATTAGGAAAGATTGGATTTAGGAAGGGTTCAAATTAGAAAATGTTCGAATTAGGAAAGTGTCATTTTAGGAAAGTTCCGTTTTAGGAACGTTTCATTTTAGGAAAGTTTTGGATTAAGAAAGCTTCATTTTAAGGAAGATTTTTGAAATAGGAAAGATTTCGTTTTAAGAAAGTTTTGAAATTGGAAAGTTTTGAATTTGGAATGTTTTGAAATAGGGAAGTTTTGAAAGTAAGAAAGTTTTAGATTTGGAAAATTTTGAAATTTAGAAAGTTTAGAATTTTAGAAAGATTTGAAATACTAGATTTTAAAAGTTAAGATTTGGAAATGTATAGAATTAGGAAAGGGTTGAATTAGGAAAGATTTGTAACCTTTAAGTTTAAGGAAAGATTTAAAAGTTTAGGTTTAGGAAACTTATGGTTTAGGATGGTAGGAGATTAGGAAGGATTTGAATTAGGAAAGGTTTAGACTAGGAAGGATTGAGATTCCTATTTCCTAAAACAAAGGATTGGATTTTGTTTCTAAAAGAGGTGATTTGATTTTATTTCAAAAAACGGAAGATTGTATCTAGCTTCCTAAATGGGAGATCGGATTTGGTTTCCTAAAGGAAATATTAGATTTGACATGGATTTGGAAGGTAAAGTTTTAAAAACCTTTGATTTGGAAGACTATAGTTTTGATATAGAAAAAGGATTTTTGGAAACTTATGATTTAGGCGTAAAAAGGAGATTTTGAAAACCTAGATTTTGAGGCAAGATTGGAAATCATGTTTTGGGCAAGAAAATTAGGGTTTCCTAATTGTTGGCTCTAGGGTTTAACTTGGATTCTAAGAAAAGAGATTTTGGAAAGCGGATTTTTGAAAAGGAAGATTCGTGCAAAGAAATCTTAAAAAGGGATTTTTAGAAAATGAACTTGAGGAGAGTTTTAGAAAGAAGATTTTGGAAGGAGATTTTAGGAATGAGATTTTTGGGAAGAGTTTTCTAAGAAAGAAACCTAGGGAGTGTTTTTAGGAAAGGAATTTTGAAGATAGCTTTTTTGGAAAGGAGTTTGCAAAGGAGTTTTGAAAAATATATTTTTGGAGGAGTTTTTGAAAACAATTTTGAAAGAGAGTTTTTAGAAAGTATGTTAGAAAAGAGATTTTTAGAGGAAAAGATTTGAAAAGAGAGTTTTTAGAAAGTATATAAAATATCTCACTTTCCTAAAACAATTCTAACCATAAGAAGGTTAGAAACACTTTAAGATAGTGGTTTTAAAACAACAATGTTTTGAAAATATGGACCGTATTGGTCATTTTAAATGTAACACTTTCCTAAAGTAACCCTAGCCATGGAAAGGCTAGAACCACCTTAGGATTGTGGTTTGGAAAAAGAAGATTTTGATACAAGTTTTGAAAACAGTTTTGATGCAAGCTTTTGAAAACGAGTTTGAAAATGAATTTTGGAAGAATGCAAGATCATGATATGCATAATGCAAGTTGGGGTCGTGAACATACAATGTTAAAGGCTTCATCACATAATCAAGGAGGCGAAACCCACATGGTCTCTGGTTAGACTAAAAGAAAGCCCCTAATACGGTGACCCTCCAATAACCTAATCCTACACATGGACCAGGAAGTTTCTTGTTTCAAGCATGCAATAAAGGGGGGGAAGAAGGTTGGGGGGGGGGGGATTAAAATAGAAGAAAACCCAAGTGTATTAGGAGAGAGAAGAGAGGGGGAAGATGCGTAAACTTAAAGAGAAAGCCTACCTTGTGTCTTGTTTATTTTGCTTTGCTTTGCACGTTTTTCTTTTCTTGCTTTGCTTCTGTCTTCACTTCAGCCTTCGTCTTGATCTTCGAGAGCTTCAGTTGGCAGCACTTCAAGTCTTCAATGGAGGCTTTGGAGGCTAGTGTATGAGTGTATATGAGTGTGTATAAGTGTATATGAGGCTAGGGTTTGTGTCTGGAGGCTAGGGTTTGGAAAACCTAAAGGAGACTAGGGTTTAGGGAGGCTACGAGCTCTATATATTGAATAATAGGGTTTTTAGATAAAGTTTGCGGACCTTTTCACGCTGGAGGAGGCTCTGTATTTATAGAGAGAAGAATGACCTAGAGCTTGTTGTAGTGACGTTAGGCCAAAATTTCTTTTGGCGCCACTAGGAGCGGCGCCAGCCACTTAGGAAAGTTTTAAGGCTGGTAAGCAACGTATATTCAGAAGATTTGGGCGCCTGTACTAGTGACTACCATGTAAGTTTTAGCCTAGCTTCACTAAGAGTAACTCCGGAAGGTCCGGGAAGGATTTAAGGGACCAGGAATGGCTCGGAAGGCCTGAAATGGACAAGAATCCTTAGAATAATATCCCGGAGGTAGTAAACTTGAAAAAGGATGTCAGGTTTTGTTAGAGGGGTCGACTAAGCCATTAGAGGCAAAACGGTCAACCGGGCTGGAAAGCTGTCGGGACAGACTCAGAATATCCCAGAAGAAGACTCGACATTTAAAAACATTATTTAGAATGTTCCCACAGATTACCGGTTTGATACCCAGAGTCGGTATGGTTGGAAAGGCAACCGGCCCACCTAGGGCAAAACGGTCATTTTGCATCGGGTTTGTCGAAATTGACTCGGAATGATCCGGAAAGATAAAGAAAGGTCGGAAATACTATAAGAAGCATTCTCGGGAGGTTACCGGTTTGATACCCAAAGCCAAGGTGGTTCCCGGGACTTTGGGATGTCTAGGGGCAAAATGGTCATTTAGGTTCAAGTGGGCCTTACAGGCCCAGGAAGCAACCGATGGACGAAATTGGAGTTTAGAAGTCGGGTTAGAGTCTGAATATATGTGTAATGTGTGAAAATGAGCCCACTCGGGCCGGAGATTGCCGAGCGGGCAAAAATAAGGTGCTTACAGCTCCCCCTCTTTTTCTGTGTTCGACAAGCAAAGACAGAAAATGATAAAGTAAGAGTCCCATGTTGACCGCGAGGCAATCAGAGAGACTGGATGAATCAGAATCCAAAGAATAATTACCTCGAGTAGTTGTTCAATGCTTGGTATTTTGTCTGGTAAAATGATACTCTTCTGGGAAAATTAATGCTCCTTAAACTGGCGCTCCATCTGGGCAAACAATGCTCCTCTGGGGGAATTGATGCTTCTTGAACCGGCACTCCGTCTGGCGAAACATTACTCCTCTGGGGAAATTCAAGGTTGACGTATGATATTTCTTGAACTGACACTCCGTTTGGCGAAACGCTACTCCTCTGGGGAAGCCAAGGTTAATTTCTGATATTTCTTGAACTGGCACTCCATCTGGCGAAACGCTCCTCGTCTGGGGAAGTTCAAGGTTAATTTTTGATATTTCTTGAATTGGCACTCTGTCTGGCGAAATGCTGCTCATCTGGGAAAGTCTAAGATTGAATTTTGATACTTCTTGAACCGGCACTTCGTCTGGTGAAACGCTACTCCTCTGGGGAAGTCCAAGATTAATTTCTAATACTTCTTGAACCAGCACTCTGTATGGCGAAACGCTACTCCTCTGGGGAAGTCCAAGGTTGATTAGGGAGGTTGAGGGTGGCCCATTGCCCCATTCTTTGCTTCTTGTCGACTAGGGAATTGTGAACTTTCTGAGGTGTATGCCAATGTTGGAGATGTCTAAGATTACTTGATCACAGGGTGGCTTTTTAGCTCCATTTTATACTTTTCCTTGTTCCTTGTTTCCTATTTGAGAGAGAAAGAATGACATAAAGTGAGTTTTTGTGCAAAAATAGTCTAAGAATGCCCCGGTAAGGGATGAATGCGTGTCATATTATTTCTTTTTAACTTTTTTTTTTATTATTATTATTTTTTATGAATGCACATGAGATTAAATGCATGATTTATTTTTTTTTTATAAATGCACAGATTTATATTGAATTGAATGAATGTCCTAGTTTTTTATGAATGCACAGGTTCACATAGAAGTGGAATTGAATGCCTGTTATACTTTTTGGATAAATGCGCATACATGAATAAAATTGAATGCATGTCATGCTTTTGATGAATGCATGAATAGATACAAGCTACACAGGAATTTAATAGATGTACAGGTTATACATGTCATGGATGCATCAGTACTACATGTATATAAGCTATTTACAAAGAATGTCCCAGGATTGTCCCAGGCCCCATACTCTCAGGATTCTATTTCCTTTCCAGGATTCTGCCCCATTTAGTTTTGTCTCATTCTTATCGGGGTGTGATAGCATTTGCAACATTCTCCAGGGATCTTAACCTTTTGGTTTTCTATCATATCCCTACTTTCCACAGGGTTGCTGTTTGGGATTTTTCTGACCTCACTTAGTTTTTTCTCTTAGATTTCTAAAATGCCACTGTGGCTAGAGTGACAACTCGCATGCCCCTTTGTAGAGTGATAAACAGCTAAGCCCTTAATCTGAGAAGAATTCTTTTAGGATTGTAATATAGGCTGGGTTTAGGGGTTATAAAAAACGAAGGGATATTTAGGCTCAAAGATCTTCTTTTAGTGGGTTGTTTAAACCAAAACCATCTGAGCACACCTTGGAGCATAAGATTGCCCCTTGCATTCCCTTTCAATTCTCTTTTCTCATCCTAGTTGTCTAGGTATTGTTCAGGCTTATTTGGACTAAGCAATTTTTTTTATTAGAGAGGACTCTAATTTAGACCGTAACGTAAGCTAGGTTAAAGGGTTTATGAATGAAAAGGATATGCAGGCTCAAATTTGATGTTGCTTCTAGTAGGGTTTGGATCGACACCATCCGTGGTTGGGCTTCCAGTGGGGTTTTGTCCCCTGATATGTTCTTCTAGCTTCAACAACACGTCTAGCTCATTTAGATCAAGTAATCTTTTTTTCCAATCGGAGATGACTTTAACAGGGTTGTAATGTAAGCCACGGTTTTGGATTTTTACAAGAAAAGGTAAAGGCTCAAACCTATTGCTTCTACTGGGCTTTTTGTCACCTAGGATCACCTTTAAATTTCCTCTTTTACAAAATGAGTTGATCTCTCTTGTAACTTTTGGCCTTCTAAGTCTGACACTGGCCCCCCTTTTTTTTGACTTCCAACTTTTCTATATGCTTTTCAAGATAGCACAAACATTCTTTTTTTTCCTTTTTCTATTTTTTTTTTTTTTTGGCCTCTTGGCCCTTGGCAACTCTTTTCCGAACAATTTTACAACCCCTTTTTTCCTTTGACCAATTCCTTAATAACTAAATCTAACCCATTGTGGGCGGTGATCCCTAGGTTGGAGTTTTCTCGAAAAAGATGAATGGCTCAACGGGTTTGGCAAGGGATTGCTTTTGACTATATAGGAAATGAAATGAGGGCCTCTTCTTCATTTTGAACAAGATTGCTTGATCCATAGAGCCTTCACGTTACTTCAGCTTGATGGTCGATTATATTCTCTGCCAGATCTTCTGCTGCCTGTCTACCCCAGTGTGGAGGAATGGTTTCGGATCGGGGTTGAAAAAAAATCCTTCTGCTTTCTGCGAGGCACTAATGGGTTAAGCAAAGGGGATATTTTTGTGTATGGTAGCAGAATTGAGGGCCTCTAATCATTTCAAATTAAATTGCTTAGTCCATAAAGCCTTCGTACAAAATGTAGAAAATATTCCTAGAGATGATGTGTTTCGACCAGTAAACCCCTACATTTTCTATCATATCAACTACTCCGTGCTTTCCCTAGTGTGGGGGATGGTTATAGGTTTGGGGATATCTGAAAAGAGATCACTGACGGCTCTAGTGGGCTGAGCAAAAGATAGTGTTTATTTAGGATAAATAGAACAATGGCTCCTCATTATTTTGAGTACTCAGCTGCCCATTGCCTAGCCAGGATATCATGCAAGTGTCACCTCTTCAATAAACTCTGTACTTCTCTATTAAGACTGTCTTTCTCCTATCTCTCATTCTCTCTTTATCTCTTAAAGGTTTTAAACCCTTTTAAATGGGTTACCCCTGCTATCCTACCCTTCAAGTCAAGTCATTACTGAATGGGAAAATCCTTAAATGCAACAATCGTTCACAAGAGTATGAGACAAATTGGATAAACTGAAAACTACCTATTTTTATTTAGAAATATGATACATGGTATGCCATGTTTATTAAAAGAATATATACGAGAAATAGAGAGATGAAAAGAAAATAGATGAATTTTGTGGAAACTTCCCTTTTCATTGCACTTTGGAAAAAACCCTCCAGAGAGGTCACGGAATCACACCAATTTCTTCTATGCTTCATCGCGCGGTTCCCCCCCTAGGTGCCGATGACTCCAGCGTCGATCAAATCTTGTATCTTGTGCTTCAAGAAGAGGCAATGCTTAGTGTCATGCCCTTGTCTTCCAGAATGGTACTCACAAACAAGGGTCGGGTTAAAAGTAAGGGGTAACGGATTTGGCAACGGTAGGGCAGGTATGGGGGTCAGAAGGTTGGCTTGTAAGAGGTCATGATAAGCTTTTGTTTGGGTGCAGGTTAGGGGGGGAAAGGCACGAGGTCGGCGGGCCTTCTTGTTGGGGTTGAGATGTTGTTGGGCTGTGATGGGCCCGGGAGTAGGTGCCTGAGTAGCCCCGAGGGTCTGAGATTGGTATTGGGGGTGACATTGCGGTGGTTGAGCAGACAAGATGGCAGACACTTCTCCCTCCTTCCAGCCCATTTTCGATGTTGTGGGCACCTTCCTTACTAAGCTTGCAGAAACTTCTTCAGTTTTAACATAGGGGTCAATGACTCTTCCAGTTTTTAGGCCGTTTTCTATGATCTCCCCTTGCATGATAGCCTCAGAAAAGTTTCTCCCAACACTCGTGCAGAGCTTTTCGTAGTATATGCTCGAGAAGGTATATACGAACAGTTGAACATATTCCTTATCTTCTAAAGAGGGATTGACTTGTGCTGCTGCTTCTCTCCATCTACGTGTATAACTTTTGAAGCATTCATTCTCTCCTTTACTCATTGTCATCAAGGACCAACGGTCAAAAGTGAGGCTTATGTTGTGGTGATATTGGGCTTTAAATGCGTTGACCAGCTCAATCTAGGTGGTGATCCTCCTTAGGTCTAGACGGGCGATCCATTACAAAGCAGACCCACTGAGAATATGTTAGAACAGTTGCATGAGGAGCTTCGGATCGTTGCCATAACCATTCAGTGCCCCGGCATACAAGCGAAGATGAGCAATAGGGTCACCAATGCCGTCATATTTCTTGAAGTCAGCCATTTTGAACTTAGTAGGTCTCGGGTGATCTGGAAAGAAGCAGAGCTCATCGTAGGAAGTAGACCCATAACTGTCATGGCCATGGAGATTTTGCAGTGAATCCTCTAGGCCTTGGATTTTCAGACTAAGAGGATTAAGTGAAGTCCTCTTTACGGCATGTGAAAGCAACATAGTTTCCTGTTCTTCAGTGTTGATCCCTGTGGCATCTTCCTTGTTCCTCCCAGCATTGTCAGATTAAAGCACGATCCTTGGGTTGGCTGGTTCAGGGTCCTTGGCTGAAGTCATGGATGACGACAGGATTGCGGCAGTATCCTTTATGGCCAAGGTTTTGACGAGCTTAAACATCTTATCAATCTTATCCCTCATTTCATTGATCTCTTCTCGAAAGACTTGGGGTGACTCCTCAGGGTTGACAGCCATCAGTGAGGCTCTTTGTCGGGTGATAATGAGGTCTCTAGGTGGATGTTGCACTTTCTTGGGTGCAATGTTGACTCAATGCAGGGTGATCTCTGTAAATAAAAAGAAAGAAGCAAGAAAACAAAGACACTAATCACAAATCAATTTTTGGTTTTTAGAGAGCTTTATGCAATGTATGTCCTAAGGTGTCTCTATTTAAGAGGGAGACTAATCATGGTGAATTGGCTCACTTTTGGAGATACGGGGTTTGCCCCTGTATGCAAATACCTTACTGTCATGTGGGAACCTTCAGCCATTCACATATTCATCCATCCATTCGTTTGTGGAAAGTAAAGAAACACATTTAACCTTAGGTTTTGTCGCGCCCTGGTTTTTGGGTGTCCAAGGTCCTTTTGGCTCGGACACCAAAAGTACGGAACTCTGTCACTAGAACTCATCCTCCTAGAACGATAAGTGCAACTAGGTTTGAATTGAAGATTGGTTTGATTAAGGGTTTCGTAGAAAAATAGGAGTCGCCACCTAACTTGATTAAGGTGAGTTAGGGCACCTAAAACTAAGTGCTAATCCGAAGATTAAACTTAGGGTTTTTGAAAAAGACTTTGAAAACTCCCTAAAGAGGGTTTTTTTTTTAAGAAAATAGGTTTTTTGGTAACTTTTGGAAAGATTTAAGCCCTTTTTAAAAATAACTCAATTTTGGTCTTTCGAAAACAGAAACCTATGATTCAGGGGTTGGTTACGCGTAGGGAAGATATCCTAAGATCATCACCCTACCCCGCCCTTTCGATACCTACATGTCTAATCACCCTTTTGTTCACTTACTAGAATAACCGGTTACCATTGTCCACTTAATATCCACTTTAGAACTTTAAAAATGAGTTTTAGTCATCACTGTTCAGATGAATGATGCACGATGCATGTTTTGGAAGAAATTTGAAACACGAAAGTCTTTGGAGGAGTTTGAAATGGAAACTTGGAGTTGATTGAAATTTTTGAAAAGGGGATTGGAGTTGAAATTAAAGTTATGACCGCACCATTTTAGATTGCCTACGTATCTCATTTGGCGAGAATCAGGTTATTCATAGTTCGGGCAAAAACCCGATGAAAAATAGGCACATTAAGGCCTTTGGAAGGTTTAAAGACACTTTGGGGTCCTTAGAAAAGTTTAAGACACTTTGAGATCCTTGAAAAAGTTTAAAACACTTTGAGGTCCTTGAAAGCTTTGACTCGAAATTGGATGGTAGAGTGCTTTGAAAATGTTTTGGATCAACTTAAGAGAGTTTTGGAAAAATGCTTTGATACTATACAAACATTAGTTAAAAAGTCAGAATAAAAAATACGGTAACATTTAGAAATAATTTCTTCTGATATATGTTAATCGATAGTATTTTTGTCTCACATATGTTATTTTTTAAAATAATATTATTAACAAATAGATAAATTAAGTCGTAGATAATAAATTTTATTTTATTATTTAATTATTTCAATAGTTTGATATAAAAATGCGTTAATTTATTAATTTTAATTTTTAATTTAATATTTAGATCGTATTAAGAAGAAGTTTTAGAAAGTAAGTTTAATAATTTAAATATTTCAACTATTAGAAAAATATTACATATTTCAAATACTACTATAATTATATATTAAGTATATAATTAATAATATGTCACAGTTATATTAAATTATATCTAATTTTTAATCAATTTTTTTCAAAAATATAATACATAAAACGTTTGATACATGTACTATACGGTTCAACTAAAAAAAATAAATATTTTTAATTATGTTTCAGATCTGGATGAAAAACAAAATTTGTTTTCATTTATATATATGTACGAATATTATACATAAATAATACAAATATTTATTAAATAAGGCAAACACAATTTATATATATATATGATTTCAAGTGCTGATGCAGTTTTCATAAAGGTAAGTACTACTTGCCTTACTTTTGTTTTTTTTTTATTTTTTATAGAGAGTTTAGGCCTTTGACCGATTAATATATTTAACTCGACTGTATAAAGTTTTATAAATGATGGTTGGCTCGTTTGGAGCCTTGGACTTGTTTTTCATGCAAGTGGTTCAACCCTAGTATAATTTGTCCACTGACAACACAATGAAACCCCTTCACTGAGACCGTGGCGTGCCTCGGTGGTAAGGGCTTTGAAGTTGACTGAGGGGATCTGGGTTCAAACAGGAGCCCCCGGCCAACTGAGTTGACTCAGTTGATCCAAATCCTTTACTTTTTTTCAAAAAAATCAAGAATTTGATTATTGTCAAGGTGGGAGTTTTATCACAAAAAATTTATTTTTTTGTGAATATCCTATTTTTGAGTGAATCACTTACTTTTGACATGACTAGAGAGAGTATTAATTAAGGTGTGAGCAAGCTAATCCCAAATTTGGACACCATTAACAATTGAATAAAAAAATAAAAAAAAAGCCCTAACCTTCCCCATCCTGCACCAAACAAATAATAATAATAAAAAAATCCCTCCCTTCTCCCATCCCCACCCTGCTCTTAAACCAAAAACAAAATAGAGAAATCATTTCACGAATCAATAGTATCTTGTTCCCATTTTGTACTTGGTAGGAAAATTTGAGTAAATCTAAATTATATAGTCAATGTTTTGTAATTCCATGTAAACTTAACTCGCATGCACAAAAAACAAAAACCTTTTCACCTATTTTAATGTCGAAATTAATCAAAATCAAGGATTAGCTGTTATTTGTCCCTGCAGTGGATAATGCACGACTGGAGCGACGAAGATTGTGTGAAGATCTTGAAAAATAGCCGAAAAGCCATACCGGAGAAAACTGGAAAGGTCCTTATTGTAGATCTAGTTCTAAAGCCAGAAGGTGGTGGCATGTGCGACGATACAGGCTTGGTGTTCGATCTACTGATGATAGCTCACACTTCCGACGAAAGAGAGAGGACTGAGCTTGCATGGAAGAAAGTGTTGAAGGAAGGAAGCTTTCCACGCTACAAGATCATTGAAATTCAAGCTATGCAGTCTATCATTGAGGCCTATCCAGAGTGACTTTCGTATTTCTCACCAATTCATATATATGGAAAATGAGCACGAAATGTCAATATATGAATTGAGCCTAGAAAAAAGTTGTAAGAACATAGGCCAAGCTTCTGTCCTGTCACACCATCACCTGGACTCGGCCATAGGCCTAGCTTCTGTGCTGTCACACCCCATGGTCTCACCTGGACTCGGCCAAACCCAAACCATTGTCCTTGTCAATAGTGTAATTGCAAATTAATGGATATCGTGTGGCATATTTGATTTGTGTTAAGGACACTATTGTTTATATATGAAATAATTGTATCAAACTTGTGGAAGATTATTATTGTTATAATTTATTAATTTATTTTTCTTCAATGATTGTCCATGGAGAAGGCAGCAAATAGTGGGAACCAAGAATGCAAATCCTTGAAAACAACTTTTTTGTTTTTTCTCTAGAAATAGAAGTTTTTTTTAACAAATTTTTTTGGTGCATAAGAATTTAAAGACAAACACGGACTCCATTCTTTCCAAAGACACGCCGGTCATGTCAGCAATCAACGTCTGTCTAATTTGAGTAGAGTGCGTCTTCTATGACCACTAATAATTCCACGTCCTGGTTTACTCGTAGCTATGTCTATTCTTCCTCGATATGCTTCACTGCAGTGTTGGGAATCTAAATCAATTTCAACTCAGCTCATTCCTTTTGCAAGGATCACGGTGAGACCCCTACAAATGTCCTATCATTCTTCTCTTAGACTTGAACAAAAGTGCAAGAGGATTAGTTACATGCCATATGAAAAGCTGATGAAGAAAAAAAATAAAGACAATACCAAACAGCCCCTTAACATTTGTCCTCAAGTTTAGTGTAGTTAATCTAACTACTTTAGGCCTTCAAAAAAAATTTTTGATGGTTAGGCCCCAATTTGTGAAAGCCTTAAAAAAAAATTTTAACATCTCACATACTATAGTAAAGACTGTATAATTTCTATATTTTTTCTTGAAAAACAGGCCCCAATCCAAATAATAAAAAAAAAACCTTTAGAAAAAGAAAGCCTGAAACCAATTGCACTACTGTACATCAAGGAAAAAATAATGTCTTATTGGTATTTCTACATGGTAATTTGCTGAATATATGCCATAGCTGCAGTGGCATGGAAAGCAGGGAAGCCACTAGTGATGGAAGAGGTGGAGGTGGCACCACCACAGAAAATGGAAGTTCCTCTGAAGATGCTATACACCTCCCTATGCCACACTGATGTTTACTTCTGGGAAGCCAAGGTGCAATGACAAAATCCTCTAAAACTGTAAAATAAACAAATAAATAACTAAATATATCAAGTCCAAGAGTATTTGCAACTTTTTCATTGAGTGTAATGCCTCTGATTATCCCTCATAATTCCGCCATATGCATAAACTTCATTCAATCACTACAAGAAAAGTTGCTATTTGCAACAGACACTTTTTGCGACTGCTCCTTTGCTGTCACAAATACTAATATTAGTGACGGCATTGTTTCTGACGCTAAAAAGATCGTATGCGACGATGTTTTTGTAATGGCAACCATTGCTGTCGCAAAAACAGAAACCAAACAACGTAGTTTTGGCGACCTAAATGCGACTCTTCTTTTTACGTCGAGGTATTTGTGACGGGCTATTGCCGTCGCAAAAAAGTTTAATGAATCGGTGTCATTTTATTGTTAAACGGCGTAGTTTTAGTTTCCAAATTGGTTTTCCCCTTTTTCAATTTTTTCCTTCTTGTTCCTTCTTTTCCCCTCTTCTAAACAATCAAACCCTAGCTTATCTTCCTGCCACGTGTCACGGACCGACACTTTTCAAGTAAATTAGGTCGTGTGGCACTTATCTTGAGTAGTACCAAGCAAGTCAGCCAAAGGGGCACCTCCCAATTTACGTCAACACACACACCTAAAGGTGCACAAGTGAGCAAATTTGAAGTAACAAGTTAAGAATGTTCAAAGCAACAATCGAGACAAATAGCACGCAATTTGCAAGCAACAAGATCACTTTTATTGCATTAACAAGCAATTCCAGGCTACAATTAGGCGATGAGTTTTGATAGCTAACAACTAACAAGTTAGGGACTTGGACTCACCTTACTATCCTCCCCTATATATGGTTTTTAAGCCATTTTAAAATTGATACAAGCAAACGTGACCTCCTTTTGAGGAGTCATAATGGGTCTACAAAAATATATACAAGAAATTTGAAAAAACCCTTTCACATACATATATACATGACCCTAAACTAATTTTCTAACCCTTCAAAAAAATTACAACATCTCTCCTCGATAGGGCTAGGACACGACAAACTTGGATGCCGCACACCTTGACAAGGGAAAATTTACGCGTGCATCCGACACCAAACCTATATCTCTAGACTCTATACAATATTTACAGACATGATAGAGTTGGCATGAGACTGAAAAATGAGGGCATGTGCCCGGACTTGAAGTGCAGCTTGTGACACTCTCCCCCATTTATACGGTCGACGTCCTTGTAGACTTTGAAGCAAGGTACTCCTCGAGCTTGTTCACGAACAGTTGCAAGTCTTCTGCCTTCTCCCAGCTAATCTCCTCATTTCCAAGATCCTTCCACTTCACTAAATACTCTAGGCATGGGCGCCTTGCCTTGACCATTCTGTCGACGAGAATTTCTTCAACTTGTTTTGGCATTGGTGGCTTGGCGTTGATGGCTACTCTTGTGGAGATGTTGCAAGTTGAATCTTCTTGATCTGCATGGTAGGGCTTGAGACAACTCACATGGAATACTGGGTGTACTTTCATCCAGGCTGGAGGTTTGAACCTATAAGACGTCTTCCCAATCTTGGCTACAACCAGAATAGGTCCCTCGTACTTTCGCACTAGGCATCTATCGTGGTTGTGAAGGAATCTAAGTTGTTCAGGCGTTAGCTTCACTAGCACTAGATCTCTAACTTGGAACTCGAGCGGCCTTCTTCCCTGATCTGCCCATTTCTTCATTCTCTTTGAAGCTTTCTTTAAGTAAGCTCTTGCTACTTCATTCCCCTACTTCCATTCTTTGGTGAAGTTGTAGGCTCTCAAAGACTTTTCGGTATAAGGCTCGTCCACTATGTGGGGCATCAGTAGCTGCTGACTTGTAACAATCTCAAAATGGCTCTTGTTAGTGGAAGAACTCTTCTGAGAATTGAAAGAAAATTGAGCTACATTAAGTAATTGCACCCAATTTCTTTGGTTAGCATAACAAAATGGCACAAATACTCTTCAAGTAGCCCGTTGAAATGTTCCGTCTTGTCATCAGTTTGTGGATGATAGCTAGACGACATGGCGAGCTGTGAACTGAGAAGCTTAAAGAGTTTTGACCAGAAGGTCCTTGTAAATCTGGAATCCTGGTCACTGACGATGCTTTGGGGCACACCCCAATACTTGACAATATGTTTGAAAAATAGACGAGTTGTCTCCTCTACTGGGCAATACTTTGGTACTGGGATGAATGTGGCATACTTGGAGAACCGGTCCACTATCACCAGAATAGAGCTTAGATCTCCAATCTTGGGCAAGTTGCTAATCAAATCAAGTGAAACACTTTCCCGAGACCTCTTAGGAGTGGGAAGTGGTTCTAATAACCCAGCTATCTTGGCTCGCTCTGTCTTGTCTTGCTGGCAGGTGAGACAAGTCCTCGTATAATCCATCACATTATCTTTCATATGGGGCCCATAGTAGCCCTGTTTCAACAGTGCCATTGTTCCCTGCCACCTTGGGTGGCCAACCCACAAGGTGTCATGACACTCCCGTAGGAGTGCCCTTCGTAGGTCACCAACTTTAGGTACATAAACCCGATTCCCTTTTGCCATAAGCAAGTCATTCTCAACCCAGAACTGGCGTGTGTTTCCTTCGTTGGCTAGATGTATAATGGTTTGGGCTATAGGATCTTTTGACAAATTCTCCTTGATCCGTTCCCGCATGCTTGTGGTGACCTTACGAGTCGTGAGGTTCGCCACCAGCTTGATAACAGCAAGCTCAGCCCTGCGACTCAGTACATTCGCCACCAGATTGGTGCAGCCCACATTGTACTCTAGATTGAAGTCAAACTCAGCAAGATGTTCCTGCCATCAAGCCTATTTTGGGGTCAATTTGGGCTAAGTTAAGAAGTGGCTAACAGCCACATTGTTAGTCCTATGGGTTGAGCCTCCACACTCGAAGGCAATACACCACTGCAAGTAGCTCCTTCTTTTGGGCCGTGTATCTCTTCTCAACGTCGTTCAGCTTTGCGACTTTCATAAGCAACTGAATGGCCCTTTTGAAGTAGCACTCCACCAAGGGTAAAATCTGAAGCATTAGTTTGCACTTCAAAGGGCTTCGACACATCCGGTAAGGCCAGGACTGGATCACTCATCACGGCCTCCTTCAGGTCATCAAAGACTCCTTAGCATTCTCTTGACCAATCCCAAGCTTTATCTTTCTTCAGCATGTCAGTCAAGGGGGGGTCCTTCTTGAATACCCTTCAACGAACCGCCGATAGTAATTGGCTAGCCTTAAGAAAGAGCGTAGCTCAGACACATTAGTTTGGGCCTTTTATTCTTGAATTGCCTTCACTTTGTCCATGTCCATCTGAATATGTCCACACTTGATGATGTGCCTAAGAAACTTTAAACGCTCCTATGCAAAGGAGCACTTCTCTTCCTTGACATATAGGTGATTTTCCCGTAGCTTTCTGAACACCATTCTCAAGTGCTCTATGTGCTCCTCGAGGCTAGAGTTATACACCACTATGTCATCCAGATAGACCACTACAAACTTGTCCATGTAGTCATGAAACACTTGGTTCATCAACGTCCAAAACATGGCTGGGGTGTTAGTTAAGCCAAATGGCATCACCAAGAACTCAAATGCCCTGTATCGAGTTACACAAGTGGTCTTTGGTTCATCGCCATTTACTATGCGCACTTGATAATTGCCCGACCGCAAATCAATTTTGGTGAAGAACTTGGCATTGCACAATTGATTAAAGAGATCTACGATCAATGGGATGGGATACTTGTTCTTCACCGTCACCTTGGTGAGAGCCCGATAATCCACACACAGCCGTAGACTCCTATCATGCTTCTTTTGAAAAAGCACATGGGTTCCAAATGGTGCTTTAGAGGGGCGAATAAAGCCCACTTCAATCAATTCATCTAATTGTTTTCTTAGCTCCACAAGCTCAAGAGAGGTCATTCTATACGGGTCCATGAGCAGGAGGCTTCACTCTTGGTAACAACTCTATTTCATGATCCACTGGGCACTATGGAGGTAGTGTTTTGGGCAGTTCTTTGGGTATCACATCCAAAAATTCACGTAGAACCCTTTTGATAACTGGCGGCACAAGTCCTTGTTCCATTTCCTCATTCACCAACAAAGCTGCCACAAATGTTGGTTCACCGTGCTTCACCCCCTTCTTAATTTGTATCGCCAAGAGAAACTTATCTTTAGAGGATTGAGCCATGATGGGAACAAGGCAGGGGTCCTCCCCCATCAAGCACAATGAGCTAGCAAAGGGCATTGTAATGGCCTTGGTGTCCCGAAGAAACTCCATGCCTAAGATCACTTGAAAATCATCCATAAGAATAGCGGTGAAGTTGGCATGCCCTTCCCAATCTTGTAACTTTATTGGCACCAATTTGGCTACTCCCTGGGTGGGACGAGCTGCTGAGTTCACAGCCTTCATCTTTCTTGAGTCCTTGTCTAGCTTTAGGCCCAAGTGTACCGCCTCTGTGTCTGACATGAAGTTGTGAGTGGCGCCGGTGTCAATCATTGCCCTGGTTAGCTTGCCATTAATGAGCACATCCACGAACATTAGGCCTTTGGGCGAGGCCTTCTTTGTTTTGGCTTGCTTCTTTAAGGCATTAAGCAAGCGCATGGCACCCATCCGTGGGGCTCCTTCAACTTTCTCTTCTTTGTCTTGTTCCTGCACATCATCACTAGACAAAGAAGCTTGTAAGACATTTAGTGCTTGTCTATGGGGCCACTCAGAGACCCTATGGGGACCGCTACATAAGAAGTATTTAATAAACTTGGGCTTGTCTCCTGCCGTGTTGGGCGCTCGAGACTTTGGTTGGAACTTGGAGGAAGAAGATCCCTTATCGCCTCCCCCACTTTGTCCCTTGTTAACCTTGACAAACTTTCCACCGCCTCCACTTGACCCACTCGATAAATCTTTCTTCTTGTTCGAGAAAGAGGATGAAGTCAGTCAGGCGCTTAGCTGCGGATGCCAAGTCTCGCACTCGTTGCCTTTAGAGCTCGGCACGCGCCCAAGGCTTTAGCCCTTCCAAGAAATAGAACATTTTATCCTTCTCCAACATGTCCCCAATGTCTAACATTAGTCCGGAGAATTGTTTAACATATTCCCTCACAGTGCCCGTATGCTTTAAATCTCTAAACTTGCGCCGAGCAATGTACTCAATGTTTTCGGGAAAGAATTGGGCCTTCAATTCCCTCTTTAAGTCTTCCCACGTGTCAATGGTGCAGCGGCCCTGTAGGATTTCTTCATGCTTCGTGTGCCACCATAGTTTAGCATCACCACTCAAATACATGGTAGCCATGGTGACCTTAGTCTCTTCCGAGTCGACCTTGACGGCCTTGACATATTGATCCATGTCAAAGAGATAGTTCTCAAACTCTTTGGCATCCCGTGCTCCACCGTAGGCACAGGGATCTGGAACGCGTACCTTTACTGTTTCAAAGATTGAGGTGTGAGGGGCCGAGTTACCGACTGCCTGCATTAGTAGGTTTAGCTTGGTGTTGATCTCATCCAACTCGCCTCTCAACTCTTTCATCTCATCCCAAAACTCTTTTGTGTTGGCAAGCCCCCCAATGGTGGCACTAGCTCGTGGTGTCTCAACTGCCGTGCTAATTTCCACTAAGTTTAGGCGATCATCGAGCATGGCCAAGCTTTTTGCCGTTTCACGTCTTAACCTTTCTATTTCCACCTCCATCTCGTCGAGGCGATCTTGTACTGACTTCTTTGGAGGCATGGTTCCCGGATACTTCAAGCAACCACCGTGCTCTGATACCAAATGCCATGGACCGACACTTTTCAAGTGAACTAGGTTATGTGGCACACTAGTCTTGGGTGGTACCAAGTAAGTCAGCCAAAGGGGCACCTCGCAAGTTAAGCCAACACACACATCAAAATGTGCACAAGTGAGCAAATTTAAAGTAACAAGCTAAGAACATTCAAAGTAACAATCGAGACAAATGGCACACAATTTGCAAGCAACAAGATCACTTTTCTTGTATTAACAAGCAATTTCAGACTACAATTAGGCGAAAAGTTTTGATAGCTAACAACCGACAAGTTAGGAACTTGGACTCACCTTACTATTCTCTCCTATATATGCTTTTTAAGCCATTTTAAAACTGATATAAGCAAACGTGACCCCGTTTTGAGTCATAATGGGTCTACAAAAATATATACAAGAAATTTGGCAAAATTCTTTCACATACATATATACATGACCCTAAACTAATTTTCTAGCCCTTCGAAAAAATTACAACATCTCTCCTCGATAGGACTAGGATACAACAAACTTGGATACCGCACGCATTGACAAGAAAAAATTTATGCGTGCATCCAACACATAACTTACATCTCTAAACTCTATACAATATGTACAAACATAATAGAGTTGACACGAAACTAAAAAATAAGAGTATAAATCTAACCTTAAAGTGCAGCTCATGACACTACGCACAGCTCTCACTCTCCCTAAAGATAGCCCGATCTAAAGATAATTTACTAAAGTACCGGCTTAGATGTTTGTGGCCGGCATATATTCCTATACATGGACGTAATCTATGATTGACTAAGGGCATTAATGGTTTGGCCGGCAAATGTTCTTGACTAAAGAACATCAAGAGAGGAAAGTTCATTAACGGCAGAAAGATCAAACGCAGCACCATTATCATACGGAATGTTTGTGTGTAACTATTCTCATACGAAATGTTTGTGTATGTAAGTGAGTATTTAACGATACTAGAGTACCTGTAAAGATTAGATTATTTTGTGGGTTGCTATAAAAAAAAAAATGTAGCAACCATCCTCTATAAGATGATTAAGCCTCTCCATTATCAATTTATTATTTATGATTTTGATTCAATAACTCAAAAAAGAAGGTAGTGATGCTAGATTTAGTCACTTCATGCATGGTTAGGGGCGAAGTTGTGAAATGCATCCAGGAGTCCAATATTTTTATTATTTTTTTTAAAATAATAGGGCACTTAACTTTTGTATATATGTATTGTGTATAATAATATAATATGCAATTGGGTTTTTCAGACAAAATAACTATTGAAGATGGAACATTTTTAAATTTTCTATTGGGCAAATTGAGAATCATTGCATAAATTAAAGGTAAAAATTGCATTTTAAAATTTTGAGGAGGCATTTAAAAATTTCAGAGGGATAAATTGAGAAATTTATTTAAAAAGAGTATAGGTAAAATTTTAATTTTTTAAAAACTCAAGGGGGCAACTGCCTTCTCTCCATGTGCATTGGCTCTGCCCCCATGCATGGTCCTCTAACCAGAGAAGTCTTCCCTCTCCTTAATAAGAAATATAAGAAGGCCCAGCAATATTCATCATGGAGCTAACTAGCACCAACTTTTTCCTGGACTTTTGCCACAAGACATATGGAACCAGTTTTATATTACAATTGATTATGCAGCCATGGTCGAATACTTAGTACCTATAGATTTCTTCCTTACATATATATATTTTTGAATTTTCGCTTTTAAAAAAGCGATATGTTACTTACACAAATACAACTCATTTAATGCAACAGCGTGATGCCAAATGGCGCCCTAATACAGCTGATCCAAGCCTAGTTATCAAGAATAGTAAAATTGAGAAGAATTAGCATTTAGTCAGTTGTAGGATTAGAAGAGGAAAAACCCAGTCAAATTTGAGAAATAGTAAAGAGTCTAATACAATGCAAAACTTCAAAACAAAAAGTAATTGGCATCCCAAATAAACCAGCCACTTATTTAGAATGATCTTTTTAAAATAAGTTAGGATTAAGGCCCTGACAAAAATTTAAATTCCAAAAAGATTTTATAAGAATCCCGAAAATCTAAAGAGAAAAAGTAACATCATCTGAAAATTTCATTTAGCAGACCAAAAAGAAAAAAATAGGTGCAGATAAAAAAATTTGATAAATAATCGACTCTTAATGAAAAATGATGGATATTTATGAATGTACTAGGTAGTTACTCACCACATAGTGCCAGTTTTGCAAAATGCACTGGCACTACAACTTAGATGCCAACATGCTTTCCATTGTTCAAAGTACACAAGCCTGATGTGTGATGCTAACAAGCTATGAAATCATGAGAAAATGCTATAGTTCTTTTGAAACATAAAGAAAGAAATATGACCTAAAAAAGGACAGATGAGGCCTTGCTGAAAACACAAAGAATAAGGAGGATGTCGATCTCGGTGATTGAGTAATTACGGATTAATTGATCTTCCATTTTCCACATATGTATTTTCTTTTGAACTGATATGGTATGCTGGTTTAAATGGTCCCAATTCCGCGTATGGCTTTGGAATCACGTTTACTTGTGTAATGTTTATTTATTGAACTTCCAAAACATATGTCAAAACTTTGATCTAAGCAGGTTGTTCCATTTGGCATGGGACTTTTCCAAATGGCTCAAAGCTTCTGTTTAATTTTCCATGGAATTGCACCTGATAAGTCGAATGTCGATGGAAGTAGTGCTGAAGGTTGTCCAGGTCCAGCTGGTACTCCTGGCAGACTCCGCTGGGATTCTGTTTATCAGGCCAGCCTAGTGTGGTCCTGATTCTTTCTCTTCTTTCTTGCCCTTTTTTCCTTTCCCGGTGTTTTTTCTTCCTTTATACGTACCCAAAAAAAAAACTAAATAAATAGAATAGAATAGATTTAGAAGATGGTAATTTATTTTTCAACCTGAATTACCATATTGATCTATAAAATTTTAAATTGAAATTTTCAGTACTAAAATATTCAGCACTGCAAATTTAGTGCTAAAAATTGATAATACTTTGTTTTCAGTTTTACAAACAAGCGCTAATAATTATCATAAACCACTTCTATTTTGCCCCTTTTGCTCATTAGAATGAGGATAACTACACAAATTGATACTCTTGTAGGTCTAGTGGATAGCAATTTAGTACTTGTTTTATATTTGGTAAAGAAAAAGAGGACATCCCCAAACCATAATTAATTATCTTAATACAAAGATCTTTTGCTGGAAAAAAGACGAAACTAAAATCAAATTGTTACAACTTTGTTGTTGTCTTATGACAACTCACCTTTACGGGAGTAAAATATTCATCGACTTCGAATGTTTGCCACAAACTCAAGTTTTTTCTTCTTGAGTGTGGCAAGGACATGCTTTATGTTGACCCTCTCTTCTGGTGACTCTGCACAACATGATATAGCCAATTCCAATATGGATTTTATGTAGTGCTCCTTGACACTGAAATATTCATCATCTCCCCGTAGTACATTTGCATCTATGACTTTGATGGCTTCATAAGGTAATGACTCATTCACCCAGTTCTTCAAGCTCATCTCTCCAACAAACATTTCATCTGTGGGCTTCTTCCTTGTAAATGTTTCCAATAGCATTACACCATAACTATATACATCACATGTTGTCGATACAATCCCCTGTGATCCGTACTCTATGTGCAACACCATTTCATCGTTAAAAGGTTGATATTGCTATGCATGATGGTAAGAAAAGCTAACTTTCTAACAGAGCCTTAACTAGTCTAAACAATGAAAAGGAATAATAAAATAACCTCAGATGCTAATAATAAATCTATAAAATATGAAACTTACCTGGTGCAATGTACCCGATTGTAGCCAGTGTCTTGGTTTGTGCTATAGAATCTTGATTGTGTAAGAGCTTTGTTATGCCATAATCTCCGAGATGTGCAACCAAATCTTCATCTAGCAAAACATTGCTTGGTTTTACATCACAATGAACCATTGGTGTCGAATAACCATGATGAAGATATTCCAAAGCAGATGCAACATCAATCATTATGTTCATTCTTTGTAACATATCCAAATAAAAATTTGGATTATACAACCACTTTTCGAGACTTCCATTAGGCATGTAGTCGAAGACCAAAGCTTTGAAATCAAGGTTAGAGCAGCTGCCTATGACCTTGATGAGATTTCGGTGACGTACATTACGCATTACTTCACATTCGGTAACAAAACTCCTAAGTGTACCTTCAAGTTGCAAATTAAAAACTTTTATTGCAATTATCATCCCATCAGAAAGTGTCCCTTTGTATACTGAACCAAAGCTTCCTACACCAAGCAAGTTGCTTTCTGTAAATCCACTTGTTACTCGAAGAAGCTCATAGTATGAAAACCTTTTTGGTGCTATCATCGTGGGAAATAAATTCTCCTGATCTGGAATCCTTGTTTTTCTTTTTCGACAACATTTCAACACAAATACTAAGACCAAAGTGAGGACTATCGGTGTACTTATTGGTAAAACATATTTGACTAGAAGCACCATTGTTTCTCTTGATCGGTGATGAGCACTAGTACATGGTAAAACTTGAAACCGAGGCACACCACATAGGGCCTTATTCCACATAAAAGATCGAGCTGTGAAGTTTGCAAAAGGTCCTCCTTCAGGAATTTCTCCTTCCAACTTATTCGAAGACAAATTCAAATACTTAAGAAATGAGAGTTGTTCCAAGGATTTTGGAATTACACCTACCAAATTGTTCCGAGACAAATCCAAGAATTCCAAACTTCTCAAACCACCAAATGATTGAGGAATGGCCCCTTGGAGTCCATTATGTGCGAAGGAGAGAGTCAACAAGTTTTTGAGGCTTCCAACAGAGCTTGGGATGCCACCAGATAATTGGTTTAGCGACAGATCGATTTGATTCACTGCCTTCAAATTTTCGATTTCCATTGGTAAGTCACCACGTAGAGAATTTGAAGACAAGTTTAGAACCAAAAGATCTTTAAGGGTCCAAAGGGTCAATGGTATCACTGAAGTTAGTCCATTTGAATCTACAAGAAGATGCCTTAGGAGAGTAAGATTCCCAAAGCATGTCAACAGTGAACCAGAAAACTTATTTTCACTCAAATATAAGAAAGCCAAGTCCCTTAAATCACAAAGATTGTTTGGGATGGATTCTTGTAGTTTGTTGCCTCTCAAATTCATGTGTTGGAGCTTCTGCAATTGTCCAACTGTTGCCGGAATTGCCCCAGATAGGCCATTTTCTTGTAGCTCTATGGCTATTAAAGAGCTCAAATTACCAATTCCTTCAGGAATGTTGCCCACAAGTTTGCAATTACCTGCACTGAAACTCTCAAGAGATGAGAGATTCCCAATGGTGGTTGGGAGGATAACATTTAGTGGATTTTTTGATATCCACAATGTACTCAAGTGTTTGCACTTCATTAGTGAAGTAAAGAAGCTGGGTTGTGGCGTAGAAGATTTGCTGGCCAAATTATTCTCTGCAAAGTTTAGCCACTGAATGAGTTCTAAATTACCAAGTGTATCGGGTATATATCCAGTGAATGAGTTGAAGGGGAGGTCCAGAATAATGAGTTTAGAAGCATTCGAGATAGAGTCAGGGATGATTCCTGTTAGCTTATTTTGCCCTAGGTAAAGTCTCTCCATATTGGGCATCCAGTCACCTATTCTTGATGGAAGGTAGCCTGAAAGATAATTCGTAGCGAGTGAGAGATGCTTTAAGGCTGAGATGTTGTAGACATCTAATGGTATGGAACCAGTTAGACTATTATCAAAGATACCCAACCACTCTAGGGTATGAAGTTTGCCAATTTCTTTCGGTATGAAACCTGCAAAATAGTGTTGTCCACGCATAAGTACTTCAATTTACAAAGTTTATTACACGGAAAATAATCGGCCAGAGCTATCACACATGTTACAAGACATAATGTTAAGAAGCCAAGATATTTTTTCCATACTAGTCAATTGGAAATTAAGCCAGTTTAACATCGCTTGGCAACTGTGATTCTTCAAATTAGGGCATTCTTTAGGATGGCATTTTCCTTCGTATTTCCATAAAAGAACCAACAGCTTCAGTCTACATCTTTAAATGTCCTAGCACTGAATCTAAAAGTCGAGGTGGTGAACCTAATTTTCTTGTTTAATGTAAATGATTTATAGAACATGGCAAATCCTTCTCCTTAAGCTTGTAACCCATTTTTTGAATTAAGAGCCCTCATTTACAAGCGTGGCTTTCAGGATTTCCTAACTTTTTTCTGTTCATTTTCCTCAACTGATTAAATCTAAAGGTAGTGGTTTCAAACCTATTTATTTATTCCCGGGGGGGGGGGGGGGGGGGGGGGGGGGGGGGGTGGTAATTGTTAATGTGACTCTAATTTATCAGCCTCTTTATGCCACATCAGTATGGTGATATGGAGGGAGGGGGCAATTGACCCTCCTAAATTTTTTTGAAAATAATTATCTATGGCTATAGTTATTTGAAAGAGATACCTATTCATTATTGGAACCTAAAAAACAAGCAATATTTTATGGATTTAATTTTGATGGACTGCTAATGTAAAATTTTTTTTACACAAGCGGGTATCAGAATATGACATGTGTCCCTGAATCTTGTTTTTTATATTACACTTCAATTTTAAAAGATATGTGTTGCATTCTGACGCCCAGCTTGTGTAAAAGAGTTCTACATTGTCAGTGCATCAAAACTAAACTCGTATTTTTTACTGATTAGGATAATGGTTAATTATAAATGTGGGGAAATAACCCCCGGCCCACCCCAGTGGGTGAGGCCCAATCTGCTGGAATTAAAGTTGGGGCTGCCCGGGGCCCAAACCAGTTATGAGGAAGGGCCGGCCCAAACTGCCGACCTCCTCCCAGCGTGGCCCAGACAGCCAACGGTTTGCGCAAACCGCTGGCGGTCTTAGAGCATTAAATGCGGAGTTGACTTGCATTTAATGCACGAGCGGCCGCCCACACAAACGTCGACGTGCACGTCCGGTCAGCCGGAATCCCCCACGATGGTGCGCCAGACACTGCAGGTAGCCAGGCGGCGTCAATGATGATGCCTAACCAGCAGACCATGAGAGCCTGCTGATAGGTCGAGACAAAAGACACTCCTCGAAGGACTCTATAAAGCCCCGAGGAATCGAGAGCCAGGTATGGAGAATGAACCCCTGACTTACACAACTTCCATTCATACTTCTCGATTAAGTTTGCTGACTTAACCTTCGGAGTGAGATCGACCCACCTAGGGTCGACCCATTCTAACCCATTCGTCTTGCAGGAAGAAGTTTGGACTCATCCACTTTGGGCTCAGCCTTCCCGAAAAATCCCACCTACAATTGGCGTCGTCTGTGGGAAGGCTTAGAAAAACCATGAGTCTAAACAACCGGAGACAGAGGAAAGAAAACTACGACGGGAGGGGCTTCGGAGCCTCCTCCAGTAAAAACCAGACCAGTTCGGCACATTGCCAATCTACACCAGTAGATCGGCAAAGAAGAATACTGAGGTCAGAGATACGAACGTCCGCCGAAAGCCACCCGGAGACACAAGAGGAAATGCGGAGGGATACGGGTTATGTTAGGGATAGAAACTTTCGCAGGAACCATCCTCGGAATCTGGCCCCGTCACCCTCCAGTGGGCGGGTCCCAAGCGAGGATACACTCCGTGCGGCAGAGAGGGAAATTCGGCGGCGCGGAGAAGAGATAGCCTACCTCACCTCACAGGTGCGGGTAATGAGGGAGGCATTCTCTGCCAGGAATGGGCATCGGAGAGATGGGTCCCCAGATCGGGAGCAGGTTGTTGGCGCCAGGGACGAACCAGCACCACCGGTAAGAGGGAGTTACACCCCTAGTACCGCGCGTTGCGTTAACAGGCGCACGGGTCGGCGAAGGGACAGGAGCGAAACCCCGCCAAACAGCAGCCCAGCGGTGGAAGATCGGCGGAAGGAAGACTGGGAAAAGTGGTACAATGAAAAGCAGGAGGATAGAAGGCAGCAAACTAAGGAACGCACAGCCCATGATCTGATGAGAAAGGCCCTAGACCAGATTGCATCCACGCCATTCACTGAGGAGATTGAATCCCATCCAATTCCTCGAAAATTCACCCCACCAAAGTTCACCCTCTATGACGGAAAGTCTGACCCAATTAACCATGTTCGGCATTACAAACAGCTCATGGTAGTGTGGTGCAGCAACCAGATGCTGATGTGTCGGATCTTCCCCTCCAGCCTGGGGAGCGTGGCTTTACGATGGTTTGACAAATTGCCACAAAAGTCCGTTTCAAGCTGGAGGCAACTGGCCGAGCTCTTTACAGCTCGTTTCATTGCAAACAGCTTACAGCCAAAGGAGGTTGACTTTTTGCTGACGTTGCGAAAGGAGGAAGGAGAAGGATTGCGAGCATACGCCCGACGCTACTGGGAGGCTTATAACGAAATTGATGAGTGCAGCGAGCAGTTGGCTGTAACTCAGTTCAAGATCGGCCTTCCCAGGGAGCATCGCTTGTGACAGTCCTTAATGAAGAAACCAGCCCTCACCATACAAGAACTAATGCTGAGGATCGAGCGTTATGCGCGGCTGGACGAGGATGTACCCCAAGGGGAGACACCTAAGGTCGGCGCGGCAGCCAAAAAGACGAGCAAGAAGGATGCCAAGAAGCCCCGATCAGAGGACATCAGCCGAGGAAAAAGAGTGCCCGATGGGGTCTACACAGTCTTTAAAGACCCCATCTATAAAATATTGCCCCAGATCCGTGATAAGCCCTTCTTCAAGTGGCCACCAAAGTTGGGGGGAGACCCTGCAACTAGGGACCAGAAGAGGTTCTGTTCCTACCACCGCGAGAAAGGGCACAAGACGGAGCAATGTCGGCATCTGAAAACCCATTTGGAAGACTAAGCCAAAGCGGGCCACCTGGACCAATTCATTGATCGGGAGAAGACTAAGGTCGAAGCCGAGCAGCCACGAGTGCAGGAAGCAGCCCAGAAGGAACCAGAAGTAAGGCCGGTTCGGGTAATCAATGTGCTGCACGGTTCGGCCGAATCAGGAACCATAGACCCACATAGGTACCGAGCCGAGATGCAGAAGGCTGCGCACCTAAGGGAAGTGATGCAGATACAACCACCCAGCAAGAAAGCCAAGGTCGGCAATACCTATGCATCCATCTCCTTCACAGACGAGGATCTCCCTGGAGTGCAGATCCCCCACAATGATGCCTTGGTTGTTACGTTAAGAATGGCGGACTGTGACGTTAAAAGATTACTCATTGACCAAGGGAGTTCATCTGAAGTTATGTACTACAGCTTGTTCAAACAATTGGGGCTCGAGGAGTCCGACCTCCAACCATCGCTTAGCCCATTGGTCGGCTTCAGCTCAGACCCAGTCTGGCCCATGGGTAAAGTGACGATTCCTGTGACGGCTGGAGGGATCACATTACAAACAGAATTCCTGGTTGTTAACGTACCATCCCCCTACAACGCCATCATGGGACGAACCTGGTTGCACCTCATGAAGGCCGTTCCCTCCACCTATCACCAGCTGCTTCGGTTCCCGACCCCAGCGGGAGTTGGCGAGATAAGGGGAGACCAGGTGACTGCCAAACGGTGTTTTCTAACAGCATGTGCGACCAAGACAAGACCAGAGAAAGTACAAATGATGGAGCTACATGAAGACACCCCCACCATAGATGATGTGGGACAGACGCCCGAGAATAAAGCTGTCGAGGACCTGAAGAAGATATACATAGATCGGCAAGGAGAAAAATACTTCGTCATCGGCACCTCTTTGTCCAAACAAGAGGAAAAATCCCTCATTGAGTTATTAACAGACTTCCTGGAAGTATTCGCCTGGACCCCTTATGACATGCCTGGGATCGGCGCCGACGTTGCCTGTCATCGCCTTAATGTAAACCCAAACTGCCGACCTGTTATCCAAAAGGGGAGAAGCGCAGCTACCCAGCATGTGGACGCCATCTTGGAAGAAACAGAGAAGCTTTTGGAAGCCGGAGCGATCCGGGAGATCAACTACCCAAGCTGGTTGTCAAACACCGTGGTAGTAAAAAAGAAAGACGGCAAATGGAGGGTCTGTGTAGACTTCACCGACCTCAACAGGGCGTGCCCTAAAGATCCATTCCCCCTGCCTAAAATTGACCAGCTTGTGGATGCAACCGCTGGCTTCGGAAAGATAAGTTTCCTGGATGCCTACCGTGGGTATCACCAGATCCCACTTCACCCCGACGACCAAGAGAAAACGGCCTTCATCACTCCGAGGGGCATTTACTGCTATAGAGTTATGCCCTTTGGCCTGAAGAACGCCGGAGCCACATATCAGCGACTGGTCACAAAGATGTTCAAGACGCAGCTCGGCAAAACTGTCGAGGTCTACATCGATGACATGGTGGTAAAAAGCAAACTGAGCGACACCCATTTGGTGGACCTAAAGGAGGTACTCTGTATCCTGAAGGACTACAAAATGCGGCTGAACGCTTCAAAATGTGTCTTCAGGGTCGGCTCAGGCAAGTTCCTGGGGTTCTTGGTCACGCATCGGGGTATAGAGATGGACCCCCGGCAGATTAGTGCAATTCAGAGCATTCACGCTCCAAAGAATGCCAAAGAGGTTCAAAGATTGACAGGAATGGCCGCCGCACTCAACAGATTCATTAGCCGTTCATCGGACCGTTGCCGACCTTTCTTCCAGCTCCTGAGGAAACAGGAACTGTTCGAGTGGACCCCTGAGTGTGATTCTGCCCTTGCCGATCTAAAAAACTACCTAGCCAAACCACCACTGCTCTCCACGCCTATCCAGCATGAGGAGCTCTTCCTTTACCTTGCAGTGTCGGACCATGCAGTCAGCGCGGTCCTACTCAGGCAAGAAAATGGGCAACAATTCCCAGTCTATTACGTCAGCAAAACCCTTCTTGGAGCCGAGAGCAGGTATCTACCCCTGGAGAAACTGACACTCGCACTGGTAGTCGCATCCCGAAAGTTGGTGCATTACTTCAGATCTCATACCATTAACGTCCTCACCAACCACTAGCTCAAACCCCTCCTAAGGAAAGCCGACTTCTCAGGAAGAATTGCAAAATGGGCCGTAGAGTTAGGGGAGTTTGACATCAAGTTCCAGCCTAGATCGGCAGTGAAGGGGCAGGTTCTCGCAGATTTTATTGCCGAGTTCTCTGTCGAAATTACACCAGAAGTAGAAGAGACCCCGGCCGCTGGCCAACTGCAACACGAAATCCCCCTGGATCTTTCGGAACAAACTGATCATTGGAAACTCTACGTGGACGGAGCTTCCAATGACCGGGGGGCAGGATCGGGCATCGTACTCGTTACACCAGATGGTCTAACCATCGAGCAAGCCATCAAGCTAGAATTCACTGCTTCCAACAATGAGTCAGAATACGAGGCCTTGCTCGCCGGAATACGTCGAGCCATTGAACTTCGAATTCCCGAAATCGTCATCTACTCGGACTCCTTACTTGTCGTAAATCAAATCACAGGGGAATACGTTGCAAAGAACGACAGAATGATGTTGTACGTAGCAAAGAACGACAGAATGATGTTGTACGTAGGCCAAGGAACTTCTCAGCCAATTTAAAAACTACAAGCTTCGACAGATTAGCCGAGATAACAACTCACATGCGGATGCCTTGGCGACCCTGGCCACGGCTCTGAAATCAAGTTCGAGAAGGACGATCAACGTGGAAACTCTTGCCAATCCCAGCATTTTCCGCGAGGAGGATGAAGCCTTAACAGCGGAGAAGCTGGGACCATCATGGATGGACCCAATCATTTCTTACCTTGACACAGACAAGCTACCAGACGATAAGGCTGAAGCTCGGCGAATCAAGCATGCATCTCTCAGGTATTGGCTGTCACCAGGTAAGGAACTTTACAGACGTTCTTTTACAGGTCCTTATTTGCACTGTGTTCATCCGGACCAAGTACAGAGCGTCTTGTTCGAAATCCATGAAGGGATATGTGGAAGTCACGTCGGCGGTAGATCGGTCGCACACCGAGCCATCTCACAGGGATACTGGTGGCCTTACATGCAGAAGGATGCAGCCCAGTACGTCCTGAAGTGCGACAAATGTCAGAGGTTTTCCCCCATTATCCACCAGCCAGCCGAAGATCTTGCTTCCATCACTAGTCCATGGCCTTTCGCTCAGTGGGGACTGGACATTATCGGACCTTTGCCTCGGGCTCCAGGCAACAAAAGGTTTCTCATCATGGCCACCGATTACTTTACCAAATGGGTAGAAGCCGAACCTTTATCAAACATCAGGGAAACTGACGCCAAAAGGTTCGTATGGAAAAGCATTGTCACCAGATTCGGGTTGCCCCGTGCCATCGTATCAGATAATGGCACCCAGTTCGATGGTAATATCTTCAGATCATTTTGTGAAGGATTGAGGATCAGAAACTATTACTCAACACCAGCCTACCCCCAATGCAACGGACAAGCCGAAATTTCAAATAAAACCATGTTGAACGGAGTCAAGAAACGTCTTGAAAAAGCCAAGGGGAAGTGGACGGAAGAGCTACCCAATGTCTTGTGGTCCTACCGAACAACCCCAAGGAGGTCCACAGGAGAAACACCGTTCTCCTTGGCATACGGGGTGGAGGCAGTCATCCCCCTGGAGATCGGTCTACCAACTATCAGGTCAGCAGCTTTCGACACCAGTGTCAATGACCAAACGGTTGCGAGAGATCTGAATCTTGTCGAAGAAAGAAGGGAAACCGCTTTGATCAAGCTCACAGAGTATCAGCGACAGCTTAAACGCTCTTACAACAAGCGGGTCCACCCAAGAAACTTTGCTTCAGGAGATCTGGTTTTACGAAAAGTATTGGGGGCAACCAAGAAGGCGGCAGATGGGAAGCTCGGCCCCAATTGGGAACGCCCCTACAAGGTCACATCCCAGGTCGGCATCGGCGCGTACAGACTTGAGACCGTTGAAGAAGGGCGACCGTTGCCACAACCTTGGAATGCGACCAACTTGAGGAAGTTCTACCAGTAATATGAAACCCCAAACACTGTAACAGTCCCCGAAATGTATAAAGCTCAGTTGAAGAATCAATGAAAATGAAGATTGTTCAAACGACCCTACTCGGACCATTCTGACCAAAGCAAAAACCAAGTGTAAAAACTTGGTCCTGTCCAAGTTGGGCAGGTCGGCCAAAGAAGGCCAAAGCAAAAACCAAGTGTAAAAACTTGGTCCTGTCCAAGTTGGGCAGGTCGGCCAAAGAAGGCCAAAACAAAAACCAAGTGTAAAAACTTGGTCCTGTCCAAGTTGGGCAGGTCGGCCAAAGAAGGCCAAAGCAAAAACCAAGGGTAAAAACGTAGTCCTACCCATGTTGGGCAGGTCGGCCAGAGAAAAACTAAAGTCAAGTGTCAATTCTGCCCAAATTGCACAGACCGGCCAAGAAAAGCTGAAGAAAGAAAAATTAAGTCTAAACAACAAAATCAAATAAAGGAGATCCAGTAATAAACAAACAGACGAGTTTTTCTCATTAAAAAAGTACTGACGGTTACAAAAATGGAGAAAGAGAAAGAAAAGCTATGCCGACTTCTCCCCCGGCTCTGCAGACACCCCCGGCGAGACTTCTACCACATCCTCCGGGGGCACAGCTGTGGTCTTCAAGCCTTCAACTCTCTCCTTCTCAGCAGCAGCAGCTTCGGCTGCGTTTTTTAACTTAAGCTCCCGTGCATATTGGGCATTGGCCAGGACTTTCTTCGGACAGACGACGCCGTCCTCGGTAGTATCGAAGTAGTCCGGGCAAAGACCCCACACATCGGAGGCCTTATCCAACTCTGCCACGATAAGGGCACCATTCCAACCCTGTCGGAAAATGGTGCGACTGAGGTCCATCATCTCTTAAGCCAAATTCTTGGCTCCCCTCTCTTCACCCCGCTTCAATATGGCCTCCTCCTCCACCTTCAGCTTGGCCACTTCTGCCTTAAGGGTCTCCACCTCCTCGTTGGCCTTGTGCAGATCCACGGACTGCACGTCAAACTTTTTCTCAAGGTCGGCGAGATCCTTATCCCTCTTCTCGAAGTCGGCCTTCGTCAGCAAAAGCTCGGCGGAAGCCTGCTCGGCTTGTTTCTTGAAGGTAATCTGCTCCTTATTTGCTTTAATCCATTCAAGCTTCAGACGGCCGTGCTCTTCAATGAGTTGCTGGTGAACCTCGGCAAGCTTTTGGAAGCGTGTCATCGTCTCCAAGGAATTTAGGCAGCCCTACACAATTTGAAGAAGGTCGTTGTTAGGTCAAGTGCCTAAGAGGACTGTAGTCACCGAAAGTCATAGCTGTCTTACCAGTACGAAATCATGGAAAGCGCCCATGAAGACGGCCGAGTCGCTTGCTTCGCCCAGCTTCGCCACGTCCTTTTTCTGAAGGACGCTTTTCAAAACACCAAAAGCGACCTCGGGCTGATCGATCATGGAATCCGCTGTCGTCATTGGACGGCCCAAAATGTCCGGAGTGATGGTCACTGTCTCGCCGACCTCGTCCACCGTGGCTTTGCCTTTCTGCTTCTTGGGCGCATGAGTTGGAGTGACATCGGGCCTTCTCTTTCTTTGTTGCCGTGTCTCTGGCCTCTGTTGCACGGTTGTGGCCTCCTCCACGGGTGCTGCCACCGGCTCGGCTGTTGGAGTTTCGGCAGGAGTGGGAGTGGCCGACCTCAGCGGCTGCCCCGCCAGAGCAAACATTCTTTCCTTCAGACTCATGCCGTCCATCTCGTTGGGTGATGGGCTGGAATCACTCGTTCGGGTGGGAACCTCAACTCGGCGGTCGGGTACGGTGTAGGGAGACGAAGTGGACGCCGAACTGTGCGATTCGGTTCGCTCTTCGTGCCGTTCTTCGCCACGCGATGCAGATGGTGGAGCAACCGTAACTGTCACGCCTGTAGGGATGCGCGCCCTCTCGATCGTTATGCCAGTAGGGATTTCCTCAAAGTCCCCTTCGGCACCTTCGTCCGCCAATCTTGCTAGAACACTCGGGGGCACACCAGTCTCGGCAGTAAAAGTCGAGTATCGCAGCGGATAGGAGAGCAAGATATGTGCTGCCCGAGCTATGTATCGTAGCCGACCTTCACCAACGTATTTCAAGACCTTGTTGAGGTCGTCGGAGTTGACCAGCCAATCACGAGCTTTCGACCGCTTCCTTATGTCTGCAAAAAGTTCGAGAGTTAGTATAGATGCGGACCGAAACTTAAAATGATACACAGTCTGAGAAGATCGGCATCAAACCTAGTTGAACGGGCTTTTTAGGGCACCGAATCGCCGGTCTATCTTTCTCGGGAACATTGCCGAACTCCCACGGACCAGTTACCCAAACCCTTACATCATCAACGCCCTTCCCTGAAGAAGGCAAACACTTCACTAACTCTAAGGACTTCTTTACTACCCGGAGGTAAACCTTATAACTACCTCCGACTTTGCAAAGGGTGTAACAGTAGTCCAGTTCGGCAAGACCCAGGTTCACCCCCAGTCGCCGATTTATTTCAAGCATACCAAAGAAGATCCTATATACATTTGACGCTAACTGGGAAGGTGACACATTGTTTTTTACTATGAACTTTTGAAGAAGAGGGTGGAGGGGAAACCTGAACCCCCCTTCAACGATGGCAATGACCGGGAATGGTACTCCCTTTTCGGTCTCGCCCATACGGAAGTTATCAGGGTCGACCGGCTCTAAGCCGATCTCGTCTGGGATTTCGAACCTGGCCCTGAACGAAGCAAGGGCTGACGGACCATCTAACATTTTACGAAGACGGGATGCCATCGGGGGGCAATCGTCAACACACAGAAAGTACAGTGAAGAGCGAAAGAGTTGCGGGCTCGAAGAACACTTACAGTGTTGGGTGCCGAAACAGCCGACGCACTCGTGATTCGAGAGGCAGGGAAGTTAAAAAAGAAAGAGCAAGTGTTTCCCAAAACCAATCAGGGCGTCGTTCTTTTATACACGCCAGAGCCGTCGGTTCATACGCGGGAAAACGGCGTTAATCATGACGCTTTGCCAAAGCGTCATGTCGGCCGTCGATTCGATAACGCCTCATCAATAGATTTTTTAAATCCCCGCCGTTTGTGCGGTCGGGTGACCGTTACAACCCTTGGCCATTTCAGAAGCTGAATCGACGCAAGGGCTGGGGGGCAATTGTGGGGAAATAACCCCCGACCCACCCCAGTGGGTGAGGCCCAATCTGCTGGAATTAAAGTTGGGGCTGCCCGGGGCCCAAACCAGTTATGAGGAAGGGCCGGCCCAAACTGCCGACCTCCTCCCAGCGTGGCCCAGACAGCCAACGGTTTGCGCAAACCGCTGGCGGTCTTAGAGCATTAAATGCGGAGTTGACTTGCATTTAATGCACGAGCGGCCGCCCACACAAACGTCGACGTGCACGTCCGGTCAGCCGGAATCCCCCACGACGGTGCGCCAGACGCTGCAGGTAGCCAGGCGGCGTCAATGATGATGCCTAACCAGCAGACCATGAGAGCCTACTGATAGGCCGAGACAAAAGACACTCCCCGAAGGACTCTATAAAGCCCCGAGGAATCGAGAGCCAGGTATGGAGAATGAACCCCTGACTTACACAACTTCCATTCATACTTCTCGATTAAGTTTGCTGACTTAACCTTCGGAGTGAGATCGACCCACCTAGGGTCGACCCATTCTAACCCATTCGTCTTGCAGGAAGAAGTTTGGACTCATCCACTTTGGGCTTGAGAGCTCGGCCCAGCTTTCTCGAAAAATCTCACCTACAATAAACACAATCCTTAAACTATGACTCAGTATCACTATGTCCCTTTAAACTCTAAAACGAAATAAATTGATCCATTGAACTATTAATTTGTATCAATCAACCCCTTGTGTTAGCAATATATTACTAATCAGTTAATAGAGTAGATGAAAAGTTATCATATAACTTGCACATGCTCACAAAAGTTCATTTTACGCCTAAATTACAAACTTCTTTTTTGTAATAATTGTTTAATGATTTAAATACTCCTTATTTTATTCCTATATTTATATGTTATTTCAAGGGACATATAAGTTATTAGGCAATTATTTTAACAAGAAAATATCAATTTATGTATAAAATTATATTTTTGTTAATATGTACAAGTCAAATAACAATTTTTTATCTATTTTCCTAACGGGTTACTAATTGGAGGGGTTGATTGATACATATTGGTAGTTCGAGAGATCAACATGTTACGTTTTTAAGTTTATGAAGCACACTAATACTGAGTCATAGTTTAAAAGGGTGTACTTATAATTAAACTTTAGGATAATAGATTTGTTGTTTTGAAGAATGATACCCTATTTTTTTTTCCTATAGGTCAAACTCTTTCTTCTCCATTAAATTAGAGTTACCTAAATGGATTGAAAAGAGAGTGATGACGTAGATAAGAAACTAAAAATGAGAGAGAGAATGTAATAGAGTGATTTTAAGTGAAAGCCTTTTCAGGTATCCTTTTATTCTGTTAGAAAATGGTATTTTCTTAGTGCATATTTATTGAATTCACTAATAATTTAAATAGTTTGTTGCGTATGATTTGAATAGTCTTGGCATATTCAACGGTTTGTATTCTGCTCTTATAGTTCTCATGTGGTTAAGAGTGTAGAACATTAATCTATATGAAAAAGGAAAATAATTACATTTGAACCAAATGATTATATTAGAAGCAAATACGAGGACACAATGTTACCATTAGTACTCAATTGCCCCCCACCTCAACCAACTCCAATCCTTGACATGAAGAATCTTCCAGAATTTTATTTAACACTGGGGAAATTAATATCAGAATTATTATTAATGACATGTTGTGCGGAGTGCAACGAATTTTTCCATGACTAATCTGGCTATGGTTTCCCAAAAACATAATTGAATGTAAATATAGCTTAGGCATAACATGAAAAGTGTAAGATGTCGCAATTTGGTGTCCCGTCTTTGTAAACACCGAGATTACATTAAAATCAAACTCATTATATATATATATATATATAGCTATGTATCAATAAAGATAAACAATGAATTCAGGTACAAGTTTTCAAAAAGGGCAATTCAATTGTCGTGAATTATTATACTTTACTACTTCAGGGCAAAGAAATCATACAATATTATTTCACGTTGCAAGCAAAAGTCCGTAGTACTAGCAAAACTCATTTCTAAGTCAAATATGGATGGATGGATGGATAGGGTTGCTACCTTCAAAATTATTGCGGGCCAGAGATATTGAGTTAAGCAAAGTACAGTTGCCAATGCTACTTGGTAATCTTCCTGTGAATTTATTATTGTTGAAATAAATTCGTTCGAGCGTTGGAAGATGATGGCACATACCCCTTGGCAAACTCCCAGATAGGCTGTTGTCTCCAAAACTAATAACTTTTAAAGAAGAGATGTTGAAGATACTTGATGGAACGGTACCCATAAGGCCAGCATTTCGCATACTCAACACCTCCAATTTGAGTTGACCGAACTGTTGTGGAACTCCACCTGCAGTGTCAATAGAATTCATATATATATATAACACTTCACATATGATAAATATCTAACCACCTTTCGTGTATGCGAATAAATACATGTATTCCTTTAATTAAATATGTACAATTTACCAAAAGACCTGAAAATAACGGTTACAAGCCAAACAAGTCATTGCCAACACATTTAGTAGTTAGTGAGAGTCGGTTTAAGCAGTTAAAATTTGTTAGTTAATTAGTTGGCTCTAAGTCCTACCCTGTTTTCATAATCAGGAGCAAAGGATTGTTCAAGACAAGTTCAGTTAGCTTTGATTAGTTCTTGTGTACAATTTTGGCAATAGGGGTCAATTAGGTATTACTTATAACAAAGACTTTCTTAAGATTAAAAAGCCAACAGATGACTTGGGTCAATTGTAAGTTGGGAGCTAGTATGGAGTGGACGCTAGAGTTCAATCCCATTTCCTATAAATTAAAAAAAAAAAAAAAGAAAAAGAAAAGACATTTCTTGCTGCTCGATTAATTAATAAAACCTAAGCCTTAGTTCACATGTCTCTTGAGAATGTCAATCAAGAGTAAAAATTAAATTTGATGGTTTTAGAACTTAATGGCATAATGCAAATGAAATTTAAAGATGTACTTTGAGATATTACAATAATTTGACTTGAATTTTGAGAAATATTAAAATATAGTTATTTGATTTTTCTAAACTTCAGCCATTCCATTTCTTCTATTAAGGAGTTCGCCAAAAATTTAAAAAGAAGGTAGATAATGGTTCTATTAAATTTTTTAAGGATAATAGGAACAAAAAATAAAGTATAAAATAAATTCAATAGTGTATGACATTTTTCAAGATGAAAATGTCCCATTGTTACAAATGATAGTTGAGTCCTCAGTAAGTGCTATTAGAAATAAATGAAATGGAATATTGCTAACTCAAAAAATTATATTAAATTGAATACCCATAAATATTAGAACTTTTTTTTCTTTTTTAATGTTGGTGGCTTTCAAAGCCCCTTTCTGTAAGTCACTCAATTCTGATGAAGGCGATATTCAAACCCTTGTTTTTTTTTTTTTCCTTCTCGTTTTGGTATAATGGAGGGCCAAAGCTCTAAGGAGCATAGTTGTTAATTCTACTGGTAATTATACCTTTTTTTTATAGTTAGTACGGTACATACTGGTACCATTACGTTTCGATATATTGTTTCGAAGTTTTCACTAAAAAAATATCATACCACAAGTACCATGTATTTATAAAAGTATTCAAATAAATTCTTGGTATAGAGTAACTGGTAAACAATTTGTGGGGTAGTTTATGCTAATAGCAGAAGAAGGGGGCTTAAATAAAAATATTTGACTGGTAGATGGGAATTAGTAAATGCTAGGTGACAGAGTGAAACTCTTTCCCATGTGAAATTTTCTTTTTTACTAAAAAGTGCCACAGGCTGTGGGCGCGCAAGTTATCACATGGTAAAAAAAATGTATGTAATTAAAAAATTACTTGTAAATTTCTTTTCCTCATCTATTATTTATAAATAGTTTAAAGGGGTTATAATTTAAAGAGGTAGTTTAGGCGTGTGAAAATTTAATAGATCCTGACAAATTTTAAGTTTAAAGTGCAATAGTTTAGGCATAGCATAGATTAATCTCATTAAGGCAGTTGGTCCACAATAGAGCACTTGGTGTAGTGTTTTAACCCAATTATATTAGACTGAAATAACTCCTATTCGTCTATTAATTTTCAACACCTAGGCGTGCTGTCAGGTTAACATTATCCTAACAGATAAACGACAAAGTTCTAGGGCTTTCTCTAGTTTCCCTCCTTAGGTCAACACAGTCAAAGGGCTTTCTCGATCTTTCTCTCTCCTTCTTTGAGATCTCCTAGGATTCATACGAGTTGATAATCGTTGTTGGGACTTGGATTGTACCGAAAATGAGGTGGGCATGGCCAGAACTAGTGTAAATCATCGAGAAATGCTGTAATAGTCTGGCATTCTCGTCGGAATGGAACTAGAGCTACTGTGTATCATGTTTCTTCCGAAACTGTATATTGTGCGGTACAAAATTAATAATTATATTAAAAAAAAATGAGTCAAATCCATGATTAACCATGATGGAGCTTATTATTGCTGAGCTAACTCTTCCTATCAAGTCAGAGTTTTTACTGCAACTTTCAAGGGGTTTCAGTGACTAAATTATTAAGTCTAGTAAACTTTTTTTTTAAACTCAAAAGAATTAAAAATTTTGAAATTTGACCTTTTGAATGAATTAGAAAAGTATGCAAATGAAATTTTAAAAGCCTACGTTGAGATACCCATATAATAAATTTTGAAAATAAGAGAATGAGATAAAAAATTTAATTGTGAGAATTTTGTAGTATTCAAACAAAATAATGACAAACGTTTAATGATTCTATTTCTCTTATGAAAATTCTAGTTTCGTGAATTAAGACTTATGACCACCTATTTACTTAAGAAATCTTATCTAGTTCTCTTTACTTAAGTGATCATTCACATGATACATCACGCATCACTAATATCAAGCGATAAAGTAAACAGACACAAGTTTTTCTTGTGAAAACTCAACTTGAGAAAAAATAACGTCTAATAGGTAAAGCACTGTAATGAACAGGTTATACAAGTATGACTTACAACTATAACAATTAAATATCCACAATTACCATTCGAATCCCCACGAACTCCAGTTTAAAATTATGTCCTCGACTCCTTGAGTTTCTATTCTCCCTAGCTTCGACCTCAACACCGAATCACCACGATGTTCTTTCTCGTCCCTAAAATCCACCAAGACGATCTTGCAATTTTGTTTTTTAGTTTAGTATTTCAGTGAAGGAACTCTGTTGATTACATTCTAAAAATATAATCACAATCCCCTAATTAGTAAATTGTTAACTCTAGTTTAGATATTAGACTAGTATTTTAGCCTTGAATTGTCCTAAATAGGTCTTTTTGATCTAATTGCAGGAAATAGAACTTAATTGTAGAAGAAAGGGCCGAAAGTGTAACAACGAGAGATTGCCAATCCAACCGAGCAATCGGCAAAGCAATCGAGCGATCAGACGAGTGATCGCTAATCCCACCGAATGGTCGGATGTCGAAAAAATGCACCTATTGTTATTTACCGATTGATTCAGGAGCACTAACTTTGGAGAGCTATTTTCACCGATTGATTCAAGGGCGGTAACCGAGCGCTCGCTTGATGGAGCTCTGCTTTTACGGAGCGTATAAAAGGCTATTTTAGGCCTTTTTTAGGAATCTCTCTCATTTTGGTACTTAGTTTTTTTTTATATAGTTTATATTTGAGAGCATTGTAGAGAGAGATAATAATTTTCTTAGCTTTTCTTACACTTTCCTACATTTTTCTTATATCCAAACACCATAGTTTATCAATTTCAATGCAAGTTCTTCATTTCTTAAGGCTTTCTATTATGGAATCAAGTAGTTAAGCCCCAATTTGGATGCAATTATGAAGATTTGCCAAGGAACTTAAAGGATTTCCATGGAGGTATTTGAATTTCGTTAAATTATCTTAAGAATTCTTTAACTGTACTTGATTGAGTTTTGGATCTACTAGAAAACTTAGGTTCATAACCCATTTTGGTAACTTCTATACACAATGATTCAATTAGCATAAGGATTGCACAAATCTAAGGTTCGAACCTATGATTCTATAAATAGCTTATACTTCTAATCTCAATAGGGTATGAATCCATGGCTTTATGGTCAAAATCCTTTGAATCAAGGATCCATGAAGTGATCCTTGATTTGAGTTAACAAACCTCCATAAGAATTCCTATTGACCTTGATAAATTGAATCAATTGCATCTAAATCCCCTTTAATTGCTTAAGAATCTCAATTGCTTTGCGTAGTTGATAGTTTAGTTGTTAATTGTCTTTTAATTCATTGCTTAAGTAGTATAAAATTTTCATCTCTAATTAAAAGATTTTTGGTCTACTTTTGCTACCCTTAGATTCAATTTCATTCGATTTGCAATTTAATTTGGGTGAGTCCATTGTGAGTTGAGCGTTCATTTCTATATTGGAATCAATTCCATGGAAAGAACGATAACTAGGGATTAACAGTAAACTACATTGCGAAACTGTACACTTGCAAGATTGAAACAAGTTTTGGCACTGTTGCCGGAGATTGGAGGCATGGGGCGAGCTTTGGACAAGCTTCGAGGTAGTTGCAGATACATGGAATTGGATTTCCATATCCACCTCGAAGGAAGCATCTATGGATTAGGGTCAAAGGTACATCCTTCTTCCCTTTTTATGTGAATACTTATGCTAGATTTTCGGTTATTCTTTTCTTAATTTGTTTTGTTTGGTTAGTATAATTGCATTACATCTTGCTAGGAGCCTAATTGGTGGCATAATGTGGAGGATAGGTTAATGGGCTATATTTTTTAATTGGTGGTATTGTCTTTGCATGTGGAGATTGGAGGATTTAAATTGAATTGAAAAAAAAGCCATTGTCTAGTAATTGCATTGAGAAAAAGCCGTTGTCCAACATTGTGAATTGTGCTTTGTGTATGGTGTGTTGATAAGACCTTGACGGTACATTTAGTATGCATTCATACTTGCATGCCATATTACATTTGGGACACACATAACCATCTTGTGAGAATTGAGAGCACTAGCACTCCTTCACCGATTAGAGACCCCACTCCCCAAATTCGCTTAGTTGTCGACCTAGTTTCATACCAATGACCAATATCAACTAAGGAGGGCTACCTAATATTTTTCCCTTAAATCCTAATAGCATACTAAATATCCCTAATCAAAATTTTAACCCCAACTTTGCACCAAATCCTCCTAATGTAGTTGGAGGCGATGACCTTGATGAGGAAGCAACCATGGAAACATGGCAGCTCTTCACCATAGGACCCTTTGTGATTACATGAACCCATTGAGTCTAGCACTGACGTCTTGCATTGACTTCCCCCCGCATCATAACACATTGAACATTAGGCCAGGAATGATGCAAATGCTACCCCAATTTCTTGGTATGGACTCCGAGCAACCATACATGTTCATCAAAGAGTTTGAAGATGCTTGTTCTCTTGTAACAGACAATTCTTATCCAAGGGAGGTGTTTTTGTTGAAACTTTTTCCATTTTATCTCAAGGACAAGGCCAAGACATGGTTCAATACATTGAGGCCTTTGTCTATTCATTCATGGGCAACTCTTCAAGGGAAATTCTTGAGAAAGTTTTTTTTTCCAAAAATAGGATCGAGGTGATTAGACTCCAAATCTCTCAAATCTCCCCAACAATGAGAGAATCATTCTTTCAATATTAAGAAAGTTTTAAGGACCTTCTAAATTCTTATCCATATCATGGCTTTACCGATTGGCATGTCATCAATACATTTGACTTTTTCCTAACCCCCCAATTGAAACAATTTGTCGAGTCTATATGTGTGGGGACCTTCTTTGATAAGCAACCCAATGAAGCATTCAACTATTTTGATTACCTAGCAAACCTAGCACGCAATTGGGTAACCACCAGGACCCGAAATCCCGAGGGTAGGACAAATCAATAAGGGGTGGGAAAGTTTTAACTCAATGAAGTTAATGATGTGAGTGCTAGGCTTGCCACTTTGGCAAGATAGTTAGAGGCCCTTGAAGTTATGAAAGTGAATGCGGTTGAGAGTGAGGTCATAAAAGATATGTGTTACCTTGTGTGTGAGACTATGGATCATGACACCGCTTCATGTTCGGTCATTCTGGGTGTGAGGGAAGCTTTGCACGGCTAAGGTAATGTGATTAGCCAATACCAAAGAGGTGGGGGCAACCCATACTCTCACACATACAACTCAGGATGGAAGGATCATCCCAATTTTGGATGGAGGAATGATGGGACTTCAAACCCTCAAGCATATCAAGGAGGGTCTTAAAACCCTCAACCATATCAAGCTCCACCTCCAGCATTCCAAGCACCACAATATCAACCTCAACCTCAACCTCAACCTTAACCACAACCTCATCCTTACCAACAACCACCCATAGCGCAATTCCAAAACTAACCCAAGGCATATCAACCTCCTCATAGGAAGCCTATTGAAGACACCATCTATCAACTCGCTAACGATCTGAGAGGGGTGACCACCAGGGTAGATAAATAAGAAAAGGTGTTAGATCAACACACTAGGTTGCTTGAGGATATAACAAAGCAAATGTCTACCTTAACACAAGCTTTGACCCAAAATGTCACGGGTAGATCTTCAGCTCAACCTCAACCTCAATCTAACTCGGTGGTGTGGCAAGTACATATTATCGAGGGTATGATGGACCCTCAAACTAGCCATGAGCAAGTACATGCCGTCACCACACTTAGAAGTGGTAAAGTCATGGATAAAACCATTCCACCTAGTGAAGAGACTTCTGAGACGAGTGTTAATTGGGGTAAGAAGAGAGAGGAGAATGAGAGAGGAATTGAAGAGAAGAGATAGGAGAATGAGACAGAGACCGAAGAGTTAGAGAAAGAGATGAAGAAAGAGAAACCATAGACAAGTCCCTTGAAAAATTAAGTGAGGCCATTTAGGACAAGAGGAAGAACATCTTAAAACATGCTCCTTTTCCTCAAAGGTTGATCAAACCCAAACATGAACTTCTAAATGCTGAAATTTATGAAGTTTTTAAATATATCAAGGTCAACATTCCTATTCTTGATGCTATAAAGAAAATACCTTCTTATGCCAAGTTTCTAAAGGACTTGTGTACTTTCAAGAAAAGGTTACAAGTAAAAGAAACGACCATCACGAATTAATGCCAAAGTGTCTTCTTGCAATGCAAGACGGTACCTAAGTATAAAGATCCTGGATGCCCCACCATCTCTTGCACTATAGGGGAAAACAAAATAGACTAAGCTCTCCTCGACTTAGGCTCTAGTGTCAACCTCTTGCCTTATTCGGTTTATAAAGAACTAAGATTGGGGGAGGTGAAGCCTACACATATCACATTAGAGCTCATGGATCGGTCTATTAAGGTTCCCAATGGGATAATGGAGGATGTACTTATGCAAGTGGATAATTTTTACTTCCCCGTTGATTGCATAGTCCTAGAGACTCAATCGGTTGAGGGTCATCAAACCCATAACCATGTTCTCGCCATTCTAGGACGACCATTCCTAGCAACTAATAATGGTATCATTTATGTGAGGAGTGGTGTGGTGTGGTGAAGTTATCTTTTGGCAATATCACATTTGACTTGAACATCTTTTTGGTACCCACACGTTATGATAAGGGTGCAGCCATCCTAGAGGTAGATTTTGTTGAGGCATTTGTTCCAAATAACCTTGAACAAGAGCAATCTAATGATGGTTCCTTGAATAAAGATCTTATGATAAGTGAGTTTCTTGCTTCACTCGTGTATGACACCATAGTGTTAGGAGATTTGTCTAGCCAAGGGTTAGAGGGTGGCCAATGTATGTCAATGGGTCAATTGACCCCTCCTTTTGTACCTCTCCATCATAAAGCCATTAAACCTTCTCCCTCGCTAATACCATCCCATATCTTGGGAGGGTAACCATTTCCATCCAATCTATCATTAGCATTCCTAGCGGTGGATTTTGGGTGTGATGGCCACTTCCCATCCCTTAGTATTGAGTAATCACACCCCAACACCTGTGAATAGTTTAGGAGTAGTTATTTTGTTTTCTTTGTTTTTCTTCGTTTCTTGGTGACTCGCTCCAAAAAATGCTCGAGAATTTATCCCAAGTGCAGGATGTGCGAGGTAGTATATACCCGATAAGATTGAGGTTGAACCATAGAGAACTGGTAAAAAAACTTATGGAATTCACTTCGAAAGTCAAAAGTTTAGGAAATCTCACCAAAAGAAAGAGAAAATTTGAAATTGGTTTGATTGGTGTTTGGAAATAGATTGAAAGTGAATTTAATTGTAAAAATAGATTAAAATTGAATTTAGTTGTGGAAATAGAGAGAAAAACCTTGGCAAGGAATGTTCCAATTGTCAAGCTTATATGTTATTGATTGCGGTATTTTTTTACTCAATTCATCAACTACGAGAGTGTTGATGAATCGGAGGATTTGGCAATAAAATCAAATTAGAAACTTGATGAGTACTTGAGAATTAGTTTTCAAAGTGTTCTTATCAAGGATTTAAGCAACCGATATCCCGAGACTTAACTTGTTTATACTGACTCAAAAATATGATAAAACAGACTTGATTTTGAAAGAGAAATCTCAAATACACATGAAGAGTCGAGAATAAAAGATAAAAACATTGAAATTCATGAATTACCTTGATCAATCACACAAAACCCTTCAATCTTCACATTCCAATGCCAAGAGATGATTAGCTACTTGAAGACATGAATAAATCTTGAAATCGAATTGAAAATAATTGTGTTTGATTACAAAATATTGAAGCAATGTGTAAAAACTCTCTATCTCTATCTAAAAACTAACTAAAGAACTCCTCTTCAATGAATAAGCACAATCCTTTACAAACAAAGTTGTAATCCTATCTAACTAGGAGTAAGAATCCTAGTAAAATTTGATTTCTGACTGCCCAGGCTGTTTAGACTGTTCGGCTTACCGTCCAAACAGTAGTTTATTTTTGGCTTGTTCAATCTTCATGCTGTTAGGACGGCTATATAGATCATCTGGACAATAGGTGGAATTTTACAATTGGTTAGCTTCAAGCCATTGGGACAGCAAGTGTCACCGTCCAGACGGTAGGTGAGTTCACCAATCCAAGCTTTTAACCGCTGGGACGATGCTTGCTATCGTTGGGATGGTAGGCATTTTTCACAATTTTGAACTCTCTGACCGTTGGGACTGTATATGGTGCCGTTGGGACGGTCAGAGGCTATCACAATACATAATCTTCATGTCCTCTGACCGTTAGGACGGTTGTCCAGCCATCCGGACAGTTAAAGGGTATTCTTCTCTTCCCAGTGACTTGGTTTTGACACTTTACTCATCCTTTTCAGCTATTGTACATAAGAGAAGAAGTTGTGGCCTTGAAGTACTCTTCCCAATGACACGAAAATCAACTCGATCGGGCATTGGAGTGGGAAGATTGTGGCCCATCTACCAAGATAGCATCGCCTTAATCCTAGCTTAACTGCTCAAGCTTCAACATGATTACCGAGGCCTTCATTTCACCCCTTGGGCTTCCAAAACCTACGAAGTCGAACAAAATGCTATTATAAACCAAAACTAACTAAAATAAAGCAATATATCTTATTCTAATGCTAACAAAGTACAACTTAGAAGCCTATGATTACACTTTTACAGTGGAACCACTTGACCTAGTCCTAGTTGGGGGGAGTGTTTCCGCTTAGGTCACTTTTCTTGCCTTTGCTTTCGCCCTGTCTTTCTCTTATGCTTTGGCGTGCAATAGGGACATTGCATTGTTTAAGTTGGGGGGACCATGTAGGATGGTTTTTTTTTTTATTAGTTTGTAGTTTGTGTTCTTAGTTGGTAGGGTTTTTGATTCTTAGTTGCTTATATAGTGTTTTTCTAGGAAAACTTGACAATTTTTGGAAAATTCTGGCATTTCTGCTCAACTGAGCGATCGAATGGCCGAGTGATCATTGAGGTCAGGTGAGCGCTTGGCCACGTCAGCAATGTTTGGACTCTGTAGAGCAGTTATTACCAGAGCGAGCATAGGCAAGTGTAAGTAAGCGCTTGGCCAAGCGATCGATTACACAAGGAAATGCTTGGCACGTGCAAGCAAGTGCAGGGTTTAAGTGATCGAGCACTCGATGTTGAGATTTCTATATAACGCCAAGTGCTCACTTCATTTTTCAAGAGCGATCGGTTGCAAGAGCCCTTTTCTTTGAGAGAGATAGATATTTTGGAGCGACGAAGCCTTGCTGGATCATCTTGGCGGACCTTGCTTCCTAGTCTTTCCATTCCTATCCTTCCAGAAGGTATTCCGTATCTCTCTTACTCTAGTCTTTTCATTTCCTTTCTTGTTTTAGGAGTTAGGGGCCCGGGTGCCCCAGTTTGATAAGACCTGTTTTGAGAGTATTGATGTAGATAGAGCTTTTGATTAGCTTTAGGGCCAGATGAGCACTGTCTTAGAGCGGTGTTGGGTCCTTACTCAGTTTTTCGCAGAGCCTTATCTTTGGCTTGAGCCTATGACCAAGCGCCATTAGTTAGGGTTGGCCAGATTCAAGGGCTAGTGCCGAGTTACATTGATTACTGAGTTCAAGACCAACATCTATGTGACCTCCGAGGCTCCAGGGTAAGAGGTTATTAGGTATTGGGTTAAGGGTAAGGATGCTGTGTTTACCCTTGATATGTTTGCTAGATTCTTTGACCTCCCAAAGGTTACTAACCCTTAGTTTAGATATGACGGGACAAGAGCTCCCGATCATAAGACAATGATTGCCGAGGTGTGAGCCGCCAGTGAGACTTCGTTTACTTTACAGGTACCTAAGAGGGTACTTGCCTTTAAATATCAACCTCTCTTCCTTTGGTCCTGTTACACTCTCTTCCCACTAGGACGAACTGTAGAGTGTAGTAGATTTAGAGATCAACTTATGTGGGCTATTGGGTAGGGTAGGTCCATCGACTTGCCCCATTTTTGTTCATGGCACTTTTGGCTACTACTAAATTGTTGACCATTCAGGTGAGCATCCCTTTCGAATGTTTCATTACTGTGATGATAGGGTAGTGTCGCGCCCCGATTTTTGGGCGTCCAAGGTCCTTTCGGCCTGGAGACCAAAAGTACAGAAATCTGTCACTAGAACTCGTCCTCCTAGGAAGACAAGTGCGACTAGGTTTGAATTGGAAATTGGTTTGACTAAGGGCTTTTTTAGAAAAATAGGAGTCGCCACCTAACTTGATTAAGATGAGTTAGGTCACTTAAAACTAAGTGCTAATCCGAAGATTAAACTTAGGGTTTTTGAAAAAATATTTTGAAAACTCCCCCAAAGAGAGGGTTTTTGATAAAATGGGTTGTTTGGAAACCTTTGAAAAGATTTAAGCCCTTTTTGAAAATAACTCCAGTTTGGTCTTTCAAAAACAGAAATCTATGGTTCGGGGGTTGGTTACGTGTAGTGAAGATATCCTAAGACCATCACCCTACCCCGTCCTTTCATTACCTATATGTCTAATTACCCTTCATTCACTAGAATAATCGGTTACCATTGTCCACTTAATATCCACTTTAGAACTTTGAAAATGGGGTTTAGTCATCACTTTTCGGATGGATGATGCATGATGCAAGTTTTTGAAAGAAGTTTGAAAATATGGGGGTTTTGAAAGAGTTTGAAATAGAAACTTTGAATTGATTGGAATTTTTGAAAAAGGGGTTGGAGTTGAAATAAAAGTTATGACCGCACCATTTTAGGTTGCCTACATATCTCATTTGGCGAGAATCAGGTCATTCGTAGTTCGGGCAAGAGCCTAATAGAAAATAGGCACATTAGGGCCTTTGGAAGGTTTGAAGACACTTTGGGGTCTTTGGAAAAACTTAAGACACTTTGAGGTCTTTGGAAAAGTTTAAGACACTTGGAAGTCTTTGGAAGTTGGAAACACTTTGTGGTCTTGGAAGTTAAAGACTCTTTGTGGTCTTGGAAGTTTTGACTTGAATTTGGATGGTGGAGTGTTTTGAAAATGTTTTGGATCAACTTACAGGAGTTTTAAAAAAATGCTTTAGCATGACTCAAGAGAACTTGAAAGTGTTTTTGAATTCTTGTTTTGAAAACCTTGAAGGCATGATTTTAGAATATTTTGATGAATTAGTCTTTGAAAGTGGCTTTTGGAAATGGCTAAGGGTTTGGAATCCTAATATGGACAACCTTAGAGGTTGTTCTTGATTTATCACTTGCCATTGGAATCCCTAACCATGAGAAGGCTAAGGACACCTTAAGTTTGTGACCTTTTGAAAACATTTTTGGAAACGCCTTGAAGATGGAGTGTAAGAACATTTGAAGAGTTTATGGAGTTGGATTTTTTTTTTAAAAATCAAGAGAGTAGGAGGTTTTGGAAAAATGGGTTATGAGGATATTTTGAAATTGAGTGATCATTTAGAAAAGGGTTCAAGAGTTGGAACCTTGAAGTATACCAACCTAGGTTGGGTTAGCCTATGGTTAGGGATGACCTAAAGTTAAGTTGGACTAGGGTTGACTAACTAGAATAGGGGTCACCTAAGGTTAAGATGACTTAGGGTTAACTAACTAGAGTTAAATTAACCTAAGGTGAGTGAACTAGGGTCAAGTTAACCTAGGGTTGGATAACTAGGGTCAAGTTAACTTAGGGTTGGTCAACTAGGGCCAAGTTTACCTAGGGTTAGACAACTAGGGTCAAGTTAACCTAGGGTTGGTCAACTAGGGTCAAGATTACCTAGAGTTAGACAACTAGGGTCAAGTTAACCTAGGGTTGGTCAATTAGGGTTAAGTTAACCTAGGGTTGGGTTGGAAAATGGTTTTGAAAGTTGGTTTAATGCATTTTTGGAAAGAGCTTTGGAAAAACAAAACATGTTATGCAATGGATTTTAGTGGACAACCCTTTTGAAGATCATTTTCATGAAAATTTTGACTCTAGCCAAGAGTATGGTTTATATGGTTGGTGTTTGGAAACCATTCCAAGGAAGGTTTCTTAGGGTCATTATAACTTTTATCTTGATAAGAGTGGGGATTTCAAAAATCAATATAATGATGGCATGAAAAATCATTTTTGATACAAAGATAGAGAGAATGCATTTTTTAAAATCATCTTGTAAGAAGGATTTTGAAAATCATTTTTCAAGGGAACCATTCCATCAAGAGAGGGTTCATATAGCCAAACAAAAGGGAAACCACTCAAGAGAGGGTTCCATAGGGCCATTCCAACCACTACACCTAAAAGAATGAAAATTTTGGAAATTAGAGAATTAGAGAGCAACCCTTATGCAAGTTAAAATGTTATGATGCCAAAGTGAGAGTTAAGGGGTTAGTAGGGAATCTTCTAAGGCATGATTTCTAAGGTCCCATCCTAAGCTTCAAGGAGTCAACTCTTGGAATAATTTTTGAAAGAAATGTAGGGCTTGGAAATGACATGAAATTTAAGAGTAATGTAAGCATTATAGAACATGACAATTGTCATAAAATAGAGCCAAGCATACAAGACATGATCAAAATAGTAATATGCAAAGGGTCATGATCACATACAAGGTGTTTAGGCTACACCACATAAACAAGGGGCTCCTAAGCCATACCATCTCAAAGTAGGCTAGTGAAAGGTCCCCCTACATGGTGGCTCTCACTTGTTTTCCTCTAGGCATGAACTAAGAGCCCTCTTGGCTCCAGCATGCAAGAATGGGGGGTTGTAGATGAGGATTAAAATAAAGAATAGTCTAAGTAGGCTAGGAGGGAGAAGAGAAGAGTGGGAAAAAATACAAATGTAAAAGGGATACCACCTTTTGCCTTCAACACACTTGTAGTCTTCAATGGATGTCTTGATTGGAGCTTAAGTGACTTCAAAAAGGTTTGAGGGGCTGGAATGGAATGTGTAATGGTATGTAAGGCCTTGTAGATGAAGTGTATAGGTTTGAGAGAGGTAGAATTTAGCCTAAGTGTTGGATAGGTGAAATATATGTAAGGATTCGAGATTCTGGAGCAGTTTCAGCAGAGTTTCGCATCAATTTCAGAGATGGAATATGCAAAGGGGTGGTCTGGTATTTATAGGCAATCTGGAACAGGCCTAGCACACATGCTACATGTGCCTGGCTAAAATTTGGCCTGGCGCATGTAAGACATGAGTAGGTATTGTTCCATTGCCAGAATGACACGTGGCACCCTGTGTACTAGTTAAATCTCGACTGTTGATCGAAATTTGGTCGATCTAATCAAAATTTGAGCGCGTGTAGCATACGCTCCATCACCGGGAAGGTTCGTCCAAACTTTGCCTCGATAATTGAGCTAACCGGGAAGGTTTCAGGGGAATCGGTTGCACCCATGATGTTTTCTTGAGGTTTCTCGTGGACTTTCATGTTTTTGAAAAGTTTGAATTGTGTTTGGAAATGCGGGATATCATCGTAGGAAGCATGTATAAAAGAGCATTTTTGGAGAGCAGTTGTGATACGCTCCGAGGGTGTTCAAAAGTGGTTGTTTTCGTGTTGTGTGATCGAGGCCTTCAGGAAGCGACCTTTTCGATCGGACCATACCGATGGAAAGTACTCTGAAAATAATTTTAGAAATTTCCAGATTTACGCATTTCTCAAGTCCTTTGACAGTGCGTTTTAATTAGGGAATTGGAGAAAAAGTCAACCTCGATGGAGCGTTTGCGAGACGCTCCGGGGTTATCGAGAATAGTAGTGTTGGCGCCATGCGATGAGGGGATTCGGGGAGCTATCTATCCGATCGAGCTGTACCGATGGAAAGATCTGTGGATGAACTTTCAGGAGTCCCTCGATTTACGCTTTTCTCAAGTTATTTGACGATGCGTTATAACCCGGGAATTATGGAGAAGAGACAATTTAGGCAGAGCGTTTACGAGAACGCTCCATGGAACTTTTATCGAGTCATGAGTGTTTAGCGTCGTAAGGTCCTCTTCAGGTTAAACGGGGGTGTGCAGCGAGACCCTCTATTCAAAATCTTCGAACTAGTGTTGTTTCGAGGGGCGTTTGGGCCGCCAAGGGCAAAATGGTCATTTTGACCAGGTTTGGTCGAAAGTGGTCAAGAATGGTTTGGCGTGCTGTGTTAAGCGTGTTGGGTCATTCAGGGATGGTTTTGAGAGAGCCTTTTACAGTTTGGCAAAGTTCGTGCAGTGTTGGGACGTTCAGGGGCAAAATGGTCATTTCGATCAGAGTTAGCCGGAATTGGACTAGATTTGGACTGGATGGCATGTGGATTACGCCTAACGGTTTAGTAACATTTTGAGAGGGTGGACTTATCGTTTTGAGGGGTTTTGAACTTTCTCAAGACGTGCCTGGAGGCCCAAGGGGTAGGCTTGGTTATTAGGCTTCTATTGGGCCCAGCGGGCCCGAGAAGCGGTTGACTGATTGGATAGGGGTTTAAAAGTTGATTTGGGCTTGAATGGGTTTACTAAGTTTTGAAAGGGAGTTCGGTCGGGCCGGAGATTGCCGAACGGGCAAAAAAAGGGTGCTTACAGGTAGGCTGGAGTTGGATCTTTGCCTAATATTGTTACGAAAACATCGAAGAAGGACATTGATCTTGTTTCGAGGAACCGAGCGTCTGGACAAATTGAGGGCATCTAAAGGAGAGCTCAGGAGGTAGCTCAGGCAGCTTAGCCAGCTCAGCAGTAGTAGGCAACCCAACCTAGCCCCCTCTACCAGATTAGCAGCAACAGCAACGGAAGGTCCCAGCTTAGCCGCGCTTCTTCAGCAGCAGTGTCAGTTTATGATGTTGCATTCTTAAACTTTCATTGGTATATAGAAGTAGTAAGCAGTCTCTTAATAGTTAGTTTTGGAGCAGCAGAAGGAGCAAACTCAGTGGCAAACTGCTATTACAGCCAGAGTATATGCCCAGGAGACTGCTATAGCTGCTCTCTCGATGGGGCCAATCCTATCGAGAGATCAGACGTCGAAAAAATGCATCGAGTGCTGGATTCTGTAAGCCATTTTCATTGATTCATTTAGAAGCGCTAACTTCAGAAAGCCATTTTCATCGATTGATTTAGGAGTGCTAACCGAGCGCTTGCTTGATGGAGCTCTGCTTTGATCCAGCGTATAAAAGGCTGTTTTAGGCATTTCTTGAGGATATCTCTCATTTTGGTACTTTGGATATTTTAAATATAGTTTATATTTGAGAGTATTGTAGTGACAGAAAAAGATTTTCTTAGCTTTTCTTGCACTTTCCTACATTTGTCTTGCATCCAAACACCATAGTTTATCAATTTCAATGCAAGTTCTTTATTTCTTAAGGCTTTTTGTTATGGAATCAAGTAGTTAAGCCCCAATTTGGGTGCAATTGTGAAGATTTGCCAAGGAACTTCAAGGATTTTCATGGAGGTATATGAATCTCGTTCAATTATCTTCAGAATTCCTTCACTATACTTGATTGAGCTTTGGATCTACTAGAAAACTTAGGTTCATAACCCATTTTGGTAACTTCTATACACAATGCTTCAATTGGTATAAGGATTGCACAAATCTAAGGTTCGAACCTATGATTTTATAAATAGCTTATACTTCTAATCTCAATTGGGTATAAATCCATGGCTTTATGGTCAAAATCCTCTGAATCAATGATCCATGGAGTGATGATTTGAGTTAACAAACCTCCATAAGAATTCTTGTTGAACTTGGTAAATTGAATCAATTGCATCCAAATCCCCTTTAATTGTTTAAGAATCTCAATTGCTTTGCGTAGTTGTTAGTTTAGTTGTTAATTGTCTTTTAATTCATTGCTTAAGTAGTATAAAACTTTCACCTCGAATTAAAAGATTTTTGGTCTACTTTTGTTACCCTTAGATTCAATTTCATTCAATTTGCAATCCAATTTGGGTGAGTCTATTATGAGTTGAGCGTTCATTTCTATATTGGAATCAATCCCATGGAAAGAATGATAACCGGGGATTAACGGTAAATTACATTGCGAAACCGTACATTTGTGGGATCGAAACATCTGTATGCTCAGCAACTTATCTATGATTACTTCATCAAGATCTGAATTGTATTCCCCACACTCTGGTCTTCTCTCTTGTGTCAATCTTTTCTAAATTTCAGAGATACAGAATACGTACAATTCTCTACACACTTGTAGCATCTTTAAGACTCCTTAAAAAGTAAGCTGGAACTACCTTTTGATTGGTTGTGATAGCTTAGCTTAAGAGTCCTTACTTTTTGACTAATTTGGATGAGAGTAAAGTTTAATTCAAACCTGACTTCAGCGTATTACTCGAGCCAACTTCGAGCGATGCATTCTGATGTCGAAATGTTCGCTTGAGCCATGTTCGCAATACATAAGTGCGTAGATCTTGAAAACTTACTTGAAATTCATATATTATGGAGCATAAATGGATACCTAAGCATAGCGATATGGCATTCCAAAGCTTAAGCTTCGCATGCTTTAAAGACTTGTACTGCAGCTTGGGCAACTTGTACTCTAGAAGCTTGAAGTTGAATCTTAGACTTTTTCTTGAAACAAGATTACAAGTAAAGTCTCTTTGTCCATAGAATTAGCTAATACTAAAAATCCTAATACTCACCCCATTTGAAAATTCCGTGACAAAACTTAAACACCCAAACAAAATATTACAATCCTAATCTAAGTACTTTAACCAAGTAAAAACACATGGTTGTAGATGGAATGACCTCAGACAATGTTTCCAAAGATTGGTGAAAAGATCAAGATATTGTACCTACACATTAAAAAATAATAAAACCTTGTGAAATACATGTGTGAAAAACATATATAAAATTGTAGTGACCGCAAACACTGGCAATATCACAATTCTTCCCCTCAATTCAACATACTCCCCCTTAAATCAACATATTATATTCTCTCTTTTCCTATTTGTCATGAATTGACAAAGGCAAATTTAAACACAAAATAAACATGAAAGATGTAAGCACCCAAATTTTCACCAGCTCAGCAATCTCAGGCTCAACCGGACTCACATTCAACTTCATAGACATATACAAGCCTAAACCGGCTTCCCAAATTCAATCCAATTAATCAACCGCTTCGCAGGCCTGCCATAGCTAATAGAAGCAAAATGACCAAAATACATTTGGGGCATTACTTGGTCCATTTCTAGTTGACACGTCTTCTTAAAGATAATAACTCCGTATTTCAACCTTAATTCTAGATCTACTTTCAGTCCAAACTAGTGAAACTCAATTCGGCATGTCTTTCGAGAAAGTTAATCCCTTAGATGATAAGTCCTTCCAGCACGGCACATTTATCGAGAAAGCTTAAAATTCCTTGAAATGATAAGTCCCTTCATACCCTTCGACCAAGACAAAACTCATGTCCCCGAGATGGTAAAGCAGTTCAATTCTGGCACTTACTAGCCTGCCAACGTAAAATGTCTACTGATCGAAAAAGTATGTAAGGCCTAGAGGCCATAAGACCATCCAATAGCTTCCTAAGATTAGGCAGTCTTCAAAATGAATGCACATCGTAAGAGTAATGAAAACACTTGCAAATAGGTCGACATCGGGAATGCCAACCCCCTATGTCACAAGACTGAACACACCTCTTGGCTATGGCACGTTTATTGGAGGATGGGATACCTTTGAAAACCAACTCATCACACACCTTCAGAGTGATGAAAACACTCAAAACCTAGGTTAACACCAATGCTTGCTAGCCCATTCCGATAAAAAATGACCAAAATGTCTTGACGAGCCCTGCTAGCGCGTTTCTCAAGAAAGTATCTAAGACCTCAAAGCGATAAATCCAGCATTCTAGGATTGTCCTAAAGAAAATCTATCACGTTCTAGTGGCTTCCAGTCATTTCTGGATCAATTCCGAGAGCATCCGATAAAAATGACCATTTTGCCCCTAGGCATCCAATTGCCTACAAGAACCACACTGGCTCTGGGTATCAAACCGGTTACCTTCTGATGATGCTTCTAATAGTATTCTCAACCTTTCAATACCTTTTTAGATCATTCTAGGTCTATTCTGATACACCTAATGTGAAATGACTGTTTTGCCCCTAACAGGCCGTCTCGTCCCGTTGACCACACCGGCTTTCGGCATCAAATCGGTAAGCTTCTGGGATACTCCTAATAGTATTCCTGACTCTCTAGCACTGATCTCGTTAACTGGTCAAGTCCAAATGACCGTTTTGTTCCTGGATGCTCATTTGTCTTGTTTCACTACACTAGCTCTGGTTGTCAAATCGGTTACCTTCAGGACACTTTTTTAGGAGTTTTCGTCCATTTCTGCTCAAGTCTCGCTACTTAAAACCTTCGAGATCATTCTTGAACTTTTTAGAGTCACTCCTAGTGAACCTAAGTTAAAAATTACATGGTGGTCACTAGGACAGGCACTTAAATCTTCTGTCTTGCGTCCCAAAGATCAAAGATTAGTTCCTTGCCACCCTAACAACTTTCCTAAGGGAGTGGTGCCACTACAAGCCAAATTTTGGCTTGGCGCCAAATTTTGGTTGCCTATAAATACAGGCCACCCCTTCTGTATTTTGGGTTTGAAAATTAGCTCTAAAAACTCTGCCTCTCTGCAAATAGCCTTTAAGTTTCCTCAAAACCCTAATTCCTTCAAGCTTATCTCCAAACCCTAGCCTCCATACACTCTAAACACTTATACATCTGCCTCCCATCACCATTGAAGATCAAGTCCAATCCTGGGAAAGTCTTGAAGGCCATTATAAGGTTCAAGCAAGTCCTACATTGAAGCTACGGATCATAATGGATTGGTAAAAGTGGATATCTGACTGAAACCACCCCATTTGGGGTGGGGATGGAGGTTAAAATGAAAATCTATGCGGGTATGAAGGCTGGGATGGACTAAACTTTCCCCCCACCCCGCCCCACCCCACCCCACCCCACCCTTACCCCTACCCCACTTCCTCGCTTTTATAAATTTTTAAAATTTTTTTATATAGGCTGGTTTTTGGTCCTTGGAGCCCTTTACCCCTTACTATTTGTCATTCGTTTATTAGGGTTAGGGCAGACCAACTTTAGCCTCCAGCCTCTAGCCTCACTGCCTTGCCACCTCTAGCGGCCCCACTATTCAAGTATCTTGACATGGATGTTGCCTTGGCACTTCTCTCTCTCTCTCTACCCTTTTCAGAAGCCTAAACTCTTCCCTCCCTCTTTTTGTTTTCTAGAGAGAGAAAGTAGAGAGAGATAATATAGTTGAAGAGAAGTTAGGGTTTGGGCTAAACTATATAAGCTGATTTCTCATTTTCTTTTTCACTATTGGAGATAGTCGAAGCTTTTTAGTGTCTACTTTCTTTTCCTTATTTTTTGAAGTTTTCCATCACTAGAGGTTGGTTGTTTGAGAGTTGAAAGGCATGTTGAATTTGAAGTTTGATTTGTTGAATTATAGTGTTGGAGTGGATGATTTACTTTGTGAAATTTGGATATTAGGAGATGAAAGTCACGTTGATCTCGCAAGTTTGTGTTTGATTCTGTTTTATGCTCTAAATTTGAATATCATTATTTGATTATTTGATTTGAATACTAGTTTCATGTGAATTTAGCTGTATTGTTGCTTTGTTTCATGGAATATTGTTAAGTTCATAATTTAGAATACATACAGATATATAGATAGAAAGACTATGTGATCAAAGAAACATGAAAAGCTTGGGCTTAGGCTGGAGGAGGAGGCGGGTGTGGGATAGAAGCGGGCTTGTACCCATGGAGGTGGAGGCGGGTGCGGGGATAGAGGCAGGCTTGTACCCGTGAAGGCAGGGATGGAGGTCAAATTCAATCCTCATACGAGTATGAAGGTGGGGATGGAAGTGGATTTTGTAGGTGGAGGCAGGGATGGAGGTGCCATCCCCCACCCTGCCCCAATCCACTACCATCCTTAATTGAAGCATTCAAACTAATAAGAAGATAAGGTGAGTTTTTCTATTTAGTTTATGCAATTTCCCTCTCTCTCTTTTCTCTCTTAGTCCACTTGGACTATTATCTATTTTAATGCCCATTTTCTACCCCTTCTTCTTATGTGCTTGAAACAAGGGATCTTTTGTTTCATGCCTAGGAAGGCATTGGAGGAAGTCACTGTATAGAGGATTTTTTTTTTAGAGTTCAACCTAAGATGATGTGGGTCCAGCCCATTGATTATGTGGTGAAACCTAACCATGTATGTCCATGTCCCTATTGCATTGTGGTTATGCATTGCATTTAATATCATATTCAAAAGTTTTCTTCAAAACTTGCATCTGGAAATGTTGTTTTCAAAATTGTTTTCAAAACCACAACCTTAAGATGATTCTAACCATTACATGGTTTGGGTTGTTTTAGGAAAATGTTACATTTAATGAGACTATCAAGGTCCAATATTGGGGTTTCAAACCCTAGTTGTTTTTTAAAATAACAACCCTAGAATATATCTAGTCTTCTCATGATTAGATTAGTTTTCAGGAAGTGAGATATTTGAGATACTTCCAAAAGTTTATATTCAAATCTTTCTAACATAGTTTTGCAAATCTACTTTCTAAAAATTCTTTTCAAAGATTCGCTTTCCAAAAACTCTTTGTCTTGGAGTCTAAGTTAAAACCCTAGAGTCCATGTCTAGGAAACCATAACTTTCCAAAATGGAGTTTCACATCAAATCATAGATTTTTTTTAATTCAAAAGTTATGTAAAATGATGGATTTCAAAAAACAAAACTTTCCTTTTTCAATTGAAATCCAATCTTTCAAAATTCAAGTGCATTGCATGAATCCTAGATCCTAGGATTGCTTAAATCCCAAGTTACCTTAAACCTGATCAAACCTCCTCAAACTCAACTTTCCAAATTCAATTTTTCCTAAATCAATTCTTTTTTAAAATAAGAATCTTTCCTAAAATAGAACTTCTCTAATTCGAAGCTTTCCTAAGTTCAAACTCTCCAAATTCTAGCTTTACAAATCTTTCAAATGAAATTAAATCAAAATCTTTTCCAATTTTTCCTAATTTGAAACCTTCCTAATTTAAAACTTTCCTAATTCGAAACCTTTCTAAAATCAAACTTTCCAAAATTAAACTTTCCAAAATCAAACTTTTGAAGTGCATGTTTAAACCCTAGCTTATCTAAATTCTAAGATACCTAAGCCCTAGTTCAACCCTAACTTTGAGTTAGGAAACTTCAACTTTTTTTTAAGTCTTAAGTCTAAATCAAGATGGTATTCCAACCCCAATTCAAGTTAAGATGATTTTGAAGCTCAATTCAAAATTTTCAAAGCAAGTTCAAATACTATTTCAAAGTTCAATTTCAAATTCAAGTTTTATTGCAAAGTTAACTCGAAGTTCGATTTTAAATCAAAATCAATTTTAAATCAAAGTTCTATTTCAAATCTTCCAATCCAAGTTCAAATCAAACCTTTTCAAGTCAAAACTTTCCAAAGGCCGCAAGATGTTTTTTCAAATCAAACAAGGCCCCAAAGTGTCGATTTTCAATCAGACCCCGAATCCAAACTATGACTGACTTGATTCCTAACAAAGAGATACGTAGGCAACCCTCATGGGTGCGGTCAAAACCTTTTTTAAAATTTCAATTTTCCTTTTCAAAGTCTCTCTCCAAATTTAAATTTCTTTTCATACACTTACATATCATGCATCACATCATCCCTAAAGCGATGGTTCAAACCTCTTTTTAAATTCTTAAACTGGATATAATTGGACATTTAGTAATATGAGATTCAACTGAGTGAAACCTAAGGTGATAAAATATATAGGTATTGTAAGGGCGGGATAGGGTGATAGCCTAGTGCATCTTTCTTATACGTAACTAACCTTCGTACTTAGAATCACTGTTTTCAAAGACCAAACAGAGTTATTTTTGAAAAAAGGCTTAAATTTTTTCAAACAGTGCCAAACAACTTGTTTTTTTAAAACCGTTTTTAAGAGGAAGTTTGTTTAAATGTTTTTTAAAACCCTAAGTTTGATTTTCGGATTATACTTAGTTTTAGGGTGACCTAACTCACTTTAACAAAATTAAGTGTTGACTCCAATTTTTTTTTTCCTAAAACCCTATTCAAATCAATTTCTAATTCAAACCTAGTCACACTCGTCCTTCTAGGAGGATGAGTTCTAATGAGAAAGTACTATGTGTATTTTTCACCAACTTGAGGTGCAAAAAATTGGGGCGCGATAAAAGAAAAAAATTCAAACCAATTAGCTCCCATACATGTTTAATGAATATGAAAATAGAAAACTCCCCCTCAATATCATATAATTTATTTCACCCTATCTCTCCAAATTGCACTTCAAAAGACAAAAATAGTGGCTTTCACACAAATGAGTAGGCAGCTCTTTCTATTGATTCATAAAGATATTGTTTTAATTGTAGTCAGTAGTAGCTTTGCACAAACTCAAGGTAACCTTTGTCAAGGTTTGATTGCATTGAGATTATTTTTTTAAGAGTGAGCTTCAATGTTGGTAGAATCAACGGTAACGGAAGATGTTAAAACCACCACCAATATTGAATATGAGAAACTAACCATAGGTCAATCTAGCATATGCTAATTAGTATAATCAAGAAAGGCAGATAGAAATATGTGATCACATATGCGGACAAACAATGTCAATAACATCAAGTGTGCTCAAGTTATAGTAGGTTCATAGTCATGAAAAATATCACACAAACAAAAAGTAGAGAATTAGACCTAAGGATGCACACTAGTTCAGTTTAACAAAATACTTTGCATAATTGTCATCATATGATATTTAACATGAATGCCATGAAATATTCAAATTTGCAAAGTCATAAAAGTCTTTTTGTATTTTTTGTAAAAACAAATAAAACAAAACCACTAAAAATACAAAAGACATCATAGAGCTAGAATTAAAAGATAAACAAGATACACATCCTAGCTTATGACAAAAATTGCCTTTATTTAGCAAGGTTTTCCCCTATAAAATTTTTAGGGGATCTTAACACGCACAAATCAGCTTTCCTTACCTAAATTGCCATGGTCTTAGGTTTATTAATGATCCCATGAGGCTTGGGTTGTGTCCTAGGTTTAATGTTGACATTATGGTTTCTTTTGATGCCATGTCTATTGGAAACTTTCCTTGGCATTGACCATTGTTTAAGCTATTCAATCCAACATTTAAAACTCTAGACTTATTAACAAGGGCACAAATCTGATTTTCTATCCTCCCATTTGGTTTTCGAGGTTGATCATAACCATGTGTTCTAGAGGCCTCCCACAATTTGCGGCAATATGGCCTAATATAACCTTTGACACCACAAGAATGACATGAACGAACAAACCTAGTAGGTTTGGCCTTAATAATATGCTTCAAAGGTACATTTGTGGTGTTGGTTTTATGGGACACATGCTTGGTCTTCAATTGAAGACAATGAGGCCTAATATGACCTTTAATACCAAAATAATGGCACATGGGTACATAATTAACAATATGGGCCTTAGGAGGTATAAGCTGCATACCATGAGCCTTAACCAAATTAGGTTTACTTGTCGATTGGGAAGATGAAAAAGTCTTCTCTATATATCTAATTCCAGTCATATCAAGAAATCTTCTTTAAGCGTTCTAAATGTCATCAATCTTTTTGGAACCTGTAGTCATCTTTTCAAGAGTATCATTAGATTTAGGAAGATCAGCCTCAAACTTAGATACCTTCTGTATTTTGCCAGCTCAGCAATCTCCGGCCTGATCAAACTCACATTCAAGCATCACAGCACATTCCAGCCCAGATCAGCTTTCTAGACTCTAGTCCAGTCAACCAGTCGCTTCTGTAAGCACCCTATTTTTGCCCGCTCGACAATCTCTGGCCCGTCCGGACTCACATTCAAGCATCACAACACATTCCAGCCCAAATCAGCTTTCCAAACTCTAGTCCAGTCAACCGGTCACTTTTGTAAGCACCCTATTTTTGCCCGCTCAGCAATCTCCAGCCCGACTAGACTCACATTTAAGCATCACATTACATTCTAGCCTAGATAAGCTTTGTAGATTCTCGTCCAGTCAACCGGTCGCTTTCCAAGCCCATCAAGCCCACTTGAAGCCAAATGACCAAAATGCCCTTATCGACACATCTTCGAGAGGATACAAAGTCCTTAAGATGGAAAGTCCATTCCAAATCTAAACTAGTCAATACCAACACCTGCTAGCCGGTTTTGATGAAAAATGACCATATTGCCCCTAGTGGGCCCCATTCGGCAAGCTTTTCAAGAAAGTACCTAAGTCCTCAGAGTGGTAAGTCTACCCTTTTCAAGATTGTCCCTAGACAGTTCGGCATGTTCAAATGCTATTCTAGCCAAATCCGGACCGATCCCAGTGAACCCTAGTCAAAATAACTGTTTTGCCCTTAGTGGGTTGATCATCCCTTGCAACTACGCCGGCCCTAGATATCAAACCGATAATCCCTTAAGACACTCTTAATAGTGTTCTTAACCTTTGAATACCATTCCAATCGGCTCTGAACCAATTCTGGTGTTTTCCGGTTCAAATGATCATTTTGTCCTTAGTGGGCCGGTCCTTTTTTTCAACCGCACTGGCTTTAGGTATCAAACCAATAAACTCTCAGGGCACTCCCATGAGTATCCCCAATCTCCAAGTGCTGTCCCAGTCAATTTTGGGACCATTCAGATGAACCCTGGTCAAAATAACCATTTTGCTCCTAGTAGGCCGGTCATCCTTTCAACCATACCGGCTCTGGATATCAAATCGGTAACTCCTGAGACACTTTTGAGTGCCCCTATCTCTTTTCCAGCCAGGCCCCATAGCCCAACAGATTTCCAAATTGAATTGAAGCCACTTGTAGTGGAACTAGGCAAAAAAATGGCTGGGAGCCACTAAGAGTGGTGTCCAAATCTTTGTCTTGCAGCCCAAGATCGAATGATATCTGTGGAGATCACTTCCATACAAGGTTGGCGCCACTCCTAGTGGTGCTAGGACAAAAATTGGCTAGGCACCACTAGTAACGAAACCAGGAGAAGTCATATCGTTCTAGTTATTTAGGAACCTCCCTGATACCATATCGTGCTTCCAAACAGTTAATAAATACTTGAATAAAATCAAGTATTGAGATCTTTGGTAAGTCATATCGTGCTTACAAACAGTTAAACTAATAAACTATTAATTTGATCAAATCTTTCTAGAGAAGTCATATTAGAAACTCCTTTCCTTAGTCTTCTCCAACCCTTTCAAGTTACTACTAAAGGTATCACTACTACTCTTAATAATAATCAAATTATTTTTCCCTTTGTTTGTCCTCCTCTTACCAAAGATCTCAATACTTTAAAAATATTTGCTATTTCCTATAATATTCTCAATCTTATCCTGCAAAAAGAAAAACACTTATTATTTTTAAAAGAGGAAAAAATTAATATTCAAATTGAACGTAGCTTACAAAATGGTACTTTGCAATTAGCCATAGGTAAATTTTTAAAAAAATTACAACAAGAAGTTTGTTCTGATGTACCCAATGCTTTTTGGTCTAGGCACAAACATGTTGTTACTTTACCTTATGCTTCTGAATTTTCTGACTCCAAAATTCCTACCAAAGCTCGTCCAATCCAAATGAACCATGAACTTTTTGAATATTGCAAAAAAGAAATTCAGGATTTACTTGATAAAAAATTAATTCGTCCTAGTAGATCTCCATGGAGTTGTGTTGCCTTTTATGTTTATAAAAATGCTGAGATTGAACGAGGTGCTTCCCGTCTAATAATCAATTATAAACCTCTCAATGACGCCTTCCAATGGATTCGGTATCCTATTCCCAATAAAAAAGATCTTCTTCAACGTCTTTGTCATGCAAAAATCTTTTCAAAATTTGATATGAAATCTGGCTTTTGGCAAATCCAATTAGCTGAACAAGATCGATATAAAACTGCATTTACTTTACCTTTTGGACATTATGAATGGAATGTAATGCCATTTGGTTTAAAAAAATACTCCCTCTGAATTTCAAAAAATTATGAATGATATTTTCAATCCCCATTCTCAATTCACAATTGTTTATGTTGATGGTATTTTAATTTTTTCTAATTCTATTATTCAACACTGGACACATCTTGAACAATTTTTTAAAATTGTTAAACATACTGGTTTAGTCCTTTCTGCAAAGAAAATTAGTTTATTCCAAACTCGTGTCAGGTTCTTAGGTCATTATATTTATCAAGGTACAATTACCCCTATTGAATGATCTATTCAATTTGCTAATAAATTTCCTGATATAATCAAAGATAAAAATCAATTACAACGTTTCTTAGGTAGTCTTAATTATGTCTTTGAATTTACCCTAATTTAAGTCAAATAGCTGTCCCTTTAAGACAACGTCTCAAGAAGGACCCTTCTGTCTGGTCTAGTGAGCACACACAAATTATCCAAACTCTTAAACAATTTTTTCAAACCCTCCCCTGTCTAAACTTAGCCAACCCTAATGCTTTCAAAATAGTTGAAACAGATGCCTCTGACATAGGTTATGGAGGTATCCTCAAACAAGTTATCAATAATAAAGAAAAACTGGTTAGGTTTACCTCCGATACTTGGAACCCTACCCAAAAGAATTATAGTACCATCAAAAAAGAAATTTTAGCTATTGTTTTATGCATTTTCAAATTTCAAAGTGATTTATTAAATCAAGAATTTTTACTTCGTATTGATTGTCAAGCAGCAAAAAATATTATTTTTAAAGATGTACCAAATATAGTTTCTAAATAAATTTTTGCTAGGTGGCAAGCTATTCTTTCTATTTTTTATTTTAAAATTTCTTATATTAAAGGTACTGATAATTCAATTCCAGATTTTCTTACTCGAGAATTCTTACAGGGAGATTCCAATCATGCCTCCTAAACCATCCCATGATCCAGGCAAAGTCCCGGCTAAAACTCCGCAGATATGGGAACTCCATAGTGCTTATAAATAGATCAAATTAGCTAGGCACTACTAGTAGTGGCGCCATACCAAAATTTGGCCAGGTGCCACTTCTAGTGGCGTCACCTTCTCTGTTTTTGCCTATAAATATAGTGCAAAACCAGCGTATTCCAGGTCCAAAAAATCACAAAGAAGCTCTGCCAAACTCTCTCCAGCCCCTAAAATTCCACAAAACCCTAATCTCTCCAAGGGTTTGAGCCTCCTTTGCGTATACACCTCTAACTCTAGCTTCCAAGCTTAATTGAAAGTCACTTCCAACCCCCTTCAAAGCTCTTGAAGCCCTCTCAAGACCAAGACAAAGTCTCTATAGAAGCTTGAAGAAGATTCAAAGATAAGGTATGGTTTCTATTTACATATTGTAATCCCTTGCTTCTTCTCTTCTCCCTCTTAGTCCACTTGGATTATTCTCTATTTTAATTGCCATCTTCTACCTCCTTTTCTTGCATGCTTGAAACAAGAGGACCTTGGGTCCATGTCTAGGGAAAGCCTTGGGGAGGTCGCCAGTTAGGGATCTTCCTATAGTCTTCCTTGCGATGGTGTGGTCGCGAATCCTCTTGGTTATGTGGTGACACCTTAAATCTTGTATATTCATGACCCTTGCATTGTTATGATTATCATGTTCATGAATTATTTACAATATTCTTGTTTTTGAACTCACAGTCCTATGGTGATTCTAACCTTTTTATGATTAGGGTTTTCCTAGGAAAGTGGCATATTCAAAGTGGGCACCAAGGTCCATACTAGGGTTCAAAACCCTAACTTGCTTTCAAAGTCACCATCTTGGGGTGATCTTAACCTTTTTATGGTTAGGGTTTTTCCAAGAGAAGTGGCATATTCAATAAGACTCTCAAAGTCCATATTAGGGTTTTAAGCCCTAAAACACCTCTTTCAAAACTTAGTTTTTAGGCCTCTTTAAATTTGTGTTCAAAGGTTTTTTCAAAAATTGGTCCAAAAGTCGTTTTCTTGAAGCCCAAGAAATTCATGTCTTAGGAAACTCTAGCTTTATCCTTCAACCTTCATTGTTGCATCTTTGCATTCATTGCATCAAAACAGTTTTCACAATCCTTGTTACATTATGTTTTTAAAAATTGCATAAATTTTTTGAGTTGTTTTCAAAAAATGTCACATCATATCACAAGTTTCCTTACATGAAAATTACAAAATCTTTCACATGAAATCATATGATTTTTCAAATCCAATCTTACCATTACAATTTTAAATCAAATCAAATATTCTATTTTAGGAAACAAAATCAAATCTTTCCATTTTGAAAATAAAATAAAATCTTTTCTTTTTAACTTCAAATCAAATCTTTCCATTTTTAGCATGAAATCATATCTTTTTCCACATAAAATCATAAATAGTTTCACATAAAATCATAGATTTTCAAAGTGCATGCATGTAGCTACCTTCCTAAACCATCACCAAACCATTAGGGTCTATCCAAACCCTAAACCATATTCTAAGACCACCTTCCCAAAACCCTAGATTGCCTAAACCTTAGTGGTCCAACCCTAGGTCAACCAAATTTTAGTTGGTTAACCTTAGGTCAACCTGAACTTAGTTGGCCTAACCCTAGATTATCTTAACTCTAGTTTGCCCAACGAAGGTTAGGTGGCTTCAAGATTTTAACTCTGGAACAACTTTTTTAAACCACAACTGGAACCTAAAAATGTTTCAAAAAAAGCTCTCTCAAACTTGTCTCAATTCAAAATGACTAGACACTTACTATTTTCGAAAACTATTTTTAAAATCTTTTTCAAAGCTCACGATCCTAAGGTGACCCTAACTCTCTTCATAGTTGGAGTTTCCTGAGGAAAGTAATACATCAACTGAAATGTATAAGGCTCGTGTTAGAGTTCCAAACCCTAAACTTTTTTCAAAAACCTTTTTCAAAAATCATTTTCAAACTTCACGCTCTTGAAGCAATCCTAAGTCTTCTATAGTTAGGGTCGTCCAAGATCAAATGAGACATGCAAACAAGGGTTCTATAACCCTAAAGTTCAAAACTCTAAGGGAAGTGTCTAGCCCCTTTTCTAAAAATATTTTTCAAAAATCATAACCTTAAAGGAACTTAGTTCTCAATTAACTAATTTCTTAAAGGTAATGAAACATCAACATACCTTTCTTAAGATACATAAAAATTATTTTAAAAATATTTTCAAGACAAATTCACAAGAGCTTTTACAAGTCAAAATCCCGCTTTCAAATCCATAATCAAGTTTTTAAAACTTTCAAAACTCTTTTGAGTTGTGTTAAAAAACATTTCAAAATAGCTCAAATCTCATTTCAAAAGCACTTCAAAAAATTTTCAAGTTCTATTTTAAAAACACTCCAACATCCAATTTCAAATCAAAACTCTCTCAAGTTATTTCCAAATCTCAAGTAAAAAACTCTCGAGTTCTCTTTTTTAAAGCAAGACACTAATGAGTCTTCAAAACTTTTCAAAGGCCTCGATGTGTCTACTTTCAATTGGACCCCGATTCTGAACTATAACTGACCTGATTCTCGTCAAACAGGATATGTAGGCAACCTTCATAGGTGCGGTCATAACCCATTTTCAGACTCAAAATGCCCTTTTTCAAAATCCAGCCCCAAGTTTCTTTCAAACTCTTTTTTCAAATTGCATCATGCATCATAAATCATTCATCCCAAAAGTGATAACAAAATCCCTTTTCAAAATATGTTTTAAGTGGACATAAGCAAACAATTAGGAACTGGAGATTTAAGTGAGTGAATGTAAGGTGAATAGACATGTAGGTATAGCAAGGGCGAGGTAGGGTGATGATCTTAAGATATCTTCTCTACAGTAATCAACTCTCGAACCATAAATCTCTTTTTCAAATACCAAAATCGGAGTCATTTTTCAAAAGGGCTTAAAACATTTTCAAAGGTTGCTAAATGACCCTATTTTTTAAAACACCTCTCAAGAGGACATTTTCAAATCATTTTCAAAATCCTAAGTTTGATCCTCAAATTACACTTAGTTTAGGTGATATAACATACCTTTAACTATGTTAGGTAGCGACTTCAAACCTTTTAAAAAAAATCCTTAATCAAATAAATTTCAAGTTCAAATTCTGTCACAGTCATCCTCTTAGGAGGGTGAGTTATAACAGAAAGAGTATCGGGTTTTGTCTGAGTCAAGACTCAGACTCGGGCAAAAAGCGAGATGCGACACCTTCCCTTCTAGACTCTTATTGGTCTCAATAGATGTATGCAATTTCTTTTCTAAAGAAGAGACATTTTCTAACAAGTGACCTTATCAGACTTCAATTTATTAATAAAAACAACAACTTCATCAGTTTGTTGTTTTAAAGTGTCTTTTTCTTCTTGCAAGCTCTTATTAGCCTTTTTTTTTGCTTTAAAACACACTTTAAACAATTGTTTCTGCTTCTGATGAATGTTCTCATCATCACTATTAGAGTCACTTTAATTTGACTCATGAGAATCATTAAGATCATCAATATCATCATGGGAAGAGGTACCTACATGCTTATGTGCATATCATATGCCGGATGTGATGTTATGAGTCTTTTCATATGTAGCTTTAAGAGCATCCCGTTCTTCTTTAGCAGTTCCACACATAGATATATAATCAAATTCTTCAGTTGTGACACCGTTAATGATAGAATTTAGAGCATTACTGTTCCACATAAACTTATCTAATTCATGGTTATTCTATTGTTCTTGAGGTTTTGGAATAATCTCAGTGCCTACAGTAATCCTAGGGAGACTCCAACCATGCACAACAGAGAGTCAAACATGTTCATCAATAGATTTCAAAAAGACTCTCATGCGTGGCTTCTAGTACCCATAATTTAAGCAATCAAAAATCAGAATTTCAAGTGATGCATTCGGTCAAGATAAATCCATGAATTCAGAATATTAGAATCACACTCGAATAAAAAATTTATGAGTGACCTGCTCTAATGCCAATTGAAAATTCTATTTTCACAAATTAAGATGTAAGAAATCTTATCTAGTTATCTTTACCTAAGTGATCATTCACATGATACATTACACATCAATAATATCAAGTGATAAAGTAAAGAGACACAAGTTTTTTCTCGTGGAAACCCAAATTGGAAAAAAAAAACCACGTTCAATATTCTAAGCACTATAATGAACAGGTTACACAAGTACGACTTACAACCATAACAATTGAATCTCCACAATTGCCGTATGAATCCCCATGAACTCCAGTTTAAGATTACTTGATCGACTCCTCGAGATTTTATTTTCCCTTGCTTTGACCTCAAGACTGAATTACCACAGTGTTCTTCCTCGTCCTCAGAGTCCACCAAGACGATCTTGCAACTTTGTTCTTCAGTTTAATATTTTGGTGAAGGAACTCTGTATGCTCAGCAACTCATGTACGATTACTTCACCAAGATCTAAATTGTATTCCCCACACTCTGTTCTTCTCTCTTGTGTCAATCTTTTATAAATTATAGAGATATGGAATATGTACAATTCTCTGCACACCTGTAGCATCTCTAAGACTCCTCAAAAAATAGGCTGGAACTACATTTTGATTGGTTGTGACAGCTTAATTAGCTTAAGAGTCCTCATTTCATGACTGATTTGGATTAGACTAGAGTTCAATTCGAACCTGACTTTGGCGCGTCGCTCGAGCCAACTTCGAGCAATGCATTTTGAATCTCTAATTCTCCATACTATCCTATTATCGCTCGAGCCAACTTCATAGCGCTCGAGCAAAGTTTGCTCGAGCCATATATGGTTCGCTCGAGCTATGTTTACAATACATAAGTGCATAGATCTAGAAAAGATACTTAGATTCATGTATTATGGAGCTTGAACAAATTTCTGAGCATAGAGATATAGCCTTCCAAAGTTTCAGTTCTGCATGCTTTAAAGGCTTACACTGCAATTTAGACAGCTTATACTTTAGCAACTTAAACTTGAATCTTAAACTTTTTCTTGAAACAAGATTATAACAAAAGTGTCTTTGTTTACGTAATTAGACAATAATAAAGGTCCTAACATCTTATTATTGAGTTTGTAAAACGATTCTAAAGAAGAGGTTTGGTGGGTTCTTTAGAAAGTTATGAATAGTCATTTTAAAAAGGTTTTGACATATATTAGTATTATTTTTAAATAGGCCAGAAAAAATGTATTATCCTAAAATAATGTTAAAATGCAAAACAAACAAGATGCCCAAGCATAATTTTGGCATTAAAGTTAGGGTAATGCTATACAAATAAAAAATTCATATAAAATTTCTATATAAAATGATGTGTCTTAATAGCAGATTTTTACTTCAAAACAAACACCCACTATAATGATTTTTAATTATAAAACTATCACTGTTACATCATTTTGTATGTAAATTTCATATAAATTTTTTTTGTAAGAATAGCATTTTCTTTGAAGTTAACGTATGTACTCAAACATTTATACAATCAACTTGTTTAACTAAATAAAACATATGTTTTGTTGCTTAGTCAATTAATTGAACCAAAACATTACTTTGCTCATTTCAAATATTGCAAATATCTTGAATGTCGACCATAACTTGTGGCGTTAATTTTGCCCAAACACATTTATTTCATTTTTTAAAGAGAGATGTTTGTACTTTTTTTGGAGTCCAAATAAGGAACTTTATCAAACAAATCCTAATATTCATGGTAGGGAATCAATTACTTAACATGGGCCTATATAGATTACAGTATCATAGACAAAGAGACACTTTGCTAGTTCGTAATTCTGTTGCTCCAAAAAACCATGATAAGATGATAGCATTGCAGGCAAAGCAAAAGCATACAGTAATTGAAAAATAAAGGCAAAAATCATACCTTTCAAGTTGTTAAAACCAAGATATAACTCCTTATGCATAGTTAAGTTCCCAATCTCACTTGGTATGGGTCCACTGAATTTGTTTATTGACAATGCCAAAATCTGAAGTTTTGAGCATTCCTGTAAACTGGATGGAATTTGCCCTTCTAATTCATTCTGAGAGAGATAAAGGAATTCGAGTTTTGGAAGACGATAGCACATATCAGCTGGAACATTACCAGACAGGCCATTACCCGAAAAATCAATAAGTTGTATAGATGAGATGTTGAAGATTCTAACTGGTATAGAACCTGTAAGGTGGTTAAACGACATCAATAACCTTTTTAGGTAATCTCTAGTGGAATTTTTCCTCTTAGGAGATTGCCTTCTATGTTCAAGGTCTCTAGCTTTGAATTGTTAAAGAGAGAAGGTTGGAATGTACCTGTAAAGCTGTTATTCTTAAGAAACAAGAATCGAAGCTCAGGTAAGGCACCAAACCATGATGGAATCTGTCCACCAAGGTTGTTGAATGCAACACTGAGGAATTTCAATCGGCGAAGATGAGCCAACTCTTCGGGGAGATCGCCATGGAAACTGTTGTTCGGAATATTTAACTGGACCAGAAATGAGAGGTTTCCCAAGTGCGGAGGGATGGTGCCCATAAGACCCATCTCACCAAGATCCAAGGCCGCAACTCTTTTGTGGCGAGTATTGCAAATGACTCCAACCCAATTACAAACTGAGGTACCGGTGGTCCAGTTGTTCGCCAATACATGGTTAAGGTCGGAAGTTATATGGGCTTTGAAGGCAAGAAGAGCATTTTGATCGGTAGTGATGTTGGTTACTGCCATAGCTAAGCTAGCTACAATACAGTAGACCAATGACATGGTAACGGGAAGAAGGAAGCAAGTTTTTTCCATGAGATTGAAATCTAGGATGAGGCTATGTTTTGATAAACACGAATGGGGTAGTAGATGCAAGTATAAATAGATATACTTCACCAAAGGAAATGTTGGTTGTCAACATTTATTCTTGAGTACTAGTGGCTAGGGGACTAGTGCAATTTTGTACCAGAAACTAAGAATATTGAGAACCTAAATTAAGCGACCAAAATTTCCTGATAAAAGGAATTATTGGTCTATTTCATTATAGGAAAACACTATTCTTTCAAAAGAATTTGTACAGACACCGTCACCAGAATGATATGACAGTAATATTTTTATAATTAAAAGTTATTATGAAGAATTTTTGTTTTAAAGAAAATAATTTATATTCAATTACATTATTTTAGTAATAAATTCTGTAAAAAATTTTTTATTTATATGGCATTACCTTTCATAATAATATTAATATTAATACTTGACCTAGACAACTGGAGGAGTAGTGTTGGCCTCGAACCATAAATAGAGATAGAAAAAATGATAAAATTGTTGGCTGGCCCGAGAAAACCTTTTGGAGGCAATCAAAGTCTTGAATTATTTATATGTTTATTGTTTTTTTTTTTTTTTTTTTGGGTCACTAGTTAGAATTGTAACAGCGGAAGCCATTGTAGCCTTTTTCGAAAATGAGAAGTGACTCCAACTCTTGACCGTGGGTATTAGTGTAGGACGTTGTTACACTGGGCCAAACCCGTTCACCAATCAATCAAGATCTTGATGAGATAGTTGTACTGCAACATTCGTGCTAGATTGAAACGAAGGATATGATTATAAGACTACCCTAAGGTTGAGAGTGCCAGATATATGGCAACACCTAACAATATCTATTATCCATAGATTTTATATAACTTTCTCCATTTTTCCATATAATTCCTTTTGATTCTTTACGATTTTCTCTAAAATCAACCTACTTTCCCATCATTAAAAATCTTACCACAATTTACCACGAAATTTCCCTATCTTAAAAAGGCATAGCTCTTTATGAGTGAGGCTGATCCAGTGGACCAAAGTCTCTCTATCCACACACTCGATCGTCAAAAAAACTACAATGGCTTGCTCCTTCACACCTTTAGCTAATGACAGAAAAAAGGTGTAGTGGTTAATATTTATTATATATACCATAGTTAATAGAACACAGTACACTAATAGAGTATTTAATTGTATATACATACTAGGAAAAACTTCTTAATAAAAAAAAAAAGGTTTAATTTAGACCTACTTACAGTGTATAATTTTTTTTTTTTTAACACGAGAGTACCAAAATACAACATATGTTGATATGTTTTTCTGGTTTATGTTGTATTTTAAACTCATAATATATATGTGTGTGTGTGTGTGTGTTCCAATATGGTGCCCAGCTTATGTAAAAGAATCTTACTCTATCAGTGGATTAAAACTAAATCCATAAAAATATCATGAAAAATATGGCATAAAAAAAATTTGTACGGCAAAAGTAAAAATATAGAGCCATATGAGTATATAGTTCGAACTCTTGTGAAAGACTGGTGGCAAAAATACAGCTAAATTGACATATTACTTCCATTAGTATGCAACAACTTTTATAATATTAATTTCTTTCATTCTAAAATTTACTACATATTCTCTATTACAACCAAATTAAGAGAAGAAAGATGACTAAATAATCAAAAAGTAAAAGAAAAATGAAAGGTGAATAAATTTTGACAATCCAATCCAAAACAATATGTTACACTATCATATCACCTAAAATTATCATAACTTGTCTATATTAAAGTTTTATTTGAAAAAAATAATTTAGGGTTAAATGAAACACCCAAAATTAGGTCTTAAATCATAAAATTTATCGATTTAACCCCCATTAAATCAAGGATGATACCATCATTAACACTACTAGAAGTCGTTTCTAGCTTATAATCCTAATCTGCTGTGTGATTAATATTAGTAGGAAGTTCATTCAAGTGTTATTGGCTTTAAGTCTCACGCCATTAGATTCCTCCATCATTTTTGCATTAATCACACGATAAAGAAAATTACCCAAAATTATAGCCCTTTAAATTTTTGGTTTATACAGAATTAAGTTTTGTGATGTGTTTTTTAAATTTCTATCAAATGTCGTATGTGTATTAGGTGTTTTGATACTTAGATTTAAAAGTACATGTATAATTGTGTATGTTTCCTACATGGACATTGTACTTGAGTTTCTTTAGATACATACATACAATTAGGTATTATGCGAGTATGTTACAAGCATTATGACTAGGATTTGTATTTTTTTTCTTCAGAAAATGCTATTATTTTAAAAACTTTGTACAAAAAATTTCACCTAATGACGCGATAACATTTTTATAATTCAAAGTCATTATGCTTAGTATTTTATTTTAAAGTGAAAGGATTTTATTTTTACTACATCTATGCAAATTATGTTTAAAATGTCTGGATATATAACATTATTCTTTTTTATTATTATATATGGTTGTTGTGGTGCCCTTGTACAAGTGATATCTTATTGAGTTTTTCAACGCAGCATGATAACCAACCAAAAAGCTATTCTTATAAAAAATTTACACAAATTTTTATCACAATGATGAGATGATAATATTTTTATAATTAAAAATTATTAACAAATTATTTATTTTATAATAAAATATTCTTATTTTATCACATCATGCAATACAGAATGATTTTATATAATCTGTAGTCGTATAGCTGCGGCAAGGCCCAAAGGGAGTCCCAAAACTTCAAAAAAATCTTTATACCTCCTATAGATTTTTAGGTATTTATGATTAAATATGGTGCATTAGTTCCTTCAAAATATTTCACTTTAATCCCTACAAATTTTTTTAAAAATTTACCTTTTAACCCCCTTAACAAAATCCTGGGTATAGCTAACGACGGCAATCTCTCAGACTACCTCAACAAGACTTGTGTGGAAGACCTATCCATCCCCTTGACTACGTTAGATTAATTTGACAAGACCTTTGGTCGACCTATTTAAAGTACCATTACTATTGGTGAAAAAGATTGTAAACCTATCCATCATTGTGTGCATAGATTTTTTTGTTGGACTTGTGTGGAAGACCTATCCATCCCCTTGACTACGTTATATTAATTGACAAGACCTTCGGTCGACCTATTTAAAGCACCATCACTACTGGTGAAAAAGATTGTAAACCTATCCGTCATTGTATGCATAGATTTTTTTTATTTTTTAGGAAAACAAATTGTAAACCTCTCCATAATCAATTTATTTTATTTGGCCACAGAGGTAGTTTTGGGTATCCGCACCTTGACTATTTTATGCCACATTCAGTTCTTTGATTAGTTTTTAAAATACTTATTTTTTTTATGGTAACTACGGATCATAATTGTATTAACTACGGTGAAAGTTACACATGTGATAACTTTATCACCAAAACGTAAAAACAACTCACTGGAGAACAATTCAACTATAGAAAATGTATTCAAGAAATAATTGCATTGCTTAGGGGTTATTTAGTAACGTTGTTAGTTTTTATTTTTAGCTATTTAGTTTTGTTATTAATTTTTTGTGTTATGTTTTTATTTTTTTCACAAAATTTTTTTTAAATAAAAATCATGTTTAGTAGCACAAAAATTGTTACTTGTCTTTTATTGATTTTACATTAAAATACTTGTTTAATATCGGGGAGCGGTGGTGGCGGTGGAGGTGGCTGATGGTGGCTGCCGGTGGTGGGTGTTGACCAGTGATAGGGTGGACAGTGGCCCGCGGTGGTGGTGCTCAATGGTGTGTGGCGGGGGAGGAGAAGGGGGAAGACTTGAAAAAAATAAAAATAAAACAAACACAAAAATAATTTTTTTTCTGTGTTTTCAAAATTCTTCAAGTTTTTGCTTTTTGTTTTCACAATTTTTGAAAACAGTTACTACATACTGTATTTTAAAAAAAAATTGAAAACGAGAGCAAAAATTAAAAAAATAAATAAATAAACTTTTTCCATGGGAATTACAAACTTATGATTTTAGATTGGCCCTCATATTATGTTAGATCATTCGACAATATCTTTCAATCGATTACTTGTAGGACTCAACAATATCTTGAAAACGTATAAACTTGGATGAAGTCTAAAGACTTTGAAGCTTATTTGTCGTTCACTGACTCTTATCCGATTTCGAATCCAGCAACTCTAAGATGAAGCCAGTCGCATGATGTGGTTATTTGTTGTTTTTGGTTGCACTTCTACCACTAATTCTTGTCTGGAGTATTAGCACAAGAAAAAACGAATTTGGGCCATTGACGCGGCTAGCTATCTACTCCATGGTCACCTATTTTGTCAAGTCTTCCCTCTCCTCCTCAATTCAGCTGATCCAAGCCTAAGTATCAAGAATAGTAAAATTTAGCTCTAATAGAGCTGATCCAAGGCTAGGTCTCAAGATCGTAAAAATTAAGGGAGAATTAGCATTTAGTTAGTCATAGGATTTGGAAACCAAAAACAAAAAGATCGAATTTGAGGAAATGATGAAGAGTCGAACCAAAGTTTAAAAGAAAATAACAAATGATTGGCCTCCTAGAATCCAGTCACTTATACTAAAAAATACAGTTAGGATTTAAGCCAATAGAGAGAATTCAAAGATTAAAATTTCCCAAGACACAAAATTTTGGCCATTGATGTGGTTATCCACTGTTGGGCTTTTGTGGAGCCTAATTTTTTGTTTGATCCGGTTTGAAGACCCGATCCGACCCGATCCGGATAATATTGCGTGATTTTTAATGAGAAATTTTCGGCCCAAACCTCCGCTCCATGGACAAGTCATCTAATATTTTTTTTTGGCCTGCTTTGTAGCCTATTGTGAATCCTGTGCACATGATGTATAAAATGCAATTTTGTGATTAGGGTTTGTGGTTGTTGTGTTTTTGGAGAGAGAAAAAAAACGGTAGCCGCACTCTGTATTTTTTCTTGATCATAGTAAAAATCCCTGCAACTCTGTAGACATAGGTAAATTGCCGAACCACGTAAACATTGTATCGTACGTGTGATTGTTTTTCTTTGGCGTGTGTTTTTTTCTATTTTTTGTTTCTCATAGGTTGAAAATTTCTGTTAAATTCCCTACAATCCACTCCCTAGCTGTCCATTTTGACAAGTTTTCCCGCTCCTTCAGGAGAAATTATTACAAAGATGGTGAGGTTCATGTGATTTTTACTATTATTTGAGTACTAATTTTTGCACTTATGTATGACCTAATGATTGTACTTTAAAAATGTAATTTTAATTCTTTAACTTGTGTTTTGTTAGTATTAGTTTAAGAGTTTATTTGCCTCTTTAATTTGATTTTATTATTAACTAACTTTGTTTTACTTTATATAGGTTTTGAGTTTATATTAGATGACTTCAGATGCAATTCGGATGAAAGTAGGATAAGTTTCAAATAGATACTATCAGAATACAAACTGTTGAAGTTGGGATATAAGTTGCTGAAACACGCAGAATTGAAACTTTGAAAAACCATATCTCTCAAACCAGAAGTGCTACCGACATTCATAATATATCAATTTCATACAACTTTTTGAGATCTGCACAACTGTTCGAACTATTGCACGCTTGTTTGAACGGTTTTAGAGATTCAGAGGCTGAGTTTTTCCATTTGAATAATGTTAAAAGACTGTTCAAACGGTTCGCATCAACTCTGTTATTTTTTAATCTATTTAAGGCAATTATGTACTCTAATTTGGAGATCAAGCTATTGAACTACAAATTCTACTTAGCAGTTTTAGAGCACTTTGTAGAGTGAGAAACTTTCCAAATTCTATTGTCATAGCTAGATTGATTTCTAATTACTTGTCTTTTCAACTTCTTCATTTGTAATGCAATGGTGATGACTGGCTAAGTCTGCTCTTAAATTTAATTTGAGAAGATCATCCAAGGATTTTAAGCACTTCAATGAAGGTGATTGGATTTTCATTCCTATATCTATCAATTCACTTAATTCTTAGCAATTACGGCTTAGTTTCTTAAAAAAAACTTAGGTTCTTAATTAAATTTAATAATTTCTATGCACAAATTTTAGTTTGGTATAGAGATTGCACAAATCAATGGTACGAACTTATGATCTTAAATTAGATTTCAATTCTAAAGTCAATTATTAATGAATTCATGCTTTGACAGTCAAAGTTCTCCAAATCAAAAGTTCGTGATGAAAATTCTGATTTGAGTTGTAAAACCTACTTGAATGCTTGATAAACTTGGGTGGTTGGATCAATTAGATCCAAGACCTTCTTTGTTGTTTTCAATCTACTGTTAATTACTTTTAATTAGTTTAGATAAAACAACTAACTCTTGCAATCAATAGATTCACTTTACTTTTAGATTCGTTGCGAGATACTTATGAGGATTAGGTTTCGCGAAAGTAGAATTTCATCATAAACCTTCCAAATAAACTCTGTGCGATTCGACCTCAAACTCATCGAGAAATTAAACTACATTAGCGATCATACTATTGCGGATATACATTTCACATCTTTGAAGCGATCACCTAATATCAATGGGAAGTTAAAGTAGAACTCACACACTATGATCATCATCAGGGATAATTTCTCCTCCTTTTGTCACTTTGTCCCTGCATCCAAAAGATAAGCCCAAAACTCACTGTGCTAGCTATAGCTTGGTTTTCAAACTCAAGAGCGAGCCTAGCACAGCTGATCGTGTCAACAACACTAAAAGTAAAGGGGAGAATTAGCAGTTAGTGAGTCATAGCATTGGAAAACGAAACAAAGAAGTCGAATTTGTGGGAGATCATAAAGATTCAAATGCAAGTTTACATAAAATAATAAGAAATGATAACATACGCCAGACACTTATTCAAAATGATTTTTTAAAAGTAAAATTACAATTTAGACAGTAGTCAAATAATGAGCAATCCATAGTGCTCTAGATTTCCCTTCTAATTTTAAAAAAAATCTAACATTAATCGTGACTGATGCTCAATCGTCAATTAATACTGAACACATTAACTGGTACTCATCAACTAATGATAGGCCAAGGTTAATCTGTTACGTCTGATGCTTAGACAAGCTCCCGCTTTTTAAGTGCTATGGGAGAAGAGCTAGTAGTCGGTTCCTCAACTGACTAGCTGTAGAGGACCAGAGAAAATCTCCGGCTAAGATTCCAAGGTACGGTATACCTTGAATACCCTTATGAGGTATGGAAGAAAAATCCGAGGAATAAACATCATGGTATTGATCCCCCTAGTCACATCTTTGTGCGTGTCGTATGGGCAAGTCATTGAATAGAACAGGTCAAGGTCTTCTTGGAAATTTTACACCAGCTGCCAAGTTCAATTAATTTTGGCTTGGAGATATGCTAGGGAGGCCAATTTAACGTTGATTAAGACAGTGCACCAACAACACTACGAGACCAAAAACATGTGAAGTCGACTCTATGAATGTATGTTTAGAATATAGAATATGCATGGACTTGGTGTGACAAGTAAGGGATGGCTAGCTAGATATATAAATAGTAATGAAAACTTTGGGAAATTATGAAGAAAATAGTAAAGGATTTTCATTGTTTCTCAAAGATTTAGTTCAAGCCCAAGAATTTTTTTTTTTAAAAAAAACAAGCATTTTAAAATTATTGCGCCCAAAAAAACCTTTGCAAAAAAAAATCAAAGTAGAAATGTATTTTTTCATATAATCTGCATTTGCCTTATAATTTTTTATTATATTTTTTGTGTTTCTACATCATTATACATTCCAACAAAAAAATTTAAATTTAATAAGGCAATTTAACATGAGGTCAACTTGAAAATATTCAAGAAATAATTATACAGATGAGCCATTTTAACTTGAGGCTAACTTAAAAATATTCAAGAAATAATTGCAAGAGTTTGATTTCAAGTCGTATATCATATTATGTAGATTAAGAATTCAGCAACGCCTTTCACTAGAGTAATTACTTGTCAAATATTGAAGAGATTTAATAAGAAGTTTCATGTGATCATTATTAAATCAACTAAAAAAAAATTTTGTGACTAAAATGAAAAAGTATTAAAATAAGGCTAGTCGTCTCAGACCTAAATCCCCAACTAGTTTCTCAACAATACAATTACCAAATCACTGAACCAAGTAAGCCCCTGTTGAAAGAAACAATAAAAAATATATATAATAATACAAAATTGGATTGTATTAAAATAAAAATTAATATAATATAACGCTCACTGAACCAAGTAAGCCCCTGTTGAAAGAAACAATAAATATATATATATACATATAATAACACAAAATTTAATTGTATTAAAATAAAAATTAATATAATATAAACGCTCTTGAGGTGCCTCCATCTAGCTAGTTGCTTCTTCAGTCTTTTATCTTTCTTTTTTTTTTTTTTTCGAAATACAAATTAAGCAACCACGATCAATTTTATTCTTTGGTATCCAAGTAACCACAATTGCTTTGTCAACAATACTGAAGATCGACCTAGCTAACTGCTAGAAAATAAATATTTAATGCAAGGGTGATACCACATCATTTTGATGACATAATATCACAATTTAATCAAATTAGCTAATTGTATAGATTTTTGTTCTAGTCACCTCAAATTAAGGATATATTTTCGCCAATTACCTACAAATTGATGATGTATAATGGTAATTAAGATTTCAATAATATGTTCATTTGACATGATTTTGGCTTAACATACTTAACACCAAGTGGATGTGTTAGCACGAGTTAAATGTCTGGTACTTATGAGAGAGCTATACCAAAACATTTATGGCTTTGCTAAAGCAAGCCACTGTTTAATTAATTGTATGGTACAATTGGTTATATAGCATTAATGGTTGAATACTTATTATCTATAAAATATATCTTTAATGTATTTTGTCATTACTCTTTAAAGTGCTATGTTACAACTACAAAAATAAGTCATTTGATGCAGAGTGATGCGAACCGACCCCAATCCCTCAACTACGTTAACGTTGACCACAAGACGTTTGTGAAAGTACCATCGTTACGAGTAAGAAATTTTCAACCTTTTGTGAAAATGTCGAGGTCAATTTCTTTATTTATCTATGCAAAGTTTGTGTCTAAGTCAATTTCTTTACTAAATTATAAAAGTCGCTGTTAGAATAAAATTATTTTTTTATTAAATTTTAAAACTTTATTTTTATTATTTAATTATTCGGTTACAAGTTTTTATTATAAAACTTATTATATCATTTGTGTCACGGTATTTTATTAGGGTGTTACAATATTTAAGAGCATTTTATTGGGTTTTTAATAGCCATAACGGCTAATTTGTAAAGCCTATATAAGACTCTTATTTGGTGTTGTTAGAGATATGAAAAAAGGTGATATACAAAGGTGATACATATAGAAGATAAACTTAAGATATACCAACTCTTCATTCTCTTATTCTCTACAACCTTTAGATTCTGTATACTTGTTTTATGGATAATCGCGACTGGGACGGTTCATTATTCTCCCGGTAGACGTGACTCCTGAGGAGATAGGCTGTGAGCAATTGGGTTGAATCTTGGAGCAGCTGATGTCCGATTGTACTTTCACATAGGGAGGCACAGTTACTTTAGGACAGTGTTATCACGCCTCTCAATTCTCACAGGTTAGCTTTTCTGTTTTCCTTTAACTATATTTTATTGTTCATTAAAATAATTTTATTGCATTATTCTTGTATTGTTCTTTGATTTATTCTTAAGTTATGATTTATTTGTGTTAATGAGAATTACAAGAAGTGATTTTATGAAATTCTTCCAACAATCCAAAGCAACTGTATGTTTAAGAGAAAACATTTTTTGATCTAAAGAGTAAATCTCATGTAATGGGTCTAAGACATCTTGTGGTCTGATTCTAGATATATATATATATATATATTCATGATGTCATTAGTGCTTAATGTTCACTGTCTTGTGTGCTTAGTTTTGTACGTGCCGAATTGTGGACTGTACATCCTTGATATTTGAATCTTATGGAGTATCCAGCTCTTGTTTGATCTGTTTATATTCTAGATGCAACTGTTTAGAATGGTGTTCTGATTTAGCCTCTAGCCTAAGCAACTGTTCATTTTTACGTTTGCTTAAATTTTCTAAATTTATATCGTTTTATCAGTGTGTACATTTTCTGGAGATAATATTAAGAAATTGTTCTAGTTGTTTATAGTGAATTGGTTATTGTAATAGATTTGAATGCATGCTATTAGCGTCTCACTTAGCCACTAGGATTTATCTTGTGTAGGAAAAGTTGTCTCCTATCAAATCTCTTGTGTCTTCAGCTAAGTTGACATTGTCCGGATGAATATTGAGGCGGTTGATGACATGCAGATAATATGAACTTCAGATTTTGGTGTTCGGTTATTATTTTTTTTAAAAAAATTCTATTTGGTTCTGTAAATTAGAAAATTAGGTTTGAAACTATGGGTGATGTTCACATCTATTTTTTGTCAGTCTATTATAATAATACTGTTATAATGCTTGATGAATACTTTAACTTTAGATCTTGGATATCAGCACTTGGTAGATTGAATAGTGAAGTGGAAAATTTATGTTTAAAAAAAAAAAACGAGAAAGAATTATGTGTTGAAGTGATCGTTGGAGTTACCATATGTTTCATTTTGATATTGAATTACAGAATGGTTTTAATTTTTGTCCGTTGCGCATGTCAGTGAATAATTTATAGAGCGACTCTAGATAACACCTTTAGTTATTGTAGTAAATTTTGAATCAATGCTGATATATATTATATGGCCGGAGACTTTAAATGTAGTGCAATTATTGTGACCATTTAAGGTTATTCTTAAATTGTAGAAATTGATTCATCAAGGTTTCATATTATAATCTTTTATAGCATGTTGTCGGTTTCATGGTTTCATTTTAATGTGATGAAGTTTGAGATATCATGTGTATTTCATATTAGTCTTTGAATAACCAATTACATGATTGTATTGATGGTGGTCTAAGTTTTGCGGTGCATTATTTTATGACTGTTGGCCATATTAGTGTATCATATGATGAGCTATTACCATTTAGTAATATCATTGATTGGTAGGTAAGTTACCAAAATTTTTGTTATCAAGTTTAATTAGAATTTATTATTACTATTTTATTCTTGGAGTTTGGATGGTCTGGCACTTGACAAAGATACATGCATATATGACTGTAGAGTTTGTATACCGGTTGCTTGGGAGAACTTCTGACCATGGTTAACATATTTGTTTTTGTTTAGTGATCATGTTATACATGATGGCATAACGGGATTTTTATTTGATTAAATTTTACATGTATTGTTCTAAATTTGTTAGTATGCTGGCAAGTCTTCTGTTTTTTAATATTGAATGCTGAAAAATAATTTCTTCTGGGAGATTGTTACTTATAATTGCCGGTATATATTTTTATTTGAGGGAGACTAACATGACAGGAGTTGTTCATAATTGTTTATTTGGGTTTTCATATGATCAATAAACAAATAAAATATTAAATCTGTTTCCTTGCCATATATGTCGCATACTGTTAGGTTTCCATTTGGAGTAATTTCTAGTCTTTAAATTCCTATTCTTTGAGGAGCATGATTGTTGCATGACATAATATGCTGAAATGTGGGGGTTCTGCATAGTAAAATTGTTATTTATTTTGATGGTGATTTGGAGCTAATATTTATCATTATCTGAGATTATACTAATCTATTGTATGTTCGAGATATAGGTTCGGGAAATTTTTACAGGGTTACATACTGTCTCTTCATTATTCTTCTATGATTTCTCTAAATGGCATTGTAAAGGAATCTCTTATATGGGAGTAATTATATTATATATTGATGTGGAATTGCTCGGAATACATGGCCTGCATTTGGGTTTTGTCTTATAGTATTCATATGGTCTTCTATGATTTTGAATGGTCTTTCTATGATATTATATATATCTCTTATTGCTCATGAAGATAAAGAAGATTATCATTCTCTATTAGTAGTTTTCTTTATGGCTAAGCTGGAAACTAGCTTTCTATATATCTATTGTGCTCTATCAGATGGTATTCTTCATGGCATATCTATATACGAAGGCGCTGATGTCTATGGCTACTTTGGATCTGGCTTATATCTATTGGCAAATCGAAATCATTATGAAGTGTATTTTCAGCGTGGATATTCTCTATGGACTAGCGTTGGCGGCTAAATTCTTTATATTGAGGCAGGCTTGAGAAGCCAAAATATTATATAAAATTAATTGCCTCTGGACTAGCGCTTGAGGCTAGCTCTTTTATATATCCGAGGGGGATGAGCCTAAGCCTACAGGGAGTCACCTAGGGAAGCAACCCGTCTTTTGTGATTGGGGACCCCATGAAGGAAGTTCAACGGGTAAAAACAATCCATACTGCGTGACTCAATACCCAGCACCATTATATTAGGAGACACGAAAGATGCTCTCCTGCTCATCCCTAAGGCATTTGTACTGTGGAAATGTGAATGTTAAGGAAGGGTATTAACCTTGAATGAGTCCAAGGCAGGCAAACTCTCGCAGGGTATTCTCGTCACATGTACCCTTAGAGGATTCACCTAAGTGAGAGCCGTGGTGAGGCTGCGACTATGAGAATCGGGCTGTTCTCTAGTAACTCTCATGAGAATCAAGATCGGTGCATGGCCATAGTCGCACCATCCCACGAACATGTCTAATGGTCGGTACTGTGTGTGTGACATGTTGAACTCTGGCTCAAAGGGTCTAGTTCAAGGTGTAGTCTCACTATGATCCTTCAGAGGGAAACTGTTAACACTAAGTGAGGTTCAAGTCCAAAAGACACCTACACCTATTACACAGTATTAAGGTTGCCCAAACCTATTATATTTATTTTAAAGTTTTGAAATTTGTGGGGGACTGTTAGAATAAAATTATTCTTTTATTAAATTTCAAAACTTTATTTTTATTATTTAATTATTCGGTTACAAGTTTTTATTACAAAACTTATTATATCATTTGTGTCATGATATTTATTAGGGTGTTACAATATTTAGTAGCATTTCATTGGGTTTTTAATAGCCATAACGGCTAGTTTGTAAAGCCTATATAAGGCTCTTATTTGGTGTTGTTAGAGATATGAAAAAAGGTGATATACAAAGGTGATACATATAGAAGACAAACTTAAGATATACCAACTCTTCATTCTCTTATTCTCTACAACCTTTAGATTCTGTATACTTGTTTTATGGACAATCGCGACTGGGACGGTTCATTATTTTCCCGGTAGACGTAACTCCCGAGGAGATAGGCTGTGAGCAATTAGGTTGAATCTTGGAGCAGCTGATGTCAGATTGTACCTTCACGTAGGGAGGCACAGTTACTTTAGGACAGTGTTATCACGCCTCTCAATTCTCACATGCCAGCTTTTCTGTTTTCCTTTAACTATATTTTATTGTTCATTAAAATAATTTTATTGCACCGTTCTTGTATTGTTCTTTGATTTATTCTTAAGTTATGATTTATTTGTGTTAATGAGAATTACAAGAAGTGATTTTATGAAATTCTTCCAACAGTTGTTATGAAAAATATCAGTAGAAGATGTAGTGTTATGTGTACACATGACTATTGGTCCAAATTAGAATTCAATGATTTGATTATTTGAGTTTGAAAATTTAACAATTTGAGTTAGCAAATTTGACAAGGATTAACTTTAAGTTTGGCAGTTCAAGTATTAAAGCACAGTTCGTCTATTTAGTTAGAAGGATTATGTGACTATCCCTCATTTAAGAATAATAGATAAGTAATGTTATACAAATAAATTTTTTGCATATAATTTTTGTTACAGAAAAATGTGACCGTGGTCCTTTCTAAAAAGGCCTGGAAGTGCGTATTTACCAAATTAACCTAAGTAATTAATTATATGAATAGGTCAATTGTCACGGTACGCCAATCTTATGTGCAACTTTAAAACAATAAAGTAAGGAAACAAAGCATACATGATTTTAGCGTGAAAACCCTATAAACCAGGGAAAAAATCATGCAGACACACACAACCATTAACATACTTAGGACAATAATTAATGAACAATTACAAGGATAAATTTACAACTCAACCAGTTGAACGCTAACTCTAGTAGAAGTTTCGGAATTGATCGCTAGAACCCGCAATACACTATTCTCTCATGCTATCCATGTAAATCTTTGAAAACTGCCAAAGCCAAATATATGTGAAGTTGTTTGGTTGACTAGAAGAATACTCAAATAATCTAGGAAGCACAATAAAACTCTCTAAAACAGCTAGATGAATTCTCACAATGTGTGTAAACTGTTTCTTTAGTGTTTAGAGCCTTTATATAGAGTTTGAAGTGTTTGTAAAGCCTTGGATGAAGTGTAAGTCAAAGTAGGAAAGGTTTGCAAACCCGTTAAGGATTGGAGTCTCGAAGTTCTTTACTCTGACGTGCATTCGACCGGTCTGTCCCGCCATTTGGATGCCTGTGTCGTTCGAATGCTCAAGTGATACGTTTGAATGCCTCTGCCAATTCAAATGCTCACAAGGTCTTCATTCTCTCTGTTTTTCCTTTGCTGCAATACCTTAATTCATTCCTACACTTTAACATGTCTATCTAAATGCTAAAATTACATACAAAGTGCTTTCGCTCAAAATTCGTCAATCTAAAACCTAACAATCTCCCCCTTTAACAATTCTATGACAAAACACAATAAAAGAATGATTACAAGTAAAGACTCAATATGACAAATGTAAGGAATCAAGAGCTTAGCATGTCCAAGAAGTCTTCAAGAGTTCATCTACTGCCTACACACCACAACTGAACAACTTTGTGAAAAGCAACTGTTGGGAAGTGAAATATAATCCATATAATCCATAAGTAGTAATAGTTAAGAACCATTGAGAGCAAGGCAAGGCAGCAGTAACATCAATATATTATTAACCCAACCCCCCCCCCCCCCCCCCCCCCCCCCCCCCCCCCCCCCCAACGATTAAAAATTGACAATGATAACACATATAAGGAAGGAGTAAAAAAGTAAAAAGACATACGTCCATTTATCCAGTACAAAAACAACATGAAACCCATAGATAGTAAAGTACACAAAAAATAGATAAAGCTTTAGATTGAATACATGATAATGCAAAAATATGCCTAACAATCCAAGCCCAAAATATCCTAGCTAAGAAAACTACGGTGGCGGTGGAGGAAAGTGGCACTCCAAGATCACGCAGATTGCCGCGACATTACCACTCATCGTAGTGAAATCAGCACGAAGTCCACGTAGCTCTGTAGAAAGTCGGGAGATGTGCGATAGAGCCCGAGTAACATCCTCACGGGTCTAGCGCTGCTTGTCATAAAGCTCAGCCAATAGACAATCAGAGGGGACAGCAGCAGAGTCAACCGAGTCACCATCCTCTGACTTGGCATCCCCAAATGCGGCATCCTCAGACTCAGAGAAGACTTCTCATCCTCAGTATCTGCCTCAGCCATCTCCTCATTATCATTACAAACTCCTTGTACTCGGTATCCGGCTTAGCCAACTCCTCATCATCACTACCCTTGGCATATGGAAATGGAGGTGCCGGTGGAGCCATTGACTGACCATGACTCCGAGAAACCATAGCATTAGTCATGGCCACCGGCAATGTCAAATATGCCTCGGTAGGTGCAAAAATGACCCCATGTGCCCGCATGAAAGTGGTGAGAAAGATACTAAAGGGAAGTGAGGCAGTGGTAGTGGCGGTGTGATAAGCCTCAACGATAGAATCAAACATGACCGAAGGAAGGTTAATAGGCACATCAATGCGAAAGGCATGGAGGAAGCGACCTCGATCACGGTTAAGCTGAGTCTTACGGTTGAGAGGATCGACAGACCAAGAGATGAAGAGATTAAGCATCCAAAAATGCTCTGTCAAGGTCCGATGAGGTATTATGGTGATCGACCAGTCTAGACCATGAGCCTGAAAGTGATCTGAGACAACCTGCATAGGGGGAACAACGTCTGTGGTATAGGGATAGGGAGAGGCAATCCTAGGGAGTTGAAAGTGATCCGCAAAGGAGTCAGCAGTTAGAGTCAAAGTGACTCCTTGAACTGTAGTGGTCAAAGGATGGGTAGAGGAGTCTAAGCTGCTAATATGCCCATAAAAATCCATAATAATATTAGGATAAACAGTCCCTCCAGCCTTAAAGAGACGTCCCTAGCCCAGGTTGGTAAAAAAGCGATATAAAGGTAAGCGTCGAATGAGGGCAACATCTGCAGACCACTTTACACAGACAGGTCGGGCCTTAAATCTAACCATAGGGTCATCTCACGAATAATCGGGGTTTGATTCGGATTTCACTCAAGTGCACAGTTTCAAAGTAGTTTAACTAGAAGATTTTGAATATCGTATTTATTCTCGGGACAAGGTCAAAGATGGACCATCGGCTTCAACAAGCATGAACTCCACCCAAATTGAATTGCAATTAGTAGAATGCTTCTATAAAAAGAAAAATGGAAAATAATTTGGGTTTCGATTGTGAGTTAATTGACTAGACAATGCAATTGAAAACTAGTTTAAGAGATTTTAAAAAGGATTGAATCCAATTAATCTGACAATCCAATTCTTCCAAGGATTTCTACGAGGCTTATAACTCAAATTGAACCCAAACAATTAAGAGGATTCAATTTGGAAGATTTACCTTTTGAGAAATAAGTATTCTATAACAATTGACTTTAGAATTGAAATCTAATTTAAAATTCTTAAGCTAATTGTAGGCATCTATTTTTGTCCGCTTGGCAATCTCTGGCCCAATCGAACTCACTTTTAAAACTTCACAAACATGTCCAAGCCCAAGCTAGCTTTTCAAAGTCTAGTTCAGTAATCTAATTGTCTCCTGGGTCTAGTTAAGGCCCAATGACCATATTACCCTCGATGGGCCCCACTTGGAATGATCTTCGAGAAAATACTAAAGTTTTCACAACGGTAAGTCAACCCCTTCCAATGTTGTCCCTAGACAATCCGGCACGCTCAAGTTCCATCCTGTCCAATTCCAGATCAATACCGGTGACCCCTGGTCTAAATGACTGTTTTGTCCTTAACGGGACCATCATCCTTTCTAACCATCCCAGCTCTGGGTATCAAACCGATAACTCTCTAGGACACTCCTAATAGTGTTCCCGACCCTCAAGTGCCATTCCATTCAATTTCGAGCCCATCTCGAGGTCTCCTGGTTCAAAATGACCATTTTGGACTTGATAGGCCAGTCTTCCTTTCAACCATTCCGGCTCTGAGTATCAAATCAGCAACCCTTGGGGCATTCTTGGGTGCCCTGATCTCTTTTCCAATTGGGCCCCATAGCTTGACAACTTTCTAGATCAAATCGAAGCCACTCACAGTGTAACTAGGCCAAAAAATGGCTTGTAGCCATTAAGAGTGGCGCCCAGATCTTTGGCTTGCAACCCAAGGTAAATCAAATCTTCAGAAACATTGCCATACCAAGGTGGTGCCACTAGAGTGGCGCTAAGCCAAAAAATTGGCCAAGTGCCACCTCCTCAAGTGAAGCTCTTGAAGGTTATTTCCAGCCCCTTTGAAGCTCTTAAAGGCCTCTCAAGTCCAAGGAAAAGCCTCCATTGAAGCTCCATTGAAGGTTAAAGACAAGGTAGGTTTCTCTTTAATTTTATGTAATGCCCCTCTCTCTCTTCTCCCTTCTAGTCTTAAAGCCCCTTGCAATGTGCTGAAGCCTTCAACCCTATATGTTCATGTCCTTATTGCATTATATTTGTCATGTTCATGCATGGTCCTTATTTTCAAACTCACAACTCTAGGGCAATTCTAGCCTCCTCTGTTGGCCCAAGAAGGCAACCTAAGAGGGGGGTGAATTGAGTTTTATAAAATTTATATCAACTAATGTAACTAAAAATTGTTTAAGTACTTCAACAATAACTAATTAAAGTATAAGTCAAGCAAACAAATGATGGAATATAATGCAAGCAAGTATAGTGAGCAAATAAGCAAAACAGAGCAAGAAAGGAAGATAACTAGATTTACAGAGGTTCGGCCAACCTTGCCTACGTGCTCTATTCTTTGATCCTCTCAAAGATATTCCACTATGTAAAGTTCCCTTACACAGTAGCTAGTTTTGTTACAAGTGTCCAGCTCACTCTTACAAGAGCTCTTTCCTAAGCTCTCAAAACCCAAGTGATTGTCCAAGCTTCACTTAAAAATACAAGTGATTTTCTTCACGATTTACTCAAACTTACAAGTGTTTTTACCCAAGAACACTCAAACTCACAGCTTTACAAACCCACCTAAGTAAAATGAATAAAGGTTATACAAAGAATAACTCTTCCAATGAGTAGATGAACAAGAGTTGCTCAATAGATAACCTAAAACACTCAGCAAAAAGATATAGCAGTTAGGGCACAAAATTTTTTTAGCTTCAAGCTCTTTATGCAGCAGATATAATCACTCTATATTCTATATAGAAGCTGTGGGGATCTTGTATTTAAAGCCATGAATCAATTCTAGCCGTTGGAGATGAATGGGAGTGGTTTTGGTGGTAGATCGCACTATTACAATGGTTAAAAATCTAACTTTCACTGTCGAGGAGTCGACTCTTTTTATAAGGGGTCAACTCTTTTTGGATCTGCTTCAGTATTCTACCTTGAGGGGTCGACGCCTGACTGGTAAGGGTTGACTCTTTTGGTCTGAATCTGCAAACTCAATTTTCTATCTCAATAAGTCAGCTCCTAAGGAGTGAGGGGTCGACTCCTTTGAGTAGTCTTTAGAAATTTTAAGCTTTGTTTGAATGAGTCAACTCCTAAATGATGAGGGGTCGACTCCTTTGAGTCTTTAGTAGACTTTCAAAGCTCTATCTTGATGGGTCGACTCTTAAACCTTGAGGGGTCAACTCTTTGTATAAAAAAAACTTAAGTTCTACAGTTTTTGTCCAATCTTTTCCATTGCCTTCAAATTCTTCAAGGGTCATCCAAATAAGCTTTTTAAGGCTTGCAAATACTTCTTTAAAGCATGTTGACTTCAAGAACACCTTCAATCTATTCAAGATGAATTCACTCCTTTTTGATTACTTGTAAAACTCTTCAATCTTTATTACTATATCCGTTTATCCAAGTCTTCTTCAAAATCTTCAAAAAGCTTCTAAGACTTAAGATCTTTATATTTCAACTAATCTTTGAGGAATCTTCAACAAATATGGCTTTTTCTATTTATTCAAGGTTTTGAGCATTTTCAATCTTCTTCTTTGACATTCATCATCTTGAAATTTTTTCATTCTCTTATAAGACTAGCTTTGTTGAATATGTCATCTCATCATGCTTATCATTCTTCATTCTAATCTCTGCATCACAAATCCTTCATTATAATAAGCTTCAAGTTATGATTGAAATCTAATAATTAATCTGCACACTTAAGTAGAATTATTAGATCATTAAACCATGTTTTGTTATCATCAAAATCAAGGCATTGAGCCAACAATCTCTCCCTTTTTGATGATGAAAAAACATTTATGAATATAAATAATATGCTCAAAATCTAATAAACTTAGTATTGTGCAATATGAGAAAAATTTAGAGAAGGTGAAAGTTTCATACCAAATATTTGCTACTCCTTTCTTTTGTACTTTATGCTTCAGATTTTTTTTTTTAATTCAAAGCAGAGCAATCATCTAACTCAGAGATTTCAGAACATGTAAACACTTGAAAATTTAGAATATTCATGCTTTTGCTCTCCCTTTCTTATTGAACAAATGCTCCCATTTTCTTTTGCAGCTGATACTTCATTGCAATATAACTCCATGCCAAGCATTTAGTACCAAATAATGAAAACTAAAGAGTATTATGTATTTCATTCCAATTGTATTCATTAATACATTGAGGAGTGTTATCTCCCCTTTTTTGTCCTTTTGAGAATATTCTCTCCCCTTTTTTATCATTTGATAAAAAAGAATCATAAATGAAGAATGTAGACTGGTAAAATAGCAAAAACAAAATAGAATAAAATGATTTTTTTTTATGAAAGATACAATGATCAAAGTAGTTAAAGCATTTAATTCATTCAATAGTCACAAAGAAATTAGCAATGATAAGACAAGGAGATTCAAAACACATCATTTTTATAATCATTCATAGATCAGAAGTATTAAGAGAGTTTGACAAAGAGAATCATCCACAAAATATTACATATTTCTTGGAGAATGACATGCCTTTCTATTTAAAGTAATATTTTCAAAAATAGAAAATATTAAATGCAGAGGCAGAGATTTTCATTTTCCTTTGGGAGAAGGGGTGTAAGAGAGATCGACTAGATCATTAGTAGTGTTTGAAAATTTGCTGCCTGGGGGTTTCTTGTCTTAGGCCATATTTGTGATTCCCTGGTGATGGTTTTGAAGGAGTTTGGCCAGAGGGATCAAAAGGTCCTGCTGGTGATGGCTGAGAAGCGGTGTAATCCCTTCCACTAGATTCTTCCATCTCATTTGTGCTAGAATCCTTTGTAAAATCTGCTGTTAAAGGGAAAAAAAGGCTGGTATTAGTCTCCAACCATCTTCTTTATGTATTTTCTAATATGCTTAGTGGAAAGAGCAATATCATTGGAGAATTTTTCCCTTATCTTGTTTCCCTCAGTCACAAAGGCCTTATTCAATTCCCTCACCTTCTTCTCAACAAAGGACAGCCTTGTTGCTCCTTTATCTATTTTCTTATCTAATTTTGTGAACATCTTTTCTTGATGCCTCTTCAAATCTCTCACCATGCTCATTAAAATAGACATATTCACAAATTGAGCACTTGCAACAATGCTCATTGGAAAGAGTTCCCTTGGAGCACTAGATGGGGCAAGTCTAGAGGGTTCAGTACTCTCTGGTATAGCACTGGAAGGTTCACCTCTTTCGGTGGATTCAATTATAGGAGAACCACTGCCAATGTGTTTTTCCTTCCTAGGGGTCCAAGACTTACTCTGTGGGTTGAAGTGATAGCCCATTCTTGATGAAATTTTCTGATTATACTCATCAAAATTTGGATAAGGGGTTCTCTTCTTCTTACCTCTTAAATATATTTTTAAATGCTTAAATACTTTTTTTAGAAGAATCCCATAGGGTAGGCTAACTTTCGTTTTAGAAGCCTTGACAATGTGATCTAGGATAAACTCAGGCAAATCAATTTTTGTGTCTGTCAAATAAGCCTAAAGAAAGAAGAATTCCTTTTCAATAATCTAGTCAAACTTGCCACCTTTAGGACTTAGAATGTGACAGATGAAGTGGTGCACCAATCTCAATTCCAAGGGAAATTCATTGGCCATGGGTTGGAATGATTCATCAGTGACCTCCCTTTCCAAAAGGGCAGCTAGGTTAGTTTTTCTACTCACATCTTTCCTCTCCATCTGCCCACCACTACCAATTTTCAAAATTTGGCAAATCACTCCTTCAGTGAGTGTAATGGTTATTCCTTTTACATAACTAATCACATTGACACTCCCATCTTCTTGTTCTACATGGGCATAGAATTGTCCTACAATTTCAGGGTACACATCATCCTTTAACAAGGTGATGGATTTCCAACCAAGGGCTTCTAATTTTGGTTCAAATACAAACTTTTCTTTGGCAAAGAATATATAATCTATCCATCTTCCATTTAAAATAATTCTAAAAGAGAATTTTCTCATACTTATATCGGTTGGATTGTTTCTCATAGTAGATGGTGTTATTGAGAAATCCTTATTCCTCTTTCTCAGATTGCTTCCCTTTTGTCCTTTCAAATAGCCTAGAAGGCTCCCCTTTATCTTTCTCTTCATCCCTCGTTTGGATTTGGGAGTCGACTCTTTTAGGGTTTTCTTGCCCTTTTTCAATGGAGCAGATTTGGGTGCCATTGTAAAGTAAAAATGGCGGTTGAAGAAAGTTAGGAAAGCCCTAGGATGTTCAAATCTAGGTTATGTATGGATTGAGAGAGAGTTTTTTGGTGGATGGAAGTGGAGGTGACGGTTGATCGTGAGAGAGAAGAGAGAAATCAGAAGTTTGAAATGATTTGAATAAAACAGGAGTTTTATAGTTTTAGATCAGTTATGACTAATGGGTCGAGTCCTGGCTTAAAGGGGTCAACTCATTTTCTGCAAGGAGAGCTTTCTGGGCTCTCTGTCCAAAGGAGTCGACTTTTTTTGGCAAGAGGAGTCGACTTTTTTCAACAGAGAACTTTTGGGGCTAATTCCAGAACCCAGGGCTCGACTCCTTGAAGGCATGAGTTGACTCCTTTTCTTTAGGAATGTAGAGATTTATTTTTAAAAGCTATGAAATGCATTAAATAAGTTTATAATCTATTTCAAAGGTACAAATGCATTATCAAAAACATCTAAGCATTTAAGATAAAGGATTGCTCATCCCTAATTCTGTTATAATCATACAAAATCTATCTTCATTTAAAGGTTTTGTGAAGATATCAGCTAGTTGATATTTAGTACTCACAAAATCAATTAAGATATCACATTTTTGCACATTATCACGTATAAAATGATGTCTAATCTCAATGTGCTTTGTACGAGAGTATTGGATAGGATTTTTGGTTAGATTGATGGCACTTGTGTTATCACATCTAATGAAAATATGTTCAAATGTTAAACTAAAGTCCTCCAATTGATGTTTTATCTAAAGCATTTGTGCACAACAACTTCCGGCTGCAATATACTCAGCCTCAACTATGGAAAGGGCAACTGAGCTTTGTTTCTTACTAAACCATGAACAAGCATATTTTCAAAATTGACAAGGGTCACTAATGCTCTTTCTATCAACCTTACTGCCAGCATAATCAGCATCAGAATAGCCACTTAAGTTCAAAGATGTGCCTCTAGGATACCACAATCCAAGATTAGGTGTGTGTTTAAGATATCTAAATATTCTCTTAACAACCACAACATGTGATTCCTTAGGATTAGATTGAAAACAAGCATACAAGCATACACTAAATATAATATCAGGCCTACTAGCAGTTAAGTAAAACAATGAGCCTATCATACTTCTATATAGCTTAGTATCTACAGAAATACCTTTCTCATCTCTGTCATGCTTTGTTGAAGTATTTATAGGGGTGCTCAATGGTTTTGCATCTTCCATTCCAAACTTCTTGAGTAGATCTTTGATGTATTTACCTTGATTAATGAAGATTTCTTCCCTTGATTGTTTGATTTGAAGTCTAAGAACGTAACTGAGCTCACCCATCATGCTCATGTCAAACTTATCTTGCATACCCTTAGCAAATTCCTTGCAAAGCTTTTCATTAGTAGAGCCAAATATAATGTCATTAACAAAGATTTGCACAAATAACATGTCATGATCTTTAACCTTTATAAAGAGAGTTGTATCAACTTTTCCTCTTGTAAAACCATTTTCTGTCAAAAATTTGCTTAGCCTTTCATAGCAGGCCCTTGGGGCTTACTTTAAACCCTATAAGGTTTTAGTAAGTTTGAACACATGATTTGCAAAAAGAGGATTTTTAAAACCAGGAGGTTGTTCAACATACACCTCTTCAGATATAAAGCTATTCAAAAATACACTTTTCATATCCATTTGATATAGTTTGAAATTTTTGAAACATGAAAATGCAAGCAACATTCTAATAGCTTCTAACCTAGCTACAGGTGCATAGGTTTCATCAAAATTAATTCCTTCTTCTTGACTATAGCCATAAGCTACAAGTCTTGCCTTATTTCTAACTACAGTTCCAAATTCATCCATCTTGTTTCTAAACATCCATTTGGCTCCAATTACAGGATGATCTTCAGGCTTACGGTCAAGGTTCCAAACCTCATTCCTTTTAAATTGATTTAACTTCTCTTGCATGGCAATAATCTATGATTAATTATTTTTAGCATCTTGAAAACATTTTGGTTCTATTTGTGAAAGAAAAGCTAGATGAATACATGCATTTCTAAGATATGATTTTGTTCTTACCCTTTGTGATGGATCACCTAGTATTTGCTCTATTGGATGGTTGTAGACAAATTTTCATTCCTTTGGTAGTCTTTCATTCACATCTTATTGGCTTAAAGGAATGTCTTAATTTCCTTTCTCTTGTGGTGTAGCTTTACTTTGAGTTGGATTGATTTTCAACTTGTCTATGCTTTGCTCCACATCATCCACATCATCACTCACAACCTTTCTAGACAAAGGATTTAGTTCACCAAAGGTAACATAAATTAATTCTCTAACAACTAATGTTTTCTTATTGTAAACTCCATAGGCCTTGCTATGTGTGAAATTGCCGAGAAAAATAGCATCATCATATTTTGTATCAAATTTACCAAGGTTGTCCTTATTGTCATTCAACATGAAACATTTGCATCCAAAAGCTCTAAAATATGAAACATTTGGTTTCTTATTTTTTCAAAGCTTATATGGGGTTTTATTTAAAAATTTTCTCATCAAAACTCTGTTTAACACATAGCAAGTTGTGTTAATAGCTTCAGCCCAAAAATATTTTGGCAAATTATTTTCATAAAACATTGTTCTTCCCATTTTTTCTAAAATCTTGTTTTTCCTCTTAACAATCCCATTTTGTTGAGGAGTTCTAGGTGTTGAAAAATTATGTTCAAAACCATTTTCATCACAATATGTTTCAAAAGGTTTGCAATCAAATTCACCGCCATGGTCAGTCCTAATTGCTGTGATTGTAAATCCCTTTTCATTTTAAACTTTTTACAAAACTTGGTAAAGAAAACAATTGTTTCATCTTTGTGAGTTAGAAAGAATATCCATGTAAATCTTGAGTAATCATCAACAATGATAAGAGCATATTGTTTGCAAGCTAAACTTAAAGTTCTAGTTGGTTTAAACAGATCCATATACAATAGTTGTAGTGGTCTAGAGGTAGAGAGCATGTTTGTGGATTTAAAAGAAACTCTAGTTTGCTTTCCCATTTGGCATGCATCACAAGCTTTATCTTTTTCAAATTTGAGTTTGGGAAGACTATTTTCTAACTCATTTTTTAAAATTTTTGAAAGAATGCTCATACTAATATGACCAAGTCTTTTATGCTGTAACCAACTATCCTCATTATTCACAACAGCAAAACATTTGATTTTGCAAGAAGATAATTCATTTAAATTGAAAGTATAAATATTGCCTTGTTTGTGACTCGTCAATATGATCTTGTTGTCATTTATATTTACTACTTCACATTTAGAGGATTCAAGCACTGCTTTATAACCTTTGTCACACAATTGACTAATGCTCAACAGGTTGTGCTTAAGACCTTTAACCAGTAAAACATTCTCAATAGAGGTTGAAGAGTTTTTACCAATACTCCTATACCGATGATTTTGCCTTTGCTATTATCTCCAAAAGTAACCAATCCTTCATCTTTTGGTGTGAGAGAAGTGAATTGAGTTTCGTCTCCAATCATATCTCGAACAGCCACTGTCCAAGTACCATTGATCCTTTTTGGAATTAGCTTAAAGACATACCTACAAAACAAGAAGCTCAACCTTTGACCTTTGGTACCCAAATCATCTTGGATCCTAAGGGGTTAGTCTTCAATATTCCTTTTGGGACCCAAGCTTTCATGCCAGCATGAGATTTTTGTATAAGGAAACATTGATTTGCAAAGTGACCTCTCTTATGACTATAAAAACATGTGATTATAACTTTTGAAAGCTTTTTATGTTTAAAAACATTGTAACCTATTCCAACCTTGTCAAGAGAGTAGTTTTGTTTACCAATCATAGCATCAAGTTTTTCTCTTCCATTAACACATTTAAAAGGAGATTTTTCTAAATTAGTGACTTTGCTTTTCAAAACAGAGTTTTCCTTTTTCAAAATCTCATTTTCATTTTCTAACTCTTCCCTTTCTTTTGTGAGAGTGGATACTATCTTCTTGAGAAGATTATTTTTGATGCCTAACTTTTTAAAATCAATAATCAATTCATCAAAAGCATCTTGTAATTCATTAAATGAAAAATCAGAATTAGTTACTTTTGTTTCTTCTTCATGTGCCATAAGACATAGGTTGGGCACTTAATGAGTTTCAGAATCATCTGAGCTTGAATCTTCACTTTCACTCCATGTTACAGCTAGAGCCCTCCTCCCTCTTTCTTTCTTTCCTTTCTTTTTTAGCTGAGGACACTCATTTTTCATGTGTCCTGGCTTTTTGCATTTGTAACATGTAGTGGTTGAATTCTTGTTATTGGATTCACCTTTTGTTTCAAACTTCTTTTCTCCTTTCCACCTTCTTTTCATGAATCTCTTGAATTTTCTTGTGATGAGTGCAAGACCTTCCTCATCTCTTTCTTCACTTCCAGATTCATTTCTGATGTGGTGGACTTGAATGTAACAAACTTCTTTCTCTTAACCTATTCTTCTTGAGCATTCTATTTTTGGGTCAGCTCATAGGTCATGAGAAAGCCAAGAAGTTCTTCAAGAGGTAAAGTGCTGAGGTCTTTAGCTTCTTGTATGGTTGTCACCTTTGCTTCCCATGTCTATGACAGTGTTCTTAGGATTTTTCTCACCTGCTCACTGTTAGGATACACTTTTTCAAGAGACTTTAAACCCTTAACAACGTCAGTGAATCTAGTGAACATTTTAGTTATAGACTCAATAACTGCACCATCCTCAATAGTTCCCCAAAGGATCTGTCAATCCGTCTTACACCACCTAATGTTGCACCTGGCAAATGGAGCGCCAAAGAGGTTGGCATAATCCCCAAACCCTATTGAGGGTTATCACCAAAGAGCCAACAAGAAAGGGATGTTTCACCAAAATTCATCAATTTTCTTTTTATCCTTTTATTTCCTATTTTTAATTTCTAGTATGCATATTTTATTTAAGAACCTTGCATGTTATGTAAAATCAATTCGAGAATGAAATAAAAAGGAAATAATTTCCAATTTATCCCCTGTCATCTTATACTCATGTGAATAGTGGAATGCTTCTAGGAGATCCTTCTTCATTTGTGACTCAGCTTGGTGAGTGTGATAGCACTTGCAATCCATTTTTAGGCCAAGGATTCCTATAGAAAAGAAGAGCGAGGAAGAAGGAGAGAGAGAAGGTTCAATTCAAGAGTGTGGAGGTTACCTAAATGCAGCACTTGAATGGTATCTAAGCTAAGCAATGGACAGCTGAGCTATCAAAGGAAGAGGAACTGTTATTCTATTTCCCTTTAAATGGAAAAAGGTTCTCCTTGCACAACCTACTAGTGCCAAAAGTGATTCTTATTCAGAAACCCAAATTAGGAGTTGCGCCTATACACTGGGGAAAAAGCAGGCAGTGGATGAGTCCATACACTAACATTCATCATCTGAAAGGCGTTGTCGAAACTTTGAAAAAGCTTTATAGACTAAGCAATTCTACTTGAAATGAAAGGAGTCCCTCATTTCCTCCACCCAAACAGTAGAAAGATAACCCTTTCAAAGCCCACTTGAGTCGGCCACGTTTTCTTCAAAAACCAACCCAATGATCACTGCCCACACTGGTTTAAGGCAAAACCATGAGTGTGTCTCCCAAAATCAAGAAAGCAAATGACGATCCCCAATAAAAGTGCAGGAAATAAATGGTGATCTCTTAAAACAAGCAACGACATCTCCAAAAGTAAGCACAAAGAGGAAAATTTCAAAGAACAAAAGCAAAAAGAAAGGAAAAGTCTTAGCACCAATAATGAATAAGGACCTCCAATGAAGGATAGCAATGGGAGGACTACAAGAAGCAAAAGTCCAGAAAAGTGACAAGAATCGCTCGCCAAAAGTGATCATGGGTTTTCGCAAGCCTAGTAGATACGAATAGGTTTTGAACCTTCATCCTCCCTTTCAAATACCTTATAACCTTGCCCCTACAGCCCTAATGAAATTCTTCTCGAATAAAGGAGAATTGCATAGTCTAAATAAGCTTGAGCAAAGAAGTAGTAACGTCCAAGTAGAATGGCAATCATTAGGGCAAGTTCCACTCCTTGCAAAGGGTAGCTCTGGTTTGTGCAACCTCCACTAAAAGTAATAACTCTTGAGCCTACATACCCTTTCATTTTAACCCACAAACCCAACCTACGCTCCGGTCCAAAAAGAAGCCTCCTCGGATTGAGGGACTAGCTACCTATCGCTAAGCTAAGGCCATATAAGTTGTTACTCAAGCCATGTCAAGAAAAATTAAGAGCTTAGTTACCACCAAATAATCCCTAAACACTGACCCAATGGGAGGCAACATCAGGCTGTCACTGCTGGGATGGTGCAAAATGCTATCACATCGCAACCAAGAGGGGACAAAAGCAAAAAGGGACAAGATCTCAAGGAAGAGCAAACTATCTCAAGAGGTAGCCCTGGGGCATCCATGACAGCTTGTAGCTCTACCTGTCCACATACATGATATCTGTACATACATTTATTAGAAATTTTGGCATGAGCTTTGCATACACTCAACAAAGCCCCCTACCAAAACAAACATCATAACACAACTTATACACAAGTTGCAATCATCATAATCACCTGTGCATACATTTAACCTGCCTTGTACATACATTTCATGTGCACACACCCATGAGCATATCTATTACATATACATATATCCCTTGTGCATACATTAATGTACCTGTCTATTCATGCATAAACATCCATCTTATTTAAAAACTACAAAAGCTAGAAATGTCCACGAGCCAACCTGCGGCTCCAAAATAAAAGTATACAAAGAAAACATCTAATAGAATTTACTCTAAAAAGTCTAGGTAGTAACTACAGAAGCTAAAAAAAAGAAACCCACTAAAACCTGTCACAAGCCTACATCACCGTCAAGATCGAAGTCTCCAAAATATGGTTCATGAGGGGGTGGCTAGCTACTAGAAGCCCCGACATCATAAAGTCCCTACAAAGATAAGTAATTCAAGCTCAGAAAGGCAAGAGTTTGTAAAGGAAATACAAAGCTCTACCGATCAGATACATACCTAGCGAGCATCCATCTGCGATAGCCGAGCAGTCAAGTCAGTGACCTCTGCCTGGAACCGGTCCTGCATCGCTACGTGCTCCTCTCAATAAACACACCCCTAAGCTCGATGTCACAAGTCAACAACCTCCTGGCCTATGGTTATGCCTCCTACCACCACCTCCAAAGAAGTAAAAGCCTAAATAAATCTCTCAATGAAGTGGGTTGTGTAGTCAACATCTAGCGGGTGTAAGGAAGTAGTACCTGGCTGAGGCGCTAGGAGCATTATGTCAACTCCCTCGTGAGGAATATCGTACATGTATATAAGGGGATTTCTAGTGGCATGAAACTCTTGATGAAACTGGTGCCAGTGTTTCTCTCCTAGATATGACTCCCAAGACTCAACATTGACAAAGGAAACCCTTGACAAAGATAATAAAACAAGGTACCTCACGATCTCATAGTACAAGGACTGTATAAAAGGCCTCCATGTCACATCCTCGGGCAACAAGAGCTCTAGATTCATCCCGAGTAAGGTAAAATTAGAAACTTCTAATAGCTACACCACCTAAGCACAAGCCCACCTTATAGCCTTAGGATAAACATTATCCATCTCCACCTATGGCTGATGTATTGGAAGATACTCGTAGTGCCACCAAACCAAAAAGGGCCAGAAGTTGATAATGCTACCCCAACATGCGGAAGTCCTCACACGCATCCCTCGGAGAAAGTAGGCAAAAGTGGAGGACCCCCAGTCTACGCCATGTAGAGCATCTAAATCTGCCACTAGGCTCACCAAGCTAAGAGGGACCCTCAATTGATTGTTGTTGCAAAAATAGCTAAAAACCACATACAACACTGACTGGCATCTCATGATATCCCTATGTGCAAGAGAAGGCTCAACAGAAAAGGTTGTTGGGCCCTAATAAAGAAGCGCTGTAAGAAATGACACACTCTCGAAAGCCGGCAAATCTAAGAGAGTACAAGCCTCCACCATGGTAACCGGCCTTAAAGTGATCCCGCGACCTGTAAAGGAAAGTCCCGTGATGATCACCCAATCCAATGGATTCGGGCCAAGCTCAAAGCTGACAAAATGGAAGGTCCTCGTCTCCTCAAACCATCTCTTTACCAAGGCACTAACAAGTCTATGATCCAAGAGGTCTATCAGCAGCATTCGGAATGACCCAAAGCTTATGTTCGTAAGAAACTCCTGGTAGGACTGCTCGAATCTCTACATAGCAGCTAAGGCAGCCTGGATTGCCCGACGGAAGGTAGTATGGATACTAAGAGGCATCAGATGATGACATGAGTATACACTAGGATGGTAGGCCAAATCACCCAGAGGAGAATGTCAGGAATGTCGAGATCACCCAGATTTGAGTCCGCACCCCTGGTACGAACACTCACCCTTCCGTATCCAGTAGCAGGGTCCTCAGGGCCTTGGACGTCCTTGTCTGACTTAGGCTCGAGGGAAAGCACACTCTCTGCCTAACTACCACTGGAGGCCGCTCTACTGGCCGATCGGCGACTACCCCTAGTACAGGAGGAGCTACCATGACTGGCCTCCCTAGCATCCTGACCTGTACGTGGGCCCTTGCCGAACCTCCATCTCCTTTCAGAGCCATCATCTCCAGCATCAGCAATCTTGAAATCAGAACAGAACAAAAAAGACAAGTATCAATAAGGAGGAATATGGCAAAAGAAAAGAGGAAAACTACACAAGAGAATGTATAAAAAAAAAAAAGAAAAAGAAAAAGAAAAAGAGAGCACAAAAAAAGAAAGAAGATTGAAGAAAGAAAAGAAAGAAAGGAAAAACACAAAGGAAAAGGAAGTCCGAAGCTAGCCTCCAGTCATGCCCCTTCCATTCCTGAATCATTTTCAAAATGTGCTGAAAAGGTTTTCAATCCAATTCTATGTTTTAAGACTTTCCTCAAAAATTACATTACAAAATCCAATTCTAGGTTTTAAGACTTTTTCCTCAAAAAGTACATTTCAAAATCAAATTCTAGGTTTTAAAACTTTTTCCTCAAAAAGTACATTTCAAAATCAAATTCTAGGTTTTAAGACTTTTTCCTCAAAAAGTACATTTCAAAATCAAATTCTAGGTTTTAAAACTTTTTCCTCAAAAAGTATATTTCAAAATCAAATACTACGTTTTAAGACATTTTCTTCAAAAAGTTCATTCAAATCAAATCAATTAGTTTTAAAATTTTTCCTTCAAAAAGTTCATTCAAATCCAATTCTAGGTTTTAACTTTTTCCTCAAAAAGTTCATTCAAATCAAATCAATCGGCTTTCTAAACTTTTAACCTTCAAAAAGTTTCATATTCAGGTTTCAAAAACTTTTTCTTTCAAAAAGTTCGTCTAAATCCAATTTAAGGTTTTCTAAATTTTTCCCTCAAAAAGTTCATTCAAAACAAATCAATTGGTTTTCTAAACTTTTATCCTTCAAAAAGTTTCGCATTCAGGTTTTCTAACTTTTATCCTTCAAAAAGTTCACATTCAAGGTTTTTTAACTTTTATTCTTCAAAAAGTTCCAGTTCAAGATTTTCTAACTTTTATCCTTCGAAAAGTTCCAGTTCAAGGTTTTTAACTTTTGTGCTTCAAAAAGTTTCAACTCTAGGTTTTCTAAAGCTTTTCTCCTTCAAAAAGCCTAAGCTCTAAACAAAACCCCTGGTTTACCGGGCTTTATCCTTCAAAAGCCCCATGCAAGTGGAACCCCGGTTCTAAACACGCTCCCACAAACCTAAACACCATAGCGACATTCCCAAAACCTCCCCAATGTTTCCAAAACTATCTAGAACATCACCAACACTAACCAAGCACAATTCTATCCTTCGCGGTTCACACTTTTCAAACCTACACAAACAATCAACCCAATTTCCCTACTTTTTGAGCTTTGTGAACTCTCTTAACTTCCTAAAAATCCCCAAAAAATTCTAAAACTCAAAAAGAATTGTACAATTTTTTAAAAATATCCCTCAATTTTTTTAACCCCAAACCAACCAATTTCCAAAATTTTCCTAATTTTCACATATTTTTCAAATTCTTAAAAAATTCAAAATTTCAAAAGTTTTCAAAAAATCGTGAATTCATGTGTTTGTTCACCACTTTTTTTTAGATACCTGGTAAAAAAATTGGTAAGAAAATACAACATTCAAAGTTGTAGGAGCAAATTCCCAATTCCTATAGAAACTCCTTTTACATAAATATGCATATTCATCAAAACACACTCAAACGATCACCAAAACGTGAAAACGACTCCATAAATGTATTCAAAATAGTTCAAAACATTGATTTTGACTATTTCCAGAAACCTAAGTTTGATCTTTAGATTACATTCGTTTTGGGTGACCTAACAGTGTAAACACCCCATTTTTGCCGGCTCGGCAGTCTCCAGTCCATCCAGACTTGTATTCAAGTCAATAAGTACATTTTCCAATCAAAATCAACTTTTCAAGTCTAATCCTGTTAATCAATCACTTCGCGGGCCTTTTGGGCCCAAATAGAGACAAAATGACCAAAATGCCTTTAGGGGCATTGTTCGGTCCAATTTCAATAAAATTCGGCACACCTTTCGAGAAAGTTGATTCCTCGAGGTGATAAGACCATCCAATTCGGCACGTTTTCGAGTGAACTCTTCGGAATGGTAAGCCCCTTTAAATCTGTCGACCGGGACGAGGCCTCAAGTCCCCGAGATTGTAGAACGATCCACCTTTGGTGCCTGCTAGCCTACTAATGCAGAAATGTCCATTTCGGCACGCCTTTTGAGAAAGTTGATTCCTCAGGCGTTAAGTCCATCTAGCAGCTTCCCGAGATTAGGCAGTCTCGGGAATGATTGCGAACCGTCAGAGTAGCAAAAGTACTCGCAAACATCGCAACCGTTAGAGTGGCATAAACACTCGTAAACAAGTCGATATAAGGAATTGCCAACAAACCCTTGTATCACGGGACTGCCATTAAAGTGGCAGAAATACTCAAAACCCAGGTCAACACCGGTGCCTGCTAACCCACTTCGGTGAACAATGACCAAACTACCCCTAGGGCCATTTCCGGCACTTTTCTCGAGAAAGTACCTAAGTCCTCAGAATGGTAAGTCCACCTTTCCAAGATTGTCTTAAAGACAATCCGGCATGATTAGGTGCCTTCTAGTCAGTCTTGGGCCAATTCCGAGACATTCCGGTCAAGATGACCATTTTACCCCTAGGCATCCGAGTGCCCGGGGAACCACACTAGCTCTGGTATCAAATCGGTAACCTCATGGGAATGCTTCTTATAGTATTCCTGACCTTTCATTATCTTTCCAAGTCAATTCTGCCAAACTTAGTGCAAAATGACCGTTTTGCCCCTGGTGGCCCGGTTGCCTTTTCTAACCATACCGTCTCTTAGTATCAAACCGGTAACCTTTGGGAACATTCTAAATAATGTTTCCAAACCTCGAGTCTTCTTCTGGGACATTCTAAGTCCGTCCCGGCAGCTTTCCAGCCCGGTTGACCGTTGTGCTCCTAATGGTCCGGTCAACCCTTCCAACACATATTGTCATCATTTTTCAAGTCTACTACCTCCGGGACACTATTCTAAGTGTTCATGTCACTTTCCAGCCTTTCGGGTCATTCCCGGCCCTTTCAAATCATTCCCGAACTTTCTAGAGTCACTCCTAGTGAAGCCAGGCTAAATATTGCATGGTAGTCACTAGTACAGGCGCCCAAATCTTCTAAAGATACGTTGCTTGCCGTTTTGAAAACTTTCCTTAGTGGCTCTAGTGGCGCCAAGCTAAAATTTGGCCTCACACCACTCCTAGTGGGGCCAGAAGCATTTTTGGCCTGGCGCCACTGCAACAGGCGCTATGTTGTTCTTCTCTCTATAAATACAGAGTCTCTTCCAACGTGAAAGGGGTCCACAAACTCAGTCTAAAAACCTTACTCTTCAATATACAGAGCTCGTAGCCTCCCAAAACCCTAGTTTTCTTTAGGTTTTCCAAACCTTAGGCCCCATACACAAACCCTAGCTCACATATACTCCCATACACTCATAATCTAGCCTCCAAAGCCTCCATTAAAGACTTGAAATGCTACAACCTGAAGCTCTCAAAGATTAAGATAAGATTCCGAAGATCAAGACGGAGACTGAAGCGAAGACCAAAGCAAAGCAAGAAAAACAAAGAGCGTAAAGCAAAGCAAAATAAAGAAGATACAAGGTAGGCTCTCTATTTAAGTTTACACATCTTCCCCCTCTCTCTTCTCTCTTCGAACCCACTTGGGTTTTCTTCTATTTTAATCCTCCACCTTCTTCCCCCCCTTTCTTGCATGCTTAAAACAAAGGACTTCCCTATCCATGTGTAGGATTAGGCTATTGGAGGTCACCATGTCGGGGGCCTTCTTTTAGTCTAACTGGAGACCACGTGGGTTCGGCCCCCTTGATTATGTGGTGAAGCCTTTAACCTTGAATGTTCACGACCCCAACTTGCATTGTGCATATCATGATCTTGCATTCTTCCAAAATTCGTTTTCAAACTCGTTTTCAAAACTTACATTAACATCGTTTTCAAACTTGCATCAAAATCTTCTTTTTCAAACCTTGTTTTCAAAATCACAATCCTAGGGTGATTATAGCATTTTTGTGGTTAGGGTTGCTTTAAGAAAGTGTTACATTTAAAGTGACTAATATGGTCCATATTTTCAAAATCATTGTTTTCAAAACTATTATCTTAAAGTGGTTCTAATCTTCCTATGGTTATAATCGCTTTAAGGAAGTGAGATATTTTTATGAACTTTTTAAAAACTCTCTTTCCAAACCTTTCCTTCTAAAAATCCCTTTTTTTTTCAATATACTTTCTAAAACTCTCTCCAATCTCCTTTTCAAAATTGCTTTCCTAAAAATTCTTTCCAACAATCTCTTTACAAAAATGTCTTTTCTAAAAACTCTTTTCAAATCCCTTTCTAAAAACTCCTTTCTAGGATTTCTTTCCAAAAGTCTCTCTTTTCCAAAACTCACTTTCCAAAAAATTTTTTTCTAGAGCCAACGATTAGGAAACCCTAGTTTTCTTTCTGAAAACACGATTTTCAATATTGCCTCCAACCTTAGGTTTCCAAAATCACCTTTTTACTTCTAGATCATAAGTTTCCAAAACCTAATTCTGTATCAAAACTATAATCTTCCCAAATCTAGGATTTCTAAAACTCCATCTTTCCAAATCCATGTTAAATCAAATCCTCTATTTTAGGAAACCAAATCCAATCTCCCATTTAGGAAACTAAATCCTATCCTTCGTTTTTGGAAATAAAATCAAACCATCTCTTTTTAGAAACAAAATTCAATCCTTTGTTTTAGGAAATAGGAATCTCAATCATTCCAATCCAAATCTTTTCTAATTCAAATCCTTCCTAATCTCATACCTTCTTAAAGCATAAGTTTCCTAAACTTAAACTTTTAAATCTTTCCTTAAACTTTAAGCTTTCAAATCTTTCCTAATTCCAACCTCTCTTAATTTCATACCTTTCTAAATCTCAACTTTCCAAATCTAAATCTTTCTTAAACTTAAACCTTTCCTAACTTCAAGTGTTTTCTAAAACTCAAACTTTAAATCTTTCTAAATCTAAAACTTTTTAAATTCAAAATTTTCTTGCTTTTAAAACTTTCGTATTTCAAGACATTTCCTCCTTCAAAGCCTTTCATATTTCGATACTTTCCTAAACCAAACCTTTCATAAAATGAAACTTTCCTAAACCAAAACTTTCCTAAAATGACACTTTCCTAAGTTGGAATTTTCCTAATTCGAAATCTTTCCTAAAGTGAAACTTTCCAAATTCAAACATTTCCTAAATCTAATCTTTCCCTAATCTTCCAAGTTCAACATTCGAGTCAAATCTTCCTAAGTTCCATCTTTCCTAAGTCTAGGTTTCTCAAAACCCTATCTTTTCAAATCTAGTTCAAGTTCTTTTCCAAGGGTTAAATCCTCTTTTAAGTTCAATTCTAGGTCTAAGTTCAATCTCTCAATCTTCCAATCCAAATTCCAATTCAATTTTTTTTTTCAATCAAAATCTTCTATTTTCTATCGAACTCTTGTCCGAACTACGACTGACCTGATTCCTCCGAAGGGATACATAGGCAACCCTCATGGGTGCGGTTACAACCTTTTTAAAATTTCAAATTCCACAACCTTTTTCAAGTCTCAAATCCCAAAACTCTTTTCAAATCTCCAATTCCATAATCTATTTCAAGTTTCTAATTCTAAAATCTATTTTCAAATTTCTATTTTCAATTTCTAAAACTCTTCTTCCCAAATCTCTTTTCAAATCCATTTCGAAATCTATTTTCAAACTCTCTTTTCTTGCACTTGCATATCATGCATCATTCTTTTGAACATTCTTTTCTAAAGTGAATAGTTTTGGATATATATTAATCGAAGACTTTAATAGTTGAATCTAGGGTGAATAGACATGTAGGTACCACAAGGACAGGGTAGGGTGATGGCTTAGTGCATCTTCCCTACATGTAACCAACCTTCGAACTTAGATCACTGTTTTCAAAGACCAAAATGAAGTTATTTTTAAAAAAGAGCTTAAATATTTTTCAAAGGTTGCCAAACAACCTGTTTTTCTAAAAACCCTCTCTTGAGGAAGTATTTTCAAAATCATTTTCAAAAACCCTAAGTGTAGTCTTCAGATTGTGCTTAGTTTTAGGTGACGTAACTCACCTTAATCAAGTTAGGTGGCGACTCCAAATGTTTTCCAAAAGCCCTTTATTCAAATTAAAATTTCAATTCAAACCTAGTCGCACTCATTCTTCTAGGAGGATGAGTTCTAACGAGAGAGTACATTATTTTTCCCGCTTGTGTGTATATTCCTCGAGTGTGAAAAATCTGAGCATGACAAATACACCGATAACTATGTTAGATGGCGACTCCAAACCTTTTTTCAAAAGCCTTTAATCAAATTAATTTCAAGTTCAAACCCTGTCCCACTTGTCCTCTAAGGAAAGTGAGTTCTAACACAAAGAGTATCGAGTTTTGTCCGAGTCAAGACCCACACTCGAGGCAGAAAATCAGTGCGCGATACTAATACCATCGATTCGGATAATTTCATTCACAAATCGCTAAATCATAGAATGAAATCACCAAATATAATCAATAGCTTAAGTGTTCTATGAAATCTAAAAATCAATTGCAAAGAATTTTAAGATCTAGGAAGATTAGACTATGAATTCATGAGATGCCTCCATAGAAACCTTGAATTCCTTGGATAGTCTTCACAATTGAACCCAATTGAAGATTTAGCTACTCATACCCAATGTAGAAATGAAGCTTTGAATTGAAATCATGATGATTTGAAGCTAGAAATTGAATTACAATTGAACTAGAAAGTGAATTACAAGTGAAATCAACTAATACAATGACCTAGAAATGAGAAATATGTAGTTGAAAATCGTCCTCAACTATATCTAATGTCTAAGATCCCCAATTGTACTTTTAAAAAGTGACTTAATAGGCTAAATTAAAATGAAGCTACCATTGGCTGTGTGCACGGTTGGCTGATTGTGCGCACGATCATCAGATAGTCTTCGCATGGTGAAAATTAGCTCGTTAAATCTTGTTTATGGTCATGCATAGCTCAATTTTAGTCCCAGAACGTGCTGAAGCGTGCACAAGGCACTGTTCACTGTGCGCATGGTTGGGCGAGCATGCGCACGATACTGTTCACCATGTGCATGGTCAAATAACCATTTTGCCTCGAAAGCTTTATTTTGCTCCTTTTAAGCTTAGGAGTACAAATCAGCCATAACATGGTATTAAGATCATAACCCAATTAAAATAGAAGAAATACTAGCCTACTTTGACTAACATTAGCTATTTAGGGGCTAATGATTACACTTTTTGGAGTGTAATCACCACCCTCACCTAGCTTTTGCTAATCCTTAGCAAAACACTAAATAAGAGATAATCTTCACTTTCATAGGAATCAAAAATGCATTTAGTTTATGCATCAAGCCTTTGAACCCTTAGGTTATTCCTAGTGGATGAGTGGTGTCTCGTGAGGGTTTACAGTGATGACACCCACAAATATCAATCCATGATCAACAATCTAAGATTTAGAATAAGATAAATGTACTGTAAAGTTATACCCAAGCACTCTAACAAGATATCCCTTCTCTTAATGCAAGTAAGAATCCATCAATAAGGACATAATAATGAGGTTGAAGTGTGTGTGCGCTTAAATCATGCAATATAGCTTAAATGTACCTACTCACACATTAACAACCTTGGAGCCTCAATCCAAATCTTTACTGGACATACACTCTCAAACAACAAATCACATAGTTCCTCTCAATAGAATGCTCTAAAAGGAGTAAATGTAATATTATGCAAGAGAGCAAACCAGATGCAAAAGAACACAAAAAATGAAGTGTATCAACTTGACATGAATTTATGAAAGAATGTCCATAGCTTAACTTTCAATTGAACAAAGGTCATAAGTAATGACTTACATTCAAACAAGATCTCCTGAGAATGATGCTTGGATAAAAAAAGACTTTTCAAGGAAAGGCCAAATAGTTGCAAGGTAAGAGAACAAGGGAATAAAGAGGTTAAATAGTACAATGCATGTGTGATCAAGACATGTAATGGTCAATGAAGCACACTCTTCATCCTTCCCAAACCATAGCATTTTGATACATTTCTTGTCTCTAACTAATCCATTTGTTCTTTATCTTCTCTTCTTTCTTCCTTTTTTTTTTTTTTTTTTGTGTTGTTTTCATTTCTCCTCCTTTTTTTTTTTTTGCACCTTCTTTGCTACCCTTCTAAAAAAAATTTTTGCTTCTTCCTCAACTATGCAATAACCATAGCTCTTCTTAGCCTTCTTTTAAGAGCTTTTAGAGAGGGAAGAGTTTCATTTGTCAATTAGCAAGGATGTCTTCTTACCCTTCTTTTAAGAGCTTCTAAAGAGAGAAGAGTTTCATTTCTCAATTAGCAAGGATATCTCAATCATAATTACATCTCAATCAAGATCACACATTAACAGGGCCAAAAAAAAGTGGTTATATAAAGTAGTGAAAACAACAAGAAACTCCATGGCTCAAAAGGATAGAAACATGGCCTAAAATCATCTCCAAAACATCCATGAATAGATCTTGAAAGAATAAAAGTGTTAACAATACCAATCAATATTAAGCATATAGACCAAGTACAAACATAATAAAGCCATTGGAAAGGATAAGAACCAAGAAACTCTCTTTGAGTAAATATAATCCCTCCTTGAAGACAAATATAGCCCTAAAGCTCACAAGGCAAGATCCTCACTCAAGTAAGGCTAAGAATGCACAAGATAGTACAACGATGCTATATGACATGATTTGTGCTCAAAAGATGTAATCCCCTCACTTGTGTGTACTTATGATAAAATCCCACAAAACATTAAAAATCAAGGATGAATTGCCAATCAAACTCAAGTATAAACAATACAAAACAATAATTTTCCAAAATCCAAGATTGAATCTCATGAACATGTTATGGTCCCATACTAAGTCATCAACACATCCACTACGAATAATAAAATATACACATGAAAATTATGAAAATATGTGCTAAAGATAACCAAATATAGTGTTGAAACCAAAAGATACTTTCAACCTCTACCAATGCTCCTAAGTAGCTGAATGATCAACCAATAATACAATAGCTAAGAATAAGGCATCACCACAAAGAGGTCGAAGCATAAGAAAGCACATATGTACAATAAAGCTCAAAACTAGCATCTGATATGAACCATAGAATTTTAGATACATCAAAATGATATAATGTACATGCAAATGACATCTAAACCCTATCTCTAACTACCATCTGCCAAAATTATCATCATCTCCAGGGAATGAAGAAGTCCAGCCTGCTACCCTCGAATTCGTGACAAGATATCATCTAGCACCTGAGCCTAACGTCTCTGCTCGGCCCTAACGTCCTCTCGAAACTTAGCTTGAACAGTATGGAAAGTTGTAGTCTGTTGGATATGCTCACAAAACTAAAAACATGCAGAGACAGAGGTTAAGCCTCTAAAGCTGGCCCTACCCCCCACCGAGAAAGATGCATTATCCTCAATGCACGAAGACTGGCATAGAATAAAATAAAAATTGGAGAAAAGGTAAGAAAAGGGAGGAAAATCTACTCCTAAACTCATACTAACCCATCTAAACCTATACTCCTCTATCCAACCTACTCCTAAGGCTTAGGTTGCACCACATTCAAACATCAAACTTTCGTGGATCAAGAAGATCCACAATCGATGACCTTGGGAATTGGCTCAAAATAGGGTTTCAACCTTTGCCCATTAATCTTGAAACATGCCCTGTTGTCCATCTTTTGGACCTCAATTGCTCCATAAGGAATGACCTCCTTCACTAAGTACGGCCTCACCCACTTGCTCTTCAATTTTCCTGAATGCAAATGTAACCAAGAATGTTAGAGCAACACCTTTTGCCGCACATGAAAAGACTTCCTTGAATGTGTTGGTTATGGTGAGCTTTCATCATTGCCTTAGAAACCTTTGTATTCTAATAGGCATCATTTCGGAGTTCCTCAAGTGCATTGAGTTGGAATTTTCTAAGAGCCACTGCCTCATCCAAACTCTCATTAAATTGCTGAATGGCCCAATAGGCCTTGTGCTCAACCTCCACTGGGAGGTGGCACACCTTCTTATACACAAGCCAGTACGGGAAAGCACCGAAGATGGTCTTGTAAGCTGTTCGATATGCACACAAGGCATCAATCAATCGCAACGACCAATCCTTACAAGAAGGATTGACCATTTTCTCTACAATGTTCTTGATTTCTCAGTTGGCTAATTTGACTTGGCCTTGGGTTTGGGGACAATATCGGAGGCCAACTTTATGCAAAATGCCATACTTCTTCATCAATACACCTATGGACCGGTTACAAAAGTGAGAGTCACCATCACTAATAATGGCTCGAGGCATCTCAAAAAGAGAGAAGACGCTCTTTTTCAACAATTTGACTTGCATCTACCTATTTAGAAACATAGTCTATGGCCACTAAGATGTAAAGATAGCCAAAGGAACTAGGGAATGGACCCATAAAGTCGATGCCCAACAATCGAAAATCTCAAAAATAATGATAAGGTTTAAAGGCATTTCATGCATCTTAGTGAGACTCCCTAGCCTTTGGCATCTACCACAAGACATGAAAAAGTGGTGGACATGTTTAAACATAGAAGGCCAATATATACCGCTTTGCAAAATCTTTGCAATAGTTTTCCTAGAGGAAAAATGTCCACCGCATGCTTGTGTATGGCAAAACTTCATCACACTTATGAACTCATCATCGGGCACACACGTTCTAATGATTTGATCTGGGCAATACTTAAAAAGGTATGGGTCATCCCAAAAGAAGTTACTCACAAGCCTAGGGAACTTTTTCTTGTTGAAGGAGGACCAATGACTAGGAATGGCTCCAGTGGCCAAAAAGTTGGCCACATCAGCATACTAAGGACGAGAGTCGTGGGAACTGGTTTGGCATTGTATTAGTTGTTCATCGAGGAAGGTCTCTTTGATACGAGAGTTATCATGGTTAGGGGCTTGAAATGGGAGTCTAGAAAAATTATCAGCAACTACATTTTTCACTCCCTTCTTGTCCTTAATTTCAAGATTGAACTCTTGAAGAAGAAGAATCCACCAAATTAGCTTAGGTTTCGCCTCTTGCTTGGAAAGTAAGTACTTGAGGGCAGTATGGTCTATATAAACTATTACTAAAGAGCCCACCACGTATAACCTAAACTTATCTAAAGTAAACACTATGCTAATAAATCTTTTTCAATGGTGGTGTAGTTCACTTGGGCTTCATTCAGCATCTTACTTGTATGTGAAGCACATATGGTTTCTTATCTTTCTTTTGTCCTAGCACAGCTCCTATGACATTGTCACTAGCATCACATAAACTTAAAGGGTAGGCTCCAATCCAGAGGTTGGATTATGGAAGCCATAGTCAAATGTTCCTTAAGTTTCTCAAATGCTAGTTGGCAAGATGGTGTCCAATTAAATGGTGCATCTTGGGCCAAAAGGGCACACGTAGGATGGGAAATGGCACTAAAGGATTGAATGAATCGCCGGTAAGAACCGGCATGCCCAAGAAATGATCTCACATCCTTCACATTCCTAGGGGTAGGCAACTTTTGGATATGCTCTATCTTAGCCGGATCTACCTCAATACCCCTCCCAAAAATGGTGTATCCTAGAACTATACCTTATGTCACCATGAAATGACACTTCTCCCAATTCAAAACTAGATGGCTCTCCTCGCATCTCTTAAGGACTTGCTCTAAGTGGTCTAAGCATTGCTCATAAGTGTCCCCATAGATTGAAAAGTCATCCATGAAGACTTCTAAGACTTTCTCCACCATGTCACTAAGATGCTCATCATGAATTTTTGGAATGTAGCGGGAGCATTGCAAAGCCCAAAGGGCATCCACTTGTATACAAATGTGCCGAAGGGGCACGTGAAAGTGGTCTTGTCTTGGTCTTCGAGGCTATTTCTAGTTGATTGTATCCAGAATACCTGTCCAAGAAGCAATAGTTGACCCTCCTGGCTACATGCTCAAGTACTTGGTCTAAAAAGGGAATGGGGAAATGGTATTTGCTTGTGATGGCATTTAGGCAACGGTAGTCTATGCACATACGCCACCCGGTTGAGATTCTAGTGGGTATCAATTCATTGTTAGTATTTTTTACTACCGTCATCCCGAATTTCTTGGGGACAATTTGGGTTGGACTAACCCACCTAGAGTTGGATATGGGGTAAATGATACCTGCATCCAAAAGTATAAGGTCTATTGACCTACCGCCATAAGGGGTATGACCTCTAAATCACTAGTATCCTCATTCACTTGGATATCCTTACCCTCTAAACAATCTATGCCTTCACTAAACAACAATGCCCTTGCTAAGGTATTCTCTATGGCTATACCTCTCGTAGTTCTCTTGCACAATGGATTCTATGATACTCACCTTCCGGATATCCTCATAAACATTCATTTGCCTTCCCGCATTGAAAATGTTCAAATCTACGATCATGTTACCAAAAGATAACTTCAAGAGACCACCCTACAGTGAATAATGGCATTGGATATAGTAAGGAATGGTCTTCCTAGAATGACTGGGATTTGGTTTTGAGAGTGGGGATTCGCAACTGAATGAGTGTTTAGAATGACAAAATCGACCAAGTAATAAAACTCCTGTATTTGAACCAAGACGTCCTCCACTATTCCCCTAGGAGCCTTAATGAATTTATTGGCTAGTTGGAGTGTGATTCTAATCAGTTTAAGCTCACCCAGTCCTAATTGCTCATACATCGAGTATAACAATAAGTTCAGACTAGATCCTAGATCCAATAGACACCCATCTATGCATTGGCTTCATTTTAAACACCCCATTTTTGACCGCTCGACAGTCTACACTCTGTCCAGACTTGTTTTCAAGTCATTGTGGGCATATTCCTATCGAAACCAACATTCTAAGTTCAAATCCCGTCTGTCCATTGCTTTGCGGGCCCGCCAGGCCCAAATAAAGGCAAAATGACCAAAATGCCCTTAGGGGCATTGTCCTTTCCTTTCCAATCCTACTCTCGAGACAGTTTATTCCTCGAGACAGTTCCAATCCAGGCACGTCTTTTCAAAGACGGTAAGACCCCTTTCCAATCCCACTCTCGAGATGGTTTATTCCTCAAGATGGTTCCAACCTAGAAACGTCTCCTCGGAGGTGATAAGTCCCCTTTCAAATCCCACTCTCGAGACAGTTTATTCCTCGAGATGGTTCCAATTCAGGCACGTCTCTTCGGAGACGATAAGTCCCCTTTCCAATCCCACTCTCGTGACAGTTTATTCCTCGAGACGGTTCCAATCAGACACGTCTTTTCGGAGACGGTAAAACCCCTTTCCAATCCCTCTCTCGAGACGGTCCGAGTAGCGAAACTACTCGCAAAACCGTTAGAGTAGCGGAAATACTCACAAATAGGTCGATATAGGGAATTGGCAACAAACCCCTGTGTCACGACGACCGCCGTTAGAGTGGCGGAAACACTCAAAACCCAGGTCAACACCAGTGTCTGTTAGCCCACTTCGGTGAAAAATGACCAAACTGCCCTTTGGACCTTTTCCGAGACTTTTCGGTCAAGATGACTATTTTGCCCCTAGGTATCCGAATGCCCCGGGAACCACACCGGCTCTGGGTATCAAACCGGTAACCCTCTGAGATTACTTTTTATAGTACTCTCAACCTTCCTTTATCTTTCCGGATCATTCCGAGTCAGTTCCGGCCAACTCGGTACAAAATGACCGTTTTGCCCCTAGAGGGCCGGTCTCGTTCTTCGACCACACCGGCTCTGGGTATCAAACCGGTAACCTCCATAGACTACTTTTTATAGTGTTCTCAACCTTCCTTTACCTTTCTGGATCATTCCGAGTCAGTTCCGGCAAACCCGGTACAAAATGACCATTTTGCCCCTGGTGGGCCGGTCTCCTTTTTCGACCACGCCGGCTTTGGAAATCAAACCGGCAACCTTTGGGAACATTCTGAATAATGTTTCCAGATCCCAAGTCTTCTTCCGGGACGATCCGAGTCTGTCCCCGCAATTTCCCAGTTCGATTGACCGTTTTACCCCTAAAGGCCCGGTCAACCTTTCCGACACATCTTATCCTCATTTTTCAAGTCAAATAGCTCCAGGACACTATTTTAAGTGTTCCTGCTCCTTTCTGGCCTTCTGAGTCATTCCCGGCTCCTCCAAATCATTCCCGAACTTTCCAGAGCCACTCCTAGTGAAGCTAGGCCAAAAATTGCATAGTAGTCACTAGTATAGCTGCCCAAATCTAGTCAAAGATACGTTGCTTGCCGACCTTAAACATTTCCTAAATGGCTGGCGCCACTAATAGTGGCGCCAAGCCAAAAAATGGCCTGGCGCCACTCCTAGTGGTGCTAGTATAAAATTTGGCCTAGCGCCACTGCAACAAGCGCCAGTGTTGTCCAACCTCTATAAATACAGAGCCTCATTCAACGTGAAAAGGATCCGCAAACTCAACCTAAAAATCATATAATTCGATATACAGAGCTCGAGCACCTCCAAAACCCTAGCTTCCCTAGGTTTTTCAAACCCTAGCCTCATATACACTCCTATACACCCCCCTACACTCATACCCTGGCCTTCAACCCTCCTTTGAAGATTTGAAGAGCTGCAATCTAAAGGTTGAAGACAACTCTTGAAGATTGAAGACGAAGATCAAGACGAAAACCGAAGACCGAAGACAAGCAAGGCGTGCAAATTAAAGAAGATACAAGGTAGGCTTCCTATTTAAATTTCCGCACTTCCCCCCTTTCTCTTCTCTCTCCTAACCCACTTGGGTTTTCTCTATTTTAATCTCCCATCTCTTTCCCTCCCTTTCTTTGCATGCTTGAAACAAGGGGATTCCCAGTCCATGTGTAGGATTGGGCTATTGGAGAGTCACCGTGTCGGGGGCTTTCTTCTAGTCTAACCAGAGACCACGTGGGTTCGACCCCCTTGATTATGTGATGAAGCCTTAACCTTGTATGTTCACGACTCCAAAATTGCATTGTGCATAGCATGATCTTGCATCTTCCAAAATTCATTTTCAAACTCGTTTTCAAAATCGTTTTCAAACTTGTTTTCAAAATTGCATCAAAATCCTCTTTTCCAAAAACTTGTTTTCAAAATCACAATCCTAGGGTGATTCTAGCTTTTCCATGGCTAGGGTTGCTTTAGGAAAGTGTTACATTAAAAGTGACCTTTTTGGTCTATATTTTCAAATCTTATTATTTTCCAAAACCACTTTCTTAAAGTGGTTCTAGTCTTCTTATAGCTAGAATCGCTTTAGGAAAGTGAGACGTTTTCATACCTTCCAAAAACTTTTTTTTCAAATCTCTTCCTAAAAAAATCTCTTTCAATATACTTTCCTAAAACTCTCCTCTTCAAAGTTGTTTTCAAAAAACTCCTCCCAAAATCTATTTTTCAAAGCTTCCTTTTTCAACTCCTTTCCAAAAACTCTTTCTCCTCAAAATTCACTTTCTAAAACACTCCCTAGATTCACATTCCTAAAAACTCTCTCCAAAAACCTTTCTAAAAAACTCTCTTTCCAAAATCTTCCTTCTAGAAACTTCCTCTCTATGATTTCCTTCCAAAACCTTCGTTTCCAAAAACACACTTTCCAAAAACTCCTTTTCTTTAAAAATCACTTTCCAAAAACTATCCTTTCCAAAAATTCTTCCCTCTAGAAACTCCTCTTTAGGATTTCCTTCCAAAATCTTTGTTTTCAAAAACGCACTTTCCAAAAACTCTTTCCTTAGAGCCCAAGTCAAGCCCTAGAACCCACAATTAGGAAACCCTAATTTTCTTTCCAAAAACATGGTTTTCAAACTTTGCCCCAAACCTAGGTTTCCAAAATCTCTTGTTTTCACATCCGAATTATACACATTTCCAAAACCTCTTTTCTACGTTAAAATTCTACACTTTCAAATCTAGGGTTTCTAGAATCTCCCTTTCCAAATCCTTGCCAAATCCTATCTTCCCTTTAGGAAACTAAATCTAATCTTCCCGTTTAGGAAACTAGATCCCGTCCTCTGTTTTTGGAAACAAAATCAAACCTTTGCTTTTAAACACCAAATCCTATCCCTTCCTAATCCAACTCTTTCCTAATTCAAATCCTTCCTAAACTTCCACTTTCCTAAATCTTAAGTTTCCAAAACTTGAACATAAAAATCTTTCCTAAATTTTGAAACTCAACTTTCAAATCTTTCCTAATTCAACCCTTTCCCAATTCTACCTTCTTTTCAAACCTTAACTTTTCAAACGTAAGTTTTCAAACTTTTCCTAAACTCAAACCTTTTCTAATTTCAAGATTTTCTAAAACTCAAAAACTCTTCAAATCTTAAACTTTCCAAATTTCAAATCTTTCTAAATTCAAAGCTTTCCAAGTTCAAAACTTTCTTAAGTTAAGACTTTCACAATCTAAAAACTTTCTAAATTCCAAGCCTTTCTTAAACTAAACTTTTCCTAATTCAAAATATTTCTAAATTCAATACTTTCCTATTTCAAAACTTTCCTAAAGTGAAAACTTTCTTAAACCTAAAAGTTTCTTAATTTGAAAACTTTCCTAATTCGAGATCTTCTTAATTCAAAACTTTCCTAATGTTGAAACATTCCAAATTCAAAGCTTTCCTAAGTTGAAACTTTCTTAATTCCAAAACTTTCCTAAATCGAACCTTTCCTAATTCAAACATTTCCTAAATCCAATCTTTCCTAGTCTCCTAAACCTTCCAAGCCGAGTCAAATCTTTCCTAAGTCTCTTCTCTTTTCTAAGTCTAGGTTTCCTAAACCTCCATCTTTCCAAAATAAGTCTAAATTTCTCTTCCAAGTTTTATCTTTTCAAATCAAAATTCAATCTTTTAAATTCCAAAATTCCAAATTCCAATTTTCAATCCTTCATTCAAAGTTCAATCTCTCAATCTTCCAATTCAATTTCTAATTCAATCTCATTCTTCAAATCAACTCTTCTATTTTCAATCGAACTCCTGTCCGAACTACGACTGACCTGATTCCCCCCAAAGGGATACGTAGGCAACCTTCATAGGTGCGGTCACAATACTTTTCAAACTTTCAATTCCACCCTCATGGGTGCGGTCTCCACATTTTTCAAATCTCAAATTCCAATCTATTTTCAAAATTTCTATTTTCGAATTTCTACTTTCAATTTTCAAACTTTCCAATTTCAATTCCATCTCTTCAAATCAATTTTCAAATCAATCTCTTTCCAAATCTATTTTTCAATTCTTTTAACTTGCACTTGCATATCATGCATCATGTTAGTTTCTTTTCAAGCATTGTTTTTTAAAGTGGATAGGATTGACCAATAGTTAGTTGAAGACTCTCATAGGTGAATCTAGGGTAGATTGACATGTAGGTACCGCAAGGGCGGGGTAGGGTGATGGCTTAGTGCGTCTTCCCTACACGTAACCAACCTAAGAACTTAGAATCACTGATTTCAAAGACCAAAAAAGAGTTATTTTTCAAAAAGGGCTAAATATTTTCCAAAGGTTGCCAAACAACCTGTTTTCTTTAAAACCCTCTCTTGAGGTGGTATTTTCAAAAATCTTTTTCCAAAAACCCTAAGTGTAGTCTTAGGATTATTCTTAGTTTTTAGGTGACCTAACTCACCTTAATCAAGTTAGGTGGTGACTCCAAATCTTTTTCAAAAGCCCTTATTTCAAACCAATTTTTCAATTCAAACCTAGTCGCACTCATTCTTCTAGGAGGGTGAGTTCTAACGAGAGAATACAGCATTTTTCCTGCTTGTGTGAGTATTCCTCGAGTGCGAAAAATCTGGGTGCGACATTCATATGACACAAGTGACCGTGGGAGATCCTGGGTCTTTATACTAGGGAGGGGTTTTAATTTGCATAATGGAGTTCACCACTTGTGCAAGATAAGCATTATCCTTCACATTCAATTTCCTTTTAATGGTGCATAGTTCTTTTAAGAACTTAGCATAAGAAGGGATTTGCTTGATAACTTTAAGGAGAGGTATGTTAATCTGGACTTGTTTGAAAGTCTCATAGATTTTGAAACTTAAAGGTTGGTTCTTGGGTTTGGCCAATCTATGTGGGAAAGGAGCACAAGTCAATGCCTCACGCTCTTCCCTCAAAGCATCCTCGGTCTTAGCTAAGGTCTTTTCCTTTTCCATCTCATTCTTATCTTTCCTAGCTTCATTCCCTTCATCCCTAGAGGTCTTTCTACTCTCACCCCTTGGTGTATCCCCCACTACCTTGGAAGTGTCATCCTAAACCTTTGGCTATTTAGGATGAATGGATTTGTCTATCACTTTCCCATTCCTTAAAGTAGTTATGGCTTGCACTTGTTCATGACTAGACGATGGTTGGTTAATGGTCTCACTTGAGTGTACATGTCTAACACGGTTAGGATGAAGTTGAGTGGATAGTTTACCCTTTTCAGTAATGGCCAAGGCTTAAGTCGAAAGCGTCAATTGACTCTTTATGTCATTAAGGGTTTGGCCTTGTTGTTCTAGAGTCTTGGCTACCCTAGAATTCACTCCCCCTTGGCTAGGAATGAATTGTTAGAGAGTGTCCTTTAATGACCTCTTCTGTGGGGGTTGGTAGGTGTTAGGTTGAGCTTAAGGTGGAAGTAGTAGTGCATGGTATTATTGTTATGGTGGGCGATATGGTTGTGGAGGTGGTGCTTGGTTTTCGTAGGGAGTTGGGGGTAGTTGGTATTATGAAGGGAGGTGGTGCTTGGTTTTGGTAAGGAGTAAGGGGTAGTTGGTATTTTGAAGATGCCCTTTCATTCCTCCTACTAAAGTTGGCGTGATTTCGCCACTCCAGATTGTTTGCTTGGGAAAATGGGATCCCTTGACCTTGACCCCATTGGGTATTGTATGGTTTGTAATATTGGCCAATTGCATTGACTTGGCCATGCAATGGTTTTTTAAAACCTGGAATAGTGGGACAATCACTTGTCCCATGATCAAAATTTCCACACACCGCACACACCATCTCATTCACGGCCTCACTTCGTGCACTATTTCCACTAACAATAACATTGGCCTTAGCCATCTCATATGACTCTACCTTCCTAGTTAACAATGCCAATTTGGCATTGACATCATCAAGCTCACTCAAAGTAAGCTTCCCTACCCCTTGGGCATTCAATCTAGAGTTAGGATTTTAAGTCCCGATCATGTCCCAATTCCTCGCATTCTCGGCTAAGAAATCAAAGATTTCATAAGTCTCATATGGTGTTTTCTCATAAAGTTTCCCATTGCACATTGTCTTCATAAATCTTTTTAGGTCTGAAGAAAGGGACATGAAGAATGTGCTAATCACCTTATATGTCTCTTGGTCATGGTGAGGATAAGAGTTCAACAACTCCTTGTACCTTTCCCAACATTGATAGAAAGTCTTATTGGGAAAAAAAGGTAAATTGTGAGGTTTGGTGATAGATCACCTCAGTTCGGTGCTCTAGAAAGTACTTGCGAAGGAACTCAGCGTGGAGTTGCTCTTAAGGATGTGATCGACCTAGAACGAAGAGAATTGAACCATGCCTTAGCCCTATCCTTAAGTGAAAAGGGAAAAAGCTTAAGCCTCATCGTTTCCTCGAAACATTGATTATGGTCATAAATGCAAACATCTAACAACTCCTTAAGATGATCATATTGTCGTTTCGTATCTAAGCCTCCAAACTTGGGGATAAGTTGCATCATTCTCGGCTTTAGGTTCAAAGCATGGTGGTTCGTTGGAGAACAATACATGAGTATTGCCCTTAATGAATAGGATTAAGGTAATCTTTAAGGCATCTAATCGGAGGCACACATGCCTCCTCATAGCTATGGACACTCTCGTTTCCATGCAAGCTCATGTTAACCTCTCTATCTCCTTTTGGTTAGAAGTTTGGTAGTCGAAAATTCGATGGAAAATTCTCATTTGGTGGGGGAATTGCCATGATTCTTAAATCTACGTGTAAGAGTGAAGCGTGGAAGGGTGAATTGGAGTAAAAACTCTACAAAGTCTCCCAGTATGATCCCTACCCCAATAATACATGCACTATGAATGCAAGATGCTATGCACACAAAATAGTATACCGCTCTTAAGCACATCATACACAAACATTTCAATATAGTTCTTCCTTCCTAACCTCCAATCTTCACATGCAATTACCACCAATTCAATCTCAATTTCCACCCAAGCAATCCTCCAATCTCCTTATACAATGCAATGCTACCAATTTAAAGTCAAACACAAAACCTAAGCGCTTCTAATAATACCACCCAAGCATGAATGCAACGCAATCCAATATCAAACAAAATTGACTAAGCTAATTACACTAAGCTAAGCTAAGCACATAAAGGAATGGAACATTGTTACCTAAGGTCTAAGCCAAAGATAACGACGTGTTGTTGAAGATGGAGAAGCAATCTGCTTGCCACAATCAATTCAAGGTCCTTTTAAGCTCGCCTTGGCCTTCAACTCCCCGGCAGCGGCACCATAACTTGATTCAAATTTACACAAGTGCATAGCTTTGAAGTAGTTTAACCCGAAGATTTTGAGTATCGTATTTGTTCTCAGGACGGGGTCAAATAGACCATCGACTTCAAAGAGCATAAACTCCACCCAAATTGAATTGCAATTAGTAGAATGCTTTTATGAAAAGGAAAATGGAAAATAATTTGGGTTTTGATTGTGAGTTAACTAACTACGCAATGCAATTGAAAACTAGTTTAAGAGATTTTAAAAGGATTGAATCCAATTGATCCAACTATCCAATTCTTCCAAGGATTTCTAGGAGGCTTATAGCTCAAATTGAACACAAACAATCAAGATGATTCAATTCAGAAGATTTAGCTTTTGAGAAACAAGTATTCTATAGCAATTGACTTTAGAATTGCAATCTAATTTGAAATTCTTAAGCTAATACTAGCGATTCGGATTATTTCATCCACAAATCGCTAAATCATAGAATGAAATCACCAAATATAATCAATAGTGTAAATGTTCCATGAAATCCAACAATCAATTGCATAGAATTTTTAGATCTAGGAAGATTAGACAATGAATTCATAAGATACTTCCATAGAAACCTTGAATTCCTTAGACAGTCTTCATAATTGAACCCAATTGAAGATTTAGTTACTCATACCCAATATAGAAATGAAACTTTGAATTGAAATCATGGTGATTTGAAGCTAGAAATTAAATTACAATTTAACTAGAAAGTGAATTACAAGGATTTAAAGATGAATTACAAGTGAAATAAACTAATACAATGACCTAGAAATAAAAAATATGTAGTTGAAAATCATCCTTAACTATATCTAATGTCTAAGATCCCCAATTATACTTTTAAAAACGGACTTAATAAGCCAAATTAAAATAGAGCTGCCATTGATTGTGTGCACAGTTGGCTGACCGTGCACACGGTCTTTGGACCGTGAAAAACAGCACGCAGAATCTTGCTCACGGTCGTGTATAGGTTAATTTCAGTCTCAGAACCTGTAGAAGCATGCGCAAGGCACTGTTCACTGTGCGCAAGGTTGGGCGAGCGTGCGCACTGCACTGTTCACCACGTGCATAGTCAAATGACCGTTTTGCACCCGAAGCTCCATTTCTCTCTTTTTAAGCTTAGAACCTACAAATCAACCATAAAATGGTATTAGGATCATAACACAACAAAAATAGAAGAAATACTAGCCTACTTTGACTAACATTAGCTATTTAGGGGATAATGATTACACTTTTAGAGTGTAATCAGGGTCGTAGTCCTAGTCATTGGGTAAGATGGGGAAAATATGGTCGAAATCAAAGAAACAATTGGTCAAAACTTAGATAAAGTGAGGTAGATCACTTTAATTGGAGTAGAACATACCAAACTAACCTTCAAAGATGACAAAAATGAGCCCTAGTGGAGTCTCCTTGAAAGACCTAGGAGAGAAATAGAGAGATGGGTCGAGACAAATGAACCCGAAAGTCTGTGTTTATCACTCTTGTTGCCGACCGTTTGAACACCTGTAGGGCCGTTGGAATGTTTTAAGCGTTCGGACGCTCAAAAGAGGTCTTTAAATGCCAGTGCCTTTGGAACACTAGGACTAGCCATTCGAACGCAGATACAAAGAAGGCTAAAAAAATGGAGCTTATGTAGACAGTAACCTATTTTTTTGCAAAACTCCGGCAAATCACATTTTTTTGAAAAAAAAAAAAGCTACTCTAAAAGTTTTGAACATAAATCACCTAGTATGATATGATGAGTAGTAAGGGGTCTTCATAAATTGATCAAGAGTCAAACAAAAAATATACTCAATGAATTGAAAATTTTAACATCTTTATGCACAAAGGTGTAGATTGCTAACATAGTCAAGTGGGTGTTCTCGATGAACTTGAAAGCTATGGGATCACATGAACACTAGCAGAGATCAAAGTTAATAAGTCTATTCAAATTTTCAATAGAATTACACAACTAGAATGAAGACCAACCATGCTTATGTGATTTACGTATGGAAACTCCCCCTTAATGAGCTCAAGTAGAGAACCTTTTCAAGAGCTGAATATTTTCTTTTTGATAGGTCAAGGATTCGTTGATTTCTTTTAAACAATCTTAATTCTTAAAACACGATAGCACTTTCTACGATTTTGCCTAGAGGGTACATATTTTGATATACATCCATAGTGGCTTTCACACATTTTAAGACAGGGAGTTATGGGTAGAAGAATTATACATGAACATTGGTCAAGCTATTGTGCAATTATTTTAGTGAGCATGAGAATAGATGAAATTAACAATGATCACATACATGTTTCATGCAAATCAGATGCACCAAGTGTACTTAGTGATCACAAGTTTTATCTTTTCCAAGCATACTCACAATGTGGTCAAAGATGGGAAAATTTAAATATAGATCATGTATCCAATGCCAACTTATGAATTTCATCATGAAGATTAAGTCACTACAAGTGATACACACTTAATGATCTATAATCAGAAATTTTTTTCGAATGTTTTTTTTTGAAAATTTTTTAACCAAAAAAAACCAAAATACAACAAAAATAACCCTAGAAGATATAGGATATAGATAGCAAGAGAACTTCTAGACATAGAGGATATTGATCCTACTAAACAAGACAAACCCTTAATGATTTCCTAAGGTATTCAAACCTAAGAACATCAAGGGGTTTGGTAAGCGTGAGTGTGATAACTGAACTCTCTACAAGTTCTCTAGTAAAATGGTGTCAGATATCAATGTCCTTGGTCTTAGAATGTTGAACGAGGTTTTTTGAAATATTAATTGCACTTGCATTGTCACAATACAAAGCACGTGTCCCTTATTCAACACCATAGTCAGACAACATCTGTTTCATCCACAAGAGCTGTGTGCACCCACCACCACCAACAATGTATTCAACCTCGGCAGTAGAGAAACAGACTGAATTTTGTTTTTTGCTGTGTCATGCCACTAGGTTATTACCTATGTAAAAACACCCACTAGAGGTGCTCTTACGATCATTAATACATCCAACCAATCAGCATCAGAATAACCAGCAAGATTTGCATTAGTATCATTAATAAACTAAATCCCATACCCCACAGTCCCATTAACATATTTAATGATCCGTTTAACAACCGACAAGTGAGACTCCTTAGGACAGAATTGATATCTAGCACATATGCCTTCACTAAATACAATGTCAGGTTTGATAGTAGTGAAATATAAAAGATTACCAATCATGCTTCGAAAGAGGGTTTGATCACATCTTTACCATTCTCATTTTTGCTAAGCTTGATAGTAGTACTCATGGATGTCCTAGCATGCTTGGAGGAACCCATTCTAAATCTTTTCTTTAGGTCTCTAGCATATTTGGATTGTGAGATGAAGATCCCATTCTCCATCTATTTAATTTGAAGACCTAAGAAATAATTCAATTCACCTACTATACTCATTTCAAATTCATGTATCATGCAATCAACAAAGGTATGTGCAAGTCAATCAGAACTAAACCTAGACATAGTATCATCAACATATATTTGTTCAATAACAATGCGATTATCTTACGTACTGATGAAAAGTGTTTTATCAGTCCCTCATCTAGTAAAACCATACTCAAGAAAGAATGCAGTGAGTCTTTTATACCAAGCCCTAGGAGCTTGTTTCAACCCATATAAGGCTCTCTTAAGCTTGTATACATAATCAAGGTGATATGGGTCCTTAAACCCTTTGGGTTATTTAACATAGGCCTCTTCTTTTAGAAATTCATTTAAAAATGCACTTTTAACATCCATTTGATAATGATTGAAAGTGCAAAAAGCATGCAATGGATTAAAAAATTCTAATGGACTTTAACATAGCAACAGGTGCAAAAGTCTTATTAAAATTAGTACCCTCAACTTGGGTATAGCCTTCGGCAACCAACCTAGCCTTGTTTCTAACAATAGTACCCTATTCATCAGTTTTGTTTTTGAGAATCCACTTGGTGCCAATAACATTCATATTTCTAGATATAGGCACAAGTTCCCAAATATCATTACACACAAATTGCCCTAATTCTTCATGCATAGAATTTATCCAACAATCATTAGTCAAGGCTTCTTTCACATTCTTAGGCTCAAATAGGGAAGCATAACGGTAATAGTTTACCTCACGAGTTTGCCTCCTTTTCTTGAGTCCTTCAATTATATCTCCAATGACTTAAGAAGCAGGGTGATGTAGTTTGACTCTAGAAGATGGCTACAAAGTCTCTACAATATTCTTGACCTTTGAGAAAAGATCTGGTGATTGTTGTGGCAAGGTTGATGAACTTGGAGCATTCGGACTAGTTAAAGAAGGTGAATCATGTGGGTCCAAGGTTTTAGTAACCGTGATTTGCTCCTTTAAATTAGAATTTCCTAGCTCTTACCCAAGTAAATATTTTGTATCATCTTTATTATGGACATAGTGCATTGAGCCAACATCATCGATAACAACATTAGCAGATTCCACAACGGTACAAGTTCTAGAGTTAAAAACGCGATATGCTCTGCTATTTAAAGAATCACCAATAGATATTCCTTCATCACTTCTAGCATCAAACTTACCAAGTTGCTCCATATCCCGTAGGATGTAACACTTGCTACTAAAAGCTCAAAAATATTCAAGGTTACGTTTTTTACCATACCACAATTCATACAGAGTTTGTTTTGTACCCGATCAAAGATACACTCGATTTATGATGTATGTAGTAGTGCTCACAGCCTTGGCCCAAAACTTGAGAGGTGTTTTCTTGCTTATAAGCATCACTCGTGCCATCTCTTGCACAACTCTGTTTTTCCTTTGCACTACTCCATTTGGTTGTGATGCTTTAGTAGCAAAAAACTCATAAAAAATCCCTTGTGCATCACAAAAATTATCAAATTCAGCGTTCTCGAATTCCTTTCCATGAGAAGATCTGATTTTTGTGATGGTGCCAATTTTGTATCCTTTTCATTCTGCAACCTAAGACACAAATCCTTAAAAGCATCGAATGTATTATAGTTTTCTCTTAAAAAATTTATCTAAGTAATTCTAAAAAAATCATCAACATCAACAAGTATATATCTCTTTCCCCCTAAGCTCTCTACCTTAGATGATCCAATCAAGTCCATATGTATAAGTTCTAGGGGAAGCTTCGTGGTAGGTCTATCAGTCTTTATGTGGGAAGACCGAATTTGTTTACCAATCTAGCAAGGACCACAAATAGGGTTGGAAAGATTCCCTAATTTTGGTACACTTTTAACAAATTTAGAGTTAGCTAGTTTAATTAGATCTTTATAATTTACATGGCCTAATCTTTATAATTCACCCATAGACATAATTCCATAACAATTGTCAGAAGTCCTTAAACCATGCGTAACAGTATTTCCTTTAGGATCCAAAATCATGTATGTAAGCACGCCATTTTTGCCTGCTTGGCAATCTTCGACTCAACCGGGTCCGGTTTCAAGCATCGCAACACATGCAGGCTCAAGATGAGCCTATCAATCTCTAATCCAACCAACTGGTTGCTTCTCGGGCCCATAAGGACCCGCTGGAGCCATAAGCACCATCATTCCAAGCAACTTTCCAAACCGTGCGGTTTTGGAAACCAACATTATCTAGGTAGTTTCCCGGGATAGGGCGATCTCGGGGACCAACACCTCATCAAATTCTAGATGCTTCACTTCTAGCGCCCGCTAGCCTGCCAATGTAGAATGTCCGTCATTTGGTAGTTCTCCGAGACCAGGCGTTCTCAGAGACCAACACCACTCTTCCAGGTAACTTTCTAAGATCGGGCGTTCTCAAGAACCAACACCACCCCTACAAGTAGTTCTCTAAAACTGGGCATTCTTAGAGACCAACACTGCACAGGTAGTTTTTTGAGACCGGGCGGTCTCGGGAACCAACACCTAGGTCAACACCGGCACCTGCTAGCCCAACTCAGTGAAAAATGACCAAGCTTGCCCCTTGGGCCTCCAGGCACATTTTGAGAAAGTTTAGAATCCCTCGAATTGATAAGTCCATCATTCCAAGATTTTGTTAAAACATTAGGCGTCCCCCGCACGCCATTTGGTCTAATCCTGGTCCTATTTCGGCTCACTCCAGTCAAAATGACCGTTTTGCCCCTTGACACCTCAGCCCTGCGCAAACCCTGCCAAACGGTAAAAGACTCTCCCAAAGCCGTCCTTGAACAACCCTACATGCTTAACACAACACATCTAAACATTCCTAACCATTTCTAACCAATCCTGGCCAAAATGACTTTTTTGCCCCTAGCAATCCAAGCATGCCCCGAAACAGCACCCGTCCTGGAATTTCGAGCAAAGGGTTTCACCATACACCCTTGTTAAACCCGAGGAGGACCCTACGACATTAAACGCTCACGACTTGATAAAGGTCCCCGGGAGCGTCTTGCAGACGCTCCGCTTAAATTGTCTTTTCTCCCGATTCCCTGATTAAAACACACCGTCAAACGACTTGAGAAATGCGTAAATCTAAGAATTCCCGAAAGTATTTCCAAAGTACCTTCCATTGGTACAGTCCAATCGAAGAGGTTGCTTCTTGAAGGCCTCGATCACACGACACGAAAATAGTCACTTTCGAACACCCTCAGAGCGTATCATAAACGCTCTACAAAAGTGCCCTTTTATGCACGCTTCCCGATACGATATCCCACACTTTTGAACATAATTCAAACTTTTCAAAAACATAAAATTTTGGTAGAAACCTCAAGAGAACACCGTGGGTACAACCAATTCCCCCAAAACCTTCCCAGTTGACTCAATTATCGAGACAAAATTTGGACGAACCTTCCCGGTGATGGAGCGTATGTTACATGCACTCAAATTTTGATCAGATCGTTCAACTTTTGATCAACAGTCGAGATTTAACCAGTACACAAGGTGCCACGTGTCATTTTGGTAATGGAATAGTACCTGCGCATGTCCTACATGCGCTAGGTCAAACTTTGGCCAGGCGCATATAGCACATGTGCCAGGCCTGTTCCAGATTGCCTATAAATACCAGACCACCCCTTTGCATATTCCATCTCCAAAATTGATGCGAAGCTCTGCTGAAATCACTCCAGAACTGCGAATCTCTATACCCACTTCATCCCTCCAACACTTAGATTAGATTCCATCATCCCCAAGCCTATATACTTCACATATAAAGCCTTATACACCATCAAACACTCCCTACCAGCCCTCTAAGCCTTCTTAAAGTCATTCAAGCTCCAATTAAAGCATCCTTTGAAGACTACAAGTGTGTTGAAGGCAAAATGTGATATCCCTTTTACATTTGTGTTTTCCCCCACTCTTCTCTTCTCCCTCCTAGCCTACTGGCTATTCTCTATTTTAATCCCCATCTTCAACCCCCCCTTTCTTGTATGCTTGAGCCAAGAGGGCTCTTAGATCATGCCTAGAAGAAAGCAAGTGAGAGCCACCGTGTAGGGGAACCTCTCAATAGCCTACTCTAAGATGGTATGACCTAGGAGCCCCTTGTTCATATGGTGAAACCTATAAACCTTGTATGTAGTCATGATCCCTTGTATATTATTATTTTGATCATGTCTTGTTTCCTTGGTTTCATTTTTGTACTTATCATCATATTCTACAATGCCTACATTACTCTTAGCTCCATGCCAATTTCAAGCTCCATATTTCTCTCAAAAATTGTTCCAAGAGTTGGCTCCTTGAATCTTAGGATGAGACTTTAGAAATCATGCTTTAGAGAGTTCCCTACTAACCCCCTAACTCACACTTTGGCATCATAACATTTTAACTTGCATAAGGTTGCTTTCTAATTCTCCAATTTTTAAGATTTCCATTATTTTAAGTGTAGTGGTTGGAATGGCCCTATGGAACCCTCTCTTGAGTGGTCTCCCTTTTGTTTGGCCATATGAACCCTCTCGTAATGGAATGTCTCCCTTGAGAATGGTTTTCGAAAATCCTTCTCAAAAGATGATATTTAAAAATGCATTCTCTCCATCTATGCATGAAAAATGATTTTTCAAAAGTTGCCATCATTATGTTGATTTTTAAAATCCCCACTCTTGTCAAAATAAAGGTTATAATGGCCATGAGGAAACCTTCCTTGGAATGGTCTCCAAACACCAACCATATAAACCATACTCTTGGCAAGAATCAAAATTTTCATGAAAATAATACTCAAAAAGGGTTGTCCACCAAAGTCCATTGCATAACATGTTTTGTTTTTTTTAAAGCTCTTTCCAAAAGTGCACTAAACTAACTTTTAAAACCATTTTCCAATCCAAACCTAGGTTAACTTGACCCTAGTTGACTAACCCTAGGTTAACTTGACCCTAGTTGACCAACCCTAGATTAACTTGACTCTAGTTGTCTAACCCTAGGTTGACTTGACCCTAATTGACCAACCTTGGGTTAACTTGACCTGAAATGTCCAACCCGAGGTTAACTTGACCCTAGTTGACCAACCCTAGGTTAACTTAATCCTAAGTCATCCTAACCTTAGGTTAACACTATCCTAGTTAGTTAACCCTAGGTCACCTTAACCTTAGGTTAGCCCAACCTTAGTTAGTTAACCATAGGTCATCTTAACCCTAGGTTAACCTAACCCAAGTTAGTTAACCTTAGGTCACCCTTAACCCTAGGCTAACTCAACCTAGGTTAGTATACTTCAAGGTCCCAACTCTTGAGCCCCTTTCAAAATGATCACTCAATTTCAAACTATTTTCATAACCCATTTTTCCAAAACTTCCTACTCTCTTAATTTCAAAACAACCAAATCCCTATACTCTTCAAATGTTCCTACACTCCATCTTCAAGGTATTTTCAAAAATGTTTTCAAAAGATCACAAACCTAAGGTGTCCCTAGCCCTCTCATGGTTAGGGATTCCAAGGACAAGTGATAAATCAAGAAAAACCTCTAAGGTTGTCCATATTAGGATTCCAAACCCTTAGCCATTTCCAAAAACCACTTTTCATCAAAACATTCTAAGATCACGCCTCTAAGGTTTTCAAAACAAGACTTCAAAAGCACTTTCAAGTTCTCTTGAGTCATACCAAAGCATTTTTTCAAAACTCCCATAAGTTGATCCAAAAACATTTTCAAAACACTCCACCATCCAATTTCAAGTCAAAACTTCCAAGACCTCAAAGTGTCTTAAACTTTTCTAAAGACCTCCAAGTGTCTTAAACTTTTCCAAAGACCCCCAAGTGTCTTAAACTTTTCCAAAGACCCCAAAATGTCTTCAAACCTTCCAAAGGCCCTAATGCGCCTATTTTCCATCGGGCTCTTGCCTGAACTACGAATGACCTGATTCTCACCAAATGAGATACATAGGCAACCTAAAATGGTGCGGTTATAACTTTTATTTCAACTCCAATCCCCTTTTCAAAAATTCCAATCAATTCAAAGTTTCTATTCCAAACTCTTTCAAAACCCCCATTATTTTCAAACTTCTTCCAAAAGCTTGCATCATGCATCATCCATCCGAAAAGTGATGACTAAACCCCATTTTCAAAATTTTAAGGTGGATATTAAGTGGACAATGGTGACCGGTTATTCTAGTGAGTGAACAAAGGGTGATTAGACATGTAGGTACCGAAAGGGCGGGGTAGAGTGACAATCTTAGAATAGCTTCCCTACACGTAACCAACCCCCGAACCATAGATTTCTGTTTTCAAATCACCAAAATGGAGTTATTTTTCAAAAGGGCTTAAATCTTTCCAAAGGTTGCCAAATAACCTATTTTCTTAAAAAAAAAAAAAAAAAAAAACCTCTCTTGAGGGAGTTTTCGAAACTATTTTCAAAAACCCTAAGTTTAATCTTCGGATTAACACTTCGTTTTAGGTGCCCTAACTCACCTTAATCAAGTTAGGTGGCGACTCCTATTTTTTTTTTTTTTGAAAAGCCCTTAGTCAAACCTAGTCGCACTTGTCCTTCTAGGAGGATGAGTTCTAGTGACAGAGTTCCGTACTTTTTGTCTCTAAGCCGAAAGGACCTTGGACATCTAAAAGCCGGGGCGCGACAGTTGGCGACTCCACTGGGGACACTTAGAGGGTTAGGCCATTAACATGTCTCTTCACCCTTCACTCACCTAGAATCCCTAATTACTTTGTCTAGTTTTATCCGCTCTTCAAATTTTTCAAGTTTTCAAAGCTATCCTATTTTTTCAAAATAGTGTTATCACTCACATTCATTGTTTACATTCATGCTCTTACATTAATCATCCATTTTACCTTGCATCGAGTTTTTCAAAAAGTTACTAACTCTTTGCGTTTGTCTTTTGTAAGTGGACCGTTGTTCACATTTTTGTTTCATATCTTATTTATTGCCATGTATGTGAATGAATGTATAAGATGTGATGTGTGTTGTTGGGTCTATTCCTCCATTTTCAAAAATTTCACACACACTTGACACGCTCACTTGCATTTGCATCTTCGCAAACATTACCTTGTTACTACCCTTCTAGATAGAAGGGGCAATAGTACATTGACTGTGGGTTAATGCTGTGTCAGTTTCTTAGCCTACGGTCTCTTGATAGTTCCTCCACTCGAACCACCAACCAAAGATGGAGTTCACCCTTTCGAGGGTGGACGCCAGAGGTTTGAAGGTTCGAGGACCGAGCTTTTTATGAAGCATTAGTAAACCCCCAACCTCATGCTCATGTAGCACCCCATGCATAGCCGAACCTCTGTCGGATTTAGGACACACTCGTCAATTTCAAGGAAAGGGCGATCGCTTTATTTTTCCTTATATATTTTGTTTAATCCATGATGTTATGCTATTTAATTCTTGCTGTTTCCATGTACATGCATCATAACTGCTCATGCATCGAAACTCACTTCAAGACAAGAGTTCTCAAAGTAACTCAAGTCATTGCAACTTCATACATCCAATCAACCCTTAGAGAAAGGCTCAAAGACCTTCTCGTCTAATTCAAGCCAACCCAAAACTTCTAAGGGTACCACGAGACCCTAAGGATTCATGGCATGCATTAGAGTCATCTTATAAAGAGGGGCCCTAATCCCTCTTCGCTCATAGAGATAAGGTTGCCAAAAAGACAAGGGAGCAATTTAAATTAAAGGCTCCTAACAACAAGGCGAATCCGGAGGCTCAAGAAAAGTTTAGGATTCTAGGGTGTAAATGTAGAATAAGTGGAAGTCCCAAGGAAAATGTTCCCCCTCCCCATTTTTATGTATTTTTGAGAAATTTTATGTACCAAAAAGAATTCATCTTAATAAAATCGTTCTTATTGTCAAATGAATGTATGAATGAATGAATGGATGAACAGGGGCAGGTATAGTATTTGCAGTTAGGGGCAATCCTCTATCTCCAAACCTGACCCAAAGCATTATGTTTAGTTCCCCTCAAGAGGCAGGGGCATCCTTAGGCCATGCATCACATAAAACCTTTCCAAATCAAGAACCTAACATGTTATCCTTGTTTTTCCTTATTTTCTTTTCCTCCTTCCATCTCATCAAAAGACTAGCCATAGCTTTGGTGAGACTGCTTGCATTGTAGGTCACCATTGGTCCAAGAAAAGTAAGAAGAGGAACACGAGTGACCCCCGTCCTCCAAATGCAAGTCTGTACCTGACAAAGAACAGCACAAATGTCGAGTGAAGGCAATATTTCCGATCAATAGAATAATTCAATGACACGCGAAGAAGTGAATGAAATAAAGGCAAAAATAGACGAAATGTTCAAGCTCATACAACTAATGGCTTTTAAAGGGCCTGTTATGAACCCATCGGCATCCACTTCCTATCCCAAGGAAACTGCAGCAGTCCCTCTAAGGGTTGTCCTGCGAGCTGATGGTATAACAAAGAGCAAGGAGATCCCTAAAGTGGGACACCTCAAGGAAGGATAAGAGGACAACCCTGAAACCATCTTGCTAACTGCCACCTCAAAGAAGGAATGCCCGGACCCTCTCGATCTCAAGATACAAGGCTTATAGGAGTCCTTGCATAGCCTACAAGGTCATGACACCTTCGATGGGATGTCCTACGACGAACTCTACTTCTTCCCTGACCACCCAAGGCCGCCCAAATTCAAAATGCCCGACTTCCAGAAATATGACAAGAGTGGGGACTTTGTTGCACACTTGAGGTTGTACGCTGGGGCACTAAGTGGGCACGGGAATGACTCCAAACTTCTGATACAATTGTTTCGACACAGCCTAACTGGGCCCGCTTTACAATGGTTCGCTCGCTAGACTTGAGGAAAATAACAATTTGGAATGAATTAGTCACAGCCTTTCGATCTCAATATCTGCATAACAGTGACCTGACCATGGACAGATGCGCCTTGATGATGATGATTTGAGGCGAAAAAGAAAGCTTCAAAAGCTATGCTTTGAGATGGAGGGAGGTGGCTGCGCAAGTTAACCCCCCACTGCTAGAGAAAGAATTTGTGTAGCTGTTTGTGAACACCTTCCAAGGACTGTACCATGAGCGTCTGTGCTTGAGTATCAGAAAGAGCTTTACTGAGCTGATAATGCAAGGGGAAATGATCGAGAGTGGACTAAAAATTGGCAGAATCACTGACCCCTATGCCAAGACAAGTGAGGGATTTGCGAATGTGGCCAAGAAGGTGGCAACCACTTGGGGTACGAGCAAGAAAGAGGGAGAAGTATCTGCTATCCTACCTACGCAGTAGCAGCCATATTACCCCCAATACCAAGCTCGACCTTCATTACCTGCTCTCATCATTAATATCCCCGTTGCTACTACCCAAGCACCCTCAACTAGACCTGTTGCAGCCCAACCATACTTCAACCCTAACAAAAACAAAAACCAACGGAACCGTGAGTTCACATGTTTGGCATGCACCCAGACAGAGGCCTATCATGAGCTCCTCAAGGCCAAGCATATAAACGCTATTCCCCCGGGGCCATTGCCAAGCCTGTTGCCGCCCACTTTCAACCCTGCCCTTACCTGCGAGTACCATTCTGGGGGATAGGGGCATGACAAAAAATCTTGTTTCTCTTTGAAGCATAAGATTCAAGACCTCATTGACAACAAGTTCATCAACACCCAAGAAACAAAGCCGGTCCCCACGCCCAGTATCACGGCAAATCCCTTACCAAACCATGCTGTCAACATCATCACCGAGGATGAGGCAGATCCTAATGGCATCATAACCGCAAAGTGCTTCGAGGGTGAGTCAGACATTGAAAGCGATTGGGAGGAAGAATTGTCGCCAAGCCCTATCTATCTTTACAACATAAGTGGAGAACAAGACCCTTTCGATTGGCCCGTGGATGAACCCATTGCAAACATTCCCAATGATACTGCACCTGTAGATGGCTGGGGAGAGGAGTTCATACATCCTAGATATGTTGAAACTGAGGCTCGCCTGAAAAAGGAACTCTTCGACTACAAGGACATGGGCTGGGGCATCTATGAGCCGAAACTGCCAAACCCACCATTCAAATTCAACGAAGGCGATCTGGATAGCCTATTTGCAGAGATTAACGAAAAGGAAGCTGAAAAAGAAGAAGCCAAGGAAAATTCGTCGCAAGCCTCTGAAGGAAGCCTGGTTATGAAATCCCAAGAGGCTGAGCAAGAGAAAACTGCCCAACTAAAGGAGAGCCAGCAGGGGTCCCAAGATGGGACACGCAACCTCACTGACCCCACTAAAGAAGAAGAAGGAGGAAGCCCTAGTTGCACTATGACCACTAATCTCTGCCACTCCACAGCTAATGCATCGATTCGCCTAGCACAACCAAGTGAAGAAGCCGGCGAATGGAGCATGAAGGAGGCAGGCGTGGTCCCAAAGCCTACCTGAAGAAGTGATTGTTAAAAGGGATGTTCTTCTACCAAACTTTGTCTTTACTTTCCTGTTAATTTTTGTTTCGTTAACTCTACTTTCATCTTTTGCTAATCAAGAGCTCATCATGTAAACAGAACTTTTGAAATGAAAGAAGTTGAAATTTTCATTTATCATCTTTGGTACTTGCTCTTTCTCAGAATTTTCCTTTCTTATTGTTTTACCCTAACTTGAAAGGAGGGATGGTATGTGCATCCTCGCCTATGGGGACCATTTTTGATCCAAAAGAAAGATAGCAAAAGGAAGGAAAGAGAGTGGGTCACAAAAAGGGTGGCCTCCGAAGGACGCCATGGCAAAGCAGTTGGTAGTTAGACCCTCGAAAGGAGGAGAAGCCCTCATTTCAAAATCCCTGGAATAGCAAAAGCAATTCCCTTGGTCAGCCCACTCGAGCCACAAGTAATTTTCATTCAAACACCCTAACCAAGAACCACCCCCCACATTGGGGCAAGTGCGAGTAATAGAACAATTAAGCTAACACCTGTTTGTTCCAAAGGATAACACCAAAAGCTCTAAAACTAAACTTCATAGTCTAAGCAATCTTGTCTGGAAGGAAGAGGGGCCATCTATTTTGCTACCATACGGTTAAAAGAATCCTCTTTGAAAAACCCCTTTTAAGCCAAGTTATATTCCTTCGAAAAACCCGCACTAGTGATGACCCCCTACAATGGGCGAAAGCAAATTCGAAGGAAAAAGTGACAAAAAGGGAGCATGGAGAGAAAGAAGGCCCCCTCCTACATCGAAAGAGGAGGGAAACAAGGTAATACCCAAAAAAATAAAAAAATAGAAAGAAGAAGAAAGATGACGGTTGATGCCTCTTGAAAGTCAATAGATTGTGCAAGCGGTAATATTGGGACAAAAACTAAAAGAAACTGACAAGTCAATTGAGTAACAGTTTCTCAGATGAGAGAGAGGGGAGTCGGATCCGAAAATGGAAACCCTAGGAATGGGGCAACTACTATCTCATCATGGCAAGAAAAGAGCATAACAAAAAAGGAGATTTTCGAAGAAAGAGCAAAATGCCGAAACGATAGTTTCTAGTGAACGCCCAACCTACCTCTGGGCTGGTCTACATAAAACTATATACCTGTATGCTTTGCCTGAATGTGTGCGACAATATACTCACCTTTTTCACACTTACTTAAGGTTTGCATATATCCACCATTTCTTAAGCCTATCATAATTTCTGTACTCCTGTGTTCACATATCCATCATATATTCACATACATGCATGCAAAACAAGACTAGAAGAAAGAAATAATCATCACCGTATGTAAAGAAACAAAAAGATAATATAAATAATGTACATAAAATCATCGTACGGTCATCATCCATAATGGCCAACACACGGCCGCAAAAACATAAACAATAACCATCGGTCTAACTAAAAACTCTAACTATGTCGGCAAGAAAAGCAAGGCACCTTAAGGAGTAGGGTTGTCATCCAAGTTGTAGTCGCCTATATCCGGCACATACGGGGAAGGCTAACTAGAAGAAGCTCCGGCGTCATAAGGGCCCTGCATATATATATATATATATAAAAGAGAGCCTGGCATTAGAACACAAAAGAATGTATGAGAAATATGAAAAATGAACCATAAATAATATACCCAGCGGGCCTCCATCCAAGATATGCGAGCAATCAGGGCCTTCACCTCGGCACGGTATTGATCTCGTGCCTGGCAAGCTGCTAGGTAATCCTCCTCAGAAATAAAGCCCTGAGCTCGACGCCAAAGCTCTACCACCTCATGGCCAGCTACCTACCCTCCCATTACCAGATCCAGCTGGGTGAAAGCGCCAATGGATCTTGCCGGAAATAAGCCTCATAATCCACATCCTGTGGGAGAAGGAACCGCTCACCAAGAATCCCAACTATATAAGGGATCTCTACCCCGACCCGATAGAGTCCAAACATATACTGGGGAGGATCCATGGCCGCGCGAAAGGCAGTATGAAGTTATCGCCAGTGGCGCTCCCCGAGATATGTCTCCCATGACACAGGGCCCCGAAAGGTGATCCGCGACCTGGATAAAAGGATGACGTCCCTCATGCCGACATACTGGGTGGACCAGTGGTAAGGTGACCAGGTCACATCCCAAGGCCTCAGCAACTCCAAGTTAGCCCTGAGGGCTACAAAATCTATGAGCAATGACAGCTGGACTACCTATTGCTTGGCCCACCTCGTGGCCCGCGAGAAGGCATAGCCCGCTAAGACCTCCGGTCAGCAAACTGGCAAATACTCACAGCTCCACCATACTAGAAATGGCCAAAAGCTCATCAAGCTCCCCCAAGCCCCGGATGTCCTCACTCTCATCCCTTATAAAAAGCAGGCAAAGGTGAAAGCACCTCAATCAATATAGTCTAGCTCATCCAATCCGCTACCAGGCTCATTAGAGACAAAGGGACCGTCAACCTATTATTGTTGCGAAAGAAACTAAAGATGACGTACAGTACCAACCAAGCCCCCAAGCCCTGGCAACCCCAAGAGAAGGCTCAAAAGCAAAGGCTATCTCTACTGAGCATAAAAGTGAAGCTAGGAAACTCGAGCCCCCAAGCCCTGGCAACCCCAAGAGAAGACGGGCCTCCCCCAGAGACACGTCCTGTAAAGAGATTGGAGCCCCTTCAAAAGATAGCTTAGTAATCATAGCCCAGTCGACGGGGGTAGGTCCCAACTCGAAACCCACCAAGTGTACTGTCCCTGTCTCCCCGAACCATCGTTCTAACAACCCTATAGCGATCCCGTGATCAAGTCTGTCCGTCTGCAGGGTTATAAAAGCACTGAAACCAATCTGATGCAAAAAGTCTTGATAAGACGGAGCTGACGCCTGCATAGTCCTCAAGGCCGAAATACTGGCCCCTCTAAAGGAATTGTGGGTAGATGATGGCATCCGACCATAGCGCTACTACAAGCTCGGGTGGAACGCCAAGTCTCGTAGCGGTGGGATATCAAGAATGGCTAGCTAGTCGTCGGTGAATGAAGTATCCCTCCACCTATCCCGAACAGAACCCATACCGTACCCCATTCGTGGATCCACAGATGAGTCAGCATCGTCCTCAACCCTCTCATCAGGAGCGATCGAAGGCTACCTCATCACAAAACTACCACTAGAAGTTGTCCCGCTCGAAGATCGCTGAGACCCGCTGCGGCCACCTCCAGCAGAACCAGCCCTACCGCCACTCCGAGCAGGACCACCCCTACTGTCTCCTCGCGCCGGGCCACCCCGACTACTGCCTCTAGCAGAGCCGCTGCTGCTTCTACCCCTAGCCGAGCTGCCCCGACTATTGCCGCCCACCTTGGGCTCAATCCGTGGCGCCTCTTGCCCAAACCGTCGCCTTCGGCCTCTGACATCCTGAAAGAATGACAACATTCAAAAGAATCAATCAGTCACCATATGTGATAAGTGTAAAGATAAATGCGTCAATGTATATACAAAAAGAAAAGAAAGAAAAGAAGAAGAAAAAAAAAAAGAAAAAAAGAAAAGAAGAAGAGAAAAAAAAAAGAAAAAGAAAGAAAAAGGAGAAAAAAGAAAAAGTGGAAGGCTAGGGCCCCCACCTATCGCTGTAGAATGACAACATTCAAAAGAATCAATCAGTCACCATATGTGATAAGCGCAAAGATAAATGCGTCAATGTATATACAAAAAGAAAAGAAAGAAAAGAACAAGAAAAAAAGAAGAAGAAGAAGAAGAAGAAGAAAAAAAAAAAAAGAAAAAGAAGAAAAGAAGAAGAGAAAAAAGAAAAAGAAAAAGAAAGAAAAAGAGAAAAAAGAAAAAGTGGAAGGGCTAGGGACCCCACCTATCGCTGTTTAAGATTTTCAACGGTTTTCAAGTTTTTCCCACAAAAGTTTGGTACCTAAAATTTCTAAACGGTTTTCCGGGCTATTTCCTCAAAAAGTCTTGTTTCGAAATTTTAAACCGGTTTCTCGGGTTTTACCCTTTAAAAACCCTGTTTCCTGATTTTCTAAACGGTTTTTCAGGCTTTTTTCTCAAAAAGTCTAATTTCAAAAATTTCAAACCGGTTTCTCGGGCTTTCCCCTTCAAAAGCCCTATTTTAGAAGATTTTAATGGTTTTTCAAACTTTTTCCTCAAAAAGTTTGACTTCAACGATTTCTCAAGCTTTCTCCTTCAAAAGCCTTGGTTCAAAAATTTTCTAAGGGTTTTCAAGTTTTTTCCTCAAAAAGTTTGGTTTCAAAAGTTTAGACCGGTTTCTCGGGTTTTCTCCTTCAAAAACCCTGGTTCAAAAATTTCTAATGATTTTCGAAAGTTTTTCCTCAAAAAGTCTAATCTCAAAATTTCAAATCGGTTTCCTGGGTTTTTCCCTTAAAAATCCCGTTTTAAAATTTCAAATCGGTTTCTCAGGTTTTCTCCTTCAAAAGCCCTGGTTCAACATTCTTAACGGTTTTTCAAGCTTTGCCCTAAAAAAGTCTCATTTCAAGGGTTTAAAGGTTTCCCGAGCTTTCACCTTCAAAAGCCTTGTTCCACAAGTTTTCTAAAAATCGGTTTCCCGGGGTTTTTCTCCTTTAAAAATCACACTCCCAAAAATTTCTCTAAAGTTACAGTTTCTTTGGGCTTTCTCCCTTAAAAGCCCTTTTCTCAAAAAGATTTGCTTTACTGAAAGGTTTTAAAGCTAAGTGTTAAAATTTTTGAAAATTTCGGAAAAATTTCGCCTTTAAAAGTCACTACCCCGAAATTCCACAAGTCACAAACACAACTCAGAGCAATCTTAGACCTTCCACCACATCAATCAAAACAATCTCGCCACCACGGCAGGTGGCCTCTCCTCAAACACAATTTTTAGGACAATTCCTTCAGCTTCCAAAATTTTTCGGTTTCAATTTTATTTCCAAAAAATTTCACAAAAATTCCCAGAACATTTGAGTGTGTCACCATAATTTTTTAAAAATGTTCTGTGATTTTTCAGCCTTCAACAGGATCCGTTTTCTAATTTTCTTCAATTTTTGCTATTTTTCATAATTTTTAAAAATTTAAAATTTTAAAATTTTTCAAAAAATTACGAAATTTCATACGATTGTTCTACACATTTTCCTAAGGTTCTCAATGTACAAATCACACACAAACAGTCATTGCCCAAGCCTATAGAGGCAATTTTTCAAGTCCCGCAAGAAACCCACTTTCACAAACATGAAAAATCATTCAAAACGCATTCAAATCTCCACCAAATCATAAAAACAGTTCGATCATCGTGTCCTAAACATCTTAAAGCATAGGAATGAACTGATCATTTGCAAGAAACCGAGACATATGCATCAAAATCGAAGAAATTTCAAGAAAGCTAACTTTTGAGATTCTCCAGCGAAAAACGGGTTTTCCGACAAGAATCCGACGACTACGACAGTTTTTGGCCAATGCCCGATGACCTCCAACACCCCTTTGTTGACTCCCGGTCGAAAACCTTCAAAAATCCCTCAGAGAAAACTTCGAACTCGACTTAAAATTAACGCAATACTGAAACGCGACCTGCTCTGTTTTAATACACGGGCTGGCGCATGTAGCAAATGCGCTAGAATAAATTTATAACGCGCGCATATAATACATGCACCAAGGTTAAAACGTGCCAGGCATATGTAATACATGCACTCACCCTTTAGCTTCCTGCCAAAATTAGTTTCAAGCTTTCAAAAGTCCGAATTTGCTCTTAAGGCTTTGTCAAAAGCCGAAAGTCGAGCCTTCAACATTCACTTGCAAGAATTGAATGTCTTCAATCGAATCATGTCCAAACCGGCAACCCAATTCCCGACCTAGACCCAAAACTTTTCGAATTCCAAGATCTTCCAGACCAGCAACCCATAAGGGGTCCAAAAGCATTTCAAACTTACTGGAACATCACCCATCCGATCACCTTGCGACCAAAAAGGGATTCTTACTTTGTTATTTTTCTTCCTTCAACGAGCAAAGACAGAAAAAGAGGGGTAGTTGCAAGCACCCCATTTTTGCCCACTCGGCAATCTCTGGCCTGACCGGGTTTGGTTTCGAGCATCGCAACACATGCAGGCTCAAGATGAGCCTATCAATCTCCAATCCAACCAACTGGTCGGTTCTCGGGCCCACAAGGATCCGCTGGAGCCATAAGCACCATCATTCCAGGCAGCTTTCCAGATCGTGCAGTTTTGGAAACCACCACCATCCAGGCAGTTTCCTGGGATCGGGCGATCTCGAGGACCAACACCTCATTAAATTTCAGACGGTTCACTTCTGGCGCCCGCTAGCCCACCAATGTAGAATGTCCGTCATTTGGTAGTTCTCCGAGACCAGGCGTTCTCAGAGACCAACACCACCCTTTTAGGTAGCTTTTTGGGACCGGACGTTCTCAGGAACCAACACCACCCCTACAAGTAGTTCTCTAAAATCAGGTGTTCTTAGAGACCAACACCGCACAGGTAGTTTTCTGAGACCGGGCGGTCTTGGGAACCAACACTTAGGCCAACACCGGCGCCTGCTAGCTCGACTCAATGAAAAATGACCAAGCCTGCCCCTTAGGCCTCCACACACGTTTTGAGAAAGTTTAGAATCCCTCGAAATGATAAGTCCATCATTCCAAGATGTTGTTAAAACATTAGGCATCCCCCGCACGCCATTTGGTCTAATCTCGGTCCTATTCCGGCTCATTCTAGTCAAAATGACCGTTTTGCCCTTGAATACCTCAGCACTGCGCAAACCCCGCCGAACGGTAAAAGACTCTCCCAAAGCCGTCCCTGAACAACCCTACATGCTTAACACAACACATCTAAACATTCCTAACCATTTCCAGCCAGTCTTGGCCAAAATGACTGTTTTGCCCCTAGCAATCCAAACATGCCCTGAAACAGCACCGGTCTTAGGATTTCGAGTGAAGGGTTTCACCATACACCCTTGTTCAACCCGAGGAGGACCCTACGACATTAAACGCTTACGATTCGATAAAGGTCCCCTGGAGCGTCTCACAGATGCTCCGCCTAAATTGTCTTTTCTCCCGATTCCCTGATTAAAACACACTGTCAAACGACTTGAGAAATGAGTAAATCTAGGAATTCCCGAAAGTATTTCCAAAGTACCTTCCATCGGTAGGGTCTGATCGAAGAGGTCGCTTCTCGAAGGCCTCAATCACACGACACAAAAACATCCACTTTCAAACATGCTCAGAGCGTATCACAGACGCTCCGCAAAAGTGTACTTTTATACACACTTTCCGAGATGATATCCCATGCTTTCGAACACTATTTAAACTTTTCAAAAACATGAAAGTTCATAAGAAACCTCAAGAGAACACCGTGGGTGCAACCAATTCCCCTAAAACCTTTTCGGTTGACTCAATTATCGAGACAAAGTTTGGAAGAACTTTCCTGGTAATGGAGCGTATGCTACATGCGCTCAAATTTTGATCAGATTGACCAACTTTCAATCAACAATCGAGATTTAACCAGTACACAGGGTGCCACGTGTCATTCTGGCAATGGAACAGTACCTGCGCATGTTCTACATGCGCTAGGTCAAATTTTGGCCAGCGCATGCAGCACATGCGCCAAGCCTATTCCGGATTGCCTATAAATACCAAACCACCCCTTTGCATATTCCATCTCCGAAATTGATGCGAAGCTCTGCTAAAATCACTCCAAAACTGCGAATCTCTATACACACTTCATCCCTCCAACACTTAGGTTAGATTTCATCATCCCCAAGCCTATATACTTCACATATAAAGCCTTATACACCTTCAAACACTCCCTACCAGCCCTCTAAGCCTTCTTGAAGTCATTCAAGCTCCAATCAAAGCATCATTTGAAGACTACAAGTGTGTTGAAGGCAAAAGTTGGTATCCTTTTTACATTTGTGTTTTCCCCCACACTCTTCTCTTCTCCCTCCTAGCCTACTTAGTCTATTCTCTATTTTAATCCTCATCTTCAACCCCCCCTTTTTTGCATGCTTGAGCCAAGAGGGCTCTTAGATCATATCTAGAGGAAAGCAAGTGAGAGTCACCGTGTAGGGGGACCTCTGACTAGCCTACTTTAATATGGTATGACCTAGGAGCCCCTTGTTTATATGGTGAAACCTATAAGCCTTGTATGTATTCATGACCCCTTGCATATTATTATTTTGATCATGTCTTGTTTGCTTGGTTTCATTTTTGTGCTTATCATCATATTCTACAATGCCTACATTACTCTTAGCTCTATATCAATTTCAAGCTCCATATTTCTCTAAAAAATTATTCCAAGAGTTGGCTTCTTGAAGCTTAGGATGGTGTGGCGCCCAGATTTTTTGCACTCGAGGAATACACACATAAGCGGAAAAAACACTATACTTTCTCGTTAGAACTCATCCTCCTAGAAGAATGAGTGTGACTAGGTTTGAATTGAAAATTGATTTGAATAAAGGGCTTTTGAAAAAGATTTGGAGTTGCCACCTAACTTGATTAAGGTTAGTTAGGTCACCTAAAAACTAAGTACAATCCGAGGATTACACTTAGGGTTTTTGAAAACGATTTTAAAAATACCACCTCAAGAGAGGGTTTTTAGGAAAAACAGGTTGTTTGACAACCTTTAGAAAACATTTAAGCCCTTTTTGAAAATAAACTCCATTTTGGTCTTTGAAAACAGTGATTCTAGGTTCGGAGGTTGGTTATGTGTAGGGAAGATGCACTAAGTCATCACCCTACCCCGCCCTTGCGGTACCTATATGTCTATTTACCCTAGATTCACCTATGAGAGTCTTCAACTAACAAATGTTCAATCCTATCCACTTTAGAAACAGAATGTTTAAAAAGACATAATGGATGATATGCAAGTGTAAGAAAAGAAAGTTGAAAAATAGATTTGGAAAGAAAATGATTTGATTTAAGAGAGATTTGAAAAGAAATAGAGAATTGGAAAGTAGTTATGGAATTTGAAATTTGAAAAAGGTTGTGGAAATAGAAATTTGAAAAGGGTTGTGACCGCAGTCATGAGGGTTGCCTATATATATTTTTGGAGGAATCAGGTCAGTCGTAGTTCGGACAAGAGTCCGATAGAAAATAGAAGATTTGATTGGAAAAAGAAATTGAATTGGAATTTGGATTTGATTTGGATTTAGAATAGAAGATTGAAAATTGGAATTGAAGGATTATGAAATTGATTTGGCAAGGTTGAGGTTTAGGAAACCTAGACTTAGGAAGATATGATTTAGGAAAGACTGGAAATTAAGAAAGATTGGACTCGAATGTTGGACTTGGAAGATTGGAGAAAGATTGGAATTAGGAAATGTTCGAATTAGGCAAGCTTCGTTTTAGGAATGTTTCATTTTAGGAAAATTTCGTTTTAGGAAAGTTTCAAAATAGGAAAGTGTTATTTTTGGAAAGTTTCAAATCAGGAAAGTTTCATTTTAGGAAAAGTGTTGGATTAAGAAAGTTTTGAAATAGGAAACATTTGGTTTTAAGAAAGTTTTGAAATTGGAAAGTTAAGAATTTGGAATGTTTTGAAATAAGGAAGTTTTGAAAGTTGGAAAGTTTAGAATTTAGAAAGTTTTAGATTTGAAAAGATTTGAAATTTAGGGAAGTTTAGAATTTTAGAAAGATTCAAAGTTTGAGTTTTAGAAATTCTTAAAATTAGGAAAGGTTTTGAGTTTAAGAAGAGTTTGAAAACTTGAGATTTGGAAAATTAAGATTTGGAAAGGGATGGAATTAAGAAAGGTTTGAAAGCTTAATGTTTAAGGAAAGATTTAAAAGTTTAAGTTTAGGAAACTTAACGTTTAGAAAAGTACAAGATTAGGAAGGAGTTGAATTAGGAAAGATTTGGGTTTGGAACGATTGAGATTCCTATTTCCTAAAACAAGGGATTGAATTTTATTTCTAAAAAGAGATGTTTTGATTTTGTTTCCAAAAATGGAGGATAGGACCTAGTTTCCTAAACGGGGGGTTGGATTTGGTTTCCAAAAGGGAAGATTGGATTTGGCATAGATTTGAAAAGATGGAGTTTTGAAAATTCTAGTTTTGGGAAGACTATAATTTTGATGTAGAAAATAGGTTTTGGAAATATATATACATATAGTTTTGATGTAGAAAATAAGAAGTTTTGGAAACCTAGGTTTTAACGCAAGGTTGAAAATCATGTTTTTGGGAAGAAAAACTAGTGTTTCCTAATTGTTGGCTCTAGGGCTTAACTTGGATTGTAAGAAAAGGGATTTTTAGAAACTGAGTTTTTAGAAAGAGAGATTTTTGAAAGAAAATCTTAGAGAGGAGTTTCTAGAAGGAAGATTTTGGAAAGAGAGAGTTTTTGGAAAGTGAATTTAAGAGGAGTTTTAGAAAGAGGACTTTGGAAGAAGTTTTTAGGAAAGAGTTTTAGGGAGAGAGTTTTCTAAAAAGGAAACCTATGTAGTGTTTTTAGGAAAGGAATTTTGAAGAGAGTATTTTGGAAAAGAGTTAAAAAGGAGTTTTAAAAAATAGATTTTTGGAGAGAGTTTTTGAAAAAAAACTTTGAAAAGGGGAGCTTTAGGAAAGTATGTTGAAAAGGAGGGTTTTAGAAAGAGAGACTTTTGAAAAGAGAGTTTTTAGAAAATATCAAAATGTCTCACTGTCCTAAAGCGATTCTAACCATAAGAAGGCTAGAACCACTTTAAGAAAGCGGTTTTGAAAACAACAAGGATTTGAAAATATGGACCATGTTGGTCACTTTAAATGTAACACTTTCCTAAAGAAACTCTAGCCATGGAAAGGCTAGAATCACCCTAGGATTGTGATTTTGAAAACAAGTTTTGAAAAAAAAGATTTTGATGCAATTTTAAAAACGATGTTAATGCAAGCTTTGAAAACGAGTTTGAAAACGAATTTTGGAAGAATGCAAGATCATGATATGCACAATGCAAAGAGGGTCGTGAACATACAAGGTTAAAGGCTTCACCACATAATCAAGAAAGGCCGAACCCACGTGATCTCTGGTTCAACTAAAAGAAAGCCCCTGACATGGTGACTCTCCAATAGCCTAATCCTACACATAGACCGAGAACTCCCTTGTTTCAAGCATGCAAGAAGGGGGGGAAGAAGATAGGGGATTAAAATAGAAAAAAACCCAAGTGGGTTCAGAGAGAGAAGAGAGGGGGAAAGATGCATAAACTTAAAGAGAAAGCCTACCTTGTGTCTTCTTTATTTTGCTTAGCTTTGCGTGCTTTGCTTTGCTTGTCTTGCTTCGGTCTTCACTTCAATCTTCAAGAGTTTGTCTTCAATCTTCAAAGCTTCAGATTGCAGCTCTTCAACTCTTCAATGGAGGCTTTGGAGGCTAGTGTATGAGTGTATAGAAGTGTATGTGAGTGTATAGGAGGCTAGGGTTTGTGTATGGAGGCTAGGGTTTGGAAAACCTAAGGACACTAGGGTTTAGAGAGGCTACGAGCTTTGTGTATCGAAAAGTAAGGTTTTTAGACTGAGTTTACAGACCTCTTTCACGCTGGCGGAGACTTTGTATTTATAGAGATGGGATAGACCTCGCGCCTGTTGTAGTGGCGCTAGGGGAAAAATGCTTCTGATGCCACTACAAGTGGTGCCAGGCCAAATATTGGCTTGGCGCCACTACTAGTGGCACCAGCCAATTAGGAAAGTATTAAGGTCGACAAACAATGTATCTTGAGAAAATTTGGGTCCTTGCACTAGTGACTACCATGCAATTTTTAGCCTGGCTTTACTAGGAGTGACTCCGGAAAGCCTGGGAAGGACTTAAGGGATCGGGAATGCCCAAAAAAGGCCAGAAAAGAGCAGGAACACTTGAAACAGTATCCTGGAGGTAGTGGACTTGAAAAAGGATGACAAGATTTGTCGGAAGGGTTGATCGAGCCATTATGGGCAAAACAGTCAACTGGATCGGAAAGCTGCCGGGACGGACTCAGAATGCCCCGGAAGAAAACTTGAGATTTAGAAACATTATTTAGAATGTTCCCAAAGGCTACAGGCTTGATAACCAGAGCCGGTGTGGTCGGAAAAGGTGACCGGCCCACCGGGGTAAAACCGTCATTTTGCACTGGGTTTACCAGAACTGACTCGGAATCATCCAGAAAGATAAAGAAAGGTTGAGAATACTATAAAAAGCAATCTCAGGAAATTACCGGTTTGATACCTAGAACCGGCGTGGCTAGAAAAAAGGCGACCGGCCCACTAGGGGCAAAACGGTCATTTTGCACCGGGTTTGCCGTAACTGACTAGGAATGATCTGGAAAGATAATAGAAGGTTGAGAACACTATAAGAATCATTCTCTAGAGGCTTCCGGTTTGATACCCAGAGCTAGTGTGGTCCCCGGGGCGTTCGGATGCCTAGGGGCAAAATGGTCATCTTGACCGGAAGGTCTCGGAATTGGCCCGAAACTAACTAGAAGGCACCTAATCATGCCAGATTTCTTTTAAGACAATCTTGGAAGGGTGGACTTACCATTCTAAGGACTCAGGTGTGTTCTCAAGAAACGTGCCAAAAAATGACCCTAGGGGCAGTTAGGTCATTTTTCACCAAAGTGGGCTAGCAGGCACCGGTGTTGACCTGGGTTTTGAGTGTTTCTGCCACTCTGACGGTGGTCTCATGATACAAGGGTTTGTTGGCAATTCCCTATATCGACCTACTTGTGAGTATTTCCGTTACTCTGACGGTTGCAATGTTTGCGAGTATTTTCGAATCTCTGATGGTTTGCGATCATTCTTGAGATTGCCTGATCTTGGGAAGCTCCTAAAGGGACTTAGTGCCTGAAAAGTCAACTTTCTCAGAAGGCATGCCGAAACGGACATTTCTGCATTGGCAGGCTAGCAGGCGCCAAAGGTGGACCGTTCTACCATATAGGGGACTTGGGGTCTCGTCCCAATCAACAAGTTAAAAGGGGACTTACCATCTTTAGAAAGACGTGCCTAATAGAGTTGGAAAGGGGACTTATCGTCTTCAAAAAGACGCGCTTAATGGAGTTGGAAAGGGGACTTACCGTCTTCGGAAAGACGTGCCTGTTGGAATATGGAAAGGGAACTTACCGCCTTCGAAAAGACGCGCCTAACTTGGAAGTGGAAAGGGGACTTACAGCCTTCGAAAAGACGTGCCTAATTTAGAATTGGAAAGGGGACGGGGACTTACCGTCTTCGAAAAGACGTGCCTGGTTTGGAATTGGAAAGAACAATGCCCCTAAGGGCATTTTGGTTATTTTTTCTCTACTTGGGCCTGGTGAGCCTGCGAAGCGATGGATAGACGGGATTAGACTTAGAGAGTTCATTTCGATTGGAATATGTCCATATTAACTTGAGTACAAGTCTGGATGGATCGTAGACTGTCGAGTAGTCAAAAATAGGGTGCTTACAAATGGGACTTCAGAAATCATGCTTTCGAGAGTTCCTTACTAACCCCTTAACTCCCACTTTGGCATTATAACATTTTAACTTGCATAAGGGTTGCTTTCTAATTCTCTAATTTTCAATATTTCCATTCGTTTAAGTGTAGTGGTTAGAATGGCCCTATGGAACCCTCTCTTGAGTGGTCTCCCTTTTGTTTGACCATATGAACCCTCTCTTGATGGAATGTTTCCCTTGAGAATGTTTTTAAAAATAATGCATTCTCTCCATCTTTGCATCAAAGATGATTTTCCAAAAGTTGCCATCATTAGGTTGATTTTTGAAATCCCCACTCTTGTCAAGATGAAGGTTATAATGGCCATGAGGAAACCTTCCTTGGAATGGTCTCTAAACACCAACCATATAAACCATACTCTGGGCAAGAGTCAAAATTTTCATGAAAATAATCCTCAAAAAGGGTTGTCCACCAAAGTCCATTGCATAACATGTTTTATTTTTTTTAAAGCTCTTTCCAAAAGTGCACTAAACCAACTTTCAAAACCATTTTTCAATCCACCCCTAGGTTAACTTGACCCTAGTTGACCAACTTTAGGTTAACTTAACACTAGTTGATCAATCCTAGGTTAACTTGCCCCTAGTTGTCTAACCCTAGGTTGACTTGACCCTTGTTGACCAACCTTAGGTTAACTTGACCCTAGTTGTCCAACCTTAGATTAACTTGACCCTAGTTGTCCAACCCTATGTTAACTTGACCCTAGTTGACCAACTCTAGTTTAACTTAACCCTAAGTCATCCTAACCTTAGGTTAACACTACCCTAGTTAGTTAACCCTAGGTCACCTTAACCTTAGGTTAGCCCAACCTTAGTTAGTTAACCATAGGTCATCTTAACCCTAGGTTAACCTAACCCAAGTTAGCTAACCTTAGGTCACCCTTAAGCCTAGGCTAACCCAACCTAAGTTAGTATACTTCAAGGTCCCAACTCTTGAACCCTTTTCAAAATGATCACTCAATTTCAAACTATTCTCATAACCCATTTTTCCAAAACTTCCTACTCTCTTAATTTCAAAACAACCAAATCCTTATACTCTTCAAATGTTCCTACACTGTATCTTTAAGGCATTTTCAAAAGGTCACAAACCTAAGGTGTCCCTAGCCCTCTCATGGTTAGGGATTCCAAGGATAAGTAATAAATCGAGAAAAACCTCAAAGGTTGTCCATATTTGGATTCTAAACCCTTAGCTATTTCCAAAAACCACTTTCAAAGATTAATTTATCAAAACATTCTAAGATCACGCCTCCAAGGTTTCAAAACAAGACTTCAAAAGCACTTTCAAGTTCTCTTGAGTCATGCCAAAGTATTTTTCCAAAACTCCCTTAAGTTGATCCAAAAACATTTTCAAAACACTCCACCATCCAATTTCAAGTCAAAACTTCCAAAACCACAATGAGTCTTCAACTTCCAATACCTCAAAGTGTCTTAAACTTTTTCAAAGACCTCCAAGTGTCCTAAACTTTTCCAAAGACCCCCAAGTGTCTTAACCTTTTCCAAAGACCTCAAAGTGTCTTAAACTTTTTCAAAGACCCCAAAATGTCTTCAAACATTCCAAAGGCCCTAATGCGCCTATTTTCCTTCGAGCTTTTGCCCGAACTACGAATGATCTGATTCTCGCCAAATGAGATACGTAGGCAACCTAAAATGGTGCGGTCATAACTTTCATTTCAACTCCAATCCCTTTTTCAAAAATTCCAATCAATTCAAAGTTTCTATTCCAAACTCTTTCAAAACCCTCATCATTTTCAAATTTCTTCCAAAAGCTTGCATCATACATCATCCATCCAAAAAGTGATGACTAAACCCCGTTTTTAAAATTCTAAGGTGGATATTAAATGGACAATGGTGACCGGTTATTCTTGTGAGTGAACAAAGGGCGATTAGACATGTAGGTACCGAAAGAACGGGGTAGGGTGATGATCTTAGAATATCTTCCCTACACGTAACTAACCCCTGAACCATAGATTTCTATTTTCAAATAACCAAAATGAAGTTATTTTTCAAAAGTGCTTAAATCTTTTCAAAGGTTGCCAAACAACCTATTTTCTTAAAAAAAAAAAACAAAAAAAAAAAAAAAAACCTCTCTTGAGGGAGTTTTCAAAACCATTTTCAAAAACCCTAAGTTTAATCTTCGGATTAATATTTAGTTTTAGGTGCCCTAACTCACCTTAATCAAGTTAGGTAGCGACTCCTATTTTTTTTTTTAAAAGCCCTTAATCAAACCAATTTTCAAACCTAGTCGCACTTCTCTTTCTAGGAGGATGAGTTCTAGTGATAGAGTTCCGTGTTTTTTGTCTCCAAGCCAAAAGGACCTTGGACACCTAAAAATCGGAGCGTGAAAATGTAGTTAAGTTTTGAAAAGTTTACATCATGGTTTTCATCACAAATCTGACTAATGCTAAGGAGATTGGCTTAAATCCCTTCAACTGGCAAGACATTATCTAATTTGGGAATTTCAAGTGCAAAAACCGCTCCTTTTCCAATCACCCTAGCAGATTTTTCATCTCCAAAAGTAAAAAGACCTCCATTAAAATCTTCAAGTTTTATGAAAACGGTCTTGTCAATAGACATATGTCTTAAAGATCCACTGTTAAGATACTGTCGCGCCCTAATTTTTCACACTCGAAAAAAGACAAGTGAGAAAAGCACAGTGCTCTCTCGTTAAAACTCATCCTACTAAAAGGATGAGTGCGGCTAGGTTTGAATTAGAAATTGATTTTGAATAAGGGCTTTTGGAAAACAATTTGAAGTCACCACCTAACTTTATTAAGGTGAGTTAGATCACCTAAAACTAAACACAATCCGAAGATTACACTCAGAGTTTTTGACAAAAGATTTTTGAAAAAATTCTTTAAGAGAGGGTTTTTAAGAAAACTAGTTGTTTGGCAACCTTTGGAAATATTTAAGTCCTTTTTTAAAAATAACTCCATTTGGTCTTTGAAAACAGTAATATAGGTTCGGAGGTTGGTTACATGTAGGGAAGACGCGCAAAGCTATCACCCTACCTCGCCCTTGCGGTACCTACATGTCTATTCTCCCTAGGTTCACTCATTCAAAATATTTGATTAATATATGTTCAGTACTATCCACTTTTGAAAAGAATTTTGAAAGAAGTTTAACATGATGCATGATATGCAAGTGCAAGAAAAGACTTTGATTTTGAAAATAGATTTGACAAGTGGATTTGATTTTGAAAATAGATTTGAAAAGAAGACTTTGAAGTTTGAAGAAAGTTTTAGAAATTGGAAATAGAGATTTGAAAATAGATTATAGAATTAGAAATTTGAAACAGATCATGGAACTAGAAGTTTGAAAATAGTTATGGAATTGGAGACTTAAGAAAAGTTATAAAATTAGAAACTTGAAAGAAATTATAGAATTGAAAATTTAAAAATAATTATGAAATTAGAAACTTGGAAAAAGTTATGACCACACCTATGAGGGTTGCCTACGTATCCCTTTTTGAGAATCAGGTCAGTCGTAGTTCGGACAAGAGTCTGATTGAAAATAGACACTTTTAGGTTTTGAAAAGTTTGTTTTGAAAAGATTGGATTAGAAAAGAGTTTGATTTGAAAAAGAGATTTGATTTCAAAAGAATTTGATTTGAAATGGATTTAAAGAAGTAAAGTTTAGGAAAGATTGGACTTTGGAAAACTTTAAAATTTTGGAATGTTTGAACTTAGAAAAGTTCCATTTTAAGAAAGTGCCAAATTAGAAAAGTTTCATTTTAAGACAGGTTTTGAATTTGGAAAGATTTGAATTTTGAAAAGTTTTCAAAATAAAAAGTTTACTTTTAAAAAAAAAGTTGATTTTGAAAATATTCGAATTTGGAAAGTTAGAATTAAGAAAAATATAGACTTTAGAAAGATTTGAATTTTGGAAAGATTTGGAATTTAAAGAGTTTGATTTAAGGAAGATTTGAAAATTAGGAAAGATTGAAATTTAGAAAGGTTTGAAATTAGGAAAGGTTGGACTTAGGAAAAGTTTGAATTACGAAAGATTTGATTCTTATTTCCTAAAGCAGAAGATTAGATTTTATTTCCAAAAATAGATGATTTGATTTGGTTTTAGAAGATTTGACCTAGTTTCCTAAATTGAAATATTATATTTGACATGGAATTGAAAATGTTGAATTTTAGAAAGCTATAACTTGGAAACCTATGATTTGGTGTAAAAAATAGAATTTTGGAAAGCTATAATTGGATGTGAAAAAGGAAAGTAGAAATTAGGATTTCCTAATCATTGGCTCTAGAGCTTGACTTGGGCTTCCAGAAAAAGAGATTTTGGAAAGTAAATCTTTTGAAGGGAGTTTCTAAGAGAGAAACTTGAAGAGTGTTTTTAGAAAGTAGAACTTTCAAATAGAGTTTTTAGAAAAGGATTTTTGGAGAGGATTTAAAAAAGAGGTTTTGGAAAGGAGATTTTTGAAAAGTGATTTGGAAAGAGAATGGAATACGGATTTTTATAAGTTTCTAAAAATATCTCACTTTACTAAAACAATTCTAACCATATGAAGATTAAAACCATTCTAGAATCGCGGTTTTGAAAACAACAAGAATTTGAAAATATGGAGCATGATAGCCACTTTAAATATAACACTTTCCTAAAGCAACCCTAACCATGAAATGGCTAGAATCACCTTGGAATTGTGATTTTGAAAACAAGTTTGGAAAAAGAAGATTTAATGCAAGTTTTGAAAGAAATTTTTGACGTAAGTTTTGAAAACAAGTTTAGAAAATGATTTTGAAGAGATGTACGAATATGATATGCACAATGTAAGTAGGGTCGTGAACATATAAGATTTAGGCTTTACCCTATAATCAAGGGGGCCGAACCCACATGGTCTAAGGTTAAATTAGAAGAAAGCCCTCGACACGGTGACTTTCAACCATTCTTCCTACACATGAACCGGGAAAACCCTTGTTTCAAGCATGCAAGAAAGGGGGGAAGAAGATAGGGGATTAAAATAGGAGAAAACTCAAGTGGGTTAGGAGGGAGAAAAGAGAAGGGGGGAGTTGCATAAACGTAAATAGGAAACCAACCTTGTGTCTTCTTTGGTTTGCTTGCTTTACTTCGAGTTAATCTTTGAGAGCTTCGAGATTGTAGCACCTTGAGTTTTCAATGGTTGGCTTGGAGGCTCGTATAGGTGTGTATTGAGTGTACGGATGCTAGTGTTAAAGTGTATGAGGGCTAGGGTTTGAAGAAGCCTAAGAAACTAGGGTTTGGTGAGAGTTCGAGGGTTGTATACCGGGATAGAGAGAGTTTCTAGAGTTAGATTGCCGACCTTTTTCATGCAGAGAAGAGGCTCTGTATTTGTAAAGCAAAGAGTGACTTAGCGCCTGTTGTAGTGGTGCCAGGCTTAAAAATCCATTAGCGCCACTAGGAGTGGCGCTAGGCCATTTTTTGGCTTGGTGCCACTACTAGTAGCGCCAGCCACTTAGGAAACCTTTTAAGGGGGCAAGAAATATATCTTCGACTCTTGATACACAAGACAGAAGATTTAGGCGCCTGTCCTATTGACTGCCATGCATTTTTTAGCCTAGCTCCACTAAGAGTGACTCCAAAAGGTCTAAAAATGTTCTAGAACGCCGAGAATGGTCCAGAAGGCCGAAAATGGGTAGAAATCCTTGAAATAGTGTCTCAGGGGTAACGGACTGGAAAAACAAGGTTGGAATTGTCAACCGGGCTATTAGGGGCAAAATGGTCAACTAGACCGGAAATCCACTAGAATAGACTCAGAATAATCCATGAGTGGACTTAAAGGTTGGAAACACTATCCAGAGTGCTCCAAGGGAGTGCTGGTTTGATACCCAGAGCCGGTGTGTTTGGAAAAGGCGACTAGCCCACCAGGGGTAAAATAGTTATTTTTGCACCAAGTTTGTCGGAATTGACTCAGAATGATCCGGAAAGATAATGGAAGGCTGGGAATACTATAAGAAGTATTCTTGGGGGGTTATCGATTTGATACCCGAAGTCGGTGTGGTTCTTAGAGGCACTCGGATACCCAAAGGCAAAATGGTCACTTTGACCGAATGGTCTCAGAATTAGTCCGGAACCGACTAGATGGCACTTAAACTTGCCGGACCATCTTTGGAACGATCTTGAAATGGTGGACTTACCATTCTGAGGACTTAGGTTCTTTCTCGATAAGCATGCCGAAAATGGCCCAAAGGGCAGTTTGGTCATTTTTCACTAGAGTGGGCTAGCAGGCACTGGTGTTGACCTAGGTTTTGAGTGTTTCTATCACCCTGAAAGTCTGTGACAAGTTTGTTTCCAAAGATATCTCATCCTTTGGTAAACATGTCATGACCAAGAGGCAAGTTCGGTCCCGTGACATAGGGGGTCTGTTGGCAATTTTTCAATGTCGACCTATTTACGAGTGTTTCCGTCACTCTGACGGTTCACGTTCATTTTGAAGACTACTTAATCTCGGAAAGCTGCTAAGTGGACTTATCGTCTGAGAAATTAACTTTTTTGAAAGACGTGCCGAATAACGGACATTCTTCATTGACGGGCTAGCAGGCGCCAAAGGTGGACCGTTCTACCATCTCGGGAACTTGGGGTCTCCTCCCGATCAATGGGTTTGAAGGGACTTACCCTTCTGAAGAGTTTTCTTGAAAAACCTGAGGGATCAACTTTCTCGAAAGGTGTACTGAATTTGATTTGAATTGAAATTGGACTTTAAGTTGAGTTTGAGATTAAAACAGGGACTTACCATCTCTAGGAAGACGTGCCGAATTTGATTTGAATTGAAATTGGACTTTAAGTTGAGTTTGAGATTAAAACAAGGACTTACCATCTCTAGGAAGACGTGCCCACTGAAAATTGGACCGAGCAATGCCACAAGGGCATTTTGGTCATTTTACCTCTATTGGGCCTAACGGGCCCGCAAAGCGATGCATTGATTAAATTGAGTTTGAAAAGTTAATTTGAACTTGAATATGTCTATGTTGATTTGAATACGAGTTCGGACGAATTATAGATTACTGAGTGGGCAAAAATGGGGTGCTTACAGAAACCACAGATTTGATTTGTTTGCTTTTAATGTGGAATGCACAATAAGTCCTTTCAAATCAGATTTTCTAACCTAGACAAATTTGGTAATTTCTTATTTATAAATTTCTTATCTGAGTTAAGTGACTTGTGCGTTCAGATCTTTAATCTGACGATGTAGTGCATTATTAGACAATCTAGGTTGGTTTTGTTGAAAGTTCTTTTGTATAAATTGCCCCTAGGCCTGATATGTCTTACAACACTGCAGTAATGACGGACAGGAACAGAATTATAATCTGTGGTTTGCTACCCTTCAAACTACCATGCGGTCAAATGCACAAACTGGCCACACAAACACCTAACATTTGAACACTGTCTCTGGCTGTTCAAACGCCAACCCTTCGGACGCCTTCTACGATCGTTCGAATGTGTCTGTGAATTGAAGTTTGAGAAATCGAGAACATACCTGGTCTGTTTTACTTGTTTCTAGATTTTAGATGAATTCGGTTTGTGTTGGTATGCTTCTGAAGTTGATAGATCAACCTTTATTGCACGATACAGTGCCATCAAATCCAAGTCCATCTTTGCTCCAACTGATTTTTGAATGCTCCATATGTGATCGATCTTTTTGGAGCCTATATTGAACCCTTGAAAGAATCTTTAATACGAGATAAATCAAATTTAACAAATTCTAATTCTTTCTCAAGATTCTTGTTCTTCTCAAGTGCTTCATACAATGCCTTTTTGGTTACAATCAACTTTTCTGAAAGGGCAGTCCTATGAATCTGAAGTTGACTAATTAGGGCATGGCTATCCTCAAATTTCTTGAAAAGTGTTTCATATTCTTGCTGACAATTCTTGAGATTTATAGCTAGATCTTGATTAATCTTGCCTAGGTTTGACAATTTCAATTTTTCATTGTCTTGAATTAATTGAATCAACATAGTAGCTTCAAAGTTAGTGGGATTCAGATCTTCTACAGGACTAGTTGAGTCAGTACAATTTTCAGGATTTGACTCAAACCTAGGGAAATTTGACTCAAAATTGAGAGATGTAGTAAAAGTCATAAAATTACCTAAGTTACCTGATTCTTCATTGTCTGATTGTTCTTCCTCATCAGAATCATTCCTGGTCACAATCATAACTCTACATTTTCTCTTCAAACAGTGGGGGCATTCTGAAGCATTATGTCCAAACCATTGGCATTCAAAACACTTTATAGTGTTGCTATTCTTATTTCTTTTTCCATCAATCTTAGGACCACTATTGTTGGGAATATTGTTGTTTCCGTTGCCATTCTTTTTATTAACATTAAACTTGTTCTTGTTCTTGAAATTGTTTAAGTTACCCTTTTTCAAGAGAGTTTTTTGAAAACGATTCACAAGGTAATTCACAATTTCATAATTGTTTCACAAGGTAATTCACAATTTCATAATTGTTTTTCATCTTCTTCCTCATCAGACTTGTTTTCATTTTTGTTAGTAGCATTAAAAGTAGCAGGTTTTGCCTTTTTGATTTGTCGAAAACTAGTGTCATAGGTTTGAAGATTTTCAACAAGTTCATCAACCCAAAGTGAATCTATATCTTTACTTTTTTCAATAGCAGTCACTTTGGATTGGAATTTTTTTGATAAGGATTTAAGAATCTTTCAAACAATCCGAGAATCAGGAATCTTTTCACTTAGATTGAACTGGAATTTACAATATCACTCAACTTTGCATAAAATTCATCAAAGGTATCAATTTCATTCATAAATAGAATTTCAAAATTTGTAGTTAACCTTTGAAGTTTCACAATTTTCACACCAGCAATACCTTCATGAGTGATTTCTAGGATATCTCATACTTTTTTAGCAATCTCACGTATAGAAATACGTCTAAATTCTTCCGGTAAGAGACTGTTATAGAGTATATTCATGGCTTTACTATTCCAACCAGCCGTTTCAACCTCAAGTAGAGTCCACTGATTCAAAGGTTTCTTAAACAACTTCACCACCAGTGTGTTCACAGGGTTGTAATGGACGAGTTTGACTATGTTGTTGATTAGTTAGGTAATGCTTTCAAAAACTATTTCTTTTTGAAGACAGAAAAATAGAAATGATGCCGAAAATGTGTTTGGTAAAATTATTTTCGAAAATGTTTTCAAGAATATTTTTTTGAGGTCAGCTTGTTTTAATGAATAAGTTTCTAAATTATTTTCTAAAATTTTGAAAATTCGGTTTCACTGGAAGATGAAAACAATTGTGTTTACAAACCTTCCATCTTCTTTTATTTCCGAAAAACTCAAAATAGAAAGTCGGAAACAAAAACAAGAACAAAAATTAATTATGCATGCGAAGCAGGCCCTCAAAATAGTTTCCTTTTTCTTTTATACTACAATTTTCTTCTTAATGAATTCCAAGGTTGGCAAGTTGATGCCGGTGATTTTTTTCTACTTTTGCACTTAAGTTTCTTCCACAAACAAATCCATATTAAGGGAAGTTAGGGTTGAATAGACGTTTCAATTGGAGGAAAAGAAAAAGAATTTACAAAAAAAAAAAAAAAAAAAGAAGCTTGAATATCATTGTCTCTTTGAACTCAGGAATATTATTGTAAAGGATTGTAATATTTTGTCAAAGATTTATTTTAGGAGCTACAATTTTTATAAAAAAAAACTGCGTTTTTTAAAATTATCAAGCACAACAAAATGTTTGGATTAAAAAAAAAACAAAGTTCAGATTTCTTTTTTTTTTAACTAAGCTGGATTTGTCATTTTTTTTTCAATATTTTTGTGCTTGTAAACCACTATACATTGCAACAAAAAATAAAATAAAAATAAAAAAAACATTTAGACAGATGAGCCATTTTAACAACAGGACAACTTTTGTCCTATATTGATAGGTTCGTTGTACCTGAAGAAAATAAATAAACTGGAAAAGTGGTCGAAAAATAATTGCATTACTTAAGGTTTTCATGGGAATTGCAATGGTTTAGATTAGTCGAAAATCTTTTCGTGAAAAGAAATCCCGCTTCTCTGAAATCACACTTCCAAAAACTCTTAAGAAATTTTAGAAGAAATTTTTAAGAAATAATTCCGTAATGTTTCCAAAACTCTTAGCATAACTTGAAGTAACTTGTGAAAAACTCTTAAAAAAATACTATGAAAACTAATTAAAATCTCATTTCTCATCATTTTTATTTTTATTTTACACTCTCAAATCTTATTATTTAACAATACTATATAATTTTAATAAAAATCTATAAATATTGTGTAACATTAGTATTTTACTTATCATAATAATATCCTGAATACTTCATATATACCAATGGGTTATTGTTTCAACGGTGGGATATCGAACCTAATTGGGTTAAGGCCTAGGTTCGAGACCCTATAGCAACACGTTATGTCCATCTCTTTCTAATTCAGCTCCCTACTGCGCTTCCTTGGTGGAGGACATTTGATGTACCAACTCTGGCGACAGATGGGTGAAGTGACTGAGCAGATTAGTGTGTTGACAAAAGTGTTGGGGTCCTTTACTTGCACCACCATTTTACGCACCAAAAAAACAAAAAATACTTCATATAGATTTGTTGAGGGGATTTTTAATATCCTTTTTATAATTATCTTATTTTAGTTCATATTAGCTAGAGTTTCTCATTTCTCATTATTTTTTAGGCCACGTTTTACTACATCGTTTTTGACTTTCAATTCCTGTTTTGATAACTATGAATTGACCCCCATATTATGTAAGATCATTCAACAATATCTTTCACTCAAAGGTCAGGGAGTTTGACCCATTGGTCATAACCCTGAATGGATTTAAGCAAGGTAAGTCCCTGGGGTATAATTCGTCACGAATGCATAGTGCTTGGCACAAATAATATTTGTCCCTCAATTATTTTAACTCTATAAAATTTAGTTTGATAACTTACTAATTCTTCTTCTTTACTAATTATATTTGTAATTGATCTCTTCTTAAAAAAAAAAAAAAAAAAAGAAAGCCTTGTAGCATTCAACAATGTTGTCTTTCAAACTTAGACTTGATGATGAAGTCTGGACAGAATTCTGAGCGCAGGGACAAGAGACTTAAAGCTTCTTTGTCAGTCACCGACACTTATCTGTTCTCCAGTGTTTGTGTTGCCCATCTAGCACTAATTATTTCCTGGACTATTAGCACAGTACGAAAATGTTAATTTTGGCCATTGATGTGGCTATCCACTCCCTTGCCGTCTCGTTCAATCACGAGTCTTCTTCCTGCTGTTTTTCAGAAAATTATCCCAAATTAAAAATAACGATATAAAGTATTAGAATACTCTCATAGTTAATAAAAATACTAGTGCTCACACATTTATAAAAAACTTATTAGAATAATTATATACTATCATTAAAAATAATTAAATTTGAGAGTATGAAAAATACTAGAAATTATGAGATGCTCATTTCTACTGACCTTCCACAATATTCTTTTTAAAAGTTTCCCAAAAAAAATTTCAAATTATGTTTGAGATTTTGAGACATCTCAAAAACGTTTTGTATAAGTTTTTCTTAAAATATCATGAGAATTTAGGAAAAACTTGTTTGAAATGTTTCCAAGATATTCTAAAATTGAATTTTGAGGTTATATTTGGTGCAAAGTAATGAAATGAAATGAGAATGAGAAGGTCATTTACATTATCTTGTTTGGTAAGACCAATGAACAATACTAGAATAGAATGGAATGGTATTTCAATATATAATATAAAAATCACATATATTTGTAAGCACCCCATTGTTTGCCCGTTCGGCAATCTCCGATTTGTCCAAACTCACATTCAAACCGATATTGACATGTTCAAGTTCAAATTGGCTTTTCAAACTCAATTCAATCAATCAATCGTTCGCGGGTCTGTCGAGTCCAATAGAGGCAAAATGACCAAAATGTCCTTGTAGCATTGCTTGGTCCAATTTCAATGGGCACATCTTCCTAAAAACGGTAAGCCCGTATTTCAATCTCAAATCCAATTTCAATCCACATCAAATTCAGTGCGTCTTTCAAGAAAGTTAATTGCTTAGACGATAAGTTCATCTAGTCTGGCACGTTTTTTGAGAAAGCTCTTTAGAACGGTAAGTCCCTTCAAACCTATCGACCAAGACGAAACCCACGTCCTTGGGATGGTAGAACGGTTCATTTCTGGCACCTTCTAGCTCGCCAATGTAGAATGTCTGTTATTTGACACGTCTTTCGAGAAAGTTAATTTCTTAGACGATAAGTCTTCTTAGCAGCTTCCCGAGATCAGGCAGTCTCTGGAATGAACATGCACCATTAGAGTGTCGAAAATACTCGCAAGCATCGCCACCGTTAGAGTGGTAGAAACATTCGCAAATAGGTCGACATTGGGAATTGCCAACATAACCCCTATGTCATGGGACCGAACACGCCTCTTGGATATGGCACGTTTACAAAAGAATGAGATACCTTTGGAAACCAACTCGTCACATACCATCAGAGTGACAGAAACACTCAAAACCCAGGTCAACATCAATGCCTGCTAGCTCACTTTGGTGGAAAATGACTAAATTGCCCCTAGAGCCTTTTTGGTACGCTTCTCGAGAAAGTACATAAGTCTTCAGAGCTGTAAGTTCACCCTTTCAAGATTGTCCCAAAGACAATCTTACACGTTCAAGTGCCTTCCAGTCGATTCCGGACCAATTCCGAGACCATCCGGTCAAAATAACCATTTTACCCCTAGGCATCTAATCGCCTCTGGGAACCACATTGACTCTGGGTATCAAACCGGTAATCTCCCAAAGATGCTTCTAATAGTAATCTTCACCTTCCAACACCTTTTTGGATCATTCCGAGTCTATTCCGGCGAGCCTAGTGCAAAATAATCGTTTTGCCCTTAGTGGGCCGGTCGCCTTTTTCAACCACGCTGGCTCTAGGTATCAAACTGAAATTTTTTTGAAATATTCTAGATAAAGTTTCCGACCTTCAAGCCTTCTCATAGGACATTCCAAGTCTATTCCGGTGGTTTTTCGGTCTAGTTGATCGTTTTGCCCTTAGTGGCCCAATTGACCATTTCAATAGTCCATACATTGTTTTTCAAGCTCGTTACTCCCGGGACACTATTTCAAGGGTTTCTGCTCATTTTTGGCCTTCCGGGTCATTTTCGGCCCTGGAATAATTTTGGACCTTTTGAAGTCACTCAAAGTGGAGCCAAACCAAAAAATGCATGGTAGTTACTAGGACAGGCGCCCAAATCTTCTGCATTGCGTATCAAGGGTCAAAGATACTGTTCTTGCTGCCTCAAAACCTTTCCTAAGTGGCTGGGGCCACTCATAGTGCTGCTAGTGTAGTTTTTGTCCTAGCACCACTGCAAAAAGCGCTAAGTCGGTTTAAGTTGCCTATAAATGCAGACCCTCGCCCCTACATAAAAGGGTCGGCAATCTAAGTCTAAAAACTTTGTCTCTCTGCAAACAGACCTCGAACTCTCTCCAAACCCTAGCTCTCTTAGGCCTCTTCAAACCCTAGTCTCCATACACTCTAACCCTAGCCTATATGCACTCATATACAAGCCTCCAAACATCCATTGAAGAATGAAGCGCTGCAAGTTCGAAACTCTCAAAGTCCAAGAAAAGCAAAGCAAATAAAAGAAACACAACAAGAAGATACAAGGTTGGTTTTCTATTTACATTTATATAATTTCTCCCTCTCTCTTCTCTTTCCTAACCTACTTGGATTTTCTTCTATTTTAATCTCCATCTTTTACCCCGCTTTCTTGCATGCTAGAAAAAAGGGACTCATCGATTCATGCGTAGGAAAAGCTACTGAAGGTCACCGTGTCAGAGGTTTTCTCTTACTTTAACCTTAGACCGTGTGGATTCAGCCCCCTTGATTATGTGGTAAAGCCTAAACCTTGTATGTTCACGACCCTACTTGCATTGTGCATATCATTGTCATGCATCTCTTCAAAACTTGTATCAAAATCTCTTTCAAAACTTGCATTAAAAATCACCTCTTTCAAACTTGTTTTCAAAATCACAATCTTAAGATGATTCTAACCACTCCATGGTTAGGGGTGTTTTAGGAAAATGTTACATAAGTTTTGGGTGTAAACCCTAAATTTTTTTTCTTTTTTGGTCAAAATCACAATCTTAAGATAATTCTAGCCCTTCCATGGTTATGGTTACTTTAGGAAAGTGTTATATTTAATGTGACTATCATGGTCCATATTTCCAAATCCTTCTTATTTTCAAAATCACAATCCTAAAGTGGTTCTAATCTTTTTATGGTTAAAATTATTTTAAGAAAGTGAGATATTTTTAGAGACTTGCAAAAGTCCATATTTTAATCCCTTTCTAAAATTGCTTTTCAAATCTACTTTCTAAAAACTCTCTTTTCAAAGATTCTACCTTCCAAAAATTCTTTACCTTGAAGCCCAAGACAAGCCATAGAACCCATGGTTAGGAAACCCTAATTTTCAACTTCCTTTTCTACATCAAATCCTAGGTTTCCAAAAACTATCTTCTATCTCAAAGTCATATATTTTCAAAACCTTCTTTTCACACCAAATCATATATTTGCAAATCTCAAGCTTTCCAAACATCAACCTTTCCAATTCCATGTCAAATTCAATCTTCCAACTTAGGGAACCAAATCCAATCTCCCAACTTAGGAAACTAAATCAAATCCTCCGCTTTTAGGAACAAAATCAAATCATCTATTTTTGAAAATAAAATCCAATCTTCAACTTTAGGAAGTAGAAATCAAATCTTTCTTAATTTAAACCTTACCTAATTCCATTTCTTTCCTAATTTCAAACCTTTCCAAATCTTGACTCTCTAAATTCTAAACTCTCAAACCTTTCCTAATTCTAAACTCTCAAATCTTTTCTAAATTCTAAACTTTCCTAACTTCAAGTATTTCAAAACTCAAACTTTCAAAGATTTCTAAATTCAAACCTTTCTTAAATTCAAGACTTTCCAAAATTCTAAACTTTCTAAATTTCAAATCTTTCTTAAATCAAACTTTCCAAGTTCAAATCTTTCCAAAATTGACTCTTTCTAAAAAAAGAAACTTTTCTAATTTGGAACTTTCCTAAATTGGCACTTTCCTAAAACAGAACTTTCTTATTTTAAAACTTTCATAATTTCAAGATTTCCTAAATCAAATGTTTCCTAAATTCCAAACTATCTAAACTTTCTCAATCAAACATTCAAGTCAAGTTCTTTTCTAAATCTATTCCAAATCAAGAGTTTCTAAATCAAATCAATTCATTCTCTAGTCTTCCTAAATCCTATCTTTCCTAATTCTAGGTTTCCTAAAACCAAACATTCTAGAACCAAACTTCTTAAGTTCAAATCAAATCAATTCAATAACATGCTTCAACCCTGGGTTACCCTAAGTCCTAGGATGTCTAAACTCTAGTTCAACCTTAACCCTAAAGTTAAGAAACTCCTACTCTTTTCTAAAAACTCGTTTCTAAACCAAGATAGCTTTCAAATTTCAATTCAAGTCAAGATGTTTTCAAAGTTTAACTCAATCTTTCCAAATCAAGTCCAAAGTCAATTCTAAGGTTTATTTCAAATCCAAGTTCAATTTCAAATCCAAGTTCGATTTCAAATTAAAGTTCAATTTTCAATCTTCCAATTCAGTTCCTAATCAAACTCTTTTTCAAATCAAACCTTCTATTTTCAATCAGACTTTTGTCCGAACTACAATTGACCTGATTATCAACAAAGGAATATGTAGGCAACCCTCACGGATGCGGTCATAACATTTTTCAAATTTCTAGTTCCACAATCTTTTTCAATTTTCCAATTTCCTATTTCAAACTTCAAATCTTTTCTTTAAATCTATTTTCAAAATGAAGTTATTTTCTTGCACTTGCATGTCAAGCATTATATCTAACATCTTTCTAAAATTCTTTTCGAAGTGGATATAATTTGATAATGGATAATTGAAGATTCTAAATAAGTGAACCTAGGGTAAATAGACATGTAGGTACTGCAAGGGCGGGATAGGTTGATAGCTTTGTGCATCTTCCCTATATGTAACCAATCTCCGAACCTAGCATCACTATTTTCAAATACCAAAACGGAGTTATTTTTCAAAAAGGGCTTCAATCTTTCCAAAGGATGCCAAACAATCTGTTTTTCAAAAAACCCTCTCTTGAGGAAGTTTTCAAAACCTTTTCAAAATCCTTAAATTTAATATTCGGATTGTACTTAGTTTTAGGTGACCTAACTCACCTTAATCACGTTAGGTGGCGACTCCAAACTTTTTCCAAAAGCTCTTAATCAAATCAATTTTCAATTCAAACATAATTGCACTTGTCCTTCCAGGAGAATGAGTTCTAACGAGAGAGTACTGTATTTTTTCTACTTGTACATGTATTCGTTGAGTGCGAAAAATCGGGGCGTGAAAATATGTAATAATACTATATACACATATATTTTTTTGCTATAATTATGGATTATTAAGAATAATTATTTGATAATCTCTCTCTTCGCCCCTGTAGTTATACACACCCAAGCAGTGTGATCTATCTTCATGCTCCAGTACACCTAAAAGCCAAAACATACATGTACCCTCCCTCCTCTCCACTTAGGGTTTTAGAGAGAAATACTGGAGAGAGAGAGAAAGAGAGAGAGTCGATGGCCGAGGGGTGCGGTGTTGTTTCAATTACTACTAATTTTTTTTTGTACCAGAAATCAAATACACACTCACAAAACAATGAATTGGAGAAAGAAACTTCATTATTCACATAGAGAAAATTTTTATAGAAGAGGAGGAGGAGGAAGCACACAAGTCTCTCTCTCTACTACTACTCTCATAAAAAAAACTTTCTAACTCTCCTTGATCTTGTTTACTCGATCTACTCTCCTCCCTCACCTCAACTCTATTTATAGAGGAGGGGAGATCCAAATGTCAAGATTTTGCAGTTACAAAATCTTGACAAACTTTGGTCGTTGGCCCGCAAAGTTGACGATGCAGTGGGTGGTGGTTGATCTTCCTTGACTTCCATAGTCGGTGGTGGCAGCTTCCTTCTTCAACCTTCAATCTTCAACCATGGCGGGTAGTGGTTGTCAAACACGATGGTTGAAGGTTGACAATAGGTATGAACCCAGCAATTCTCCCCCTTTATACACATTAGAGGAGAACGCAATCTGGCGCTCTTCAGTTGGCGTTCATTTCAACAATGTCTCTACATAGCTCGAGTTTCTCATGAGTAACCACTTTTGTCAGCATGTTTGCTGGATTCTCTTTTGTGTGAATCTTCTCAAGCTTTAACAATCATTGATCCATCATCTCGTGTGTCCAATGATAACGAATGTCGATATGCTTTGTTTGGGAATGGTACATTGAATTCTTACTCAAATTCAGAGCACTCTGTCTGTCACAATGCACAATGTATTCATTTTGTCTGATTCCCAATTCTTGAAGAAAATGATTCACCCACAACATTTCTTTCTTAGCTTCCGTTGCGGCAATATACTATGCCTCTGTTGTAGATAAACCCACATACTTCTATAATTTAGACTGCCGTGAAACAGCTCCCCCTGCAAAGGTGTAGAGAAATCCAGATGTAGGTTTTCAACCATCAAGATCACCGGCCATATCTGAATCTGTATAGCCTTCTAAGACTGGTTTAGCTCCCCGGAAAATATAAGCATAGCTTTGATGTACTCTTTAGGTACCTAAGAATCCATTTGACAACTTCTCAATGCTCTTTCCCTAGGTTAGAGAGAAATCTGTTAATAACGCCTACAGCGTGAGCAATATATAGCCTTATACACACCATTGCATACATCAAGCTGCCTACTACTGAAAAGTAGGGTACTGTTGTCATTTCTTCCATCTCAGTCTTCGAGGAAGGACACAAACTCTTACTCAGCTTGAATTGATTAGCTAGTGGAGTATTACCTGGCTTGGCATTTCCCATGTTGAACCTTCTGATCACCCGTTCAATGTACTTTTCTTGTGATAGCCATAACTTCTTGGCTTTGCTATCACGAACAATCTGTATGCCCAAAATTTGCTGATCAGGGCCTAAGTCTTTCATATCAAATGATTGAGATAACTCCTTCTTCAGCTTGCTAATCTTGGCATCATCATGTCCAATGATCAGCATGTCATCAACATAGAGAAGGAGTGTCACAAAGCTACCATTCGAGAGCTTTTGAATGTACATGCACTGGTCTGTAGCAGTTCTCTTATACCCATGACCCGCTATGAATGAGTCAAACTTCTTGTACCACTATCTTGGGACTTGTTTTTAGGCCGTAAAAACTCTACTTTAACTTGCAAACTAATTGTTCTTTCCTGGGAGCTTTAAACCCTTTTGGCTGCTCCATGTAGATTTCTTCGTTTAGATCTCTGTGCAGAAAAGTATTTTAACATCCATTTGTTCAAGCTCCAAGTCCAGACTGGCTATTAATCTGAGTATAACTCAAATTGTGGTCATCTTTACCACCGATGAGTATATCTCGCCAAAGTCAACTCATTTCTTTTGTTGGAAACCTTTGACGGCCAATTGAGCTTTATGTTTTACTAGCTTTCCGCTGCCATCTTTCTTTAGCTTGAACACCCACTTGTTTCTCAAGGCTTTTCTTCCTTTGGGAAGCTTTACCAGATCCTAAGTCTGATTCTTTTGCAAGGAACTAATCTCTTCTTGCATGGTTTGCATCCACTTGCCCTTTTCCGTATGAGTCTATACTTCCTAAAAATTCTTTGGCTCCCCCACATTTATCAGCAAGATGTTGTCTAATTTTGGATATCTCCTTGATGGAATTAGTGGTCAGTCTCTCCTTGGCAAAGGCTCTTCAATTTGGGTAGGCACCTTACCAACTGGTCGTGGGAGTTCTTCTTCTTCTGGTAGAGGGGTTTGGTGCTCCCCCTGTTCAACATCGTCTTCCTCTTCATCTTCTTCATCCTGCACTCTATCAGTATCTATGGTAACTTGTAATGGAGCAGGATCATATATGTCTCCTAGAGCATTAAAACTGAACTTCTTAGACTTTGCAAAATCCTTGTAGAGTTGGTCTTCTTGGAACACCACGTCCCTACTTCTGATGATATTTTTCGTTGTTGGATCCCACAGTCTATATCTATATTCTTCATCCCAATAACCAATGAAGATGCATGGAATGGACTTCATGTCAAGCTTCTTTCTCTGCTCCTTGGATACGTGTGCAAAAGCCTTGCACCTAAACACTCTCAGGTGAGAGTAGGAGACATTCTTCTTGCCAGTCCATGCCATCTCTAGAACTTCGAACTTCAACGGCACTGATGGTGATCTATTGATCAAGAAGCAAGTAGCACGAACAGGTTCACCCCAGAATGGCTTTGGTAGATTAGCCATACTGCGCATACACCGGGTTCTTTCCATAATGGTCCGGTTCATCCTCTTGGCTACTCCATTGTATTGTGGGGTACGTGGGATCGTCTTCTCATGGAAAATACCGCATTCTTAGCAATATGCCTTGAATTCCTTGGATGTGTACTCGCCTCCATTGTCTGTCCAGAGGCACTTTAACTTCTTGCCAGTTTCCCTTTCCACCATGGCGTGGAAGATCTTAAAGTACTCGAGTACCTAATCCTTGGTCTTTAGAAATACACCCACACCTTCCTTGAAACATCATCTATGAAGGTAACAAAATACCTGTTACCGCCCAATGACTCTTCTTGTATGGGACCGCACACATCAAAGTATACTAGGCTCAATAATTCTGATCTTCTTTGTGTGGAGGAACTGAACGAGACTTGATGTTGCTTGCCAAACAGGAAATGCTCATAGGGGTTCAATACAATCTCCTTGTTTGCTGGAATGAGAGCCTTCTTCACCAGCGTGAACAACCCTTTCTCTCCCATGTGGCCGAGTCTCTTATGCCACATATTTGGTGACACCTCGTCTTCAACCGCATTGATGTTGTCTGAATAAATCTTCACATGGATTCTGTACAGCGTGCTGCAAATATGCCCCCAGGCAACAACCAAGACACCTTTTGACATCTTTCAAGTGCCATTGCTAAAGTGGTTGTCATAACCCTATTGATCAAGGACTATCCCAGAAATAAGATTGTGTCGGAGGTCGGACACGTGTCTGACGTCCTTCAACACTATTGTGCAGCCAACATTGGTTTTAATATGAACATCACCAATGCCCACGATCTTTGATGAACTAGTGTTCCCCATTCTCACAGTACTAAAGTCCCCAATTTTGTACATCGTGAAGAACTCGCTGTGGGGAGTGGCATGGTAGTAGGTTGTTGTGTCTACCACCTATTCAAAATCCTGGCTAGCAACGTGGAGGCACGTCTTTTCTTCTACGGAGAGTACTGCGACATCTCCTTTAATGGTGACTAGGGTGTCACCATCTTCCTTGTTATGTTGGTGACTACTTTGACTTTGCTCCCTTTTCAATTTTCAACAGTCCTTCATGTGACCTTCAATGCCATAATGATAGCAAGTAAACTTACAATGTCCGTCACTAGATCTGCCAGGATCCTGTGACCTTCCTCTACTTCTACTTCTGCCTCTTCCTCTACCTCTACCTTTACCTTGGCCTCTACATTGACCTATGTTATCTTCTTAAGGCCTTTCCCTGCTTTCTGTAGTGAGGGCATATGACTGCTCCATGCCAACTTTCTTCTATTTAGCTTCTTCATTGAACAGGGCCTCCTTGACCATTGCCATGGTGAGTTTACCATTTGGAGCTGAGTTACTGAGGGACATCACTAACGTCTCCCAACTGTCTGGCAAAGAACTAAGAAGTAAGATGGCTTACTCTTCATCTTTCTGCGGCAGTTCCATGACTGTAAGCTGGTTCACGTCGTTTTGGAACTAACTCGTGTGCTTAGCAATTGATATACCGTTCTTCAACTTCAAGTTGACAAATCGGGTTTTCAAGAGAGCTTTGTTTCGAGTGGTTTTGGCATGAAACATATTCTCTAGTTTCATCTAGAGAGTATATGCATTTGTTTCTTGAGCAACATGGTGGAATACACTAAGGTCGATCCATTGTCTGATCTGACCGATAATTTTCTTATTCTTCCTTCTCCACTCGACTTCCGTTGTTTCTGTTGGTTTCACCCCCACTTCATCCAAAGAATCAAATGAATCCCGATAGTTGAAGTAGTCCTCCATTCAAGCCCGTCAAATGGCGTAATTCAAAGAGGCGAGCATGATCATAGCTCTTAAGGTTGATGTTGATGGCTCCTCCATGAATTTTGAAATAAAATATGGCAAAACGGAGTGCACTGTTGCGTCCGAAACAGTGAAAAACTCAAAAAGGGCTTAACTGAAATATTTTAAGTTTTTTAGGGGTTGAACTATAATTTTTAAAAGTTTTATGGTTGAAATGTAATTTCTAGAAAGTTCTGAGTCAAACTATAATTTTTAGAAACTTTTAAGGTCGAACTGTAATTTTTAAAAACTTTTGGGACCAAACTGTAATTTTTAAAAAGTTCTGATGATGTGGCTGCTTTTACTAATTGGGCGATGACGTGGCAGCTGACTGGGAGCTGATTTTGCTAATGACGCAGTGTCAGAGATGACATCACTGAAGATGCAGTGATGATGTCAACGATAATGTCACTGTTTTTCTCCAGCGTTGACTCGCCGGAAAAAAATTTTGACTGGCTCATTTTAGCTCCGTTTTTTATGCAATTTGCGGCGTTAGACTCATATTGTCCAGACAAATACATTGGTGTGATTGAAACATGATTTTGAGTAATATGATTTTTGGGTAATGAGCAAAAATTGCTCTTTTTTGCTTCAGTGACTCTAACCAGGCTCTAATATCACTTATTGTGCCAAAAATCAAATACACACTCACAAAATAATGAATTAGAGAAAGAAGCTTCACTATTCACAGGGAGAAAAATTTTACAGAGGAGGAAGAAACACACAGCTCTCTCTATCTACTATAGCTCTCCCAAAAAAACTCTCTAACTCTTCTTGATCTTGCTTGCTCGATCTACTTTTTTTCCTCACCTCAACCCCTTATTTATAGGGGAGGGGAGTAGTGGCGGACCAAAAAATTTTTTCAATGGAGGCGAAAATTACTCCTAAAGCGAAAATTTTAAATGATGCTTTTTACATTTTTAATACTAGGTGCAAATTTTTTACTTAAAATTTGATTTTTTTTGATGAAAAATTATTAATTAATTTATTTTTCTCTCTTTTCAATAAAATTGTCACTAAATCAGAATAGATTTACCCATCCAATAAAAATTAATTTTTGGTGAAGTGTTTACCAAATGATTCAACCAACATTATATAAAATTGGTGATTTAATCAACAAAGTACATAATTTACTTTTCAATTTCACCGTAACAGCTACTTGTAGAACCACAAGCATTAAAAAATTTACATTTTTCAAAAGAAAATAAAACAAACATCGATCTATATAAAAATACAAAAATACATCAACAAGCCATTTGATATGTTATCGGTAAGATTTATTAATTTAGTTTTCAGTTTGAAACTTTTGTCTTTGTAAAAGAGAGAGAGAGAGAGAGAGAGAGAGAGAGAGAGAGAGAGAGAGAGAGAGAGAGAGTGTGTGTGTGTGTGTATGTGTATGAGAGTTTAAACTTCTAAATATGTATACAATGGAGGGAGAGAGAGTTGTATAGATTAAATCTTTAATCTTCCTTATATTGATAAAAGTTTATGTAATTATAGTGGTTAACTTTGGTCTTTTTTTTTATGGGATTTTTTTGTCATTTGATGTAGGCCTTTTCTTTCTTTCTTATGAGTCATTTCTTATTTAGACTGAGGCTTATTTTTCTTTTCTTATGTGTCTTTTCTTATTTAGATTTTTTAAAACTTAGAAGCTTCAAAAAATGGGGACCTAAAGCTATTATTTTATGGCTTTACACTTGAAATAAGTACTAGGTTTAGTCAGGCAAAATCTATTTTTAATTGGGTCGGGTAAGAAAAATTTTTTTTTTTCAAATTCCAGTGGAGGCGGTTGCGCCGTTCGACCTAGTGTCGGTCCACCTTTAGAGGGGAGATCCAAATGTAACTGCATAATCTTAACAAACTTTGGCCATTGGCTGGCAAAGTTGATGATGCAGTGGACGGTGGCTAATCTTCCTTGACTTCCATGGTCGATGGTGGCAACTTTTTTCTTCAACTGTCAAGCTTCAACCATGGTGGGCGGTGGTTGTCAAACATGGTTGTTGAAGGTTGACAATGGATATGAACCCAGCAATTTTTCGATGAAGAGGGCGAGAGCGGCAATGAATGACAGGTGGTGGTTGTCGGTGATAGATGGTCATCATGAGTAGTGACGAGTGATAGTGGAAACTTCTAACTTTTTAAAAAAAAATTAAGATTTTTAGCTTTTTAAAATTAAAAAATTGAAAAAAATTGAAGCATGTGTTATTTTAAAAAAAATTTATAATAAAGTATTGCAAAGTTTTACTTTTTGTTTTATAATAAAGTATTGCAAAATTTTACTTTTTGTTTTTATTTTATGTTGGAATGAAATGATCATTCAAATTTTTAAAAGATGAAAGGTCATTCTAATAAAATATAAAAATAATTATTTTAATTTTAAATAATAATATTAAATAAAAATAATAATCACGTCATTCCATTCCGTTCAAATTTTTTTTTCACCAAACAGAACATCGAGTATCGTGATGACTATGTTAAAGGAAGAAAAGGGGCAAAAAAACATCATGATGTTGAGCCCACTAGTCCCATCGACCGATGTGCGTGTCCCGTGGGAAAGGTATCGAGTGGATCGACATAGGTCGTTTTGGAGTGTCTACACCAGCTGCCAAGCTCAATTAATTTTGGCTTTTGGTGATTTGCTAGTGAGGCCAATGTTGTGTTGATTAATACAGCACCAACAACACGACTGATTGGATGTTTAGATTATGGACTTGGTGTGGCAACCTAAGATGGGCTACATAAATAAATAGCAATGCAAAACTTTGAAAAAAAAATAATTACACTTTATTTTGTTGTGGCTAGATATATAAACGGCAACGTAATACATAATTTTCTTATGGTTTAGACTTAATAATAAAATGGATCAAAACGGTTAAAATTAACATAAAATTTGTCACAGGGATATTTTATAATTTCATCATCAAAAAGATGATTTTGTCTTTTTATATCAAAATAAAGATTTATCATTAACAGAGGTATTTTGTCATTTTATCAAATATATCAGGATTTCATTTATTTTGTAAATAAATCTACACCACATGAGTTTATGTGTTCACTTTTAAACTATAAAGAATTATCTAATTTTTACTAAAACTACAAAAATAAAGTGTAATTATCCCAAAATTATGAAGAAACATTTATGGTTCTTGCTAAAGCAAGCCATGGTTTTATCAGTTGTATACAATTGGTTTGACAAATGTTAACACAGGAATTAAAGGTCTCTGGTACTAAAATTAATGCTTATGAAATAGCTATTGCCAAAACATTTGTTGCTCTTGCTAAAGCAAGCAATTGTTTAATCAGTTGTATAGTACAATTGGGATTAAATAGCAATGGTGGAAAACTTATTACTTATAAATTTCATTTTAAACATTTTATAATTCTCCTTTAAAAGTGCTATGTGACTTCTACAAACACAAGTCATTTGATGCAGAGTGATACGAACTGACCCAACCCCCTCAACTGCGTCAATCACAAGACATTTGGCCACCGTAATTTCGAAATTACATACCATGGTTATGAGAAGAAATTTTAAACCTTAGGTTAATTTCTCTACCCATTTTTGCAGAGGTTTGTGCAGCCAATACCAAATTTAAGTATAACAGAAAAGTAGTGATACGCAAATTGAATTTTTTGATAAAATTTTTATATTGAATGACGTGACAGTAATATTTTCATTTTCAATCAAAGCACCCTTCATTTTGACGTGTAATTTCAAACATGTAATTGCCACCTCCTTGTAAGGGATTTTATGCACCAAAATTGTGTAAGAATAGAAAATTTCATTATAGAATTGGCCCAAGGTGAGTATTGTATTCTGAGCCTTCACTTCACTGCATGAATTGAACTTGTATTTATAAATTCTAAAATTAAGTCAGTCACTTGCTGTGCTAGTTTGTGTTAGCCTTTTAGAAGGAAGTCTTGCCTTTGATTATTGGCAAATGGAATATTGGCCATTGATGGGGCTATCGCACCTTATGGCCGTCTAGTTTGACAAAGTTCTCTCTCCTTTGTGAGTTTGTTCTTGCACCCAAATACAAGGCCCACAAGTCATTGTACGTGCTAGCTAACCATATAGGTTGGTTTTTTTTTTTTTTTTTCTGGTATTTAAAATGAATATGTAGATAGACTATTCTACATATTCGTTAAAGAGAATTGTCCCTTAACACAACAAAGCCATTTGCGAGAGACCTTACTGCACCTACGTCGAGGCCGAAACTCACATCCCACTGCATGGTCTCTAAGCGCTGAAGAATATATTTAGCCTCACTAAATGACTATAAAAACTTGAGCCCAAACATTAAGCAAAAAAATTCGAGTTACTATCACTAAACAAACAAATTCGAGTTTCTAATTGACTTTTGCCTAGAATTTTGATAAGAAAAACTCATACAGGATTGTCATGGTTTGTAAAATATTTATTCAGAGCTCAACACCATTGGATAATAAAAAATCAAAGTAGAAATGTCTTGCTCAAAATAATCTGCATTTGGCAGTAAGACAAAAAGTCACACTCACGTGACTTCTACTATGAATTGAGCATTTGGATATTTAGGTGGAATCTACCATCAATCATGGGGAAGTTGGCTAACATCTGGAGACCGGAAATTAACAGATTTCGTGATAAATTTGGTAGTGATCTTTTCCTTTTTGTAATTCCTGTGATAAATCATATATAAGATAAATCTTATGATTATTTTTCTATCTTCTGAATGAAATCACTCCTAATCTAAGGACATCCAAATCATTATTATTGTTTGAAAATCATGTTTCTTTTTTTTTTCAAGTACCCAAATTCAAACCAACTCCTCAAAAAGAGAAGCGTTGGCTAGCGAGTAGATACTCAAGAGGTAATCCACATATAACCTATGTGAGACTCTCCCTATGTGTATGCGCAAAGAAGAGAACATGACTTCAAATCTCAACAAAAACAACAAAACTTGCCCGCACAAACTCTGCTAGCCTTTCTTTCTTATTTTGATAATAGTCACCAAAATGTCAATAAGCGAGATAATAAATAATAGACCACTAAACATCTTCCAAAGATTCCCTTTTCACAGTTCAATTTAATTGTGTGCTTATTAAGAAAATCTGACTTCAACTTGAGCACAACGAATACAAAAAAAATCTCAACTAACATAATGGTAGCTCACACAAACTCTTCTACACACCCTTTACACCGCTACTCCACGAAGGTATGTTCATGAGAGAATAGGTGTTTCAAGCTTCTCCAAAGCCAAGGGAGCTAGAACATGATGTTTCCTTTTTAGAAGATGATGAAAAGTTGAGAAGTGCAATACCATCGTGCATAAAACGACATACTACTATGGTAGTAGCTATTGACTAAGTATCGGCAATGAGACTAAAAACCGTGGTGATTAGCAAAACTCTCCCTGAAGTATCAAATATTCCTTGTAGTGAAGAGAGTATAGCTTCTTCATGCCATATCATTGCTCATGATGGGCAAGGCCAAACTAAGGAAGATGCGGAAGATACTTTACCAGCATTTGAAGAAGGTGTTAAGTGCACTATGGATGACTTCAAGGAAATCAACCGTAATACAATAGATAACCATTGACCAATTTACATAAGTGCTCTCTTTACACCTAAGGAGGAAAAGGTGTACGTCGAGTTACTGACTAAATACAAGCACTTCCTTGCTTGGAGTTACAAAAAAATACCTGGACAAGATCCTAAGGTGGTAGTTAATCATTTGGCAGTAAAACATGGTGTTCAACTGATCAAACAAGCACAATGACGCTTTCGACTAGAATTGATTCCTAGAATTGAAACAACGGTCAACAAGCTTGTTGAAGTGCACAATGACGCTTTCGACTAGAATTGATTCCTAGAATTGAAACAACGGTCAACAAGCTTGTTGAAGTTGGCTTTATTCGAGAAGTCAAGTACCTAACATGGATTTCAAGTATTGTTTCTATTAAGGAAAAATGGACAAATTTGTATTTGTGTTGACTTTCGAGACCTCAACAATGCCTGCCCAAATGAAGACATCCCATTGCCTATAACTGAGCTTATGGTAGATCCTACTACTGAACATGAGACATTATCTTTTGTGGATGGTTCATCTGGCTACAACCAAATTTGCATGGCACCATGAGATGAGGAGTTAACGGCCTTTCGTACGCCAAAATATATCTATTCCACCAAGTCATAATTGATGCCAAGGCTAACTAAAAGGGCCTTCGCTTTCTCCTACCTCTCCTTAGGCTCGTCAATATCTCTAGTAGGACTTCTAGTGGCTTTAGGACATGAAGACTTCTTCACTTTTTGAGATGGAGGCCTGGAGTATAATGATTTCCTTTATAGCAAAATGTAATCCACTCCTTATCTTTCTTGCCATTTTTGGTGAGAATGGTATGGGAAGCTATAAATACATTTTTGCAACTCTTTGAAATAAATCTTTTGCCTAATTCATCTTCGCCAGTTAGCTTTGTTGCACATGGAAGAGATTCATTATAGAATTTCTCAAATATTGGGAGTCCTCCAAGAATATACAAATTGAGAAACGTATGTCGCACTATACCTTTGCTAAAGGATACGGGTGAGACGAATACTATGCAAGTATGACTATGGTTAAGTGCATACACACACATGTCAAGTAAAGTAAAAACCAATCACACAATTGATACACAAGATTTTTGCCGTGGAAACCCAAATTCGGAAAAACCCACGTGTCCATTTCGCTGGACAAAGATCATGCACTAAAACCACTGTTAAACAATTACAAGAACACTTACAACCAAATCCCCATCGACTCCTTGACTCTCTTGGTTGCTTTGTACTTGCTCAACTCCACAATTCATCGTATCATGCTTGATCATCTTACAATTCCCCTTAGTACGAATTTTTCACCTTCAACTTCATCAAGACTTTGATTCTTTAAGGTTGAAGAATTTATTGTTGCTAAGAATTGAGAGCTTCTAATATGTTTACAGAACTTTTTAGAACCCACTTGTATGCGACTACTTTCATAGAAACCCTAAAATGCTTTCTCTTTTTATAGGAAACTAATTAGACTTCCAAAATGTAGGTTTCCTTTTTATCAAATTTTGCAGATATTTCGTGACTCGCTCGAACGAACTTAATCAAAGTCAATCCAAAGGTATTAAACAGGTTTTTTTTTTTCCACAGTTGTTGAATCTTTGATTGAAAGTTATCTAGATTGATCCAACGGTATCCAAGTTATATGTTTTACACTCATGTATGCATCCTTGATCCAAAGCTATCGAAAAGTAACAGACTTGAATACTTCTTGAAGTCTTCAACCAACTCTTTCTTTCATGCACATCTTAGCTAATGGTTGTGACTAAAGAACCTTCTAAAACTCAAATCCTTGTTTGAATGCTTTTAATAGACACCCAACATCTCAAATTATAAGGAATATAAAAGATCATGAAATTTGCCAATTACAAAAGTTTACAATCTCCCTCTTTGGCAATTTATTGATAGAAATAACCTAGTCCAATGCATATTGAGTTACATAGAAATAGAGACATTACAAAGCATTACAAAGCTAACCCAAACTACAAGCATCAAGCAAACTGGGATATGCCTTCAAGGATCCCAAGTACCTACATAAGACAAAACTCAACAAGCACCTCAAGTGCAAGGATATAGGCATTAAAAATATAAGTATTAAAATCAACATGCATTCTCCCCCTTTATGGAACAAATTAACAAAGATAGCATCATTAGTGGAAGAACACAATAGAAAATTATCCAAAAGAAATATTCAAAGATATATATATATATATATATATCATAAAAAAAAAAAGATAATCTTCTAACAAAAACAAAAATCGCCACTAGCCACCAACATACACATATCAAAATAAGGCTATAGAAGTAAACAAAACCAAGTCTAAAAAACATCCAAGACAATATCAACTAGCACCAAACTAGCTATGAAAAGAACTATCAACGATAACGACCCTACAAGCTAGTGAAGGTGGCTTGAAAATCAGAATGCTCCCTCAGCATTTAGGACAAACACTACACTCTCAAGATGAAATCTAACCCAATACTCAAATAATTACAAGAGAGAACCAAAACCCAAGCCAAGAGAGACAAGATCTAAAATCGGATAACCTAGGGTAGGAATGAACATAAAAACCAAAACATAAATCAGTAGGAAGTGAGAAACCCTTACCTAGATTGGAAGATTCAAAGCCAAAATGAGGGATTGATCTCCTAACCATAAAGGAATCGAGCCCTAGAATCACCTAAAAGCCAGTCGCCTCTTTTTGCTCTCGCAAAATCACAAATTTGGGGAAAAATTAGAACTCACGAGCTTTAAAAAAAATTTCCCAGAATCATGCTTCGCTAAAGCAAAAGGTATCGGAGTCAATCAAAGCACCCTCGATCCTTTTCGCTCGATCGAAAGAAGCAGAAAATCCTAATTTACAAAAATTTGAGAAACTAGTGAACTTTTCAACCTTTAGGAGTCCTGAATAAACATGATCAATCAAAGCTGAGCAAATATAAACTCAAGAATATCAATATACAACTTAGCGTGAAAAGATCAACATCAAACACGCACAAAACCACACAAAAATAGGCACAATTGTTCATAAGATGATCAAGAGTATATCAATGAAAATGTAGTGGTGTTAGTGGAAACTTCATAGAGACTAATGAGAATTTAGATCCAGGTATGATTTAGAATGATGTACCATGTTTAATAACTTGCAAAACAACACACCTAAAGGTTAAACTTGCCTCATCCCATACTCTCAATTTTTTTAACAACTTCCCCTCACTCTTTTCAATGGAATTCCAACCCTATCTCTCCAAACATGATAACATTGAGATATAAAGATATGGTGGCTTTCACACACATGAGTAGGTAGTCTTCTTCTCTTGTCACATAACAATGGTAGCTGTACTCACACTCACTAATAGCCCTTTCCATAGAAAACAAGAATGAAGAGTGAGTGGTGCGCCCCGGTTTTTACCCAAGCTCTCTTGGCTCGAGAAAAGCACAGTACTCTCTTTGTTAGAACTTATCCTCCTAGAAGAACAAGTGCGATAAGGGTTTGAACTTGAAAACTTGATTTGAATAAGGACTTTTGGATAATTTTGGAGTCGCCACCTAGCATCGTGAAAAATGTGCTAGTTCACTTAAAACTAAGTGTAATTCGAAGATTAAACTTAGGTTTTTCAAAAAGGTTTTGAAAATTTCTTTCTTAAGAAGATATTTGGAAAAGAGATTTTCAGCAACATTTTGAAAACCCTTTGAAAACGTGACTCTTATTTTCGTCTTCGAAATAGAAATCCATAGTCCGAGGGTTGGTTACATGTAGAAAAGATATCCTAAGATCATCACCCTACCCCGCCCTTTCGATACCTGCATGTCTAATCACCCTTAGTTCATTCATTTAAATCACCGGTTACTAAAAGTCTACTTGTATCCACTTTAAAAATTTGAAAATGGTGTTTTGGTCATCACTTTTTGGATGAATGATGCATGTTTTTAAAAATATACTTGAAAATAGGAAGTTTTAAAATGAATTGACATGAAAATTTTAACTTGATAAAAACTTTTGAAAAAGAGAACTTGAGTTGAAATAAAGGTTATGACTGTACCATTTTAGATTGCCTACGTATCTCATTTGGCGAGAATCAAGTCATTCGTTGTTCAGGCTAGAACTTAATTGAAAATGGACTTATGGGAGTCCTGTAAAGGTTTTTTTGTTTTTTTTTTTTTTTTGAAATTTGGACTTGAAAGACTTTTGACTTAAAATAGAACTTCAGAGTTTGAAGATGTCTTTGGACATAGAACTTGAGAGATTTTTGAAATGTTTTAAAATGACTCAAGAGAGTTTGGAAAATACTTTTAAAATAGAACTTGAAAATTTTTTCAAGCGTTTTGGAAGTAACTTAAGAGAGTTTTGGAATGTTTTGAAATTGACTTGGAATGTTTTGGAATATCTTTGAAAGTGTTGGAATATTTTTGGAAGCAACTCAAAAGAGTTTTGATTGGTTTTTGAAACAACTTAAGAGAGTTTTGGAAATGTTTGATAGCTTGATTAGAGATTTTGAAATGGGGTTTGAGTTGGAATAGGGTTGGAGTTTGTGAAAAGGTTTTGGAAACCATTTTCGAATACCTTAGAAAAGGTATGTTAAATTTCTCATCGTCTTTGAGAGTTTAGCTATTGAGATGCCAAACTCCTTGGAGGTTATAAATTTTTAAAATATGTTTGGAAAAGAGACTAGAGACTTCCCTTAGGTTTTTAGAGCTTTAGGGTTATGAAACCTTACTTGATATCTCACTTTTCTTAAGAAACCATAATCGTTGAATGACTAAGATTGTCTTAAGGAAATGACTTTTGAAAATCATTTTTGAAAGAGGTTTTGAAAAACCATTAGGGTTCAAAACCCTATTATGAACTTTTGAAGGTTACACTTAATGTAACACTTTTCCTTGGAATCGCTAAACATGAAAGGGTTAGGGACACCTGAGAGTTGTGAGTTTTTGAAAGCATATTGAAAATAGTTTTTGGAAAATATTAAGTCTTTAGCCATTTTAATCAAGACAAGTTTAAGAGAGCTCTTAAAGACATTTTGGGATAGAGTATAGAAAAACTTGAAGGGATTTTGGAATTGACTTTTGAAAACTCAAAAGAGTAGGATATTTTTGAAGGCATGCTATGAAAATGGTTTTCAATTAAAAGATCATTTGAAAAGGGCCTTTGAATTGGAGCCTTGAATTTTAAGTAACCTTAGTTAAGGTAACTACGGTTATGTCAACTAAGGTTAACTAATTAGGGTTAGGTTAACGTAATATTTAGGTAACCTAGGGTTAATTAATTAGGGTTAGGTTAACCTAAGGTTAAGAATAACTAGGGTCAAGTTAACCTTGGGTTTTGAAATGTGGTTTTCGAGAGTGGTTTAGGGTTAGGTTTTGGCCCTAGTGATTTTGAGAAGCTGGTTTTGAACTAGGTTTTCGACCTAGTGGTTTTGAAAGGAGATTTTGTACATGAACTTTGAAAAGAGATTTTGGAAACCATGATTTTATGTATGGAAACTTTACCATTTCATATGAACATATTTTTCGAAAAATAACTCAAGAGTGTCATGAATTTTGAAAAATAATTTTCATAAAAATTTACTTTAACAAGTGTAGGGTTCATATGGTCAATAATGGGGGAGCCTCTCAAAAGAGAGCTACATGGGGACCATTACAACCTCTAACTTAAAAGAGTTAAAGCTTTGAAAATCAATATATAAATGGTGATTTTGGAAAACCATTTTGATGAAAGCTAAATGAAAAGTACTTTTGAAAGCCTCTCTTGAAGAGAGTTGTTTTCAAAACCACTTTTAGGATATACAAAACCACTTTAGCGAGTTAGAGTTCATATGGTCAAATAGCTTGGGAGACCACTCAAGAGAGGGCTCCATGGGGACTATTCCAACCACAAAACTTAGGAGAGTAAAACTTTGAAAATCAAAGTAAAATAGAAGGTTTGAAAACCATTTTTATACAACTTGAAAGTAATGAAATGCAAGGATGCAAAACAAGGTTGAGGGGTGTAAGGGAGGCCTCCTAAGGCATGGAAATCTAGGGTTTGTCCTTAAGCTTTAAAAAACCAAATTTTAGAATCATTTTGAAGAAAACACTTGAATATAGAGTTTGAAAAAGACATAAAAATAGAAATAGTTATGGTTTTTTGAAAAATGGTGATGACCATGAAAATGGAGCCAAGCATGCAATACATGAATATAGCAACCACACGACATTGCAAGGGCCCTATGGTCCATACCATAATAAGCTAGGCTAAAGGGGGAGCCTCTAACCAGTGGCTTCCCTAAAGCTTGCCCTAGGCATGGACCATGGGTCCACTTGTTTAAGCAAGCAAGAATAGGAGGTTGAAGATGGAGAGTAAAATAGAGAATAGCCTAAATAGGCTAGGAAGGAGAAGATAAGAGGTGGGGATGACAAAATGTAAAAGAGAATACCACATTGTCTTCAAAACACATTCAATCTTCCATGGATGACTTGGCTTGAACTTGAATGGCCTTTGAAAGGCTTTGTATTGAACTTGAATGGCCTTGTAGAGGCTTGAAGGGGCTGGAAATGGCTTGAATCTTGTTTTGGAGGCTTGGAGGGTGATGTGTATAGGCTTGAGATGGGTTAATTCTAGCTTGGATGCTTGGAGGGTTGAAAGAGGCAGAGTGTTTAGGGTTTTTTTTATACTTCTAGGAGTGTTTCAGCAGGGCTTCGCCACTGTTTTTAAGTCTGGAATATGCAGGGGGCAGGCCACTATTTATAAGAAAATTTCTAGGGCTCTGGTGCATATAGTACATGCGCCTGTACTGCGCCACTAATTGAGTGCCACGTGGCACTCCTAGTACTACCCCAACTTAGGCTGCAAGGCATGTTTTGTCTGATCTGATCATTTTTTGGGCACATGTAGCACACGCTTTATGCTGACTTCACCTTGATATGCGTGCATTTTGGAAAAGATCTGAAAAAATCGGTCATATTTAAGACATTCTCCCGTTATTTCTCATGAATCGGGAGCCCTCGGGGAGGTTTAAAAGATTCTGGATGACGGAGATATTTCCTTAAGAAGCGTCTATGAAAATAAACTTTTCAGAACGTCTATGAGACACTCTGGGGGTTGCCAAAAGTGGCAGCTTCTGCACCATATAATCGTGGCCTCCGGGAAGAGACCTCCTCAATCGAACTGTCCCGATGGTAGGTCTTCCGAACAAGCTTCCGGGAATTCCCTAATTTACTCATTTCTCAAATCATTTGACCATGCATTTTAACCAAGGAATTGAAGAAAAAGTCAACCCTGACGGGTGTCTATGAGACCCTCCAAAGGTTTCTCAAAGTGGCAACCTTCGAGCCAGGCACTGGAAAGATCGCTAGAAAGACTTTCAGGAATTCTCTAATTTACACATTTCTCAAGTCATTTGACGGTGTGTTTTGATCAGGAAATCAGAGAAAAGGAAAACCCTAGTAGAGCGTCTGTAAGTCCAGGAAACTTTTGTTGACTTAAAGGTGTTTTAAGTCAAAGAGACTCACTTAGAAATGGATAAGGATGTTCAGTGGGGTATCCCAATGAACCTCGACTTGGTACCTAAGGCCAGTGTGGTTTAGAAAGTGTTCGGGCTAGTAGGAGCAAAATGCTCATTTTGATTGAAACTTCCAGGAATGAGGACGGAGTGGACTTTATTCTCATACAAGAGTATGTCTGACTACCTAGAGGTAGTCCGGTGTGGTCATGTTGCTTCAAGGCACTTGTGCTTTCTGGTGAGCATATCGGGGGTGCCTAGAGGCAAAATGATCATTTTGACCGGGTATCACCGAAATTGTTTGGAGTCAACTGAAATGGCATATTGAATATGTTGTACTGTCCAGGGATAGTCTTGAAAAGTAGACTTACCATTTCGAGGATTTGATACTTTCTTGAAGATGTGCCTGGTTGGATGGACTTACCATCTCGAGAAGTTTATATTTTCTTGCAAGACGTGCCGAGTTGGATGGACTTATCGTCTCAAGGAGTTTGTACTTTCTTTCAAGATGTGCCAACAAGCCCAAGGGGCAAGTTGGTCATTTTTCACCGAGACAGGCTAGCAGGCGTCGGTGTCGACTTGGGTTTACGACTGTTTTGTCACTCTGATGGTTATAATGACTTGGTTTTTAGAGGTCTTTCTTTTCTCTGGTAAACGTGCCACAGCTAAGAGGCATGTTCGGTCCCTTGACACTGGGTGGTTTAATGGCAAAACCCATGTCGACTTGGTGAGTGTTCTCATCACTCCAATGGCTTAAAGGTTTGTGAGTGTTTCCGTCTCTCTAACGATTTGGTGTTGGTTTCAGAGACTGTCTAATCTTAGGAAACTAACATATTCAAAGCTTCAAAGGCAGAAAACAATAGAGTAAGGGTCTTAGGTTGACCACGAGGCGAATGGAGGGACTGGAAGGTTTGGAGTTTGGAAACTTAGTTATCCTGAATCGACATTCCAACTAGTGGAATGACACTCCTTTGGGAAGATCCAGGGTTTTGAAATTGAAGATGATTTTTTTTAAAATTGATTTTTCCTAAACCAACATTCCTGACCAAAAGAATGACACTCTTTTGGGGAGATTCAGGGTTTTGAAATTGATATGATTTTTGGAATGATTTTGAAATGGTTTTCTGAAATGGATTGATTTGAATTTGAATTGAAAGAGTTCGAAAACCTTTGAAACTTGGAACGATACTTTAGAGGAAAAAGTTTGAAAACCTAAAATTTTGAAATGTGACTTTTGAGGCAGAACCTTGAAAACACAAAATTTATTTTTGGAATAAAACTTTTTAAGGAGAAAGTTTGAAAACTCAAAAACTTTGAAATGAAACTTTTTAAGGCGAAAGTTTGAAAACCCGAAATCATTGAAAAGAGGCTTTTTGAGGCAAAAGCTTGAAAACCTAGAATTTAATTTTGGAATGAAACTTTTTGTAGTGAAAGTTTTAAAAACCCAAAAATTTGAAATGAAACTTTTTGAGGTGAAGGTTTGAAAACCTGAAATCTTTGAAAAGAGTGTTTTTTGAGACGAAAGCTTGAAAACCTAGAACTTAACTTTGGAATGAAACTTTCTGTGGAGAAAGTTTTGAAAACCTAAAAACTTTAAAACAAAACTTTTTGAGGCGAAAGTCTGAAAAGAGGCTTTTTGAGGCAAAAACTTGAAAACCTAAAATTTAATTTTGGAATGAAACTTTTTGCAAAGAAAGTTTTGAAGACCCAAAAACTTTGAAACGAAACTTTTTTAAGAAAGAGTTTGAAAACCCGAAATCTTTGAAAAGAGGCTTTTTTAGTTGAAAACTTGAAAACCTGAAATTTTTGGGAGACGGAACTTTTGAAGAATAAAGCTTGAGAAACCCGGAAGTTGATTTTAAAAAGAAACTTTTTGAAGAAAAAAGTTTACAAAACCTTTTGAATGGAATTTTCTGAGGGAAAAAGTCTGAGAAACTCGGATGTTGATTTTAAAACAAAACTTTTTGAAGGAAAAAGTTAGAATACCTAGAAGGTATTTTTGAGATCAAACGTTTTGAAGAAAAAAGTTTAAAAACCTAGAAAGTTATTTTTGAAATCAAATTTTTTAGAGGAAAAGTTTAGAAAAACCTAGAAGGTATTTCTAAGATCAAATTTTTTGATGGAAAAAGTTAAAAAATCTATAAAGGTATTTTTGGAAATCAAATGTTTTGGAGGAAAAAGTTAGGAAAACCTAGAAGGTAGAAACCATTTGAACTCGAAAAAGTTTAGTATTTGTCGCACCCCGGTTTTTGGGTGTCCAAGTCCAATGTCCTTTCAGCTCGAAGACCCAAAAGCACGAAACTCTGTCACTAGAACTCATCCTCCTAGAAGGACAAGTGCGACTAGGTTTGAAAATTGGTTTGACTAAGGGCTTTTCAGAAAAATAGGAGTCACCACCTAACTTGATTAAGGTGAGTTAGGTCACCTAAGACTAAGTGTTAATCCGAAGATTAAACTTAAGATTTTTGCAAAAGACTTTGGAAACTCCCTCAAGATATTGTTTATTAAGAAAATAGGTTGTTTGGCAACCTACAAAAAGATTTAAGCCCTTTTTGAAAATAACTCCATTTTAGTCCTTCGAAAACAGAAATCTATGGTTCGGGGATTTGTTACGTGTAGGGAAGATATCCTAAGATCATCACCCTACCCCTCCCTTTCGGTACCTACATGTCTAATCAGCCTTTATTCAGTCACTAGAATAACCAGTTACCATTGTCCACTTAATATCCACTTTAGAGTTTTGAAAATAGGGTTTAATCATCATCTTTCGGATGAATGATGCATGATGCAAGTTTTGGAAGAAGTTGAAAATGTGGGATTTTTGAAGGAGTTTGAAATGAGAACTTTAAATTGATTGAAAGTTTTTAAAAAGGGGATTTGAGTTGAAATAGAAGTTATGACTGCACCATCTTAGGTTGTCTACGTATCTCATTTGGCGAGAATCAGGTCAATCGTAGTTTGGGCAAGAGCCCAATAGAATATAGGCGCATTAGGGCCTTTGAAAGGTTTGAAGACATTTTGGGGTCTTTGAAAAAATTTAAGACACTTTGAGGTCTTTGGAAAAGTTTAAGATAATCTGAGGTCTTGGAAGTTGAAGACTCTTTGTGGTCTTGGAAGTTTTGACTTGAAATTGGATGGTGGAGTATTTTGAAAATGTTTTTGGATCAACTTAAGGGAGTTTTGGAAAAATGCTTTGGTATGACTCAAGGGAACTTGAAAGTGTTTTTGAAGTCTTGTTTTGAAAACCTTGGAGGCATGATTTTAGAATGTTTTGATGAATTAGTTTTTGAAAATGGTTTTTGGAAATGGCTAAGGGTTTGGAATCCTAATATGGACAACTTTAGAGGTTGTTCTTGATATGTCACCTTCCTTTGGGGTCCCTAACCATAAGAGGGCTAGGGATGCCTTAGGTTTGTGATCTTTTGAAAATATTTTTGGAAACATCTTGGAGTTGGTTTTTGAAATCTCAGTAGGGTTGAAGGTTTTGGAAAAAGTGGGTAACAAGTATAGTTTAAAATTAGAAGATCATTCAAAAAGGGTTTATAAGTTGGAATATTGAAGCATATTAACCTAGATTGGGTTAGCCTATGGTTAGGGATGACCTAAAGTTAAGTTGGACTAGGGTTGACTAACTAGAGTAGGGGTAACCTAAGGTTAAGATGACTTAGCGTTAACTAACTAGGGTTAAGTTAACCTAAGGCGAGTGAACTAGGATCAAGTTAACCTAGGGTTGGATAACTAAGGTCAAGTTAACCTAGGATTGGACAACTAGGGTCAAGTTAATCTAGGGTTTGGTCAACTAGGGTCAAGTTAACCTAGGGCTTGGTCAACTAGGGTCAAGTTAACCTAGGGTTGGACAACTAGGGTCAAGTTAACCTAGGGTTGGTCAACTAGGGTCAAGTTAATCTAGGGTTGGTCAACTAGGGTCAAGTTAACCTAGGGTCTGGTCAACTAGGGTCAAGTTAACCTAGGGTTGGATTGGAAAATGGTTTTGAAAGTTGGTTTAATGCACTTTTGGAAAAAGCTTTGAAAAACAAAACATATTATGCAATAGACTTTGGTGGACAACCCTTTTGAAGATTATTTTCATGAAAATTTTGACTCTAGCCAAGAGTATGGTTTATATGGTTGGTGTTTGGAGACCATTCCAAAGAAAGTTTCTTCATGGCCATTATAACCATAATCTTGACAAGAATATAAAGGGTCATGATCACATACAAGGCTTTTAGCCTACACCACATAAATAAGGGGCTCCTAGGCCATTCTATCTTAAAGTAGGCTAATGAGAGATCCCCCTACACAGTGGCTCTCACTTGCTTTCTTCTAGGCATGATCTAAGAGCCCTCTTGGCTCAAGCATGCAAGAATGGGGGGTTGAAGGTGGGGATTAAAATAGAGAATAGCCTAAGTAGGCTAGGAGGGAGAAGAGAAGAGTGGAGGAAGACAAAAATGTAAAAGGAATACCACCTTTTGCCTTCAACACACTTGTAGTCTTCAATGGATGTCTTGATTGGAGCTTAAATGACTTCAAGAAGGCTTGAGCGGCTAGAATGGAGTGTGTAATGGTGTATAATGCCTTGTAGGTGAAGTGTATAAGTTTGAGGGAGGTAGAATCTAGCCTAAGTGTTTGAGGGGTGGAATATATATAAGGATTCAAGGTTCTGGAGGGGTTTTAGCAGAGTTTTGCATCAATTTCGGAGATAAAATATGCAAAGGGGGGGTCTGGTATTTATAGGCAATCTGGAACAACCTTGGTGCATGTGCTACATGCACCTGGCCAAAATTTGACCTGGCGCATGTAGGACATGCACAGGTACTCTTCCATTGCCAGAATGACACGTGGCACCCTGTATACTAGTTAAATCTTGACTATTGATCAAAATTTGGTGATCTGATCATAATTTGAGCGCATGTAGCATACGCTCCATCACCAGGAAGGTTCGTCCAATCTTTGTCTCGATAATTGAGCCAATCGGGAAGGTTTCGGAGGAATCGGTTGCACCCACAGTGTTCTCCTAAGATTTCTCGTGAACTTTCATGTTTTTAAAAAGTTTGAATTGTGTTCGGAAGCGTGGGATATTATCTCGGGAAGCGTGCATAAAAGGGCATCTTTGCAGAGTGTCTGTGATACGCTCCGAGGGTGTTCAGAAATAGCTGTTTTCATGCCGTGTGATCGAGGCCTTTAGGAAGCGATCTTTTCGATCAGACTGTACCGATGGAAAGTACTCTGGAAATACTTTTGGGAATTTCCAGATTTACACATTTCTCAAGTCGTTTGATGGTGCATTTTAATCAGGAAATTGGAGAAAAAGTCAACCTTGGTAGAGTGTCTACGAGACGCTCCAGGGGTTGTCAAAAGTAGCAGTGTTTGAGCCATACGATGAAGGGCTTTAGGAGACGATCTATCAGATCGAGCTATATCGATGGAAAGATCTAGGAACGAGCTTTCAGGAATTCCCTGATGTACGCATTTCTCAAGTCATTTGACAGTGCGTTATGACTAGGGAATCGGGGAGAAAGGGCAATTTTGGCAGAGCGTCTGCGAGACGCTCCAGGGAACTTTTATCGAGTCATGAGTGTTTAGCATCGTGAGGTCTTCCTTAGGTTAGACGAGGGCTCATGACGAAATCCGCCGTTCAATAACCTAGGTCCAGTGTTGTTTCGAGGCGCGTTTGGATTGTTGGAGACAAAATGGTAATTTTGGCCGGTTTAGGCTGGGAATGGTTAGGAATGGATTTGAATGTCATGTTAGGTGTACCAAGTCATTTAGGGATGTTTTCAGGAGAGTCTTTTTCCATTTGGTGGAGTTTGTCCAGTGCTGAGGTGTTAAGGGGCAAAACGGTCATTTTGACAAGAGTTAGCCGAAATGGGACCGGCATTGGACCAAATAGCGTGTGGGGGATGCCTAACAATTTAGCAACATTTTAAAAAGGTGGACTCATCGTTTTGATGGATTTTGAGCTTTCTCAAAACGTGCTTGGAGGCCCAAGGGGCAGGTTTGCTCATTTTTCACTGAGTTAGGCTAGTAGGCGTTGGTGTTGACCTAGGTGTTGATTCCCGAGACCGTCCAGTCTTGGAAAACTACCTGCGTGGTGTTGGTCTCTAAGAATGCTTGGTCTTGGAGAGCTACCTGTGGGGTGGTGTTGGTTTCTGAGAATACTAAGTCTTAGAAAACTACCTGTGAGGGTGGTGTTGCTCTTCGAGAATGCCTGGTCTCGGAGAGCTACCGAATGACGGACATTCTATATTAGTGGGCTAGCAGGCGCCAGAAGTGAACCGTTTGGAATTTTGACAAGGGTGTTGGTTCCCGAGATCGCCCGATCTCGGGAAACTACCTAGATGGCGTTGGTTTCCGAGACCGCCCGGTCCGGGAAGTTGCCTAGAATGATGGTGCTTATGGATCCAACAGGCCTTTGTGGGCCTGAGAAGTGACTAATTGGTTAGATTGGAGATTGAAAGGCTCATCTTGAACCTGCATATGTTATGGTGTAGGAAAACTGAGCCCGGTCGGGCCGGAGATTGCCAAACGAGCAAAAATGGGGTGCTTACAGTATTTATTTATTTTCTTTTGAAGATGAGGGGTTGAAAACCTTTTTTGACTCGAAACTTGAACTTTTGACGACAAATGTGTAGAGAATTCAGTTTGACTCAAAATTTAAACTCTTGGAAACAAAATGTGTAGAGAATTGATTTTGACTTGAGATTTGAATTTTTGAAAGCAAAACGTTTAGGAAATACATTTTGACTTGAAATTTAAACTTGAAACTTGTTTGAAGAAAAGGTTTAGAAAACTTGTTTGACTTTTGAAAATTGATTTTGAATTTGAAAGAAAGCAAGAGCTTTGATCTTTTGAAATTGAAGCTTTTTGTAAAAAAGGTTTTCAAGCTTTTTGAAATTTGAAAGTTTTTGTAGAGAAAGCTTTGAAAATTTTGAAAATTGCATTTGGGATTTGAAAAAAGCAAGGGCTTTTGTTTTTAAGTTGATTTTGAGACAACTCGGTTAAAATTATACCTTGGCTTTATCTTGAAGCTTTGGAGATGATTGAGCCTAGGAAATCATTAGAGACTATTATGCGCTTGTAGTTCTTTTGCCTTGGAGTTTAAAGGGGATGACATTTGTCCCATCTTAGGTCGAAATCTCTTGCTAGTGGAATTCTTGGTGTTCGCTTGGTTGTCGAGGTTTGCTTTTGTTGGGCATGACTGTATTCTTGCTAATATATCTTTTAAGGGGATGTGCTTCTTTAAAGTTGAACATCTTGAATTTGTTTCAGAAGGGGCTGAGGTCTCTTTTGAAAAGTTTGAGGTATCTAGAAGGTTGAACTTCCTTGATCCTTTTACCTTGGATTGATTAAATGGTTTGAAGTTGAATGGGAGGTGTAGGGTCATTACCCCAGTTTTAATGATTTGAGAAGGTTGAATCAGGCTTTCCAAAGTTGATTGGGGAGGTCAAGGGTGGGTCGTTGCCATAGTCTTCTTTATTTGATGAAGATCGCATTAAGTTGGTCAAAGTTTTCATAGGAAGTTAGAATAATGTATGTTATACCAATGGATGGATGCACAAATTAGATAGGAATATGAATAAATGTATGTACAGGTTTACACATGGATTGAAATGAATGCATGTCATACTTTTTGATGAATGCACAGGTTTATGCATGAGTGGAATTGAATATATGTCATACTTTTTGATAAATGCATTGTTGAGTCAAGGTTTATCCTTGTTGACTCAAGGTTAATTCCCATATTGATTTTGATGATAACTAAACCTTGTGTTATGTTACTAATGAATCTACTTAGTGTGCAGATTAACAAAGTTCATAACTAAGACTTAAAGTTGAATCTTAAGTCTAATACATGTCAAAGAGAATGCACAACAAGTTCTAGAAGCAAGCAATGAATTCAAAGAGCTATGCAATGAACCAAACTGGAAAAAGATGCCTATCTCTACTTCAAGCAAATGTCTTACATTCGAAAAGATTGAAGGTGTTCAATTAATTCTTCTTTCAAGTGTGCATAGTTTTGATGAAGATTGATTTGCAAGATAGACTGAAGACTTCATTAGTTGAAGAGGTACAATGCTCAGTTGAAGGTGTATTGTTTGTTAAAGAATTTGGAAAATGCTCAAGAGAAGATTTCATCTGGTATGCTAAGACCAATTCAAGACAATGTGATTAAAGTTGCTAAGAAAATGGCTCACAATGAATATCTAATCTCTACATGGAATCCAAGTGAAGTATTCTTCTACAATGTAAAGGATCAATGAAGATTAGATGTGTGAGCAGATTTCATCTAGTCTACAATGGTCTTAGTAAAGTGAGTTTAATGAAGAATGAAGAATTGCTATCAAAGAGAGGAAATCAGAATTGAAGCATTGTGAAGCTTCACACAATTGAGGTAGATTGGCATTGAAGAAGATATCCTACAATGATAGAAGGAGCTTTGCAAATGAAGAAGAAAAGATTATCATTGATCTAATGAAGCTTTGACAGTTTGAGATTCAAGAAGAAGATCAACATCCAATAATTGATTCAATCCAAATTAAATAGAAGTTAACTTTGATTGATCATCATACCCCAAAGACATACTCCTTGAAGTTCTTATACCAGTGCTTTGATAAAGCTTAATTAATAGAAATCTGAAAGCTGAATTCTGGGCAATGAGGGGACTCATGGAAATGAGGAGTTGCCTCCTGATCACAGACGTAAAAGGTCTTAAGACAAATGGGACAATGAGGGGACTTATAGAAATAAAATGTCGCCTCTTGCACATAGAAGCTAAAAGGCCTGAAGATATATTGAACAATGAGGGGACTCACGGAAATAATGTGTCGCCTCTTGATCTCAGAAGCAAAAATGTTTGGAGACCAAATAGACAATGAGTGGACACATTGTTATGAAGTGTCGTCTCATGAAGACAGACGTCAAGGCTTAACGATAAGATAATCAATGAGCAGACACATGGAGATAAAGTGTTGCCTCCTGGTAGCAGAAGCAAAAGGCTGGAAGTTTAAATGATCAATGAGTGGACATCTGAAGTAGAAGTGTCACCTCATGACAGCAGAAGCCTAATATGAAGAAGACAGATGAACAAGGAGTCGCCTCATCAACATGAAGAGGGGACTCATGAACTCAGTGAACATCGTCTGGTAAATGCAGAAGCAGGAAGTGTCGACACCACAAAAAATGGAGCCGACTCCCTCTGTTATAACGGTTATTTTTCTTAACATTATAATAGATTGGACGCACATTAATGATACCCAACCACCTCCAACGGATGGAATGAATGCAAGGGTATATATACTAGCCTTCAACTGTATATATACATAAGAATCAAGAGGAAGAAACAACAAGAGACAAGAATCATTGATCTACCTGATATACACTGAATATTCTTCCTGCCTTCATCTGTGAGCTTTGAATGTAAAATCTACTCTTAGTAGAGAGTGAGTTGTATACTCCTATACACTTGTAACTGAGAGTTTGAGAATTCTCTTGTGTAAAGCAAAACTCTTGTAAAGTTTGAGTGGAGCTTGGACAAAACCACTTGGGAATTGAAGAGCTCGGTGAGGAGTTCTTGTAGAGTAAGCTGAGCACTTTGTCAATCAGCAGCCCATCTTATAATAGTTGATTACATAGAGGAAGAAGGCTTCAAGGAGGTCTTGGGGTGAGAACGTAGACCACGGTTTGTGGTTGAACCTCGGTAAATCTGTGTCTCTCTTCTATTGCTCTGTTTTCTTTGCTTCTCATGATAACATTGCTTTGCACATAGATTAACCATTGCTATATTGTTTAGATTAATCTTAATTAATCTTAACTTGTATTGATATTCGAAAAACCCAATTCATCTCTCCTTTTTGGTTGCCTATTGGACCAACATGCATATGTTTATATAGGAGTGGAATTGAATGCATGTTATACTTTTTGATGAATACACAAGCTTATACAAGATTAAAAACGAATGCATGTCATACTTTTTTATGAATGCATAGGATTATACAAAAATGAAATTGAATGCATGTCATACTTTTTGTGAATGCACAGGCTTATACAAGGTTGAAACCGAATGCATGTCATACTTTTTTATGAATGCACAAGATTATACAAGAATGAAATTGAATGCATGATATACTTTTTTATGGATGCACAGGTTTATATAAGGATGACAATAAAATGCATGCCCTAGCGTTGCCCTAGGGTCCAGGTTTAGTTGTAATTGTTATATCTCACAATCAGGCAGTCTTTTGAACTTTTATTATTCTCTCGGGGCTCCCCTTTCTAGTTCAGCCGTTTTCTTGTTAGGATATGATAACACTTGCCCCATTCTAAGAGATTCAACCTATTAACTCGTTTTTTCCCCTCTCTCTTTTTGGAAGGAAAAACTCTCTTTAATGGATCTCTCGGCTTCTTCTAGGACTCTTTTTTGGATTGGTGGGCTCTCTTGAGTGACAGTCGATATCGCCTTTTGGCAAAGTAACATGTAGCTTTCCTCCTTAATCCAAGAAAACTTTGAAAGCTATTAAAAAGTGTAGGAAAGCCCAAAAAGTTTTTGCAGAATCATTGAACTTTTCAAATTGTAGGAGCCCTATAAAGATATGATCAATCAATGTAGGGCAACTATACATTCATGAATATCAAGATGCGACTTGGCTTGAAAAGCTCAACATCAAATATGCATAAAATCACACAAAATGAGCACAGTTGGTCATTAGATGATTAAGACCATAACGGTGACAATATAGTGGTGTAAGCGTGAACTTCACTAAGACTAATGAGAATATAGACTCTAGGCGTGATCTAGGATGACGTACTCTGTTTAATAGCTCATCGATTAATACACCTAGAAGTCAAACCTGTCTCATCCCATGCTCTTAATTTTTTTTTTTTTTTGATAGAATTCTGATTCTATCTCTCTAATGATGGAAATATTGAAACATAAAGATATTGTAGCTTTCACACACATGAGTGGGTAGCCTTCTTCCCTTGTTACATAAAAATGGTAGTTGCACTCACACTCACTAATAGCCCTTTCCATATGTGGTGGGAGAGAAAATTGACAAAAGGTCAATCTGGGTATGAGACAATCCACGAATATTTAACAATGGTAGAACCAGCTAAAATAGATTATAAAGGCAGATTCCAAATTCTAAGAAGTCTCGAGAAGTGTGCATTAAGATGAACATGAATTACCAATATAGTAAAGATCATCAAAACCATTAACTTATATTTATGCAAAGTGATCATATGCACAAAATTCAATCCCAAACAAGCATGCACATTAATCTGTTCATAATTGAATATTTTTTCCAATGATTGTGCACATGTAGGATAAACATTATCAAAAATCTTTTTTGGTTTTTCAGATTTTTTCTTTCAAAGATTCAATTATCCCAGGCTTGCCAATGTGCGTTAATGTTCCTTTTAAGGGTGTAGCTACTTGTTGTTATGTCAGGACATCCTTCAGGGGTCGCTCATTAGATTTCAACGAGCTACATGATTGATCTTCATCTCTCATCCTTCCGTATTTCTCCTTTCTCTGCACTTCCTATTTCTCTCTCCCCTCTTTTTGGAGTCAGAAATTGTTTCCGCTGAAGATGGTGCTTATGGTATCCCATCCTCCAAGTCGGAGTAAAAAATTCTTAGAGGAAAACATTATTCATGGAAAGCCTTGAGACAATTGATATAAACATGAAAACTTTGAACCCTTTTCATTTAGATGATATTGTTTTCATGGTCAAATTTGAATTGAAAGCTAAAAGACGGGTTTGAAAGAAATCCCCCTATTTCGGAATAAACCGCTCAGAGGGGTTCTGGAATCATGCCAACGTCCTCGACACTTTATTTGTTGTGTGTTTCATCTGATTGCGCAGGGGTGGTTAAGCTTAAGGATTGGGTGGAGTGGCAACATGGTGCCGAGGTGATGACTGAGAGAGAGCATCTTGTGAATTGGTTGGGATGTTGGAGGGTTCTCTAGGTTTGGTTGCACTCTTGGGCCTGGAAAGATAAAAAGAAAAACAAAATACAGTTAACGTGTGGAGTTGGAGGTTTTATGTGATGCATGTCCTGTGGAGGTCCCTTTTTTGAAGGAATCTAGGCATAATGCTGAGTCCATTTTGGAGATGGGATTTTGCCCTTGTATGCAATACAACAACTCTTTGGCATGGGCCAGTTGATGCTTCTTTGTTTAGGCAATCCCGCCTCCCTAGACAAAGAGCGATTTGTGTCTCTCTTGAGATATGATTCCATGCATACCATGAATCCTTAGGGTTATGGGGAACTCGTAGGAGTTTAGGTAGGTTTGAGTAACATGAGATTGGATTGTCCATTTCTCTTTATGGTTGAATGCTTGCATGAGTATGTAATGACTCGAGTTTCTTGGAATGGACATTGATGCATGAACATAATAGTAGTGAATATATGAGTAGCATAATGGTAGTAGATGAGCAGTTTTAAAAACTTCCGTTTTTGTCCTTGTTTTTGCCTCTGACTTTCTTGGCTTTTGGAGATGAGGGAGAAGACAAAGGGAATATAAAAACAAAAACAAAAAGGAGAAATTAGTGCCTTTGGATTAGAAATTTTTATGCAATGCATATCCTAGGGGTGCCCCTTGCTCTTTAAGGGAGACTAAGCATGATGTTTTGGCTCATTTTTTGAGATATGGGTTACCCCTACATGCAATACCATACTTATGCAATCCTGTCTATTCATTCATTCATACATTTATTCGATGAAAGTAATAAAGACATTTTCATTGCAATTGATTTTTGTACATGGAATTAAAAGTACATTTGAAGCGGAAAAGGGAACTCTTTCCGTAGGACTTTTTGCCTATCTACTGAAACCCTAAACTACTCTTGAGTCTTCGAATCTGTCTTCTTTGATAGAGTTTGGTGAGAGACATTTCTTCGCGACTGCCCCATGTCTTCTTGGAAATCCTATCTCCATAAGCAAAGAGGGATTAGTGCCCCTCTCATGGGATAGGATTTGATGCATGTTATGAGTCCTTAAGGTTACTTGGAACTCGTAAGAGTTTTGGTAGGCTTTGATTTGAATGAGTGGTTTTGGACCACTCTCTTCGAGTTGATCATATGCATGGAATGTAGTAACTTGAGTTACTTTGAAACTCTTGTCTTGAAATGGATAATAGATGGATGAGCAATATGATGTTTGCATAGCAGTAGAAAATGTATGAGCAGTATAACAGCAGGAATTAAGCAGTTTAATTGGATAAAAAGTAAGAAAAAGTAAAGCACTCGCCCTTTCCTCCTTGGTTTTTAAATTGACACGTGTCTCTTGAATCCGGCAGAGGTTCGGCTATGCATCGGGTGCTACATGAGCATGAGGTTGGGGGTTGACTAATACTTCCTTCCAACTTTCGATGTCCACCCCCACTAGGGTGAACCCCATCTTTGGTTGGTAATTCGAGCATAGGAACTATCAAGAGGCCATCGGTTAAGAAACAAACACTGTATCCGCCGACAACCAATATATGGTTCCCCCCTTCTAACTAGAAAAGTAGTAACCAGATAATTATGCAGAGATGCAAATGTAAGTGAGCACGCTAAGTGTGTATGGAATTTTCGAAAGTAGGGAAAAGGGCCCAATAACTCTCATCCAGCCTATTCCATTCATGACAGTTAAAGCATTCATATAGCATAAAGTAAATTGTGAACAAGTTTTACCTATAAAAGAAATACAAACAGTTACTACTTTTTGAAAAACTCAATGCAAAATGAAAATAAATGATTAATGCAAGAGCATAAAAATAGAAATCAATGCAAGGGCATGAATAATAGAATAAATACAAGTGATGACACTTGTTTAAAAACTTTGAACATTTTTGAAAAAAAAAAATTTTAAAAACAATGTTTGATTTTTGCAAACTTATGACTTTTGAAAACTTTTGAACTTTGAAAATTTTGAATAGTGGATAAAACTAGACCCAGTAACTGGAGATTTTGAGTGAATGAAGGGTGAAAAGACATAACAATGGCTTAACCCTCTAAGTAGTCTCCAGCGAAGTCACTAGCTGTCACGCCCCAGTTTTTGCCCAACCCTCTTGGCTCGAGAAAAGCACGATACTGTCTCTATTGGAACTTACCGTCTTAGAAGGACAAGTGCAACAGGAGTTTGAACTTGAAAAATTTATTTGAATAAGGGATTTTGAAAATTTTTGTAATCGCCAACTAGCATAGTTAAAAATGTGCTAGTTCACCTAAAATTAAGTGTAATTCAAAGACTAAACTTAGGTTTTTTGAGAAAAAGTTTTAAAAATATCCCTCTTAAGAAGGTTTTTGGAAAGAGATTTTTAGCAACATTTTGAAATCCCTTTTGAAAACGTAACTCAGATTTTGGTCTTTGAAATAGAAATCCATAGTTTGGGGGTGGTTACGTGTAGGGAGATGTCCTAAGATCATTACTTTACCCCACCCTTTCAGTAGCTACTTATCTTATCATCTTTAGTTCATTCACAAATCACCGATTACTAAAAATTCACTTGTATCCACTTTAGAATTTTAAAAATGGGGTCTTGGTTATCACTTTTTGGATGAATGATGCATGATGCATGTTTTTGAAAAGATGCTTGAAAATAAGAAGTTTTAAAATGATTTGAGATGGAAATTTTGACTTAATAGAATGAAATAAAAGTTATGACCGTACCATTTTAGGTTGCCTACATATCGCATTTGGAGAAAATCAGGTCATTCATAGTTCGGGCTAGAGCCTGATTGAAAATGGACTTATAAGAGTCTTGGAAAGGTTTTTTTTTTTTTTGAAACTTGGACTTGAAAGAGTTTTGACTTAAAATAGAACTTGAGAGTTTGAAGATGTCTTTGGACATAGAACTTGAGAGATTTTTGAAATAGTTTCAAACAACTCAAGAGAGTTTGGAAAATACTTTTGAAATAGAACTTGAACATTTTTTAAAGTGTTTTGGAAGTAACTCAAGAGAGTTTTGAAATGTTTTTGAAATTGACTTGGAATGTTTTTGGAATATCTTTGAAAGTGTTGGAATATTTTTGAAAACAACTCAAGGGAGTTTTGATTTGTTTTTAAAATAACTCAAGAGAGTTTTGGAAAGTTTTTTAAATAACTCAAGAGAGTTTTTGAAATGTTTTGAAACAACTCAAGAGAGTTTTGGAAACGTTTGATAACTTGATTATAGATTTTGAAATGTGGTTTGAATTGGAATAGGGTTGGAGCTTTTGTAAACTTACTTTTAAAAAGGTTTTGGAAACCATTTTCGAATACCTTATAAAAGGTATATTGAATATCTCATCACCTTTGAAAGTTTAGCTATTGAGATGCCAAACTCCTTGGAGGTTATGGATTTTGAAAACATGTTTGGAAAAAGGAGGTAGAGGCTTCCCTTAGGTTTTTAAAGTTTTAAGGTTATGGAACCCTACTTGATATCTCACTTTCCTTAAAAAACCATAATTATTGAATGACTAAGATTGTCTTAAGGATGTGACTTTTGAAAATTATTTTTGAAAGAGATTTTGAAAAATATTTAAGGTTTAGAACCTTATTATGAACCTTTGAATGTTACATTTAATGTATCACTTTTCCTTAGAATCCCTAACTATGAAAGGGTTAGAGACACCTTAGGGCTATGAATTTTTTAAAGCATTTTGAAAATAGTTTTTCAAAAATATTAAGTCTTTAGCCATTTTAGCAAGACAAGTTTAAAAGAGCCTTAAAGTTTAAGCAACCTTGGTTAAGGTAACTCGGGTTAGGTCAACTAAGGTTAATTAACTGGGGTTAGGTTAATCTACGGTTTAGGTAACCTAGAATTAACTAACTAGGGTTAGGTTAACCTAAGGTTAAGAACAACTAATGTCAAGTTAACCTAGGGTTTTGAAATGTGGTTTTGGAGAGTCGTTCAGGGTTAGGTTTTGGCTTTAGTGGTTTTGGGAAGTTGGTTTTGAACTAGGGTTTAAACCTACTAGTTTGGAAAGGTAGTTCTATGCATGAACTTTGAAAAGAGATTTTGGAAACCATGATTTTATACAAGGAAACTTTACCATTTCATATCAACGTATTTTTAGAAAAATAGTGCAAGAGAGTCATGAATTTCAAAAGATCATTTCTATGAAAATTTACTCTAACAAGTTTAGGGTTCATATGGTCAATAATGGGGGAGCTTCTCAAAAGAGAGCTACATGGGGACCATTACAACCTCTAACTTAATAGAGTTAAAGCTTTGAAAATCAATATATAAATGGTGATTTTAGAAAACCATTTTGATGAAACCCAAATGAAATGAACTTTTTAAAGCCTCTCTTGAAGAGGGTAGTTTCCAAAATCACTTTTTAGGGTATAGAAAACCACTCTAGTGAGTTAGAGTTCGCATAGTGAAATAGGTGGGGAGACCACTCAAGAGAGGGCTCTATAGGGACCATTCCAACCACAAAATTCAAGAGAGAAAAACTTTGAAAGTCAAAGTGAAATAGAAGGTTTGAAAACCATTTTAATGCAACTTAAAAGTAATGAAATGCAAAGATGCAAAAGGAGGTTAAGGGGTGGAAAGGAGGCCTCCTAAGGCATGGAAATCAAGGGTTTGACCTTAAGCTTCAAGAAACCAAATCTTAGAACCATTTTTAAGAAAACACTTGAATAGGGAGTTTGGGAAAGACATAGAAATAAAAATAGTTAGGGTTTTTGAAAAATGGCGATGAGCATGAATTTTGAAAAATGAAGATGAGCATGAAAATGGAGCCCAGCATGCAATACATTAATATAGTAACCATATGCAAAGGGGGTCATGAAATCACACAAGGATAAAAGGCCACACCACATTGCAAGGGGCCTATGGTCCATACCATGATCAGGTAGGCTAAAGGGGGAGCCCCCTACTGGTGGCTTCCCTAAAGCTTCCCCTAGGCATGGACCCTGGGTCCATTTGTTCAAGCAAGCAAGAATATGAGGTTGAAGATGCAGAGTAAAATAGAGAATAGCCTAAGTAGGCTAGGAGGGAGAAGAGAAGAGGTGGGGATGATAAAATGTAAAAGAGAATACCACCTTGTATTCAAAACACCTCCAATCTTCCTTGGATGATTTGACTTGAACTTAAATGGCCTTGGAAAGGCTTTGTATTGAGCTTGAATGGCCTTTTAAAGGCTTTAAATTGAACTTGAATGGCCTTGTAGAGGCTTGAAGGGGCTGAAAATGGCTTGAATCTTGCTTTAGATGCTTGGAGGGTGATGTGTACAGGCTTGAGATGGGTTTAATCTTGCTTGGATGCTTGGAGGGTCAAAAGAGGTGGAGTGTTTAGGGTTTTTCAAAGTTCTAAGAGTATTTCAGTAGGGCTTCGCCACTATTTTTCAATCTGGAATACACAGGGGGGAGGCCACTATTTATAGGCAAACTTCTAGGGCTCTGGTGCATGTATTACATGCGCCTGTACTGGGCCACTAATTGAGTGCCACATAACACTCCTTGTATTACCCTAACTTGGGCTGCAAGGCAAGTTCTGTCTGATCTGATCATTTTTTGGGCGCATATAGCACACGTTCCACTACCTGAAACTTCTATGCCAACTTCACCTTGATATGAGTGCAATCTGGGAAAGATTCAGAGAAATTAGTCATGTTCACGACGTTCCCGCGTTGTTTCTCATTAACCGGGAGCCCTTAGAGTGGTTGAAAGGATTCCGAATGATGGAGATATTTTCTTAAGAAGCATGCATGAAAATAAACTTTTTGGAGCGTCTGTGAGACGCTCTAAGGGTTGCTAAAAGTGGTACCTTCTGCACAAGATGATCGTGGCCTCTGAGAAGAGACCTCCTCAATCGAACCATCCCGATGGGAGGTCCTCCGATCAAGCTTCATGGAATTTCCTAATTTATACAATTTTCAAGTTGTTTGACAGTGGCGTTTTAATCAGGGAATTGAAAAAAAAAAAAAAACAAAAGTCAACCCTAGCGGAGCATCTGTGAGACGCTCCAAGGGTTTCTTAAAGTGGCAACCTTTAGGCCAGGCGAACGGATGCTTTGGGAAGCGTTCTTTTCAATCGGGCCATATCGACGGAAAGACCTCTGGAAAGACTTTTGAAAATTTCTTAATTTACGCATTTCTCAAGTCATTTGACAGTACATTTTAATAAGGAAATTGGATAAAAAGACAAGCCTAGCGAAGCATTTATAAGACGCACTGGGAAGCTTTTGTTAACTTAGAGGTGTTTTGAGTCATCGGACTCGCTTGGAAATGGATGGGGATGTTTAGTGGGGTATCCCACTAAACGCCGGCTTGGTACCTAAGGCCGGTGTGGTTTAGGAAGTGTCTAGGCCATCAGGGGTAAAATGATCATTTTAATCGAAACTTATTGGGATGAGGCCAGAGTGGACTTTATTCTTACACAAGAATGTGCCTAACTGAAAAAGAAGACTTGTACCTTCTAGTGAGTATGTTAGGAATGCCCAGGGGCAAAGCGGTTATTTTGACCGGGTATCACCGAAATCGGTATGGAGTCAACTGAAATGGCATATTGAACATGCCCGACTGTCCAGGGACAGTTCTGGAAGGTGAACTTACCATTTCGAGGACTTGGTACTTTCTCAAAGATATGCCTGGTTGGATGGACATATCATCTCGAGGAGTTTCTACTTTCTTGCAAGACGTACCAGGTTAGATGGACTTATCGTTTCAAGGAGTTCATACTTTCTTGCAAGACGTGTCGGTATACTCAAAGGGCAAGTTGGTCATTTTTCACCGAGATGGACTAGCAATTGTTGGTGTCAACCTAGGTTTATAAGTGTTTCTGTCACTCCAATAGTTGTGACAGCTTGTTTTCAGAGGTCTTTCTTTTTTATAGTAAACGTGCCACAGCCAAGAGGTGTGTTCGGTCCCGTGTCATTGGGTGGTTTAGTGTCAAAACCCGTGTCGATCTAGTAAGTGTTCTGGTCACTCTAATGGCTTAAAGGTTTATGAATGTTTCCGTCACTTCAACGGTTTGGTGTTACTTCTGGAGACTGTCTGATCTCAAGAAATTACTGGATGCCAAAAGGCAAAACGGACATTCTACATTAGCGAGCTAGTAGGCGCCAAAAATGAACTGTTAAAAGTTTATTTGTGTTTCAGTCACTCTGACGGCAGTGATTGGTTTCAAAGACCGCTCGATCTTTGAAAACTAACTTGGAAAGTTTGTGAGCATTTTCTTCACTCTGACGGTGTTTAGCATTAGTTCCAGAGATTGATCAATCTCAGGAAGCTACTTGGAGTGCTAGGGGCATTTTGGTCATTAGACTTCAATTAGGCCCTATAGGCCCGAGATATGACTAATTGACTAGACTGGAGTTTGAAAAAGTCAGTTTTGGCTTGATAGTGTTGTGACGTTTGACTAAGGAGTTGGTTTAGACCGAAGATTGCCAAGTGGGCAAAAATGAGGTGCTTACAATGAAAAAATCAACAAAAGGTCAATCTAGGTATGAGATAATTCACAAATATTTAATGATGGCATTAGCAAAGAAGATCATAAAGACGGATTCTAAATTTTAAAAAGTCTCAAGAAGTGTGCTTTTAAACGAAATATGTCATTAATATGATAGAGCTCACTAAAACCATTGACTCGGAATTATGCAAGTAATCATGCATATAAGATTCAATCTTAAACAGGCATGCATATCAATATACTCATAAGTGAATATTTAAACCAAAGATTGAGCATGAACAACAACAACAAAAATTCTTCTTTTTTTTGGTTTTTTTTTTTGTATTTTTTAATAAATCAAACAAAACAAAATAAATACAAAACAAATCATAACACTATGTCAACAAGATAAGCAAGAAGTAAAAATATCCTAGGCCATGTCACAAAGAGTCTTTACTCAGCAAGGCTTGCCCCTAAAACTTTCTTAAGGGTTCTTAAAGAATCTAAATCAGATTTTGTCACCCACATAACACTCATCTTAGTTTTATCAATGAATTCATGATATTTGGGTGTAGTCCTAGGTCTTGCCTTGGCATTGTGGTTCCTTCTTTTACTATGATTTGCGAAAATCTTCTTTGGCTTTGAAATAAATCTATTCATATGCTGAGTAAGGATTCTAATCTAATTTTTCAACCTCTCATAATGATTCTTAGGTTGATGATGAGTATGAGATCTAGGAACCCTATTTAATTTGCAGCAATAGAGTCTAATGTGACCAAACACACCACAGTGATGACACACAAGATTAAACTTAGAAGACTGGCCAAGCTTATGATGTTTGGACTTCAAATCAAAAGTGATGATTTTAGAAGGCACATGCTTAGTCTTCAAACTTGGGCAACAAGGCCGGATATGACCCTCAACACCATAATAATAACAAGTAGGAACAAAATATGTAATAAAATCATCATCTTTTGATGGATCATATTTACCTGAAGGCACAAACTTGATTTGCTTCTTGGGTTGCTTTGAACTATATGGTTGATCTTCGTACCCAAGTCTGCGCATATCCTAAGCATTCCTTTGATCCTCCAATACTCTTTCAAGTGTATGAGTACCAGTGTTGAAATTTTTTATTGACAAATTTGTCTTTGTAAGCTTGGATTCAAGTTTCTTTTCTTCTAGAGATTTCTTGATCTCCTCTCTATCATGTGCATTTTTCTCAAGGAATCTAACTTTATCATTCAAAATTAATTGGTGAATCTTTAGTTGGCTAATTTTAGCTTGAGCATCAATAGCTTCCTTTTTCAACACTTCAACTTCATCTAATACTTTTTTAAGTTTTGTTCCCAACTTGACATTTACTTTTGTCAACTTGTTGTATTGTTGATAAAGTTTATCATCGGTCAGTTAGAGTTCACATGTTTCTTCATCATTAGATTCTCCCTCTACAATTTTTGAAGACCCAACTGAATCATCAGATTTATCAGTTTCTTCGAGCTTTAATGGAAACTCATCTACCTCAAAGACTGAAGCAGCAAAGGCTGTGAAGTTCTCAAATCCATCTTCTAGATTATATTCTTCTTCTTTCTCAGAATCACTTCATGTAACAGTCAAAATTTTACTTCCCTTATTTTTTTTCTTGTTGGGACAATCTTGTGCAATATGTCCATAGCTATGACATTCAAAGCACTGTCTTTTACCATATTTATTTTTTTTCCCTTATAAACTTAATCTTATCAAAAGATTTAGCTTTATTTTTATCAAGAAAAGAAGATTGGCCTCGTTGTCTTTTTTTAAAATATTTTTAAATTTTTTGACAATAACAGCCATATCTTCAGGACCCATATCAGAGTCATTATCACTAACTTCATTCACGCATTCCTTAATAGAATTCAAAGCTAAGCTTTTGTTCTTTTTAGGATGAACCAACTAAATCATCAATTTTTATGGAGTCTACATCCCTACTTTCCTTAATTGCAGTAACTTTGGGTTAAAATCTCTCCGATAAAGATCTTAAATTTTTTGAACAATTTTTGAAGGAGAAATTTTTTTACGAAGATTAAAACTGGAGTTGACAACATCACTAAGTTTTTCATAAAAGTAATCAAAAGTTTCATCGTCATTCATCCTCAAGTTTTCAAAGGTAAAAGTCAATCGCTGCAGTTTGTCTATTTTCACAGTTGGGGTACCTTCATAGGTAATTTGTAAAATATCTCATGCCTCTTTAGCGATTTCACAGTTAGAGATTTGACGAAATTCCTTATCTATGACACCGTTATAGATGACATTCATCGCTTTGCTATTCCACCCACAATTTTTAAAATCCGTTTTATCCCATTTATCTAATGTTTTGAAAATCATTTTGTCATCAAATTCAATGGTGGACGACGTCCATCCATTCAAAACTGCTAGCCAAACTTGCTTATCAATAGATTTTAGAAAAGCTCCCATCTTTGCTTTCCAATAGGGATAATTACTTCCATCAAGCAATGGAGGTCTAACAATAGAACTACCTTCCTTTGGCAAGTTCATAGTTCCAGACAATCAGAATCTCGCTCTTTCAAAAATCAAAATATTTTTTAGTGTCCTACTCTCATATCAATTGAGAAACGTATGTCGGACTATAGCTTTGCTGAAGGATACGTGTTAGACAAATACTATGCAAGTATGACTATAGCTAAGTGCATCCACATGCATGTCGAGTAAATTAAAAACCAATCACACAATCGGCAAGCGGGATTTTTGCCGTGGCAGCCCAAACAAGAAAAAAACCACGTGTCTACTTCATTGGACAAAATCATGCACTAAAACCACTATTAAATGTTTATAAGAACTCTTATAACCAAATCCCCATCGACTCCTTGACTCTCTTTGTTACCTTGTACTTGCTCGACTCCACGATTTACTGTTACCATGCTTGATCACTGTACAATTCCTCTTAGTACAGATTTGTCGTCTTGAATTACATCAGCACTTTGAATCTTCAAAATTGAAGAAGTTGTTGTTGCTAAAAATCAATTGAGAGCTTCTATAGTATTTAGAGAACTTTTTAGAACTCACTTGTATGTGGCTGCTCTTATAGAATAAAAAAAAGGTTCTCCCTTTTTTTTTTTTTATAGAAAACTAATTAGATTTCCAAAAACACAAGTTTCCTTTTCAGTAAATTTTACGGATATTTCATGACTTGCTCGGGTGAGCTTGATCGAAGTCGATTGAGTCAAACAGACATACTACACCCTCGTAGCATCTTCGATCGAAACGTATCGAGCATGTCTGTTTATTTTTTTTCTACAGCTGGAGAATCTTCGTTCGAAAGCTATCCATATTGATCTGAAGATATTCGAATTGTAGATTTTGCACCAGTGTCTGTATTTTCAATCCAACGCTATCGTAAGGTATCGAACTTGAATACTTCTTGAAGTCTTCAACTAACTCTTCCTCTCAATCACCTCTTAGCTAATGCTTGTGACCATAGAATCTTCTAGAGCTCAAATTCTTGTCATGAATGCTTGTGATAGACACCCAACATCTCAAATTATAAGGAATATAAAAGATCATGAAATTTGCCAATTACAAAAGTTTACACAAATCTCAAAGAGAGAGTCAATTCTCTTACAGAATTATGTAGTGAATTTGTCTGCAGGCACCATGCTTCACAAAATGCTCAAATGATGTCAAAATTCTAATCAAAAATAAATAAAGATGCTTAAACTGCGTTATAAATGCAAGCTTCCTTCAAGATTTTATGGCTGCGACTCGATACATCTTCTAGGCATTCTCAATAATTTGGAATAAAGGTGAATTCACCATTAATCTTCAAAGTGGAGCCCCAACGTGTTGTGCCTGAGATAATTCTACGACCTAGAGTTGAGTACGATTTGAACTAGCTAGGTGGAGTATTTGTGAAGTGAAGATCGCACTTATACTCTAGAATCGATTCCTCAAGGGACTGCCACTATCCAATCGAACAAATTAAAAAAATACCGAGTTTTGGTCATACATTGGCAAATGAGCAGATTAATGGTTTGTGAATAAGTAGTTTTATGTCATTCTTCTTAGAGTCGTCAATGATAAAATTTAGAGAATGAATCACAGCATCAGATTGATGGATTGTGAAGCGGTGGCACTACATCAACCCGAATGGTTCCCGCGGCTAAACCTTTACCAGATAATTTGTCAAATTGTGAAGGGGCAGCCCTCCATCAACTCAAATGGCTCCGGCGGCAGAACCATTACCAAAATAATCTGTCAAATTGTGAAGCAACGACGCTCCATCTATTACCATCGCTCTGGTGACAAACCGATCGTGAAGTGGCGGCACTGCATCAAGTTAGAGTAATAGCAAACAACCAGAAGGAGAGCACCAAAACTGGTTAATAAATAGAGATCGCTAAAGCTTATCGCGGCTGAAATTTTGAATATTGCCTTTGACATTGGCTCCGTTCTATGAAGAGTGGCGACATCATGCGATTGGCAGAGAACTACGTGAATCTCTGATCTCATCTATTCAAATCAGTAACCAAGCCAGTTCTGAGAATATAATCACAACTATACTGCCCCCAATCAATTTCTGCATTGGCATTCACATGAAAACTACTGTTGTTATCTTACTTGCTAGTGTTAGCAGTAAAACGAAAGAAGTAGTACACAAGATAGAAAAATCAGGCCTTACAGAACAATAGTAGGGTGCCGAACTGCAGAGAGTACAATATCAAAGGTTTCCTTTAAGTTATAAAACAAATAACTGGACAATTGTCTGAGTAAAGCTGACTACATAGATTTTGAAGTGTTCATAAGAATAGAGACGTGGAAAAATAAAGGCTCTCGCCAGTATTGGGTCTCTGTCCAAGAAACAAAGGCTCACCCGCATCCCAACGTGGTTGGCTGGAAGGAATCGTCACAGTCAATGTCAAACGAAAGGGATTCTCTTGAAAAATAGAAAGGGCTTTCATTATTTGAGGTATTGTGCCATATGTAATACTTTAGTAAGCAATTTGAACAATTTGATTGGTGAGCAACAAGTCTAGTTTAATGATCGAGCCCTACCTACTTACTTATTTGGTGGAAGTTGGTTTATACAAAGTGAAAAAATTTTACATGTACAGAGGAGACCTTCGTGTTACATGCTTTTGGACCGTTGGTACGCAAAAAGAGAGGAGACACAAATATCAAGACATAAGGGAAAAAAAAAAACATGCGTCTACATGTAGTATGTATTGGGAATAAATAAGAAGAAGAATATATAAATGTGCATTGGTGTAAGTGATTTACATGTACTGTCATAGGGGTTTTTGTCCATATTTTTTTTTATTTATTATCAGGTGGTTAAACCAAGTTAGCTAGATCACGACTAATTTTGAGGCCTGTATAATTTTTTTGTCTCGCATTAATTAAATAGTTACTAGACCAAAAACTTTGAAAGTGGTCTCAAACAGTTAAAAACACTGAAACTATATTTGATATAATGAAATGGAATGGAATGAAATGAGAATGAGAATAGTCATTTCTCATTCTCTTATTTGTTTGCTTAGTAAGAATAGACTGATCATTTATATTTTCTTTTCTGGTAAAATAAATTACCAATGCTAAAATGAAATAAATTATTAATATATAATATGAAAGTTTGATATTATATAATATAGGATAAATTATGCTAACCTCCCTTGAGACATCTAATAATTACAGACAATATTCTTGAAATTTCTGAAATGTCACTGGCCTTTTTTTGTTAGACTTATCCCCCTCACAGGATTAACAGGAGGTGAAAAGTTACCTTTTTACCCCTTCATTAATTGAAGATATTTTATTTGCTAAAGTTAAAAAAAAAAAAAAACATGAAAACAATCAAAATACTCCTCACAGCTGAGTGCGCCAACCTCTCCGTCACTTTCTCTTACCGGAAGCCACAACTGAAATCACCATGGCCAACCTCAATTCTTCACCCTCTTTCTCTTCTTTCCATCATCTTTAAATTCACTTCCCCTATTTAATCTGTATCTGGCACTTTGCAGAACCCTCTTTCCCTCTTTACCTTTTCATTCCTCTGTTCTTTTTCTTCTTCACAGTCAATGCCCATCATCCATGCAGACCCACTGAGTGATTTTGCTACGTCCAAATACGTAGTGGTGTGGTTCGACGAGGGGTTTGGTGGGCTGGAGTCTAGGTCGCTATTACACACACACACACACACACAGAGAATGAAGGTTTTGTGCTTGCCGATGCTGCTTCCTAGCCATCAAATGGCAAAACCATTTGCAGCTCATAAGCTGTATGATAAAATGTCTCAAGAAACTTTTTCTCTTGGTCAGTCATGATTGTGGGGGTGTTGGTCCGTTGAGGTGGCAGTGTTGAAGAAAAAAGGCATGCCGCAGCGTTGATCGGAGGCGCCGTAGCCATTGTTTCCGGCAATAATCAGTAAGTCTTGGCCCTTGTTTCCAGGGTAAGTCTCCGACAATATCCATTGCCCAACCATCATCTCTCTCTCCACCGTCCTCTGCATCCTCCTCTCTCCCTCTCTTTTCTCTTTCTCTTTTCCAAGTCCAGGAGGCAAAAATTGCCGTCCGTAATGCACGGGTCTCTTTATAACTCATCCACAGCAGGCACCACCAAGAAGCCTCACAACCTACATTCAAAGCTTTCCCCTTTTACTCTGTATACACACGTATATATATAATATAACATATTCGTGTATGTATGTATATATACATATATGTAATATATATGCTCAATTGTAATCGGGAGTTCATAGGAAGATCTCAAATCAATTGTATATGAAAAGGATAGTACAATACATATATCTTCATGCATAGCATGTAAATTGATTTTTCTTTAGAAACCCAAATAGAGAAATTTGTGTAGAGCAATGGATCGGGATGGTGGTGGTGGTGACCGTAAGGATGGCCTGGGTGGTAGGGAGAGGGGCTGTGGGGGCGAGACGAACTGAGGGGGATGGAAGAGAGAGTGACCCGATTTGGTGGAGAGACAAGTTTCATGGAGAATCTGGAGATGATGTAAGTGGGTTTGATCAGGCGTGGTGTCGGTCATGATGCATTTATGAGGTGGCAACCTTTGATTTGAAGGTTTAAAATTTATATATTTTATATTTTAAAATTATATATTTTATATTTTACATTATTTTTTATTATAAGAGTAAAATTAATTTTTTAAACATTATTATGATAACATCAGCCGACATCAAATGCCTTTCCGTCAATGTCACTAACGATGGCTTGACAGAAAGAGTAATTTATAACCAACAATTAAATTAGGAGGAAGATTAGCGTCATTTTAAAAATTTTAAGAGTACTATCTTTAATCGTTAGATATCTTAAGAGAGAGGTTAATATAATTTAATTTATATATAAAATATTAAAAATATTATATATTATTTATTAAATATTATTTACCATTTTGTAATTATATGATAATGGTAATGGTGGGTGGTAAAGGGCAGTCGAGGTCGCGGTCGCGGTGACTGTCGCGGTGGCGGTGGCATAACAAAATCACAGATTTTGATTTGCGTTGTTGGGCTTCCGTCTAGTGGTATGTTTTTCAACTTCAAATCTCTATGGGATATTTGCTGCAATGCATGTGATCAAGAAGTCAAATTAAAAAATTTTACGCGTGTGTATATATATATATGTGTGTGTGTGTGTGTGTGAAAGTAATAATGATCTCATCAGCATGCAAATCTAGGTAGATCATGTTACAAGGAGATTGTCCATTAATATAGCAAAAGTGAACTAAAATTGCAATTTTAAGGTGGCGACGGGTGGTGAGTAATGGTAAGAACTAAAATTGCTACCGCGATGAGTGATGGTGACGGGTGGCAGTGATTTGTTTTAGAAGTAATTACAAAAAAATAAATAAATAATTTAACTTTTTGAAATTATTTTTTAATTATTAAAGTGAAAAAAATTACCAAATATATCATTTTTTTAAAAAATTTGACAACAAAAATATTACCAAAGTATTGTTTTATATTTTTATTCCATAAGATAATTGAATAGTCATTTCCGCTTTCAAAAGAGAGAATGGTCATTCTAACAAAATATAGAAATTCATTTTCAAAAGGTCGTGTCAAACAACGGAATAATAATAGAAGTGGAAATGATCATTTCATTCCATTCTACACCTTTGCACCAAATAAAACCTAAGAGATTTTAAATGTGAAATCTTAAAAGAAGCCGATTCCAAACTCAATCCTTACCACTAATGTCATATTTGTCCAAATGTATTATGCGAGTGACATGGTGAAACATAAAATTCGTAAGTGAAGAAAGCAAAGAAAGAATTAATGTTATAGATTTTACATGCAATCATATATTAAGATAGAGCACTTCATTCAAAGTTTGTGGTTGATATTTTCTTTTAACTAAAATTTGAAAAAGTATTACATACGGATGACGAATTGTTTACACCTGCATGATTGTGTTTCAGATTTTTTTCTTATTAAAAATTTTGGAACGCTTATTTAATGGCTCAAATAACTAAACTAGCCGTTGTCTACTATGAAGTTTTACTTACCCAAAAATAAAATAAAAAATCAGGTTTCACAAGTGTGCAGTCTTTGTCCAAGAAGCCAGCCCAATTTACTGCATTTGTTTATTGTTTGTAGATTGCAATAGACATTCATATTCTTATCTAGTAATACTCAAAGGAGTTTTTAGCAACAAAAAAACAAAAAAAACAAAAAACGTTAAAGGAGTTTTATTCATGGCGATGTTTGTTTTGGGAATATGTGGTAAGATTGAAGTATGTTTCAATTTTTTTTTAAGATTAAAGTATTAATTCCACTTTCAATTTAATCTAGTGTTTGTTTTGTAAAGAAAAAGGTCTTGAAGTAACTAATCTAGACGGGACCTTTCATTCCGTATAGATGATACTGTATTATCACACAGTACAGGAGGGGTTGAGATTCTTAAAATAACAAATCCCACAATTCGAAATTTTAGAGACTAAATTCCAAAATTACCCTCCAAAAGAGTAGTAGTCGTGTGACTAATTGTCTTGGGATTAATACGTCACTATCCCGCCTTATCCCATCGCATGCGAAACAAACATGGCCATTGCAGATATATTGAGAAAAAAACAATCAAGATATTAAAGTACATGGGTCAAGAAAATGACGACTGTAAATTACGCGAATATCTTCTGAAAGTTTATGAAAATTAGGACACTCCTGCCTGTTTTTTGGGCTCTGTGGTAATTTGGTAGTCACTTACATAACACCAAGATAAGATCTCTTTCAATTGTATCCACTCCAAAGACAAAGAAAGGGTAAAAAAGAAAAAAAAAAAAAAGACTATCCTGACATCATGAAAACATTAAAATTCGAAGATGTATATCCATTGTGAGAGCTGTTCATAGGATATTTTGGTGAGTGTGGCATTTAATTCAGACTTTGCAAATGTCTTAAAAAGTAACAGAAAAACAAATAGGAATACGAACAAGAAAATCTTGGAGGAAGATTTTTATGCAATTAGATAATATACTGACTAATTCATAGGTGACACTTGTCACAAAAAAAAAAAAAAATGGCAAGATCCCCCACCAAATATATTATATTTATTTATGTTGGCTTACTGATCACCCAATTAATTGAGTTTTTTTTCAAAATAATATTCCTGGTGAAAATAATTCTTTATATAACATTCTGTCCAAAATAATCCTCATTCTAATATTGTTAGTGCCACATATGCTACTTAAATAAAAAATAATAATTGAAATATTGGAATTTCTTTAATATCATAAAAATAATAAATATAGATATATAAAAATATCAATAAATGTGATGCCATATATCCCTTCTACAATGAAATACTTGCTAAAATAAATTGTTAGATTAGGAAATAGGAATCAAGAGGAGTAAGAAGGAGCAAACCCTAGGTATCTAATTGAGAAATGGATGGCGAAGCCCATCAATTACTATCTCAATACCACGATAGATGCTTTTAGAGACATTCAAAAACTGGTCAGGAAATTATGTGATCTTGATACCATATAAAAGTCAATTGAAATTAGAAAATTAATTTCTGGATGAAGAATGATCGAACAAAAGTCATGAAGGCATTCAATTTCTGGATGAAAAACGATTAAACAAAAGTTATGAAGGCAAGATGACTAGTTAAACTAAAAATGTTAAATGCCAAGTTTTAAATTGATTTTGAATCGAGAGCCACTTATGCTTTCCTCATTGGTATCACTCGTTTTCATTATCATCTCTTGCGATTGGGGCATTCTCGCCTCATTGCTATCACTCAGTGATCTGTTCTTGAATTTTTTGTGCCCGCAAGCAGCCTCGCTGGAATCAACGGTCGTATTCTCCATTTTATTGACTTCGACAAAGCTTTTTCGCTTACTGCCCTCTCTAGGACATTTTTTTTGCCAGATATTACCCCCAACAAAAGAGGACCATTAGTTACATCATTTTTTAATGGAGGACAAGATTCATCATCAGTAAGAAGACATCATGAATTGCCTTATATAAGGTCATGTTCTATGGTCGATTGGGTGCAAGTGCAACACCGGTGAATTTTCCAGCTGGGACGAAACCCAATGTGAACGGTGAATTTAGGGACAACTAAAATAGGACTATGCTATTAAAGAAATAAATTTTCACAAAAAGAAAAAATGAAGAAAAAGAAATAATATATCACTTATTTTGCACCTCAACAGCATATGTGGCAATAAAAGTATTACTTTGGGAATTATTTTTGAGAAAGTGTTAAATAGAGAATTATTTTTAAAAAGAGTTTTATTTTGGCAAAAAACTCCAATTAATTTCTTCAATCAATCCATCAAATATATCATATTTACTGTGAAGTTTGTCTTTCCTTTCCCATATAAAACTAGAGTTTTTTTTTTTTCCAAAATACTAAACTTTTGAAAAATAGTTCCCCATCTGACATCATTTTAAAAATAATTTCCAATGTAATACTATTTTTGCCACATGCAATCAAGGTGGGAGTTAGTTGTCAACGTGGATTTTATGTCTTTTTTTGGGGTCATTTGTTGGAAAATTTGTAGTTGTTTGTGTATGAGATTTGGATTGTGTTTGTAGCCAAACACTCTCTTATTTTTTATTGTCATTCAAACTTAAATGTGAATTTAATTTGAATGTTAATGACTATTCAAGACACCCTTTGGGTTGTGTCTTGCCTGAATAGTCACGTGTCCTTCTAAATAGACACTTTCTAGTCTACAAATACTCTTTGTTTTTCCTTTGTCAAGTCCAAGATTTTTCCAAGTCGTATCTATTGCGTTGAGAGAGTCAATCATGAGTTTGGTTCGCAGGACACAGATTGAAGTGCTGTTTCTGTATAGGGTCGATCATTATATCCTGAGATACAAGCGTACATTCATCCATGAGCACCACTGTGGGGGTGTAAATTGTCTTAAGGACATAGTGTGACACACTAGCCTTGATCTTTTCTTCTTCTTCTTCTTCTGATTCTGAATTTGGCAATTTCTAGAACTTCAATTCGGGTAAGTTCTTCTTGATCTAATCTAATTGGTGTATCTTTACTTTTCCACGAGGCATACTTAGAATTTTTGTCTAAGGATTTCTAGCAGTTAATAACGTATCTATATACAGTATAGGTAAAAGTTTTAAGAAAATTACTATTCTTTTTCCCACTGTATATTATGTGATTCTGTGAATAACCTTTTATCAGCGTTATTGAATCTCTTAAATGAGCGAATGTGCATTGAAATTTTAAGAGGTTTTTTTATTTGGTTTTAATGTACTTCTCATTTGTTTGGTTTAAAACCAAACAAACAGTGCTTGGTTTTGGTTATTATTTGTTCTTTACAACCATTGGAGTGGTGCTTTGCATATATTAATTTTGGCCTTCATATTCGGTTTGTTCTTGTTCTAGTATATTGATGCATTTAGTTTTCTTACTTGTGGTTGTGTTGCAAGTAATGAAGCCATGATTTTAAAAGTAAATGGAGGTTTATCTAATTAGCAATGATCCTCTCTTTCTGATATGGATTGTTTTGCATAGAAAGCTTTGTATGGGTGTTAACGGCATCTTGGCCGAAAGAACACCAAATATTATGAAATTTTAGTATGTTTTTTAGTACACATATATAAATGTGTCCCCAAAGTTTTGTGATCAAATGGCTTACTATTTGAGAGAAAATTGCCTTTTTCGGTTAAACTTTCAAAATTTTGTCAATCTTATTCTTTTTATCCATCAAGTTTCATTGTGTGAAACTTATATCAATGTATTCAGTTTGTGATTAACTTTCCAACGGTATATCATTTGCGTGATTTGGATGAATGGATTAAAACTTATGAAGGATCAAAGTTAACCATGAATTGGTTTAAGTTTCTAGTTTGCAGAACTAAGATTAACGGACAAAAGAATTACCGTTGCTTGAATCAGTGCATCTTTTCAAAATTTAGAGTTTTTTTGTAATTACAAAAAGTATTTAGGTCTAGTTTAAAATTTTAAAAATTTTGAAAATTTTTTGTAATTTTCAAAAGTTATGAGAGATAAAGTGTAATTTAATAAAGTTAAGGGGTGTAAAGTGTAATTTCCCAAAGTATTGGGGTACATAGTGTAATTTTTTGAAAATTTTCTGCACAAACTTTGTTTCTCGTAATGTTGTGTGGAAGAGTGTGCAGTCATTTTTGGCTATATTTTTGTGCAAAGGTTAAACAAGTGTACTTACTTTGATCCTCTTGTGTTTTAATTTGTCTTATGAAAATTATATGATTGCATTATTGTGTATGTAGTATTTTGTTAAATTTTCTATACCATGTTTTAATCCTTTGGATTTATTTACTATAGAATAGTGAATTTTTCTACCATTAATAAGTAAATATTCGTTAAATTACTAACATATGTATTACAGCCATTTGTGATTGTAGCTCACATGAAGATGTTTGATTTTTGTGAATTTGGGTCATTGGCCAAAATTGTCTCTTATCGAGCAAGGAGGGGTACGTGAGATACTATGACTGCAATAGAAGAAATGGGTCATAATTGGGTTACGAGTCCCAAAAATGTAAATCCACCTATTTGCTAAGTTGAAGTGAAGTTCCACATCAATGGCCAAGATAGAGTACCAGTACAACTAGTTTTGCCAAGCACATCAGTTAGACCAAGTCGATCTATTTATAGAAAGGGTCTAATCATTCGGCGCACCACTCATAAGAGTGTACAATGTCCTGTTTACTTGAAGAAATTGTGGGTGTCCTCGTATCTTGTTGGCACAGATCTTGGTTCACATGAAGTGGAATCACCTGTCATCCAACTGTGTATTCTAGAAAATGCAAGGAAGAGCACTCGTGATATGGTTCTTGTCATGGTTAAGGGATATTCATCTGACGAATCTTCATGTCCATGTTCATATATTTAGTTATATGTTTAGTTGTGAGTAAAAGGATATCGTTATGTACTGTGGTAGTGTTTGGAATGCTTTAGTATCCATTATCCAAATATTATATTATGCGTTGTGACATATTTATAATATGTCTTGTTTTAGTTAGTAGAAAATGACTTGTTTTAGCTTGAATTGTGTGTATGTTATTTCATGTCATTTATTCAAGTCTTTTAGAAGTAGTAGTATAAACTATAAATTCTTTTAACTTGAAAGTGTTCAAACTAAAAAAGATAAAAAAACTAGGTCTTTACTTTTAGTAAAGAATGCACGGAATATTTATACATTATCTAAGTGAGTTTGAGAACAAATGTAGTAGAAGATTAAGGTGAAGAGTGATTGATATGGTGAAAATGAAGTACCACTTGACCAACCTACAACAACTGATTTAGTACAACAAACTTGAGTTGTTGAACATTACAATCCAACTCTTAAGGAGATGATAATTGTTACATTGATAATTTCTGGTGAATCCAGAAAATGTGGGGGAAGCTCGGTTTTCCATAACCCATATTCTCACTAAGATACCCCATGACACACCTAGCAAAACATCTTACGAATTATAGATAGGTCGGGAACTTTATCTTCAATTCTTAAATTTTGTGGAGGTGTGACAAAGGTAGTAGGAGGTCCTATTTCTAGGCAATGCTAAACTTGAAAGTGCATGTTGGTGCCTTATATGCTAGTTTGAAATTTCTGATATCCTTACACATTTTCTTTAATCTAGAAATATGTCATTCTTCGAGAATTGATTTCTTTGAGAACTTGCGCAAGAATCTTAAGATTTAGCAACTTACCAAGACCTGGGATTTGTGGATGAAGGAAATGAGAATCAATCGAGACAAAATAAAAGAGCAAGGATATTAATGGGTTTTTTATCTTGATTTTCTAATAATTATTGTTAGGAGACAGTGCCTCAGAATTCTAAGAGGATTGTGTTATCTCTAGTAGCTTTTCTATGAAAAAAAAAGTGCATATTAATAGTGAAATTTAATCCATCTTGGAAAAAGACACTTGGAAACCAGTGGATTTTTCACTTGGTAATAATTTGCTAGGATACAAGTGGATTTTTAAGAGGAAGATGAAAGATGATGGATCATTCATATATTAAGATAACATCCTTGAATAGTGAATCAATGAGTATAACTTTATTGATCAACGGATAGGTTCAATAGTCCCTTATATCGAGAAAAAGGTATGCAAAACGTCATTGTTTGTCTTTATATGAATGATATGATCAGGAGTAATGATGATTTCATTAAAACTACTTAGGAAATATTAAACTGTAAGTTTGACTTGAAAAATCTAAATGTTACCATTGTGATACTTGGTATTAAATTTACCAAAACATCTAGAGGATATGCTCTATTACAAACATATTATTTCGAGAAGGTACTCGACAAATTTAAGTTTATAAGCAGTCTATCGAGAACGTCTGTAGATGTAAATCTTCATCTCACTAGAGAATAACAAAAACTATATATCTTAATCCAGAATAGATAGTTTAATTTTAGTGATGAATTTAACTAGTCCGAATTTGCTTACTTAGTTAAGTTGAGTAGGTAGACAAGTAATGTGATATCCCGAACCTCTATTTATTTCTATTAATGAGAATTTCTAGTATATATAATGTTTGATGTTAATTATTTCTCCTTTTGGGTCAAAATGACCAATGAGAGCCTATGGTGTAACTTAAACCTATGGGTGAAACACATGTGATTATTCCCATGTGTATTATCTTTTATACACATAAGTGCACACAACTCACATATGTTCAACCGATTGAGGAGGACGAGAGGGAGAAGAGGAGAAGAGAAAGAGGAGGAACAAGCTTGAGGAAGATCTTGAAGCAATAAAAGACTTAACTAAGCTTGAAGAAAGGTGAGGTCCCATTTTCTTCTCCAATAATATATGTATGTATATATATATATATCTTTGTGGGTTATGTTGTTGGGTTGTTGTGGGTGACTCTTTTGAGTCCCAAATTGTCTAAGTATATAGTGTTGTAAGGCCCCATTGAAAGATTTGAGGGTTTGGAATGTGAAATCCCCAACTTATGCAAGTTAGGGTTTGGGTTCCTAAAACCCTAGATCCCTTCGATTTTCTTGTTTAAAGTGTTTGATTTTGTGTTATTGTGGTATTCTTGGGTAAATCTTTGGATCTTAAAAGCATTGGAAAAGTTTGTGAGAGTTTTGATGGAGTTTGGTTTTGATTTGAGTAAAGTTTGGAGATTTCGGGTTAAAATCTGGGTATTTAGCTTTAGCGTGGACTCCTTAGTTTTTGGAGGCGACTCCTTGTCTCAGTGAACTCCTAGATTTATTCATTTAGCTTTGGAATGGACTCCTTAGTTTTTGGAGGCGACTCCTTGTCCTAGTGAACCCCCAGATTTATTCATTTAGCTTGGGAGGCGACTCTTTTATTTTTGGAGCCGACACTTTTGCCTAGAGAACTCCCAAATTTGTTTCTTTAGCTCAGGAGGCGACTCTTTTGCTTCTGGAGCTGCTCCTTTGGTCCAGTGAACTCCCATATTCATTTCTTCAGCTTAAGAGGCAACTCCTTTATTTCTAGAGCCGACACGTCGTCCAGCCCTCGGTTTCACTTTTCAACTCAGACACTGTTTCGTAAAATGGACATAACTTTCTCTAGAAAACTCAGATTGATGCACCACTTGAAGCATTGGATAGTAGACTCGTAGATCTTTGTATCCATATAAAGTTTGTACTCTAATTACTTACAGATTGAGAGATATTGAATTTTTAAGTTGACTTAAAATTCTACCAGTAACATTCTTCTTCCAAAATTTTAACCCATTTTCTATAGGGCATAACTTCTTCATCCGAAATGTATTTTTAGCCTATGACTTATCAAATTAAAGCCCTTTAAGCCTATTTTCAAATGGAACTAAGCTAGAGTGTGAAATCTTCCTTAAGAGGTGGTTGGGATGCGATGAAGGAGTCGATATTCCGACTTTCATGTTTAAACCTCAATCTTATGTTCTCGTTTTACGTTGTTGCTTTTTCTTGGAGTCCTGTATTGATTCTTCCACACTTCTATATGTATTTTGTGTAGGAACACCTTGTCTATCACCCATCCTATCGGACAGATATGATTAACGATATGCCATGAGTAAAACTCTATTAATTTCCAAATGTTTTAAATTCACCTACATATCATGCAATGTTTTCCATATATTTTCAATGCATCAATGTTTATGTTCAAGTATAAATGTCATACCTTGAAATGCATGCAAGCTATACTAATGTTATGAATCAAAATCATGGACTATAATGTTTAAACAAAAGAGATGCTAAGTTTCCAAGTTATGGTGCCAATTCAGGTCTTCTCGTGACAAGACCTTAATCTAGCCCGGTAGTCCTACGATAGGATACATGAAATAAACTATCTATGTTGGGAGACGTCCCTGGCCTAAAGAGCCTTAGCATAACCTACATGGTTACTATGGAGCGTAGCTCATATGTCTAGTTGTAGCACATTTATATTTTGAACTGAGAACTATGATATGTTCACATGTTTTACGACAAGATATGAAATGTTATCTCAAGAATAATGTTATATTGCATCTCTTCTTATGATACTATGTTTTGAAATATTAAAACGTTTCAAATGATGTTTACGTTACCTATGAGCTCCAAGTCTATGCTTTAAATATTCAAAAGCTCATTTGCTTATGCATAAATGATTATCTATCCTTCTACGTTGGATATAATTTCTAGTCCATGATATTTTCTCGCTCATGCGTCATTGTTATTCACTAAACATTAGCTTACGTTTTCTCAAATGATTTTTAAGTAGCCAATCCGAGAGGCCCTAGAGCGAGGCCATACGTGGATTTTGAGTTACAACCCACGGGCCCATATTTTGTATTATGTTTGAGGGCTGGACCCAATGTTTTGTAATGATATAATGCTATAACTTCAGTGGACCTTGATTAGGTCCTTATGTATATTATGTTTTAGATTAGGCACAACTCTATCATGTAAGACAAGGATTATATGTCAAGTTATAAAAGTTTGTATTCCGCAAATTTTAAATGAGTATACACAGGTGATCAACCAGTTTAATGTAATGCGGTCTCGGGTAGCCTTGTTACTAGCCAGTCATGTACCCCATGTGCACATAGTCCAAGTCATAGGGCATGACAGCGTGGTATCAAAGCCAGGTTTGTCACCATAGGATTGAGTCATGTCTAGATAGGATTCTAGGTTTGACTTTAGTATATACTATGTGTATATGTATGTATACACTACGTTTATAATGACATGCCAAGGTGTAATACATGTAGTGCTATGTTAAATGCTTAACGTTTTGTTGTGCACTTGTAGTAGCTATGCCTCCGAGAAGAGGGGGTCGTAGAGGGGCACAAGAGCCGGAAGACCGATTTGATCGCATAGAAATGATGTTACCTGGACTTGTTCAAGTGGTCCAAGATAACCATAGCAACACCGCCAATGCGCCGGAGCAGCCGGCAGCACAGGTGCCAAGAGGAGAGGTAGTGGCACGTACTACCATTAAGCAGTTTCAACAGTTGAAGCCCCCAACTTTTCAGGGGACTCCTGACCCAATGGCCGTAGAGTCTTGGTTTTTGGGAATAGAGAGAGTGTTCTGCCTTGCACAGATGAACAGAAAGTGACCTTTGCCAGCTTTACCTTTGAAGGAGCTACACTTGTTTGGTGGAAACTAAAGAAAGCGATCGAGCAACTATGGTAGTGGCCTAGGTTTCTAGAGGTGTTCAATGAGGAATACTTTCCTGAAACTGTCAGAGATCAAAAGACTACGGAATTCCTTGGTTTGACGCAAGGGAATATGACTGTGGCAGAAAACAACACCAAATTTATGGAGCTATCACGATATGCCCCGCATATTGTGTCATCGGAGGCTCGCAAGGCGAGGAAGTTTGAGACAGGGTTGCGATGGAACATTTGCAACAAAGTTGACATACTACAGCTAGGGACCATTAAGAAGTGGTGCAACAACCAACGATTGCTGAAAGGGCAAATAATGAAATGTCCCAATACCGGGAGAAGAACAAGAAGAGATCAGGAAGTGACCAAGGCAAGGGACAAAGTTCAAAGCGGCAAGGTTCTGGATCTTCTAGTGGAAATTCATCTACCCCACGGGGGATTACCTCTAACCAAGGAAGCAACATGACCAGTGAGATACCAACGTGCTCCAATTGTTGGAAGAAGCACTGGGGCACATGTCGTTTGGGAAGCAAGGCTTGTTTCGGGTGTGGCCAAGAGGGTCACCAAGTGAAAGATTGTCCGAAAAGGAACATGGATTAAGGATCTGGGGCGTTAGTATCAGCCTCAGTTCAGCAATCTACGGCAAGTAAGAGAGAGAATCAACCACGGTAGGGCCGAGCTTTTGCACTTATACCGAGAAACACCCCAGCTACCGACTCCGTAGTCTCAGGTATACTTCCTATTTGTGGTCGACCTGCACACATCCTTATTGATTATGGTTCCACACACTCATTTTTTTCATATCTCTTTGCTCAATATTTGTATACATCTTCGGTACCTCTTGATTATACTTTGGTAGTATCATTGCCATCCGGAGATCCCATATTATGTGGTAAGATTTATAATTCTTGTGAAATTCTTGTTAACGATGTGCCCATGTTTGTAAACCTCATTCCCCTAGAAATGCACGGCTTTGACATCATCTTAGGAATGGATTGGTTGTCCTCCCACTGTGCAATCATTGATTGTGAGCTTAAATGAGTTATGTTTCATTCTTCTAACCATTCGAGAGTTATATTTGAGGGAGTTGGTGTCATGCCTCCAACCTATCTCATTTCATCTATGCAAGCACGTCGTGTAATCCAAAAAGAGAATCGTGCATTCTTGTGTAGCGTTTTCGACACACACGTTTCCCCACCGCCTTTGGAAGACATCCATGTTGTCCGGAAATTTCTCGATGTCTTTCCAGATGAGCTACCTAGTTCCTTGGTGGACCGAGATTGAGTTCCACATTGACCTTAATCCAGGTACTAGACCCATTTCCAAAGCTCCATACCGTATATCACCTTTAGAGTTGAAGGAGTTGAAAGTTCAACTCCAAGACTTACTAGAAAAGGGATTTATCCGTTCTAGTGTTTCATCATGGGATACTCCGGTGTTATTTGTGAAAAAGAAAGATGGAACCATGAGGTTATGCATTGACTACCGGGAATTAAACAAGGTCACTATTAAGAATAAGTATCCATTGCTGAGGGTGGATGATTTGTTTGATCAATTACAAGGCGCACAAGTATTCTCGAAGATCGACCTAAGGTCGGGTTATCACCAACTGAAGGTGAGGGCAAGTGATGTGGAGAAGACGGCATTCTAAACTAGATATGGTCATTATAAGTTTTTGGTAATGCCTTTTAGAGTCACAAATACACATGCCGCTTTCATGGATTTGATGAATCAGGTTTTTAAACCCTTTCTTGATGATTTTGTAATTGTGTTTATTGATGACATCTTGGTGTATTCTAAGAGTCTTGCTGATCATGAGCACCACTTAAGGATGGTTCTTCAAACTTTGTGAGACAGGAGATTGTATGCCAAGTTGAAAAAGTGTGAATTTTGACTGCCGAGTATAGTATTTCTGGGACATATCATCAGTGTGAATGGAGTGTCTGTTGATCCTTCAAAGGTTGAAGCCATTGTGAATTGGCCGAAACTGACGAATGTAACTGAAGTCAAAAATTTTATGGGCTTAGTTGCGTATTATCGAAGATTTGTGAAGGACTTCTCCAAGTTTGTGACTCCGCTAACACAGCTCACCCGGAAGAACACACCATTTGAATGGAACGAGAAGAGGGAATGGAGTTTCCAAGAATTGAAGAACCGATTGATGTCCGCACCAATTCTAGCTTTGTCTACCGGAACTAATGGGTTTTCCCTCTATATTGACGCTTCACATAGAGGACTGGGATGCGTTTTGTTGCAACACGGTAAGGTGATTGCATATGCCTCGAGACAGTTGAGACCTCATAAGAAGAACTACCCAACCCACGATCTTGAATTAGCAACTGTGGTGTTTGCTTTGAAGATTTGGCGCCACTACTTGTATGGAGTCATATGTGAGATCTTCACCGACCATAAGAGTTTGAAATACCTCTTCACATAAAAGGAGTTGAACATGAGACAGAGAAGATGGCTTGAGTTGATTAAAAACTACGACCTTCTCATTTAGTACCATCCGGGCAAGGCCAACGCGGTGGCCGATTCCTTGAGCCGGAAGTCTATAGCCAACCTAGCATGTCTTGCCACTTTTCAGCTGCCCTTGCTCCTTGACTTAGAGAGATCGGAGATTGACATTGTTGCACCGAAAATTAATGTGATGCTTACCACCATCATCGCCCAACCGGCGTTGATAGATGTTGTGAAGCAACGACAACCTGAAGACCCTTACTTGTGGAAGATCTATGAAGAGTTAGGAATGAATCCGAAGCTTGACTTCACCTTGCATGATGGAGCTTTAAAGTTCAGAAGCTGATTGTGTGTTCCAAATGTACCCAAAATCAGGAAGCAAGTTTTGGAAGAAGCTCATAACATGAAGTTCACTATGCATCCAGGAGGCACAAAGGTGTATCAAGATTTGAAGGAAACATTTTGGTGGCCGGGAATTAAAAAGGAAATAGCCGAGTTCGTATCACGATGCCTATAATGCCAACGGATCAAAGCAGAACATCAAAGACTAGCAAGACTACTTCAACCTTTACCGATACCGAAATGGAAGTGAGAGCATATCACCATGGATTTCGTCGTCGGATTGCCGAGATCACCATGGGGCTGCGATGCCATATGGGTTATTGTTGATCGCCTCACCAAATCTGCACATTTCTTACCAGTGAAGACTACGTACTCTTTAACAAAGCATGCAACTCTCTACATTGCGAAGATTATTTGATTACACGGCATGCCAGTTTCGATAGTGTCCGACTGAGACTCGAGATTTGTGTCGAAATTTTGGAAGAGTTTGCAAAGGGTGTTAGGCACCAAGTTGAAGTTCAGCACAGCTTTTCATCCGCAAACTGATGGGCAATCCGAAAGGACTGTCGCATCTAGATTTTTCGCACTCGAGGAATACACACACAAGCAAGAAAAACACTGTACTCTCTCGTTAGAACTCACTCTCCTAGAAGAATAAGTGCGACTATGTTTGAATTGAAAATTGGTTTGAATAAAAGGCTTTTAGAAAAGATTTGGAGTCGCCACCTAACTTGATTAAGGTGAGTTAGGTCACCTAAAAACTAAGCATGATCTGAAGACTACACTTAGGGTTTTTGGAAAACAATTTTGAAAATACTTCCTCAAGAGAGGGTTTTTAGAAAAATAGATTGTTTGGCAACCTTTAGAGAATAATTAAGCCCTTTTTGAAAATAAACTCCATTTTAGTCTTTGAAAACAGTGATCCTAGGTTCGGAGTTTGGTTACGTGAAGGGAAGACGCACTAAACCATCACCCAACCCCGCCCTCGAGGTACTTACATGTCTATTTACCCTAAATTCACCTATGAGAGTCTTTAACTAACAAATGTTCAATCCTATTCACTTTAGAAAACAATTTTGCAAAGAATGATGCATGATATGCAAATGCAATAAAAAAAAAAGAGTTGGAAAATAGATTTTTGGACATAGATGTGAAGAGAAATTGATTTGATTTTACAGAGATTTGAAATTGAAACTGAAAAGAGATTTGAAAAGAATTATGGAATTGGAAATTGGAAAGAAGGTTGTGGAAATAGAAACTTGAAAAAGGTTGTGAAAATAGAAACTTGAAAAAGGTTGTGACCACACCCATGGGGGTTGCCTACGTATCCTTTTGGAGGAATTAGGTCAGTCGTAGTTCAGACAAGAGTCCGATAGAAGATAGAAGGTTGGATTGGAAAAAAGATATTTTGATTGCAAGATTTGAAAAGATTCAACTTTGGAAAGCTTGGTTTTAGAAAACCTAGACTTAGGAAGATATGATTTGGCCTTGAGATGAAGAAAGATTTGACTCGAAGGTTGGACTTGGAGGATTAGGAAAGTTGAAATTTAGGAAAGATTCAAATTAGGAAAGTTTCGATTTAGGAAAGTTTCAAACTAGGAAAGTTTTGCTTTAGGAAAGTTTTGATTTAGGAAAGGTTTTGTTTTAAGGAAGTTTTGAAATTAGGAAAGTGTCATTTTAAAAAAAGGTTTCGAATTATGAAAGTTTTCAAAATAGGAAAGTGTTGGATTAAGAAAGTTTTGAAATAGGAAATATTTCGTTTTAAGAAAGTTTTGAATTTGGAATGTTTTGAAATAGGGAAGTTTTGAAAATAGGAAAGTTTAAAAATTTAGAAGGTCTCAAAGTTTAAGTTTTAGAAAACACTTGAAGTTAGGAAAGGTTTAAGTTTAAGAAAGATTTGAAAACTTAGATTTAGAAAGTTAAGATTTGGAAAGGGATAGAATTAGGAAAGGGTTGAATTAAGAAAGATTTGGAAACTTAATTTTTAAGGAAAGATTTAAAAGTTTAAGTTTAGGAAAATAGGAGATTAGGAAGGATTTGGATTAGGAAAAATTTGGGTTTGGAAGGATTGAGATTCCTATTTCCTAAAGTAAGGGATTAGATTTTGTTTCTAAAGAGAGATGTTTTGATTTTGTTTCCAAAAATGGAGGATAGGATCTAGTTTCCTAAACGGGAAGATTAGGTTTGGTTTCCTAAAGGGAAGATTGGATTTGGCATGGATTTGAAAAGATGGAGTTTTGAAAATCCTAGTTTTGGGAAGACTATAGTTTTGACATGGAAAAGAGGTTTTGGAAATATATATAGTTTTGATGTAGAAAATAAGAGGTTTTGGAAACCTAGGTTTTGAGGCCAAAATAAGAGATTGAAAATCATGCTTTTGGGGAGGAAAATTAGGGTTTCCTAATTGTGGGTTCTAGGGTTTAACTTAGGCTCTAAGGAAAGAGTTTTTGGAAAGTGAGTTTTTAAAAAGGAACATTTTTGGAAGGAAATCCTAAAAAGGAGTTTTCTAGAAAGTGAATTTTGAAAAGAGAGAGTTTTTGGAAAGAAATCCTAGTGAGGAGTTTTTAGAAAGAAATTTTTGGAAAGAATTGTTTAGGAAGAAAACATAAGAAGCGTCTTTAGACAGTGAATTTTGAGGAAAGTGTTTTTGGAAAGGAGATTAGAGAGAGTTTTCTAAGAAGGAAACCTAGGGAGTGTTTTTAGGAAAGGACTTTTGAAGAGGGTGTTTTGGAAATGAGTTACAAAGGAAGTTTTGAAAATAGATTTTTGGAGGGAGTTTTTAGAAAAACAACTTTGGAAAGAAGAGTTTTAGGAAAGTATGTTGAAAATGAGGGTTTTAGAAAGAGAGACTTTTAAAAAGAGAGTTTTTAGAAAGTATAAAAAATGTCTCACTTTCCTAAAGCACTTCTAACCGTAAGAAGGCTAGAACTATTTTAAGAAAGTGGTTTTGAAAACAACGAGGATTTGAAAATATGGACCATATTGGTCACTTTAAATGTAACACTTTCCTAAAGCAACCCTAGCCATAAAAAGGCTAGAATCACCCTAGGATTATGATTTTGAAAATAAGTTTTGGAAAAGAAGATTTTGATGCAATTTTGAAAACGATGTTAATGCAAGCTTTGAAAACAAGTTTGAAAACGAATTTTGGAATAATGCAAGATCATGATATGCACAATGCAAAGAGGGTCATGAACATACAAGGTTAAAGGCTTCACCACATAATCAAGAAAGGCCAAACCCACGTGGTCTCCGGTTAAACTAAAAGAAAGCCCTCGACACGGTGACTCTCCAATGACCTAATACTACACATGGACCAGGAACTCCCTTGTTTCAAGTATGCAAGAAGGGGGGGAAGAAGATGGAAGATTAAAATAGAAGAAAACCCAAGTGGGTTCAGAGGGAGAAGAGAGAGGGAAGATGCGCAAACATAAATAAGAAACCTACCTTGTGTCTTCTTTATTTTGCTTAGCTTCGCGCGCTTTTCTTTGCTTGTCTTGCTTCGGTCTTCACTCCAATCTTCAAGAGTTTGTCTTCAATCTTCAAAGCTTCAAGTTGCAGCACTTCAAGTCTTCAAAGGAGGCTTTGGAGGCTAGTGTATAAGTGTATAGAAGTGTATGTGAGTGTATAAGAGGCTAGGGGTTGTGTATGGAGACTAGGGTTTGGAAACCTAAAGGAGACTAGAGTTTGGAGAGGCTAAGAGCTCTGCATATCGAAAATTAGGGTTTTTAGAATGAGTTTGTAGACCTCTTTCACACTGGAGGAGGCTCTGTATTTATAGAGATAGGATAGACCTGGCGCCTGTTGCAGTGGCGCCAAGGCAAAATTCCTCTTGACGCCACTAGGAGTGGCGCCAGGCCATGTTTTGGCTTGGCACCACTAGTAGTGGCGCCAACAACTTAGGAAAGTTTGTTAAGTCAGCAAGCAACGTATTTTCGACAGATTTGGGTGCCTGTACTAGTGACTACCATGCAATTTTTAGCTTGGCTTCATTAGGAGTGATTACAGAAAGCCTGGGAAGGACTTAAGGGACCGGGAATGGCCCGAAAGGCCAGAAAGGGACAGGAACCCCTAGAATAGGGTCCTGCAGGTAGTGAACTTAAAAAATGATGACAAGATTTGTCGAAAGGGTTGACCGAGCCATTAGGGGCAAAACAATCAACTAGATTGAAAAGCTGCCGGGACAGACTCAGAATGTCCTGGAAGAAGACTCAAGATTTAGAAACATTATTTAGAATGTTCCCAAAGGCTGTCGGCTTGATAACCAGAGCCGGTGTGGTCGAAAAAGGCGACCGGCCCACCAAGGGCAAAACAGTCATTTTGCATAAGGTTTACCGGAACTGACTCGAAATGATCCGGAAAGATAAATAAAAGTTGAGAATACTATAAAATACAATCTCAGGAGATTACCGGTTTGATACCCAGAGCCGACGTGGCTAGAAAAAAGGCAACCGGCCCACCAAGGATAAAATAGTCATTTTCCACCAGGTTTGCCGGAACTGACTCGGAATGACCCGAAAGGGTAAAGGAATGTTAGGAATACTATAAGAAGTATTCTCAAGAGGTTACCAGTTTGATACCTAGAGCCAGCGTGGTCCCCGGGGCATTCGGATGCCTAGGGGTAAAATGGTCATCTTGACCGAAAAGTCTCAAAACTGGCCCGAAACTGACTAGAAGGCACCAAATCATGCCGGATTGCTTTTAAGACAATCTTAGAAGGTTGGACTTACCGTTTTGAGGACTCAAGTGTGTTCTCGAGAAACGTGTCGAAAAAGGCCCAAGGGGCAGTTTGGTCATTTTTCATCGAAGTAGGCTAGCAAGCACCAGTGTTGACCTGGGTTTTGAGTGTTTCCGCCACTCTAACTACGATCGCGTGATACAGGGGTTTGTTGGCAATTCCCTATATCGCCCTGCTTGTGAGTATTTCCGCTGCTGTGCCAGTTGCGATGTTTGTGAGTATTTTCGCTACTCTGACGGTTCGCGATCATTCCCGAGACTGCCTGATCTTGGGAAACTACTAAAAAGACTTAGCACCTGAGAAGTCAACTTTCTTGGAAGGCGTGCCTGAAACGGACATTTCTATATTGGCAGGCTAGCAGGCGCCAAAGGTGGACCGTTCTACCATCTAAGGGACTTGGGGTCTCGTCCCGGTCAACATGTTAAAAGGGGACTTACCGTCTTCAGAAAGACGTGCCTGATGGAATAGATTTACCCTCTCGAGGAATCAATTGTCTCGAGAGAGGGATTGGAATTTGAAAAGGGGACTTACCGTCTTCAGAAAGACATGCCAAATTTGGAACTGAAAAGGGGACTTACCGTCTTCGAAAAGACGCTCCTGATTTGGAATTGGAAAGGGGACTTACCATCTTCAGAAAGACGTGCACCTTGGAAAATAGAAAGGATAATGCCTTTAAGGGCATTTTGGACATTTTTCCTTTATTTGGGCCTGGTGGGCCCGCAAAGCAATGGATAGACGGATTTAGACTTAGAGAGCTGATTTCAATTAGAATACGTCCATATCGACTTGAGTACAAGTCTGGACGGACTGTAGACTGCGAAGCGGTAAAAAATAGCGTGCTTACAGCTACCCTTCTTTTTCTGTCTTTACTTGTCGAAGACAGAAAACGATAAAGTAAGAGTTCCATGTTGACCGCGAGGTAGTCGGAGGGACGGACTTTAGGAATTTTTTGACAACAGGGATCGAAAACAGATATTAGGCCTAAAAGGCCTTTGAAAACAAGTTTTGTTGGGAAAAAGGGGAAAGCTACCCAGAATTGACAACTGGCGCCACTAGGAGTGACGCCTTTGGCAGAAAAAGTTGAACGCCTCTACTAGTGGCGCCAGGCTTGAAATTAAAACCAGAAAAATTCTAGTTTGAACAGCTGCGATATTTTGAAGAGTTAGTGGAGAATTGAGAGTCTTTGTATGGAAATTGACTTGAACCTTGAAGGGGCACTTCTTGGGGATCACGGGTAATTGTCGGAAGGAGACCATGTCACCGGAAAAGTCACCGAAAGAGAAGATTTCGCCGGATAACTCCAAAAAGTGAGTTTTAAAATTTTTGTTGATTATGATGTGTAGAATTTCATTTGAATCATGTGAATAGTAGAAATTGATGTTTTGATATGTTTTGAACATTATGGTGATGTTATTTTTGCATTTTGGTACTTGTTTGATTGAATTTGAATGATTTTACGTGATTATGTGAAGAGGGTTTGATGAGATTTTTAGAGTTTAAAATTTTGAAAAATGTAGAAATATTTTAGAAAATATTTGAAATGATTTTGAAAAATTTTAGGGGAACTTTGAAAACCATTGATTTATTAGGAAAATAAAACACGTGTTTTAAAAATCTTAAAAATTTAAAAAGTGTGCACAGGTGCTGTCGTTATGTGATTGTAACGTTGTGAAGTATACGGTTTGTGTTTTTGTGTTGATGCCATGGGTGTTGTAGGGACTACTTTTAAACAGAACTCCGCCGAAATTTTTAGAAATTCAAGGAAAGAGTTAGATTGAAATCTTTTTGAAGGAAAAATACAGAAAACCCTTGAGACTTGATTTGAAGTTGGAAAATCGAAAGGTATAGGAAATTTATTTTGACTTATCATTTGAAATCTTTTTATTATTTTTTTATTATTGGTTGTTTATTTTATTTTACTTTATTATGTTATTATTTATCTGCATGTACGGTATATTAACGCCTCTTACCTTGGCTTACCTTTTCAGGATGGCAAATGCGGGCGATGACGGTTCTGAGAGAAGATGCCACTCGGGGAAGGCGATTTGGACAAATTCCACTAGTGGCTGCAGTCAGTCTAGGGGTAGTCGACGGTCTACTGGGCAGGCAACATCTAGTCAGAGTGGTCGGGGGAGTAGGCCACCTGTCGATCCTTTTCCTCCGATTGAGCAGGCCTTTGCAAAGAAGATCAATGAAGAGGAGGAGGTACCGGGTCTGGGCGACTAGGTCACCAGCTATGGGAGAGCCTTCTCCAGGCACAGGCAGACGGATGCTGACTTGGGAGATCTGTAGGTACCGGATGTTCCACCACTCGGTGATCTTGCTTATCACCCCAGTGTATACTCCAGACAGCATCTGCCCCCTTCGCGGGTTCATACAGCTTTTAAAGGAGCTGTTCATCAGATTTTTGTGACTATACAGCTGGCTGCCCTGTCATATCGTGTCTTCTTGGCTGAGATCAGATTTGGAGCCTTCATGGGATTAAAGGCTAACCGCCTGAACTGGCATTTGGTACTAGCGCTTGTTGAGAGGTGGTTCGGGGAGACCAGGACCTTCCACTTTGTCAACTTCGAGTTAGGTTCCACTCCATTGGATTGGGCAATCATCACAGGGTTTTCCTTTGTTGGCTGCCAGATCACTCTACAGTCAATCAATAGAATCGAGGCATGCATTCTGCTGGACTTGCCTCCTCTTGAGCGTTCTGCCTTCCCAGTCTCTTGGCTCAGTCAGGACGACCACACCTTTGCTGTTGAGCCATCGCTTGCCAAGCAGGACATTATGAGACGGCGACTTGTTTTGTACATCATTTTTAGCTGCTTCTGCAACAACAACAAGTCACTTGTGCCTTTTCGTTTGGTAAGCATAGTAGCTAATCTCGGGGCTTTATCGGAGCTAGATTAGGGGTCTTTCTCCTTTGGCTGTTTTCTTCGATTGATGTAGGTCCGAACTTCTTCCCGTTGGGGTAGTATGACTAGCTTCTGGCCTTTCCTCGTCTGGTGGAGCTACGAGTACCTTTCTGTTCGTTGCCCTGCAGTTGTTGAGGATGACCTCTATCCCCGTGCTTTGAGGTGGGCCTGTGACCGAGTAGCACAACGATCAGAGATTACTGATTTTATGATGCTCCGGGCTAACCTAGAGCTGATTGAGGCGAGGGATGTGACTTGGCGGCCTTTCATTGGATCAGTTCATCACGAGACAGTCTGGTACTTGGTCCCGTTGTCTCTATCGAGGGCTGCTTTTCTCAATGACGATACTTGGGAGTCCTATCTTGGAGAGCGACATTGGCAGCAGTTTCATGAGGAGTTCTGGTCAGCAGGAGCTTCACCACAGTATATGTTTGGGGCCTTGGTGGCAAGAGTGTCTATCCCCTATCAGGAGCGGCAGCCGGGTGCCAAGTTCTTGTTTCCTCTAGATACAAATTATGTTATGCACTTTGGGGCTCATTCTGTCGGTGTCTTCACTTGGTTTGAGGTAGTCGTTGGCAGGTACGCTATGGGCCAGGAGGTGGTTGACTTGTGGCGCCGTGCTAGGGGATATATGCCCCAGGCTGATTTTCCTTTGCCCCTATTCCTGATATGTATTTATATTAGACAGTTTTATTTTGTAGGTATTGTACAAAGATAAACATTTATGGTATTTAGATGCATGGATAGGCAAAGACATTTATGATCTTTACAGCTAGGCATATGATTAGATGCATGTGATGGATGATGATGTTATGTATCTATTACATGAGTTGATATTGGTGACTTCTGTTTTTACATGGAGTTATATCCTATGTATGCAAAGCTCATGCCGATTTTGTTTTGTTCATTTTCTTTTTTTAGAAAAAAATGTATGCACATATTAGAAATACATTAACTAATAGAATGACAAGGGGTGCTGTTGAACTCGGTATCTTTGGGACTGGTAACTCTTTCCTTTTCAGGGGTCTAACCTCTCCCTGGCTCAACCTTACCTTGATTAGATGATAGCACTTCACACATTTGTCAACCTTTTGATTGCCTCCAACCCTCTACCTCGGGGTTAGTGTATATGATTGTTGGGCTGAAACTCTCGGTTCTCGAGGTTTTAGCAACAGCTTTCCCGACCTTCAGCAGAGCGATAAGCGGTCAGTCCTTTCAATCCGAGGAGACTTTGTTTAGGACCATAATGTAGGCTAGGTTATGGGGTTTCAGAAACAATGGGATATGCAGGCCCAAATTTGATGTCTTTTTTAGTAGGGTTTAGATCCATGCCGTCCTTGACAAATTTTCAATAGGGCTAGCATCCCTCCTGAACCTCGGCAACATACCTAGCTCATTTAGATCAAACAATCCGTTTTCAATCAGAGTGGAGTTTAGTAGGGTTGTAATGTAGGCCATGGTTTTGGGATTTTGCAAGAAAGGGTAAAGGCTCGAACCTATTGTTTGTACTGGGTTTCTTTGTAACCTAGGATCACCTTTGAATTTCCTTCTTGCTTTTTACATGGCTTCTCAGGGCGAAAATGACCCTTTTCTTTCACCCCTTCTATATGCTTTTTGGAATAAACATGACTCTCTTCTCTTTCAATCTTCTTATTATGCTTTTGGAAGAAGACTCAATCATGGTTTTCCTCAGGCCTTTCCTTAGAATTTTTTTTTTTCGGCCTCTTGCCCCTGGGCAATTCTTTTCCTTCGCTTTGCCCTTTTTATCTCTTTTTCTTTTTGTGGAACGAGTAATTCTTCAACCCTTTTTCCTTAGACCTTTTTCTTGGCAATTCAATCTAACCCAATGTGGGCGCTGATCCCTAAGTTGGGGTTTTCTCAAAGAAGGTAAATGGCTCAACGAGTTTGGCAAGGGGTTGCTTCTGACTGTATGGAAATGAAATAAAGGCCTCTTTTCACTTTGAATTAGATTGCTTGATCCATAGAGCTTTCGACACTATCCTAGCATGATAGAGGTGGACACCATTCCTAGAGTTCTCAACTATTGTCTGGCCTAGTGTGGGGAGGACAGTCTTAGATTAGGATTGACAAAGAAAATTTTTGCTTTCCGCGAGGCACTAGGGGTTAAGCAAAGGGAATATAAGCATTTTTTTTATTATTACAATTTTTTTATATGTTGAAAAATGAAAGATGGCTCCCCTTCACTTTGACAATCTGGCCATACATTGCTTAGCTTCGAAGTCTTGTAAGTGTTGCCTTTGGGTAGTTTCCTCACTCATCCTTATACTTTCTCTCTCTGGAAAGCTGATCATTTGACGAGTGGTTAACTCATGCTATCATCCCTTCAAGTCGGATCATTCCAAAAGATAAACTATGCCCCTTGTATAGAAAGTAGTTACCATTCCCAAGGGAAGATAAGAGAACAACAATGGAATAAAAGGCTATTATTTGATGATTATTATCATTTCTTATAGAAAGCATGGAGTTCTTACGTAAAACCGAAATGTAAACATCAATTTAAAGACAGGAAGTAAGAGGGATAGAAAGAAATTGGGTGAAAACACCCCTCTCTTGTACGCTTTTAAAGAGATTCCTGTTTTAGTAAGTCCTCGGGATAATGCTCACATCTTCATTCCATCCACGGTTGAGATTTTCAGCCAAGGCAGGACAAGTAGATGCTTCTCCCGGAGTTTCAAGTGAGTTGGCAGCAATGATGTAATTGTTAGCTTTCTTGACCGTCTTACCTTCATTTGTTTGCTCCGTAGTTTCCCTAACAAACTAGCCGGCCAACTCATCTTCTTCTAGCTTGATAGCTCGAGCCCGGGGTTTTCTGCTCTGGTGTCCAGCCGTGGCTCGGTGTTCCTCAGGTGTATACAATGAGGGATTCTTATTACTGAGTTTGGACAGCTCTTGGTCAATTTTCTTCACATATTCATATGCGAGTTCGTCTTCGGGGGTCGACATTTTATCAGGGTTGCACCGTAACCGGGTATGACTCTATTCCATATCTTCGCATTCTATTTCCTCCCCATCCTTGTAATATATCTCCTAGCATGTAACGAACCAAACCTTATCGTTGCCAAATTTTGTAATGGGATTAACAATGGGATCTGGTGAAGGACTCGCTGATCGTAAGCCAATAGTCTTGTCGTCTATCAGGTCCTGAATCTTATGCTTAAGGGTCCAGCATTCTTCGGTATCATGTCCTTGGCCGCATAAATGGTAATCACCGTACGTCTTTGGGTTAAAATAGGGTGGCAGAATGCTAGGTCGAGGTCGAGGGGGTATAGGTTTCAAATATCCCGTGGCGAGAAGATCAAAGTAAGCTGCGGTTTGAGTGCAAGCGAGTTTAGTGAAAACTCGATCTTTTGGTCTCACTCGCCTAAGTGCCCTAGATGACCTGACAGGGGTGTGGTTAAAGGCCAAGCGAATGAGACTGGTAATCATAGGATAGATTATAAGATTCAGGGGTGTGGTTAAAGGTTGGTTTGAGAGATGCCGGAATGCGGCAAATAGCTGGGGGATGTTGTTGGTGAGCAATAGAATGGGGGTGGTCTTGGACTTCCCTCCTCATCCTTTTTAGTTCCTCGTGGATCTAAGCCTGTGAGGATTCTGCCTGCTAATGGGTTGCATAGGGTAAGAGTGAAGAGAGTATGCCTTCCATTTTAGTCATCCTATGTCTGACTCGTTTTGCTTCTGCTAGCAGTAGAGTTAAGTTGCAAGTATGAGTGACTCCATAAGCGTTTCTAAGCCCTTGGGCCAGTAATAACAAGGGGAACGAGGGGAGGTACCTAAAACCATCAAAGGACAAGAGTCAGTGTTTTATCTTGACAAGTTTTTATGCAATGGATGCTCTAGGGTGCCCCTCTTTAGGAGGGAAACTAAACATGGTGAATTGGCTCACTTTTGGAGATAGGGGATTTGCCCCTGTATGCAGATGCCTTACCTTCAGCCAGGAACCTTTCCTTCGTTCATGCATTTATTCACGCACTCATTCGCGAAAAATGAAGAAATACATTTAACTTCGGGTTTGTGATATAAAAGAATTGAAATACATTTTAATAGGGGGAGGGGGAACATTTTCCTTTGGGGTTTCCATCTATCTAGTTTTACAAAGAAAACCCTAAACTACTCTTGAGTCTTCGGATTCGCCTTCGTTGGATTCGATGTCGAGGGGGTCGTTTGGAGACCTTGTTGATCAATTGCCCCTTGTCTTCTTGGTAATCCTATCTTCGTGAGCATAAAGAGATTGGGGCCCCTCTTATGGAATGAATTGATATGCATGGCATGAGTCCTTAGGGTTACATGAGAACGCTTAGGGTTTAGGTAGGTTTAATGCAAGGGAGAGTGAACTAGGTGTCACTCTCAATGGGTTGATCATATCCATGAGAATATGGTGGCTTGAGTTACTTGGAACTCTTGTCTTGACATGGGATATTGAATGCATGAACATAGATATGCAAAGAGTACAAGGAGAGAGAATGCAATAACAAGGTAAATGTGCATGCATGAACAGTTAGACAAGCATTATAACAGTATGAATACAGTCATTATAACAACAGGAATGGTCAGGTATAAATGAAAGTAAGAGCAATCGCCCTTTCCTCCATAGTTTTGAAAAAAGGTGCAGGTGTCTTAAATCTGGCAGAGATTCGGCTATGCATGGTGTTTATATGAGTATGAGGTTGAGGGTTGACTAATGCGCCCTAAAAAGGCTCGGTCCCCAAATCTTCAAACCTAGGCCCACTCTCCTAGGTGGTGTCATGATCGGTTAGTGATCCGAGCGAGGGAACCATCAAGAGGCCATAGGCGAAGAAACTGACACAGCATCTTGCCCACAACCAATATTTTGTTCCCCGTTTCTAACTAGAAAGGACATATCAGGGTAAAATACAAGTATACAGAATGCAAGTGCACATGCAATGTGTGTGTGATTTTTTATAAGTGGAGGAAAGAGCCCAACAACTCCCATTCATCATGTTCATCACATTCATGCATGGCAGTTAAAATTTAAACAAAATGCGCACCTACAAAACAAAGATGCCAGAGTTAGTATGTGGATGACAAACTTAATATAAGATAATATGAATAAATGCATTTTTTTTTAAAACAATTTTGAAAATTTGGTTTTGAAAATTTAAAATGAATAGGATTGAATAAGTTAATTGAAGACTCTACATGAGTGAAGGGTAAAAAGACATGACTAACGGCCTAACCCTTTAAGTGTTCCTAGCGGAGTCGCCAGCTGTCGCGCCCAGATTTTTTGTACTCGAGGTATACAGACACAAGCGGAAAAAACATTGTACTCTCTCATTAGAACTCACCCTCCTACAAGAATAAGTGCGACTATGTTTGAATTGAAAATTGGTTTGAATAAAGGGCTTTTAGAAAAAATTTGGAGTCGCCACCTAACTTGATTAAGGTGAGTTAGGTCACCTAAAAACTAAGCATAATCCAAAGACTACACTTAGGGTTTTTGAAAAACGATTTTGAAATTACTTCCTCAAGAGAGGGTTTTTAGAAAAACAGGTTGTTTGGCAACCTTTAGAAAATAATTAAGCCCTTTTTGAAAATAAACTCTATTTTGGTCTTTGAAAACAGTGATCCTAGGTTTGGAGGTTGGTTACGTGTAGGGAAGATGTACTAAGCCATCACCCTACCCCGCCCTTACGGTACTTACATGTCTATCTATCCTAAATTCACCTATAAAAGTCTTCAACTAACAAATGTCTAATCCTATTTACTTTAGAAAATAACTTTGCAAAGAATAATGCATGATATGTAAATGCAATAAAAAAAGAGAGTTGGAAAATAGATTTTTGGACTTGAATTTGAAGAGAAATTGATTTGATTTAACAGAGATTTGAAAAGATAGATTTAAAATTGAAACTGAAAAAAGATTTGGAAAGAATTATGGAATTGGAAATTGGAAATAAGGTTATGGACATAGAAACTTGAAAAAGGTTGTGAAAATAGAAATTTGAAAAAGGTTATGACCGCACCCATGAGGGTTGCCTACGTATTCTTTTGAAGGAATCAAGTCAGTCGTAGTTCGTACAAGAGTCCGATAGAAGATAGAAGGTTGGATTGGAAGAAAGATATTTTGATTGGAAGATTTGAAAAGATTCGACGTTGGAAAGCTTGGTTTTAGAAAACCTAGACTTAGGAAAACATGATTTGGACTTGAGATGAAGAAAGATTTGACTCGAAGGTTGGACTTGGAGGATTAGGAAAGTTGAAATTTAGGAAAGTTTCAAATTAGGAAAGTTTTGATTTAGGAAAGTTTTAAAATAGGAAAGTTTTGCTTTAGGAAAGTTTTGATTTAGGAAATTTTTCGTTTTAAGAAAGTTTTGAAATCAGGAAAGTGTCATTTTAAGAAAGGTTTCGAATTAGGAAAGTTTTTGAAATAGGAAAGTGTTGGATTAAGAAAGTTTTGAAATAGGAAACATTTTGTTTTAAGAAAGTTTTGAATTTGGAATGTTTTGAAATAGGAAAGTTTTGAAAATAAGAAAGTTTTGAGTTTAGAAAGTTTTAGATTTAGAAAGATTTGAAATTCAGGAAAGTTTAGAATTTTGGGAGGTTTCAAAGTTTAGGTTTTAGAAAACACTTGAAGTTAGGAAAGGTTTAAGTTTAAGAAAAATTTGAAAACTTAGATTTGGAAAGTTAAGATTTGGAAAGTGATAGAATTAGAAAAGTGTTGAATTAAGAAAGATTTGGAAACTTAATGTTTAAGGAAAGATTTAAAAGTTTAAGTTTAGGAAACTTAAGGTTTAGAAAAGTAGGAGATTAGGAAGGATTTGGATTAGGAAAAATTTGGGTTTGGAAGGATTGAGATTCCTATTTCCTAAAGCAAGGGATTGGATTTTATTTCTAAAGAGAGATGTTTTGTTTTTGTTTCCAGAAACGGATGATAGAATCTAGTTTCCTAAATAGGAAGATTAGGTTTGGTTTCGTAATTGGAAGATTGGATTTGGCATGGATTTGGAAAGATGGAGTTTTGAAAATCCTAGTTTTGGGAAGACTATAGTTTTGACATGGAAAAGAGGTTTTGGAAATATATATAGTTTTGATGGAGAAAATAAGAGGTTTTAGAAATTTAGGTTTTGAAGCCAAAATAAGGGATTGGAAATCATGCTTTTGAGGAGGAAAATTAGGGTTTCCTAATTATGGGTTCTAGGGTTTAACTTAGGCTCTAAGGAAAGAGTTTTTGGAAAGTGGGTTTTTAGGAAAAAACATTTTTGGAAGGAAATCCTAAAAAGGAGTTTCTAGAAAGTGAATTTTAAAAAAGGAGAGTTTTTGGAAAGAAATCCTAGTGAGGAGTTTTTAGAAAGAAATTTTTGGGAAGTGTTGTTTAGGAAGGAAACGTAAGGAGCGTCTTTAGCGAGTGAACTTTGAGGAAAGTGTTTTTGGAAAGGAGATTGGAGAGAGTTTTCTAAGAAGGAAACTTAGGGAGTGTTTTTAGGAAAGGACTTTTGAAAAGGGTGTTTTGGAAAGGAGTTGAAAAGGAAGTTTTAAAAATAGATTTTTGGAGGGAGTTTTTAGAAAACAACTTTGGAAAGAAGAGTCTTAGGAAAGTATGTTGAAAAGGAGGGTTTTAGAAAGAGAGACTTTTGAAAAGAGAGTTTTTAGAAAGTATAAAAAATGTCTCACTTTCCTAAAGCGCTTCTAACCATAAGAAGGCTAGAACCACTTTAAGAAAGTGGTTTTGAAAACAATGAGGATTTGAAAATATGGACCATATTGGTCACTTCAAATGTAACACTTTCCTAAAGCAACCCTAGCCATGGAAATTCTAGAATCACCCTAGGATTGTGATTTTGAAAACAAGTTTTGGAAAAGAAGATTTTGATGCAATTTTGAAAACGATGTTAATACAAGCTTTGAAAACAAATTTGAAAACGAATTTTGAAAGAATGCAAGATCATGATATGCACAATGCAAAGAGGGTCGTGAACATACAAGGTTAAATGCTTCACCACATAATCAAGAGAGGCCAAACCCACATGGTCCCTGTTAAACTAAAATAAAGCCCCCGACACGGTGACTCTCCAATAGCCTAATCCTACACATGGACCGGGAACTCTCTTGTTTCAAGCATATAAGAAGGGGGAAAGAAGATGGAAGATTAAAATAGAAGAAAACCGAAGTGGGTTCAGAGGGAGAAGAGAGAGGGAAGATGCCTAAATGAAAATACGAAGCCTACCTTGTGTCTTTTTTATTTTGCTTAGCTTTGCGCGCTTTTCTTTACTTGTCTTGCTTCGGTCTTCACTCCAACCTCCATGAGTTTGTCTTCAATCTTCAACGCTTCAAGTTACAGCACTTCAAGTCTTCAAAGGAGGCTTTGGAGGCTAGTGTATTTATAGAGATGGCATAAACCTGGCGCCTGTTACAGTGGCGCTATGGCAAAATTACTCTTGACGCCACTTGGAGTGGCGCCAGGCCATGTTTTGGCTTGGTGCCACTAGTAGTGGCACCAGCAACTTATGAAAGTTTGTTAAGTCGGCAAGCAACGTATCTTTGACAGATTTGGGCGCCTGTACTAGTGACTACTATGCAATTTTTAGCTTGGCTTCACTAGGAGTGACTCCGGAAAGCCCGGAAAGAACTTAAAGGGCTGGGAATGGCCCGGAAGGCCAGAAAGGGACAGGAACCCCTAGAATAGGGTCCTGGAGGTAATGGACTTAAAAAATGATGACAAGATTTGTCTAAAGGGTTGACCAAGCCGTTAGGGGCAAAACGGTCTACTGGGTCAGAAGCTACTGGGACGGACTCAGAATGTCCCAAAAGAAGACTCAAGATTTAGAAACATTATTTAGAATGCTCCCAAAGGCTACCGGCTTGATAACTAGAGCCGGTGTGGTCGGAAAAGGTGACCAGCCCACTAAAGGCAAAACAATCATTTTGCACCAAGTTTACCAGAACTGACTCGGAATGATCCGAAAAGATAAAGAAAGGCTGAGAATACTATAAAAAACAATCTTAGGAGATTACCGGTTTGATAACCAGAGTCGGCGAGGCTAGAAAAAAGGCGACCGGCCCACCAGGGACAAAACGGTCATTTTGCACCAAGTTTGCCTGAATTGACTCGGAATGATCCGGAAAGGTCAAGGAATGTCGGGAATACTATAAGAAGTATTCTTGAGAGGTTACCGGTTTGATACCCAGAGCCGGCGTGGTCCCTAGGGCGTTCGGATGCCTAAGGGCAAAATTGTCATCTTGACCAAAAAGTCTCGGAACTGGCTCGAAACTGATTAAAAGGCACCTAATCATGCCGGATTTCTTTTAAGACAATCTTAGAAGGATGGACTTATCATTCTAAGGACTCAGGTGTGTTCTCGAAAAACGTGCCAAAAAAGGCCCAAGGGGCAATTTGGTCAATTTTCATCAAAGTAGGCTAGCAAGCATCGGTGTTGACCTAAGTTTTGAGTGTTTCTGCCACTCTGACGGCGATCGCTTGATACAAGGGTTTGTTGGCAATTCCCTATATCGACCTGCTTCTGAGTATTTTCGCTACTCTGACAATTGTGATGTTTGCAAGCATTTCTGCTACTATGATGGTTCGCAATCATTCCCGAGGCTGCCTAATCTTGGGTAGCTGCTAAAAGGACTTAGCGCCTAAGAAGTCAACTTTCTTGGAAGGCGTGCCTAAAATGAACATTTCTGCATTGGCGAGCTAGTAGGCGCCAAAGGTGAACCGTTCTACCATCTAGGGGACTTAGGGTCTAGTCCTGGTCGACAGGTTAAAAGGGGACTTACCGTCTTTGAAAAGACGTGCCTGATGGCATAGATTTACCGTCTTGAAGAATCAACTGTCTCGAGAGAGGGATTGATATTTGAAAAGGGGACTTACCGTCTTCAGAAAGACATGCCTAATTTGGAAATGGAAAGGGGACTTACCGTCTTCGAAAAGACGTGCCTAACTTAAAATTGGAAAGGGGACTTACCATCTTCGGAAAAACGCTCCTGATTTGGAATTGGAAAGGGGACTTACCGTCTTTGGAAAGACGTGCCTGTTAAAAAATAGAAAGGATGATGCCTCTAAGGGCATTTTGGACATTTTGCCTTTATTTGGGCCTAGTGGGCCAGTGAAGCGATGGATAGAAGGATTTAGACTTAGAGAGCTGATTTCGATTGGAATACGTCCATATTGACTTGAGTATAAGTCTAGATGAACCGTAGACTACCAAACGGTCAAAAATGCGATGCTTACAAGGAGCATTCAGACTCTAGAAGACATGTTGCGATTATGTGTTCTTGACTTTCAGGGGAGTTAGGAGGATCACCTACCACTAGTGGAGTTTGCCTACAACAACAGTTTTCATGCAAGCATCGGGATGGCACCTTATGAAGCACGTTACGGAAGGAAGTGTAAATCTCCAGCTTGTTGGACTGAAGTCGACGAGAGAAAGATTCTTGGGCCAGAGATTGTGTAACTGACCACTGACAAGATCAAGATCATCCAGCAATGACTACAAACTACCTAGAGTCGCCAAAAGAGTTATGCAGATATGCGAAGGCGGGACTTAGAGTTCGATGAAGGGAGCCACATGTTTGTGAAGGTATCTCCTTCTAAGGGGATAAATCGTTTCGGCAAGAAAGGAAAGCATAGTCTAAGGTTCATCAGCCCGTTTGAAGTTCTTGAATGGGTTGGACCCGTTGCTTATCGTATTGCTCTTCCTCTGAAACTTTCTCAAGTCCACAACGTTTTTCATGTTTCGATGCTACAGAGGTATGTTCATGATCCGACACACGAAATTGATCACTATCCTTTGGCCGTGAGTGAAGATTTAAGCTATGTCGAAAGACCGATTAAGATTCTTAATCGCCGTGACCAAGTTCTTAGGAACAAGGTCATTTCGTTGGTACGAGTTTTATGGCAGAACCACACTTGGGAGGAATCTACTTGGTAACGTGAAGACGAGATTCGGGAGCATTATCCCCTTTTGTTTGAATGATAGCTTATAACAAGTTTGGGGACCAAACTTATTTAAGGGGGGAAGGATGTGATATTCCGAACCTCTATTTATTTCTATTAATGAGAATTTCTAGTATATATAATGTTTGATGTTAATTATTTCTCCTTTTGGGTCAAAATGACCAATGAGAGCCTATGGTGTAACTTAAACCTATGGGTGAGACACATGGGATTATTCCCATTTGTATCATCTTTTATACACATAAGTGCACACAACTCACATATGTTTAACCGATTGAGAAGGACGAGAGGGAGAAGAGGAGAAGAGAAAGAGGAGGAAGAAGCTTGAGGAAGATCTTGAAGCAATATAAGACTTAACCAAGCTTGAAGAAAGGTGAGGTCCCATTTTCTTCTCCAATGGTATCTGTATGTATATATACATATATCTTTGTGGGTTATGTTGTTGGGTTGTTGTGGGTGACTCTTTTGAGTCCTAAATTGGCTAACTATAGGGTGTTGTAAGGCCCCATTGAAAGATTTGAGCGTTTGGGATGTGAAATCCCCAACTTCTGCAAGTTAGGGTTTGGGTTCCTAAAACCCTAGATTCTTTCAATTTTCTTGTTTAAAGTGTTTGATTTTGTGTTATTGTGGTCTTCTTGGGTCAATCTTTGCATCTTAGAAGCATTAGAAGAGTTTGTGAGAGTTTTGATGGAATTTGGAGGTGACTCCTTATCCCAGTGAACTCCTAGATTTATTCATTTAGCTTTGGAGTGGACTCCTTAGTTTTTGGAGGCGACTCCTTGTCCCAGTGAACCCCTAGATTTATTCATTTAGCTTGGGAGGATACTCTTTTATTTTTAGAGCCGACACTTTTGCCCAGAAAACTCTCAAATTCGTTTCTTTAGCTCAGGAGGCGACTCTTTTGCTTTTGGAGCTGCCCCTTTGGTCCAGTGAACTCCCAGATTCGTTTCTTCAGCTTAAGAGGCGACTCCTTTATTTCTGGAGCCGACACCTTCATCCAGCCCCCAGTTTCACTTTTTAGCTCATACACTGTTTCGTAAAATGGGCATAACTTTCTCTAGAAAACTCGAATTGATGCACTATTTAAAGCATTGGATAGTAGACTCATAGATCTTTGTATCCATGTAAAGTTTGCACTCTAATTTCTTACAGATTGAGAGATATTGAATTTTGAAGTTCACCAAAATTCTACCAGTAACATTCTTCTTCCAAAATTTTAACCCATTTTCTATGGGGCATAACTTCTTCATCCGAAATGTGTTTTTAGCTTATGACCTATCAAACTAAAGCCCTTTAAGCCTATTTTCAAATGAAACTAAGCTAGAGTGCAAAATCTTCCTTGAGAGGTGGTTGGGACGCGATGAAAGAGTCAATGTTCCGGTTTTCATGTTCAAACCTCAATCTTATGTTCTCGTTTTACGTTGTTGCTTTTCCTTGGAGTCTTATATTGATACTTCCACACTTCTATGTGCATTTTGTGTAGGAACACCTTGTCTACCACCCATCCTATCGGAGAGGTGAGTAACGATATGCCATGAGTAAAACTCTATTAATTTCTAAATGTTTTAAATTCACCTACATATCATGCAATGTTTTCCATATATTTTCAATACATCAATGTTTATGTTCAAGTATAAATGTCATACCTTGAAATGCATGCAAGCTATACTTATGTTATGAATGAAAATCATGGACTATAATGTTTAAATGAAAGAGATGCTAAGTTTTCAATGTATAGTGCCAACTCAGGTCTTCTCGTGGCAAGACCTTAATCTAGCCCGATAGTCCTACAATAGGGGACAGGAAATAAACTATCTATGTTGGGAGACGTCCCTGGCCTAAAGAGCCTTAGCGTGACCTACATGGTTACTATGGAGCTTAGCTCATATGTCGAGTTGTAGCACACTTATGTTTTAAACTGAGAACTATGATATGTTCACATGTTTTACGACAAGATATGAAATGTTATCTCAAGAATAATGTTATATTGCATCTCTTCTTATGATACTATGTTTTGAAATGTTGAAATGTTTCAAATGATGTTTACGTTACCTATGAGCTCTAAGTCTATGCTTTAAACGTTCAAAAGCTCATTTGCATATGCATAAATGATTATCTATCCTTGTACGTTGGATATAATTTTTAGTCCATGATATTTTCTCGCTCATGCATCATTATTATTCACTAAGCATTAGCTTACGTTTTCTCAAATGATTTTCAGGTAGCCAATCCGAAAGGCCCTAGAGCGAGGCCATACGTGGATTTTGAGCTATGGCCCACGGGCCTATGTTTTGTATTATGTTTAAGGGCTGGACCCAATGTTTTGTAATGATATAATGCTATAACTTCAGTGGACCTTGATTAGGTCCTTACGTATATTATGTTTTGGATTAGGCACAGCTCTATCATGTAAGACACGGATTATATTTCAAGTTATAAAAGTTTCTATTCGGCAAATTTTAAATGAGTTTGCACAGGTGATCAACCGGTTTAATGTAATGCGGCATCGAGTAGCCTTGCTACTGGCCGTTCATGTACCCCATATCCGCATAGTCCGAGTCATGGGGCGTGATAAGTAACCCAGGGTTAGACCACTGGAAGACAATAGTTAGAGTATTAAGATGGTTAAAATGCACCTAGAACTACTGGTTGCACTAGACAAGATATCTAGATGTACCTAGAAACGGGTATACTGATTCTGATTGCATATCTAAAGCTAAAGACTCCAAATTCTTAAATGGATATGTCTTTGCCCTTAGAGTTGCAACGATTTCTTGGAAATCCTCTAAACAAACATGTATAGCCAGATCCTTGTGGAATTTGAAATTATTGCTAGCAAGTGAGGTAGCAGTGCGACTTTGGAATTTTTAGAGGATATTCCTTATAGCCATAGCATTCGTTAGCTATTTATGTACATTGTGACAGGAAATCAGCAATAGCAAGGGCACGCCATTATAATTCTAATGGCGTGTCACGACATGTATGTCGTCGACAATATAATGTAAAACAATTGGTTACAGATAGAATAATATCCATTGATTATATTTAGTCAAAGGATAACATTGGGGATCCTCTTGCTATAGGCCTGGTAAGAGATCAAATATTCTTTATTGAGGGGAATGGGCTTTAAAGCCTATGACATAAAAGTTATAATACTGGCAATCTAATCTAGCTGACTAGAGATCCCAAGATCTAGCTTCAATGGGACAACTGAGTTATGTGTGACTTAGGAAAAATCACTGAGGAATTCATTCCACTGCCCACTCCTATAATGAAATAGTGATAACCTACAGCGAATGTTAGGATAAGTTGTGCTTTTAATAATTCTTATATCTTGGAAATTCAAGTGGAGTATAGCAAGATACTCTTAATAGGAAATCACCTATATGAGTGTAAATGGGTCACTTCTATGAGAATTGGAAGGCTGAATTCTCTAAAAACACTCATGAAACTACCAGGTGTTGTTTAGGGCCAAAACGAACACAATTGTGAGAACCAAATTGTGACCAGAAAGAAACAGTGTGACTACTATTGTCTTGGTTTATACAAATGGCTGAACAATTCAAGACATCATATTCACTGGTTAGCCAATAAACCTAATAGTATTTCACTAGAGAATGATCAGAACCAAAAGCAACCTATCTTGATGTGGCAACTTTCCACTTGTACTCTCTTTCTCTCTCTATCACATTACTTTTTCGTAGCATTCTTTCCTTCAATCTCATTCATGTGGGGGATTGTTGAAAAATTTATAGTTGTTTGTGTATGAGATTTGGATTGTGTTTGTGTCATGCCCCAAAACCCGCCCTATAAGGATTTAGGTTACATGATCGGCCAGTAGCAAAGCTATCCAAAGTCGCATTACATAAACTAGTTAATCACATGTGCATAATCATTTAGAATGATGCATAATTACAGAAAATAGAATTTTTGATAACTTGAAAACATAATATGTGTCGTACATGGTAGAGTTGTGCCTAATCCAAAACATAACATACATATGGGCCTAATTGAAGCCTGCCAAAGTTATAACATTTATACCATTACAAAACATTAGGGGTCCAGCCCTCAAACATATTACAAAACATAGGCCCGTGAAACATAGCTTAAAATCCACATATGGCCTCACTCTAGGGCCTCTCAAATTGGCTACCTGAAAACATTTGAGAAAATGTAAGCTAATGCTTAGTGAATAACAATGATGCATGAGTATGAAATTATCATGGACTAACGGTTATAGCTAACATATAAATCAATAAATAAACGTTTTTGCATATATAGCATAAGTATTGTATTGAAAACATTCTACCATTTCCAAAATATAATATCATAGAAGAGAGATGTGGCATATATAACTCATCATAAGCATTTAAACATATATTGGTTTTTGTTCTAAATCATAAGTGTGCTACACCCCGACATATGAGCTAGGCTCCATAGTAACCTTGTAGGTCACGCTAAGGCTCTTTAGGCCAGGAACGTCTCCCAACATATATAGTTTATTTCACGTCCCCTATCGTAAGACTATCGGCCTAGATTGAGGTCTTGCCACGAGAAGACTCGAGTTGGCATCATACGTTGGAAACTTAGCATCTCTTTCATTTAAACATTGTAGTCCATGAGGTTTAATTCATAACATGACTATAACATTCATGCATTTAAAAGCATAACATTTGTAACCGAACATAACATTAATGCATTGAAAGCATATGAAAAGCATTGCGTGATTTGGAAATTATCTTAAAACATTTTGAAAAATAATAGAGTTTTACTTATAGCATATCATTATTCATCTCTATCCAATGAATGGGTGTTAAACAAGGTGTTCCTACACAAAATGCACATAGAAGTATAGAACTATCAATACAAGATTCTAAGGCGAAGCGGTAACACATAAGCCAAAACTAAGCACAAAAATCCCTCGACCCCAACTCACCAACACCTCACTCTCACAATGGAAGAACAAGACTAATCTCTAGGGCAAAGCCACAACATAAAATGAGAACATACACTTGAGGGTGAAGTGTGAAACCCAAAACATTGATTCTTACTTCGCGTTCCAACCACGCCGAACAAAGGATTCACACTCTAGGCTAGTTCCATATGAAAATAGACTTAAAGGCCTTTAATTTGATAGTTCGTGGGTCAAAAATGCATTTCGGGTGAAGAAGTTGGGTCTCGTGAAAAACGGGCTAATATTTTGGAAAACAAGATTTTCGGTATAATCTTGGGTCAAATTTAAACCCCAATATCTCAAAATCCATAAAGAGTTAGGTTACAAACTTCACACAGATGAAAAGGTTGTGAGTCTACTATCCGACACTTCAAATGGTGCTCAAAACCAAGTTTTCTAGAGCAAGTTATGATTAAATTACAAAAAGGGGTCAAAACGGTCAGACCATTCAAACGCCCAAAGAGTCGTTCAAACGCCTAGGCGAAAAATGGCCAACCCAGAAAACATACTCTCAGGCCATTCGAACACCCAGATAGGCCGTTCGAATGCCAAGCCAAAATGGGGACTCATGCCCACGAGCAGTTCGAGTGCCCACCTAGGTCGTTCGAACGCCAAAGCACTCTGCCTTCACCGTTCAAACGCCATATCGGGTGTTCAAATGCCCCTACTACACAACAGTAGTAATTCAAACCAACAACTCTCTAATCTCTACCAAAATGTAACCCAACTCTCCCAACCACAAAGGGATCTAGGGTTTTAGAAACCCAAGCCTTAACTTGTATAAATTAGGGATTTCAATCCCAAACTCTCAAATCATTCAATGGGGTTTACAATACTCTAGGTTTAAACAATTTGGGACTCAAAGAAGTCCCCCAAAACAACCCAACAACACAACCTAACAAGATGGACATATAAACATACATAATTTGTAGAGAGAGAGAAATGAAACCTCACCTTCTTCAAGCTTGTTCAAGTCTTCCAATGGCTTCTCTCGGCTTAGGTTAAGGCTCTCCAAGCTCCCTTTCTTCCGTCAATCTTCTTCCTCCTCCTTCTTTTCTCCTCTTCTCCCTCTCTTCTCTCTCAATCGATTATGTGTGTATTTGTGTATAGGTGTATAAGAGTGATACACATGGGAATAATCCCATGAGTCTCGCCCCATGGGCTTAAGTTACAACACAAGCTCTTATTGGTCATTTTTTACCCAAATGATGTAATGACTAACATTAAACAATAGAAACATTAGAAATTCACATTAATTTATAATAGAGGTTCGGGATATTACATCCTTCACCCCTTAAATAAGTTTGGTCTCCAAACTTGATACAAGTTATCATTCAAACAAAAAGGCATAGCACTCCTGAATCTCATCTTCACGTTCCCAAGTAAATTCCTCCCAAGTGTGGTTTTAATATAAAACTTGTGCCAATAGAATGACCTTGTTCCTAAGAACTTGGTCACGATGATCGAGAATCTCAATCGGTCTCTTAACATAGCTTAAATCTTTATTCACGGCCAAAAGATAATGATCAATCATATACGTTGGGTCATGAACATACCTCCACAGCATCGAAACATAAAAGACATTGTGGACTTGCAAAAGCTTTCGAGGAAGAGCAATATGAAAAGCAATGGGTCTAGCCCATTCAAGAACTTCAAATGGTCCAATGTACCTTGGGCTAAGCTTTCCCTTCTTGCCGAAGCGGTTTGTCCCCTTGGAAGGAGATATCTTCAAGAACACATGGCTCCCTTCATCAAACTCTAAGTCCTACCTTTGCACATCCACATAACTCTTTTGGCGACTTTGAGCAGTTTGCAATTGTTGCTGAATTAACTTGATCTTGTCAGTGGTCAGTTGCACAATCTCTGGCCTAAAAATCTTCCTCTCTCTGACCTCAATCCAACAATTTGGAGATCTACACTTCCTCCCATAAAGCGCTTCATAAAGTGCCATTCCGATGCTTGCATGAAAATTGTTGTTATAGGCGAATTCCACTAATGGTAGATGATCCTTCCAACTTCCTTGAAAGTTGAGAACACGTAACCGCAAGATGTCTTCTAGAGTTTGAATGGTCCTTTTTTATTGCCCATCAATTTGTGGATGAAAAGTCGTGCTGAACTTCAATTCGGTGCCCAAAGCCCTTTGCAAACTCTTCCAAAATTTTGACACGAATCTCGGGTCTCGATCAGATACTATCGAAACTGGCGTACTGTGCAATCGAACAAGCTCTGCAATATAGAGAGTCACATGCTTTGATAAAGAGTGCGTAGTCTTCACTGGTAAGAAATGTGCAGATTTGATAAGGCTATCAACAATAACCCATGTGGCATCACAACCCCGTGGTGATCTCAGCAATCCAACGACGAAATCCATGGTGATATGCTCCCACTTCCATTTCGGTATCGGTAAAGGTTGAAGTAGTCCCACCGGTCTTTGATGTTCTACTTTGATATGTTGGCATTGTAGGCATCGTGATACGAGCTTGGCTATTTCCCTCTTCATTCCCGCCCACCAAAACGTCTCCTTTAAATCCCGATACATCTTTGTACCTCTTGGATGTATAGTGAACTTCGTATTGTGGACTTCCTCCAAAACTTGCCTCCTGATCTCGGGTATATTTGGAACACATAATTGACTTATAAACTTTAAAGCTCCATCATGCAAGCTGAAGTTAGGCTTTGGATTTGTTTCCATCTCTTCATAGATCTTCCACAAGTAAAGATCTTCAGGTAGCTGTTGCTTCACAACTTTTATCAATGCCGATTGGGCGATCATGGTGGTAAGCATCATATTGGTACCTGGTGCAACAATGTCAATCTCTAGTCTCTCTGGGTTAAGGAGCAAGGGTTGCTGAAAAGTGACAAGACATGCTAGGTGGGCGGTAGACTTCCGACTCAAGGAGTCGAACACCATATTGGCCTTGCCCGGATGGTATTGAATGAGAATGTCGTAATCCTTGATCAACTCGAGCCATCTTCTCTATCTCATGTTTAGCTCCTTCTTTGTGAAAAGGTACTTCAAATTCTTGTGGTCCGTGAAAATCTCATATGTGACTCCGTACAAATAGTGGCGCCAAATCTTTAAACCAAACACTACTGCTGCTAATTCAAGATCATGGGTCAGGTAGTTCTTCTCATGTGGTCTCAATTGTCTCGAGGTATATGCAATCACCTTATCGTGTTGCATCAATGCACATCACAGTCCTCTATGAGAAGCATCACTACAGATTAAAAAAACCTGTCAGTCTTGGTAGGTAGGGCTAGAATTGGTGCGGACACCAATCGGTTCTTTAATTCTTGGAAGCTTCGTTCCCTCTCCTCATTCCATTTAAATGGAGTGTTCTTCTAAGTGAGCTGTGTTAGTGGAGTCACAATCTTAGAGAAATCTTTCATAAATCTCTAATAATACCCAGCTAAGCCCATAAAACTTCTGACTTCAGTTATATTCGTTAGTCTCGGCCAATTCACAATGGCTTTAACGTTCGAAGGATTAACAGACACTCCATCCACACTGATGATGTGTCCCAGAAATGCTACACTTAGCAGCCAAAATTCACACTTTTTCAGTTTAACATATAATCTCCTGTCTCAAAGAGTTTGGAGGATCATCCTCAAGTGGTGCCTGTGATCTACAAGACTCTTAGAGTACACTAAAATATCATCAATAAACACAATAACAAAATTATCAAGGAAGGGTTTGAAAACCCGATTCATTAAATCCATGAATGCAGTAGGTGCATTAGTAACTCCAAATAACATAACCAGAAATTCATAGTGACCATATCTGGTTCAGAAAGCCGTCTTCTCTACATCGCTTACCTTGACAGTTGGTGATAACCCAACCTTAAGTCAAACTTCAAAAATACTTGTGCGCCTTATAGTTGATTAAACAAATCATCTACTCTCGGCAATGGATACTTATTCTTAATGGTGACCTTGTTCAATTCCTAGTAGTTAATGCATAATCTCATGGTTCAATTCTTCTTTTTCACAAATAACATTGGAGCACCCCAAAGTGAGACACTCGGGTGGATGAATCCTTTTTCTAACAAGTCTTGGAGTTGAACCTTCAACACCTTCAACTCTAAAGGAGACATACGGTAAGAAGCTTCGGAGATGGGTCTAGTACCCAGATTAAGGTCAATGTGGAACTCAATCTCTCGGTCCACCAACTAACTAGGTAGCTCATCAGGAAAGACATCGAGAAATTCCCAAACAACATTGATGTCTTCCATGGGTAATGGGAAAACGTGTGTGTCAAAAACGCTACACAAGAATGCACACTTACCTTTTTGAATTAGACGACGTGCTTGCATAAATGAAATGAGATAGGGTGGAGGCAAAACACCAACTCCCTCAAATACAAGCCTCGAATGGGTAGAAGAATGAAACACGACTCGTTTAAGCTCACAATCAATGATAACACAGTGAGAAGATAACCAATCCATTTCTAAAATGACACCAAAGTCGTGCATATCTAGAGGAATGAGATTTATAAACATGGGCACATCGCTACTGAGAATTTCATAAGAATTATAAATCCTATCACATAACATGGAGTCCCCGGATGGCAATGATACTACCAAAGCATAATCAAGAGGTACCGGAGATGTATACAAGTATTGAGCAAAGAGATATGAAACAAATGAGTGTGTGGAACCAGAATCAATAAGTACGTGTGCAGGTCGACCACAAATAGGGAGTATATCTGACACTTTGGAGTCGATAGCTGGGGCGTTTCCCGATGTAAGTGCGAAAGCTTAGCCTTGTCGTAGTTGATTCTCCCATCCTATTAGTTGTAGATTGTTGAACTGAGGCTGATGTTGGTACCCCATATCCCTATGCTCTGTTCCTGTTCGGATAGTCCTTCACTTGGTGACCCTCCTGGCCACACCCGTAACAAGCCTTGCTTCCCAGACGTATGTGCCCCAATGCTTCTTCTGACAATTTGGGCACGTTGGTATCTCACTGGCCATGTTACCTCCTCGGCTAAAGGTATTCCCAGGTGGGGTAGACGAACTCCCATTAGAAGATCCAGAACTTTGCCACTTTGAACTTTGTCCGTTGCCTTGGTCACTTCCTGATCTCTTCTTGTTCTTCTCTTGGTATTGGGACATTTCATCATTTGCCCTTTCGGCGATCATTGCTCATTGTACAACTTCTTGATGGGTCTCTAGTTGTAGTATGTCCACCTTGTTACGGATGTTCCATCACAATCCTGTCTCAAACTTGCTTGCCACGCGAGTCTTTGATGACACAATATGCGGGGCTATCATGATGGTTCCATGAATTTGGTGTTGTACTCCGCCATGGTCATATTCCCTTGTGTCAAACCAAGGAACTCCGTGGTCTTCTAATCTCTGACAGTCTCAGGAAAATATTCATCATTGAACACCTCCAGAAACCTAGGCTACAACCATAGTGGCTCTATTGCTTTCTTCAATTTCCACCAAACAAGTGCAGCTCCTTCGAATGTAAAGGTGACAAAGGTCACTTTCTGTTCATCTATGTAAGGAAGCACCTTGAACACCCTCTCAATCCCCAAATGCCAAGACTACGTGGCCATTGGGTCGAGAGTTCCCTGAAAAGTTGGGGGTTTCAACTATTAAAACTGCTTAATGGTAGTGCATGCTCCTACTTCTCCTCTTAGCGCCTGTGCTGCCGGCTATTCGGGCGCATTGGCAGTGTTGCTATGAGTGTCTTGGACCACTTGAACAAGTCCAGCTAAGATCCTTTCTATGTGATCAATTCGGTCTTCGGGCTCTCTGGCCCCCCTACGACCACCTCTTCTCGGCAGCATGGTCAACTATACACGCATAAACAAAACGTTAAGCATTTAAAATAACACTGCAAGTATTACACCATAGCATGTCATTATACAAATAGCTTACATATATATACACGCATAGCACATACTCAAGTCAAACCTAGAATTCTATCTAAACATGACTCAATCTTATGGTAACAACCTATAACTCTGATACCACGCTGTCACGCCCCATAACTCGGCCTATACAGATTTAGGGTAAATAACCAGCCAGTAGCAAGGCTACCCAAGGCCACATTACATAAACTGGTTGATCACCTGTGCATAATCATTTATGAAGCATAATTGCGAAAAATAAAATTTTTTATAACTTGGAAACATTATTTATGTTGTACGTGACAGAGCTGTGCCTAATCTAAAACATAACATATATATGGGCCTAATCGAGGCCTGCCAAAGTTAAAACATTTATACCATTACAAAACATTAGGGGTCCAGCCCTCAAACATATTAAAAAACATAGGCCCATGGGCTATAACTTAAAATCCATATATGGCCTCGCTCTAGGGCCTCCCAGATTGGCTACCTAAAAACATATAAGAAAATGTAAACTAATGCTTAGTGAATAACAATGATGCATGAGCATGAAATTACAAATGACTAATAGTTATAGCTAACGTATAAATCAATAGATAAACATTTTTGCATACAGATTATCGTATTAAAAACATTTTACTGTTTCCAAAACATAATATCATAACAGAGAGATGCGGCATATATAACTCATCATAAGCATTTAAACATATCTAGGTTCTTGTTCTAAATCATCAGTGTGCTACAACCCAACATATGAGCTAGGCTCCATAGTAACCTTGTAAGTCACACTAAGGCTCTTTAGGCCAGGGAGGTCTCCCAACATAGATAGTTTATTTCACGTCCCCTATTGTAGGACTATCGGGCTAGATTGACGTCTTGCCACGAGAAGACTCGAGTTGGCACCAAATGTTGAAAACTTGTCATCTCTTTTATTTAAAAATTGTAGTACAAAGGGTTTAATTCATAACATGACTATAACATGCGTGCATTTAAAAGCACGACATTTGTAACTGAACATAACATTAATGCATTAAAAGCATATGGAAAGCATTGCATGATATGAAAATGATCTTAAAACATTTTGAAAAATAATAGAGTTTTACTCATGGCATATCATTACTCACCTCTATCCAATGAACGGGTGTTAAACAAGGTGTTTCTACACAAAATGAACATAGAACTATAGAAACATCAATACAAGATTCGAAGGCAAAGTGGTAACACATAAGCCAAAACTAAGCACATAAATCCCTCAACGCTGACTCACCAACAACTTACTCTCACAACAGAAGAGCAAGACTAATCTCTAGGGCAAAGCCCCAAAAACGAGAACATAAACTTGAGGGTGAAGTGTGAAACCCAAAACATCGATTCTTACATTGTGTCCCAACCACCCTGAACAAACTATTCACACTCTAGACAAGTTTCCTATGAAAATAGACTTAAAGGCCTTTAATTTGGTAAGTCATGGCTCAAAAACGCATTTTGGGTGAAGAAGTTGGGTCTCGTGAAAAACGAGCTAATATTTTGGAAAATTAGGTTTTTGGTATAATCTTGGGTGAACTTTAAACCCCAACATCTCAAAATCCATAAGGATTTAAGGTATAAACTTTACACATATGAAAAAGTATATGAGTCTACTATCCGACGCTTCAAACGTTGCTCAAAACTAAGTTTTTTAAAGCAAGTTATGACTAAATTGTAAAAAGGGATCAAAACGGTCAGCCTGTTTGAATGCTCAAAGGGCCGTTCGAATGCCTAGGCAAAAAATGGCCAACCCAGAAAACATGCTCTCGGGTCGTTCGAACACCTAGATAGGTCATTCGAACACCAGGCCAAAATGGAGACTCATGCCCATGGGTCGTTCGAATGCCCACCTAGGCTGTTTGAATGCCAAGGCACTCTGCCCTCGCTATTCGAATGCCATATCGGGCATTTAAACACCCCTACTACGCAACAGCAGCAATTCGAACCAAAAACTCTTCAATCTCTACCAAAATGCAACCCAACTCTCCCAACTACAAAAGAACTTGAAAGAGAACTCAAGAACATCACAATAACTCAAAATAGGGAGAAATAAGTGATCAAAACAAAGGGCTCTAGGGTTTTAGAAACCCAAGCCCTAACTTGCATAAATTGGGGATTTCAATCCCAAACTCTCAAATTTTTCAATAGGGTTTACAATACTCCAGGTTTAGACAATTTAGAACTCAAAGAAGTCCCCCAAAACAACCCAACAACACAACCCAACTAAATGGACGCATATACAACCCAACAAAATGGATGCATATACATACAGAATTTGTTGAAAGAGAGAGAAATGAAACCTTACCTTCTTCAAGCTTGTTCAAGTCTTCCAATGGCTTCTCTTGGCATGGGTTGAGGCTCTCTAAGCTCCCTTTCTTTCGTTAATCTTCTTCCTCCTCCTTCTTTTCTGCTCTTCTCCCCCTCTTCTCTCTCAATCAGTTGTGCGTGTGTTTGTGTGAGAGTGTGATTGTGTATAGGTGTATAAGAGTGATACACATGGGAATAATCCCATGTGTCAGAGCCAAAGTCCTTATAAATAGTTTATTAGTTTAACTGTTTGTTTTTACATTCAAGTATTTATTTTCTGGTTATATGTCTGCTTAATTTCCTTTACGTTGTCTGATGACAAACCTGTAAACCAACTACTCATGTAGCCGTTGTAAGTCCCAGAGTTGAGGCAGTAGGTGTAAGTCGTTGACCAACTAGAGTAAGTCTAGTTCATCCCATAGGATTTAATCTGATATATAATTTTGAATTAAATATTTAAATGTTGGATAATTAATTTTCTAATGAATCGTTTATCTAAAACTATGTCTTCTATATCTCATCAATCTCATAATGGTAATGACTCAACTATACTTAATTAAGAAGAACAAAATTTCCCTTCTCCAAGTTGGACACCCCCTCATGTCTCTGTTAATCAAGTTTACCAAATCAAACCTTTTGATTTTCTTTCTAACTATACTATCAAAATAGTTGAATAAATAATTTCTTTTACTGAAAAAACTTAACAAATCCAGTTACTTAGTCAATCCATTATCAATAAATACAAATAGAAAAAATACAATTATTTACATTTAGGATTAATACAAGTAGCTATTGTTCCCTTAACTCACCAAGGTCAAAATACTGCAGTTCCTTTAACTTTATAAGATAAAATATATACAACATTTATCAATAGTACTTTATGACTCAAAGAAACAAGCCTTTACAATGGACCAATCCATTTTGATTGTTATCCAAGGTACGTTGTTTGTCTTCAAGATACTGGTATTCTCAAAGTCCTTACACTCAAAATAAAAATTTTTGGTTATGATTTAACACCAAGCAATATTCCATTTTTAATAATTTATCACATCCATCTCAAAGCTATGACAACACTTATAGATCCACGATGTGGGATCACTAGTCCTAAAGGAGAAATGCTCCTTCTTTACATCAATAGTGATTCAAACATTAGTACTCCCAAAACCATATGCTAGGAAGATGTCAATCTCCCATTAGAATGGACGTTAGATAATGAGATTCCCTCTACAACAATTAAAAGCAAAGATTTGGAATATATCCAAGAAAGTACTGATGGTAGTGTCCGTATTAAATTCACAAATACCACAACAAGGTTAACTCAACCACAATTTTCATTTGTTGGTTCATTTGCAAGTACTCAATTCCAATATTTTCCTCCTAGAAGTTCTTATTCTTTTGTCCCTTCCTCTTCAATACCCTTTAGGTCTACTTATTTAGAATCTGTCACAACATCAAGTGTAGCACAACCCATCTACGAACAAGAAAATCCTCAATCTCCAACACCATCTCAAATGGATCCCCTATTAAATGTTATTGATCCCCAATTAAATATGATTAAACAAGAATTAATTTTTGATAAATCTATCATTGTCCAAGATTTTAATTCTCCCCAACACTCACATAAAAGGAATTGGTTTCTAAAAAATTTTGATCCTATTACTCGTATTCTTATCCAAGAAGAGTTTTATCAATTTGTTCAAGAACATAAAACTCATGTCAGTTTTGATGACTGGTTTGTAAATTATTCTGATCAACTTAATGTTATAACTAATGTTGAACACCAATGGGTTACCTCAAGAGATATTATCAAACCTTCTATTCATCCTCTAATGGAAGAAATTCACATTCAACATAGATCTAGTATCGTCACTGCTTCTCCTTGCAAACTTAAAACTGATACAACACCTCCTAACGCCAAAGATGTTCCCAATATTCTACAACAAAATAACTTTATGAATCAAACACTTAAAACTATTGATGATCAATTAACTCGTGTAGAATATCTAGTTCATAAAGAACAATTAACTACACTCACAACTACAGAAACCCCTTTATTCAAACCACATGAAATCCATCCACACCTTCAGAATGAATTAAATGACCAACACTCCCTGATATGCAATTCGAAGAATGAAACCAATTTACTCAAGCTGCCTATCATGGTAGTACAATTTAGGGATGGAATTTTGATGGCATGACCAAATATCACATTCTCAACAAATTTCAAGAAATGACAATGGTTGCCTTAGCCTATAAAACTAAACAAAAATCTTTAGACTTTACTGTCGCCCAAGCTTTAGTAGCTGGTTTTACTGGCCGTCTTAAAGGATTGTGGGATTATTTTCTCATCTCCACTGAACGCACCCAAATTCTTGCTATTATCAAAACCAACTCAACTGGTACTCCAATTAAAGTTGAAGATAATCGAACCATAGAAGATGTTGTTAGTACCCTCATCTTCTTTATATCAAGGCATTTTTTAAGTAAACCTTCCACAGTTCAAACTGCTACATCTGAAATTCTTAATAATCTTCGATATCCTAAACTCCAAGACTTTCATTGGTACAAAGACGTTTTCCTAACCAAAGTTATGATAAGAGATGACTGTCGCCAAACACATTGGAAAGAAAAATTTCTTGATGGTCTTCCCAAACTTTTTTCCCAAAAGGTCAAAGATAAACTCAAAGAAAATAACAATGGAGTTGTCCCTTACGAATAACTCACTTATGGTGATTTAGTCAATGCTATCCAAACCCAAGGTCTAGAAATCTATACTAACGTCAAATTAAATCAACAGCTGCTAAAAGCTTTAGCCACTTCTAAGAGAGAACTAGGCACTTTTTTTCAACAATTTGGTTTCCCTAATACTTCACAAATAGTACCTCCTTCTCGTCGCAAACCTCGCACTACCTCTACCTAACGATTCTTTCGTTAACCCAAACCAAGTTCCAACGTTTTTTTTTATCAAAAACCTCAACCACAAACTACTGTTAAAGCTTCCCCTTCTAAACCCAAACATGTTTCTAAAGATTCAAGAAAAATTCCTACTTGCTACAAATGTGGTAAAGTTGGCCATTACAAAAATCAATGTCCTATGAATCAAAAAATTAATTCTTCAGAAATTGACGACACACTTAAGCAACAACTTATGCAATTATTCCTAAATTCTGATACATCTAATAATCAATTAATGTCTAATGAGGAATTACAACTTGATGAAATTGCTTCCCAATCCTCTTCTGATGAAAATCACACTTCTCCTTCCTTACAAGATCTAGAACAAGTTATTAAAACAAATTGCCACTGTCCAACAATACATACTATTAATGTTATTACTAAAGAACAAGAACTTCTTCTTGACGTTATTGACAAAAGTATTGATCCCCAAGTTAAAAAAGACTATTTACTTTAATTTAAACAAAGTTTAAACACTGTTGACCAACCTAAATAAGATACCAATAATCCTTATAATCTTAATTATATTCTCAACTGATTTGATCAACCGCATAAACCTTCTCCCCTTTCTACTCAAGATTTACAAACCAAAATCAACTAAGTCAAGAAGGAAATACGTTATTTAAAACTCGAACACAATATTTCAAAGATTGATCTTGATAATCTTAAAAATCAAGTTTTACTATTTCAACATTCTTCTCCTAGTACATCTATTCCTCTAAAAACTGACCCTTAAGATATTTTCTTACTCTCTCAAATCTCGTACCAAAAATAGAATGTCAAGATTACTATTGTTGTCAACAAAGAATTTCGTTTTGACACTATTGCTCTTTTTTATTCTGGAGCCAACCTCAATTGTATATAAAAAAAGTTTAATTCCAACTAAATATTTTGAAAAGACTCGCGAACGTCTTTCTGCCGCTAGTGGAACCCCTCTTCAAATCCAATATAAATTGTCTAATGCCCATATTTGCAACAACAATGTTTGTCTCAAAACTTCATTTGTTCTTGTTAAAAATCTCTCACGAGAAATTATATTAGAAACTCATTTTCTCAACCTTCTTCAACCTTTCCAAGTTACCACTGAAGGCATTCATACTACCCATGATAATAATAAAATTACATTCCCTTTTGTTTGTCCTTCTCACACCAAAAATCTAAGCACTTTAAAAAATCTTGCCATTTCCCATCAAACTATTAACCTTATCATTCATAAAGAAAAACACTTACTATTCCTTAAAGAAGAAAAAACTTACAATCAAATTGAAAATAATTTAAAAGATGGCACTTCACAGTTTGCTATAAATAAATTACAATAAGAAATTTATTCTAATTTACCAAATGCTATTTGGTCCCATCATAAACATGTTGCCACTTTACCCTACTCTTCTATCTAAACGACAAATTCCTACCAAAGCTCATCCAATTCAAATGAACCATGAACTTTTTGAATATTGTAAAAAAGAAATCCAAGACCTTCTTGACAAAAAATTAATTCGCAACAGTCACTCTCCATGGAGCTATGCTGCCTTTTACGTACACAAAAACACTGAAATAGAACGTGGAGCTCCCTGTTTAGTTATTAATTACAAACCTTTTAATGATGCTCTCCAATGGATTAGGTATCATATTCCTAACAAGAAAGATCTTCTTCAACGCCTTTGTCATGCAAAAATCTTTTCCAAATTTGACATGAAGTCTAGCTTTTGGCAAATTGAAATTGTTGAGCAAGATCGGTATAAAAGTGCTTTTACTTTACCATTTGGCCATTATGAGTGGAACGTAATGCCATTTGATTTAAAAAATGCTCCAAGTGAATTTCAAAAAATAATGAATGACATTTTCAATCCTTATTCTCAATTTACAATTGTTTATATTGATGATGTCCTAATTTTCTCTCTACAAAGAAAATTAGTCTCTTTCAAACATGAGTCCGCTTCTTAGGTTACTACAAATTTCAAGGTACAATTACACCCATAGAAATATCAATTCAATTTGCTAATAAATTTCCTAATATAATCAAAGATAAAAATCAATTACAATGTTTCTTAGGTAGTCTTAATTATGTCTCTGAATTTTACCCAAATTTAAGTCAAATAGCTGCCCCTTTAAGACAACGTCTTAAGAAGGACCCTCCTGCCTAGTCTAGTGAGCATACACAGATTATCCAAACTCTTAAACAATATGTTCAGACCCTCCCCTATCTAACTTTAGTCAACCCTAATACTTTCAAAATAGTTGAAACCGATGCCTCTGACATAGGTTATGGTGGTATGCTTAAGCAAGTTCTCAATAACAAAGAATAACTGGTTAAGTTTACCTCTGGTACTTGGAACCCTATCCAAAAGAATTATAGTACCATCAAAAAGGAAATTTTAGCTATTTTTCTATGCATTTCAAATTTTAAAGTGATTTATTAAATCAAAAATTTTTACTTCGTATTGATTGCCAAGCAACTAAAAATATTATTTTTAAAGATGTACAAAATATAGCTTCTAAGCAAATTTTTGCTAGATGGCAAGCTATTCTTTCTGTTTTTTATTTTAAAATTTCTTATATTAAAGGTACTAATAATTCAATTCTAGATTTTTTTACTCGGGAATTCTTATAGGGAGACTCCAATCATGCCTCCTAAACCATCCCATGATCCAGGCAAAGTCCCGGCTAAAACACAGTCTCAAACCAAAGCTGCTTATGCAATGAAACCAATTCCCTTCAAAACTCTTACACCAAGTGATTGGTATAACCAAACCCGTATTGAACAATCCAAACAACTTTCCCAAACTTATGCTCAAACTACCAAAGGATCCCAGCAACAAGTAGCAACTTCTTCTCAGTAAGTGGTGGTTTCTCATCCCACTCCTTTTCCAGTGGTGGCCACTAACCCCACTTTCAAATCAAAATACTTTCTTAAAATAAATGTGAACAGTCTATTGTTCTATTGGAAAAACAAACATGGTCTGAGGATCCATTTGAAATTCCTCCTAGAGTGTTCCCTCCGAACACACATTTTCTTCCATTCTCTCCCATTCATACCCAACAATTCTATGAATATATTCATATAGAAACTAATTCAATTACCCTCAAACACCATTTCACTCCTAATCAAAACCAAATTGTTTACTCTACTGTCTATATTAACAAATCCTAACTCCTGAACAATGGGGGCCTCATCCTTTCCAACCTCGACAATTTTCTGAAATTTTCAATCCTCCTACCTTCAATTACTACAATTACCAACAAGCTTGGTTCAACACTTTCTTCTTTCAAAACCACAAATTCAGTAATTTTTGGATGTTTACATTTCAAAAAGATTTCCCTTTAAAATTTTCAAATTGGTTCTTTTCTTGGTGGATTCAATTTGGTGCAATTACTCAAATCTTTCCTCCCTCCATCAATGAAGCCTTCCTTATTTACCAGTCCAAATTTAAACCTAATAGATTTCTTTTCAAATTTCCTTGTATACTACCTTTCATGACCCAATTCTCTATTCCATGGATTTGTGCTTGGAATTATACTATTATTTTGCACGATTCCTTTTCTTACCTTGCCTGAAACTTTCAAGTCAAATGGTGGGATAGATGGAATCCCCAATTTGCACCCCGCAAGCAGTTCATCAATTTTTCTAACAACAACCTACAATTTCTACGGCTACTAACCCTCAGTTTCTCCTCAACCGAAGACAAATCATTCCTCAATTAGCAACAGCTAAATCAAAGAAAGAACTTTGTCAGCAACTACTAAAAACCCTATCATCTCTCTCAGATAGTGATGATGAGGCTTCTCCAGCAAATCTAGATCAAGGTTCTCAAGTCTCTTCGATAGATCTTGCACAAGATAACGAAGATGACTGCTACGGTATCTTCACTCTAGTACAAATAAGGTCCAAAAGCAAACAAACACGCTAATGACAGAGCTATCAACTTTCGATGACAACTCTATCAACTTTCAACCACAAGACAATTTTCACAGAAAGACAAAAGTGCTATAATAAAATTAACTTTTTTACTATTCATAGTAAAATTGACTTTTTACTATTTTGCAAAAGACAAATCTATTGTTAGTAGATCTATAGTAACCAGACATGTGGATCAACAGTACCAAGTTTTTTCTATTTATACCCTATCTCTCCATATTTTGAGGTAGGCCAATTCGGAAGCCAAAAGTCTCTCTCTTTCTCTCTCTAGAATTCTCTTGTGTTCAATCTCCGTAGTTATTTTCAAGTTCAAGATCTCCAGTAGCTCAGCTCTTTTGGTAATCTTTCTATCTTTTAATATTTATGTTTTATATTTTCAATTTTCAATTGTAATATTAATTTACCCAAGTCACGCCTGGTTTAGTTATCCCACTGGGATGTGCCTATAAGACGTTGACACTTTCAATACAACTGTTTCTTCTTCTACTCTTTAATTACTTTGATAAATTCCAGTTATCTGGTCCTTTCATTCCAGTTATCTGGTCCTTTTGTTCTTCCTTTAATTTATTTTCATTACTATTACCTAGGTTAGTATGAGCTTAAGTTACAACAAAAGCTCTTATTGGTCATTTTTTACCCAAATGATGTAATAACTAACATTAAACAATATAAATACTAGAAATTCACATTAATTTAAATAAATAGAGGTTTAGGATATTACAGTTTGTATCCAAACACTTTCTTATTTCTTATTGTCATTCAAATTTAAATTTAAATTTAATTTGAATGTTTGTGACTATTCAAGACACCCTTTTAGGTTGTGTCTTTTCTGAATAGTCACGTGTCCGTCTGAATAAACACCTCCTAGTCTGTAAATACTCTTTTTTTTTTCCTTTTCACGTGTAAGATTTTTTCGAGTCATATATATTACATTGAGAGAGTCGATCATGAGTTTGGTTCGCCAAACATACAAATTGAAATGTTGCTTTTGCAGACCGATTATTGTCTCCTCGGAGACGAGCATCCATTCATTCATGAGCATCACTGTGGGGGTGCAATTATCTTAAGGTCATAGTGCGAAACACTAGCCTTGATCTTTTCTTCTTCTTCTTCTGATTCTGAATTCAGAAATTTTTAGAACTTCGATCCGGGTAAGTGTTTCTTGGTCTAATCTAATTGGTATATCCTTAGTTTTGAACGAGGCATACTTAGAATTTCAGTCTAAGAACTTCTAGTGGTTAATAACATGTCTATATATAGTGTGGGTAACATCATTTTCATTTTTCCCCTATTATGTTCCAATAAGCATCTACGCCGGCAAAAACTTCTTTCCAAGCTAATGAATAACACCATAAAACAAATTCTACCCATTTGAATGAATAGCTCTGTTAATTGTACTTTTCATTTTTCATCTTTTGGATACAGATAAATTCTATGGCTTCACATTATTTTGCATCTTTGTCATTACAATACATGAACACAGGTATATATGTGTATATATATCGTATACATTCTGAAATTATAAATATATACTAAAAAGTTCATATTCAACAACCGCCAACAAACTACCATTGAAGAACAAATCACAAGAAGACAGACTTGAACTATTTCCTCTTAAAACAAACCTTTTATTTTTTTAAAATATTTTCGTGTTATTTTTTCCATTGTGATGCGGATTACAAAAAAGTAAAAATTTTAAGGATTTAAATAACAGTTATGTTGTAGTGGGTGAGATTAGCACTATCTTCAAGCTCCTTTATAGAAGATAATACATTGTAGGTACGGTGGAATACTCTTGAATCTTAATCTTTACATTGTCAATAATGCACTTTTTGACATCAAGCGCGATGTGATTGTCTTCCTAATTAGGGTTTTTTCAAGAACTGTTGTTTGAAAATTTTAGAAAAATAAAAAAATGGCCAATGTGGCACCTACTTTCCACTCTAATAGCATATTTTGCAAGAGAAGAATTATTTTGGGAATTATTTTTTAGAGAGTGCTAGATTGAGAATTATTTTCAAAAAAAGAATTATTTTGACCAAAAACTCAATAAAACTATACACATTTTTGTTGGTTATGGCTATTGCCTTACAGCATCACTTCTTCTTTAGAGAGAGAGAGAGAGAGAGAGAGAGAGAGAGAGAGGATGGAAGAGAAGAAACCTATTGAAGCCGAGGCAATGCTACAAGCCCAAGCAGAGATATGGCAATACATGTTTTACTTTGCAGACTCTACGGCATTGAAATGTGTTGTTGAGCTCCGCGTAGCTGATATCATACACTTGCACGGCTACTAATCACCTTGTCCCAAATCGTCTCAAGCCTTGACTCTCCTTCCCCAGATATCACATGCCTCACGCTTATCATGAGATTGCTAGTCTGCAAGAAGATCTTCATTTTGAGTTCTAGATCGAATGGGTAGGAGACTCTCTACGGGCTTACCCACTTGTCCAGATGGCTATTACACAATGCCAAGTTGAGCCTAGCTCCATTTCTCTTAACGGAGAACGATCACTAGGCATTAGGCCCCGTGGCATTGCCTTAGCAGCTGTATGAGAGAAGGTGGCATTGCGTTTTAAAAGGTTCATGGTCGTGAGATATAGAATTATGGATCCATCAAACCTGAATTCAACAAGATTTTTTAACGATGGCATGGAATGCGTGGTCAGGATCATGATGAAAGCTATTGTCTCAGGATATAAAGATGGGTTTGGTTACATGGGATCCATGGTGAATGTGAGAGGTGGGACCAAGGCTGCCATGGCGGAGATTGTTAAGGTGCATCCCCATGTTAAGGGAATCAATTTTGATTTTCCACATGTCATCGCCACAGCTCCCGAGTACCATAGGGTTTCTCATGTTTGGCAATTACATGTTTAATGCTATTCCTACTGTTGATGCAGTTTTCATGAAAGTAAGTACTACTTGCCTTGTCTTGTGTTTTTTTGTCCATATTAAGAGTTTAGACTTTCGACCCATGTAAGCACCCCATTTTTGTCCCTCAGCAATCTCCGATCTAACCCGGCACTCCAATAAAACGTCACAACACTATCAAAACCCAAACTAACTTTTCAAACTGTAATCCTGTCAATTGGTTGCTTCCTACACCCGTCAGGCCTAACTGAAACCAGAAGACCAAACTACCCCTAGGCTTTCCAAGTAACTTTCCAAGACTGGGCGGTCTTTAAAACCAACACCATCAAATGTAGCTTTTTGAGACCAGGCGACCTCTAAAACTAATCGTCACCGTCGAAGTGACGAAAACACACACAAACTTTAAACGATTCACTTCTAGCGCCCACCAACGTACATTATTTGGTATGCCCCTTGGCATTTGGTAGTTTCCTAAGATCAGGCAGTCTTCGGAACCAACACCGCCCCTTCAGAGTGACGAAAATACTCACAAACCTTCAAGCTATTGGAGTAACGAGAATACTCACTAGGTCGACAAGGGTACGCCATAAAAACCCCTAATGTCACGGGACCGAAATTGCCTCATGGCTGTGGCACATTTCTTGGAGGAAAAAAAAAAACCTCTAGAAACCAACCCGTCACAACTGTTGGAGTGACAAAAACACTCATAAACCCAGATTAACACTAGCGCCTACTAGCCCGACATGGTGAAAATGACCAAACTACCCCTTGGGCACATCAACACGTCTTTCGAAAAAGTACTAAGTCCTCGAGATGGTAAGTTCGCTTTCTATGATTGTCCCTTGACAGTCCGGCACATTTGAGATGCCAATCAAACTAACTCTGGATCCATTTCGGTTAACTTCGATCAAAATGACTATTTTTCCCCTGGGTACTTTGGCACATTTTTAGCCCACTTAAGCTCCATTGAAAACCCTTCAAAGCTCAAACAAAGCCATCCATTAAAGCTTGAAGAAGTTGTGAAGACCAGGTAGTATTTTTATTTACATTTTAGTTTCCCCAACTCTTCTCTTCTCCCTCCTAGTCTACTTAGGCTATTCTCTATTTTACTCCCCATCTTCAACCTCCTATTCTTGCTTACTTGAACAAGTGACCCATGGTCCATGCCTAAGGGATGCTTTAAGGAAGCCACTGGTTGGGGGTTCCCCCTTTAGCCTACCTTATCATGGTATAGACCATAGGCCCCTTGCAATGTGGTGTAACCTTTTAGTCTTGTATGATTTCATAACCCCCTTGCATATGGTTACTATGTCCATGTATTGTATGCTTGGCTCCATTTTCATACACATTAAACTATTTCTATTTCTATGTTTTTCTCAAACCCCATATTCAAGTTTTTTCCTAAAAATTATTCTAAGAGTTGGTTTCTTGAAGCTTAAGATCAAACCCTAGATTTCGATGCCTTGGGTTACATCCTTTAACCTCATTTCGCATCCTTGCATTTCATTACTTTCAAGTTGCATTAAAATACTTTTTCAAACCTTCTATTGCATTTTATTTCCAAAGCTTTGTCTCTTTTGAGTTTTATGATTGAAATGGTCTCTATGGAGCCTCTCTTGAGTGACTCCCCTACTATAATGACCATAAGAACTCTAAACCCACTAGAGTGGTTTTTTACATCCCCGAAAGTAGTTTTCAACATAACCCTCTTCAAGAGAGGTTTTCAAAAACTCACTATTTTTTTCTACACCAAAATGGTTTCTAAAACCACCATTTCTATTTTTATTTTCAAAAGATTTGGTTTTTTTTAAGTTAGAGGTTGTAATGGTTCCCATGTAGCTCTCTTTGAGTGGCTCCCCCATTTTGCCATATGAACCCTACACTTGTTAGAACAACTTTCATGGAAATGATCTTTCAAAATTCATATTTCTCTTGAATTGTTTTCCTAAAAATATGTTCATATAAAATGACAAAGTTTCTTTTCATAAAACCATGGTTTCCAAAGCCTTACTTCAAAATTCATGCATTAAACCACCCTTCCAAAACCACTAGGGCCAAACCCTAATCTAAAACCACTTTTTCAAAACCACTAGGTCCAAACCCTAGTTCACAACCACTAGATTCAAAATCCTAGTTCAAAACCACTCTCCAAAATCACCTTTCAAAACCCTAGGTTAACTTGACCCTAGTTGTCTAACCCTAAGTTAACTTGGCCCTAGTTTTCCAATCTTAGGTTAACCTAACCCTAAGTCAACCAAACCCTAGGTTAACCTAACCCTAGTTAGTTGACCCTAGTTCAATCCAACCCTAGGCTAACCCTAGTTAGTTAATCCTAAGTCAACTAAATCTTACGTTAACCTAACCCTAGTTAGTTGACCCTAGTTCAATCCAACCCTAGGTTAACCCAACCAAGGTTAGTGGACTTTAAGACTTCAATTTCAAGAGCATTAAAAGTCATCAATCAATTCAAAACCATTTTCAAAACTCCACACTCTCTTGAGTTTTCAAAAATCATGGACTCCAAAGTCTTCTTAAATGCATCCATGCCCCTTTTCAAGTTGATTTCCCAAAGCTCTCTTACTAATGTCTTAACCTAAAATGGCTAGACACTTAGCATTTTTAAAAACTATTTTCTAAGATGCTTTCAAAAACTGGCAACTCTAAGGTGATCCTAACCTTCTAATGGTTAAGATTTCCAAAAAAAAAAAAAATAATACATCAAATACAACCTTCAAGGTTGTTGATATTAGAGTGCTAAGACCCTAAGTTCTTTCTAAAAACCCTTTTCAAAAATGATTTTCAAGAGTCACATGCTTAAAGTAATCTTAGGCTTTACATGGTTAGCATTGTTCAAGGAAAGTGAGATATCAAATAGGATTCTATAACTCTGAAGTTTTTAAAACCATAGGGGAAGTGTGTAACCCTTTTCCTAAAATGATTTTTCAAAAATCATAACCCTAAAAAAGTCTAGTTGATTAATAACTAGTCTCTCAAGGGTGATGAAACATTTCAGAGTACCTTTCATAAGGTATACAAAAAATGATTTCAAAAACTTTTCGAAGACATGCTCACAAGAGCTTTCCCAATCTAAGCTCCCTTTCATATAGCTGTAATCAAGATTTTAAAAGTACCTTCCAAACTCTCTTGAGTTGTTTCAAAACATTTCAAAGACCTCTCAAGTTCTATGTTCGAAGACATTCTCAAAATCTCAAGTTCTATTTCAAGTCAAAACTCTTGAATCCAAAGTTTCAAAACCTTCCAAGACTCTTATGCGTCTATCTTCAATTGAGCTCTAGCTCAAATTATAAATGACCTGATTCTCGCCAAATGAGATACGTTAACAACCTAAAATGGGTGGTGATAACCTTCGTTTCAACTCAAGTTCCTTTTTCAAATGTTTCTATCAAGTCAAAATTTTCATCTCAAATCACTTGAAAACTTTTTATTTTCAAACCTCTTTTCAAAAATATGTATCATGTATCATTCATCCAAAAAGTGATGACCAAACTCCTTTTTCAAAATTTTACAAGTGGATTCAAGTGGATAATAAGTAACTATTAATTTAAGTGGGTGAACTAAGGGTGATTAGGCACGTACGTACCGAAAGGGCGGGATAGGGTGATGATTTTAGAATATCTTCCATACACATAACCAACCCTCAGACCATGGATTTATGTTTCAAAGACCAAAACCGGAATCATTTTTCAAAAGGGTTTTAAACATTTTCAAAAGTTGCTAAACAATCCTATTTTCTAAAAGCACCTCTCTAGAGGACATTTTCAAAACCATTTCGAAAACCTAAGTTTAGTTTTCGGATTACGCTTACTTTTAGGTGTCCTAACACATCTTTAACAATATTAGGTGGCAACTCCAAAACTTTTTCAAAAAGCTCTTATTCAAATCAAGTTTTTAAGTTCAAACTCTTGTTGCACTTGTCCTGTTAATTAGGAGAGCAAGTTCTAACAGAGAAAGTACCATAATTTTCCCGAGTTAATAGGGCTTTGGTTAAAAATCAGGACGCGATAACCAACTAATCTCTTATACTTGTTTGTATAAACTTTATACAATTTTATAAATGATGTTTGGCTTGTTTGGGGCCTTGGACTTGTATTTCATGCAAGTGGTTCAACCCTATTACAATTTGTGCATTGACACTACCATGAAACCATTTCATCAAGCTCGTGGCATGCCTCAGTGGTAAGGGCTTTGAAGTTGGCTCACGAATTGGAGTTCAAACATGAGCTCTCCAACTAACTAGGTTAGCCCAGTTGGTCATGATTCTTGGTTTCCTTTTGAAAGGTCAAGAATTTGATTCTTGCCAAGTACAAGAGTTAGCCGCAGAAAATTTATTCTTTGTGAATATCTTAGTCTCGAAGTAAATGGCCTACCTTTGATCAGACAAGAGAGCGGATTAGTTGAGGTGCGAGTAGGTTGACTTAGAGTCTAGACACCCCTGACCGCTAAACCAAAATAAATAAATAAAGACGTCCTTCCCCACCCTACTCTTGAACCAAAAACAAAATAGAGAAACCACACTACTGGAAAATATGCCTTTAACGGTAGTAATTACAACAACAATTACTATACCACCTTTATATATTAACTTTAATAGCAGTTGTATACTTGCCATTATAGATGTTTATTAACGGTGGTTTACTTCTACTGTCGTTAAAAAATACCAAAAATTGCCCCAAATTAGGATGGATGAAATTTTTATCGGCTGTTTTGTATGAACCGCCATTTTAAGTGTAAAGCTAAATGACGTCATCTTCTCTCTCCCCCTCAATTTGTTATTTCCCACCCCTAAAAATAACGTATAAGTCGATTGATCATTCCCGCCATTTTTCCCTCCACCGAAATGTCTTTCTCGCCAGCTAAAAAATTTTTGCTTTGCCCAAATTGATCATTTGTTCATCAATCAATTAGTATGCATGTGAAGATGCTTCACTGCTCAATGCATCTCTGAGACCCAAAGGTAAATGTAACTTTCAATCAGTTCTATGCGTCTTCTTCTAGTAGTTTGCATGATTTCTCTATGTGTCTCTCTCTCTCTACGCCAATTCAACTTTCGTGTATGATTTGAGAAGTAATTTTTTCTTTGTTGTTGTGAAGGGTTTGTTCCTGATTGATGATTTGAACCCTTTATTTTACTATTTTCCCCACAGGTTTTGTATTGTTTTTGGGTTTACAATGGGGGTGTTTGATGTTTCTGATTTTAGCAAATAGGGGGAGTAGGGGATTGAAGGGTGGGGTGTTTTGTGATCTTTGTTTCACCCAATTGGGTGCAGTTTGTGTCTCTTTTTGAAGATTTCTTGTTGTGAAGGTCTTAGGTGAGGCTGTGCAAGTCGATTTCCTCCCCTGCTTCTTGTTGTGAAGGTCTTATTTTGGTTAATATATTTTGTTGTTTCAAAAAAAAAAGAAAGCATTAATTAGTTATATATATATATAAATAAATATAGGTGGTGTTCTATTTGTGCATTTATGGGCATGGAGTTGTTTGTGTGGCTAGGCCTACGGTTGTGAGACTACATGTTTGTGTTTAATTTGAGTTAGATTTTTCTGCATTTTTATTAGTGCAGACCCATCATCTTCGCTTAGCTACTGCAACTTTTGTTAGATTGCAGGTACACCTCTTTCCCACACTTTGTCCCTCAATATCTCTCATGTCTATTTATTTCTCCTCTCTATGCTTTTCAGTATTTTTGTCTAAAAATGTCATGTAAAAGAAAGAAAATCTCAATTATGAAAACAAGGCTGAATCTCATTTATCAAACAAAAAAAAAATATAAAATAAGGGTGAATTGCCTAGCTTTTTGTAGCCTTACCTCAATTAATAAGAGACAGAAAATCTTATAGTAAAATAAAGAGATGGCATTCATGGAACAACCATTTCTATAGAAGAAAAAGTAGATAGCTATAACGAAAGTTTATTCTATATATTCACAACAATTAAGGGGTTGTTCATTGATTGATTGCTTCATGTTTAGTCATTCTTATATTCAAAGCATGAATTCATTTTACAATTTTATAATATTAATCACCACTCATAGATGTGTATCTGTGCTGATCAACTTGGAGATAGATGGCAGCAAACTAGAATAAAACTTGCTTATACTCTCTTTGGTTCATTGGTTTTGCAAAGGAAAAAAAAAACCAAAAAGAATAAGATGGAAACAAGACATTTGCATCTATTAAACTTTTTGTCTGTTTATTGCTTTTCGCAATTTTCATGTTCTTAAGATTACCAAAGAGAAAAGCTGAATAACCAAAAAGCCATCAACCTTATCGTATGACTTCTTATTTTCCTCCATTGAAACAAAATTGCTCCTTTTTTTGCCCCAACATTCTCTTTGCTCAACATGGAATTAAGCCTAGAAGAAGATAGGACTTTAAATATATTTGTACTAGATGTTCCTTCACTTCTTGGCATATTAAGCATTGGCTTATAAGTTGAGAGATCCACCTTAGCTTTCCCATGCTTGCTTAAAACTTTCACCCACTCACTGTGTAGAATTACCACTAGAGGTATTTAGAGGTTTAGGATTAGAAGGACAAGAGTTTATGATATGTCCAAATGCCTTGCAAATGGTGCACTTTTGTGGTCTCCATTGTAGTTCCACCTTAACTTTATAAGGTTCACTGCAACCTAAGTCAAGGAAGAATGATCTAGGAATCTCATGAGCCACTTCAATTTCAGCACACATCCTTGCATAGGCCAGTCTACTCTTACCGAAAACTTGAATATCTACAAGCTGCATGGCTAAGTAACTAATGGAATTCTTTGTAGCATGTATCGTACACAAAACAATATAATAGATAAAGTGCACTTTTTCCCTTCATTTTTGGTGGGTTATTTTGGAAACCTTATGGTGTTGCAGATGCATGGTTCTTTCATTCTCAACTAGAGAGACAAAGATAGGAAGCAACTAAGCAAAGTTGAAACCTTACCACGTGAAAATATGCAATATATTTGACTAGAGATCTTTGAAAGTGATGACATATATACGTTCATTTTAAAGTTGTCAGTAGCACATCTTACAAAAATTGTAATATCACTTCTATGTATATGACCATAATTCTCATCTTACAGCTACTGTATAAGATTGTACTCTTAACTGTCAAGGAAATATTTATAGAACTTTTGGATAACCAACAAATTATCTGTAAGAACAATCACATGCAAAGCCTTTGTTCTCTCTTTGTCTTTCAATATAAAGCAAAAACTAATCTAACTACATCAACTCACCAACAAAGGGATACATATATAATGCTTGTAATTTTTTGGTTCAGTTATCACAAAAAGCAATAAGTGACAAATAATTAACATAACAAAGCATATTAGTTTTTCAAACTATATTAGAGATACAGTTCATTGGGGCTACAGTACCTACTGACTATAGCCTCCCGTATGTTTTTTTTTTTTTTTTTTTTTGGGGGAGTAGGGGTTGAATTTTTTTTTTTTTTTTGGTCAAGTTATTTGAATAAAAGAATAAGAGAATCGTGAGTTGGAGGCATTTATAAAGGCACAATACCTACTAAATTGTATCTTCTACTACTTATTTGCATCAACTTTGTACAATGGATGTTCAGAAACTTCTTTTTAGAATTGTTTCTAGTAATTGCATGAACTCATTCACATTCTATTTCACTACAAGAAATGTAAATTTTAGCTTGGTTGTTTTATTTTGTACTCTAAATATCTTGATTTTTATTTTGGTTGTTTTTTTTTATTTTTTTTATTCTCTTCAATTAAAAGGTTAAAAGTCATCCCTATTGGGGTTTTGGGTCTTCTTTTGATGGAAATTATTTTTTGTTCATTACTTGAATGTGATGCACTGCTTTTCAAATTTTTTTTTTATCATTACGAGCTTGTAACAGTAGACCCAAAGCTTAGGTTAGATGATATAATACACGTCATGGCCAGCCAATGACGTCTAAATTCTATGTTGTTTGTAGCTAACTTAGACTATCCAACTTTGAAGCTCTGCAATCAACAACAAGGTAACACCTATTTCATTTTTTCCTTTAAAGTAATATCCTTGTCATTTAGTTATGATATTCTACAATTTGTAGGAGTTACCAAATCCGTTCATTATGGGTCAATTATAGGGTTTAATTTGCTTTGTAGCAATCCTAGTGGCTATAGGTTTGAAATAACCTAGAAGTGGTAAATCTTTGTTGTATAATACCTGTTTAATACTGCCTCCCCTAATTTCTTTTATGGGATTAAGAGCTGAAAAAATTTTACACTGCTGTTGGAGTTTTGTCAAGTTACGTGAATCTAAGGATAACATAATTTTGTTTGAAGGCACTCATTAAAACACAATACCTGTTGAATTGTACCTATTATTGCTTACTTACATTGACTTTTTTCAAATGGATGATCACGAATTTTTATCTATAATTCATTTCAGTGATTATATAAACTTGTTCAGATTCTATTTATTGCCTTTCTAGAATAACCATTATGCCTAACCTCCAGAGCAAAGTGAAAGGATTGCCTTTGAACCTTGATTACCTATCATAGTCTTTGAGTTACGAATTTATCGTTTTATTTCTGATGGACATTGTCTTTATTCTTAGAATAATATTTCAATTTTGAAGCTTGTTTAGTCTTTTATTTCTTTGTAAAATGGTCATGATTTTTAGATTTTCATATATATGCTCTATCATTGTTGTTGTTTTAGATACTCCGTTTTTTTTTGTTGGAAACTAGACTCATTGATATTTCCAAATATGTGTGTCTCAACTGTTCGAACTCTCCTAATAAAATCAGATTTCGCTGAAAAGTTACCCCAAAAATGGTGACTGCACATTTCCCCTATTTTCTTTTGAATGCTGAAAATTCAGTTCCAATGCCTTGTAAACCTAATTGAGTTAGGCTTGGGGACTACGAAGACCTCCGTGTTAGCTATATTTTTTCCTTTTGAGCTGGTACCTAACAGTAAAAAAACGAAACACAATTTGAAGTCTTGCTTGCATTTAAGAAACTAAATACAGCTTTTGAAGTATCAAAGCAAATTTGTCTTCTAGTTATATTATGCATGGAAGTTGTGTCACATGGTTACAGCTTTGTTAGTTGTGAGAGTGTGGAATATAACTTATCATAATTGATTCCATGTCCACAATCAAATTGCAGTTAACTTGGGAAGGGGGGTTTTCCATCACCACTAGGGGTTCTGTTTGGTTGTTTCCCACGTGAGCAAAGATGTCCACACAAGGGATGGAAGGCTTGGTTAATGTCATTTGAATGTCTGTGAATTTTCTCCAAAGACATTTGTAAATTCATGTTGATGTTTTCAAAAACCTTTAAGGCTTTTTCTTTCCAAATTGTCCATAGGGTAGATACAAAAACAATGTTCCAGTTTATATTAGCAAAGGAAGATTTTTTATTTCGAAGATTTCTTTCGAGCTTCCAAATCCAATCCCACTTAGCAAAAGAGTTGGTGTGGCCTCTTAACAATTTAAAAGTAGCACTGGTAGTAAAAGTACTAGCAATTTTACCTTCCCATTGGGGTTCATCCGAGAAGACAGCAAAAGAAGAAAATTTAATTTTCAATATATCCTCTTCCTCTTTTTCAAGTATGCTTTTCTCCCTTTTAAATCTAACATTATTATTTTTTGAATGTTTTTATGCATAATATGTCAGTACTTATAGTTTAGTTATAGCGAGAGAAATATCGGTGAATGGTTCTAAGTGGCTTAATAATTTTTTTTGATGGCGCTGCTTGACTGTTTCTTGGTTAACGACTAAAAAGGAACTTTCCTAGATTAATGGATGTTATAAAAAGATCAATATTGCCATGGAATCATCCTCTAACATAAGTATTTGGATAAATTTTTGGAAATTATACTCTAACCTTGCCTAATGTTCATTGCCATAGGTTCCAAGCACATCCAGTCCTGATCACCACTAGAATGTAGAGCAAATGGCTTCACAAGTACTTAAGGTGAGACAATGATTAAATTGAATGGTTATGCTTGGTAGGTACACCTCTTTCCTTGGAAGCTTTTGAAGTCAAATGCTGATAATAACGTCTTAATCAATATTAGTAGTCAGCCTTAATTGTTGTTTTCAATTTTTTCCTGTGATTGTTTTTTATATAACTTTGTCAATTTGGTTTTTTTATAAGGTCGGAACTGAAGTATATTTATTTAGTTCTAAATTGCCAAGAGAAGTCATGGCAGAAGGAATTATCATTTCTATCAACCCAGTCAAAGAAGTAGGTGGGCTGAAATTAGGGCCAAAATTTTGTGAAGTACTGATTGAGAAGGCGATAAAACCTTGTTAATATTTGGTGAGACGCTATCAAGGTGCCATTACAGTTGGAAAAGCCATTAACAAATGTGTAGCTTGGCGATTTGTTGATGTATTATACATTAACCTTGCATCTTTTGTCTCATTTTTAATGCTCAACAATATCCACATGTAGCCAAATCTGCACCCTTTCTTGTGTATAGGTTGAGAGGAGATAGATGGATGATTATATAGACAATTGTGGAGCTTCACACGATGGAAATTTATTTTTGGACCTATCACATTTTGTATTTATCCACATTTTGGGATGATTGGTGATGTTAAACTCTTGTCATGGAACTTATTAAATTGGTGTATAACTTATTTTGCTATGTTAATACCTCAACCTGTGAAAAATTTTGATTTTTGAAGTTTGAATTAATGTACGTATGACATTTTTTGGGACACATTTGTTGATATTGTGGATGGATTTGCTCATATTTGAGTCCACGACAGCTTTTGATCAATGATGAGATTTAATTATATAATTAAGTTTCATGTTACGTATTCGAGATGCAATCATGTATATAGGTTTTATATAAGTCAAGTGACAGGTAAAAACATAACATTTTAGTGCCAGGTATATCTAAACAAATTTGGACTTTTAGCGACAGTACACTAACTGCCATAAAAGATGGTGCTAAAATGGTGAAATATCAAAACTTTTAACCGTGGTAATGTACTTACATTAACAGCGGTTATATCTATAGCCGCAAATAGGATATCATAATAAAGACAGTATCAAACCGCCCCAATATCAATCTGTAGCGGCAGTAGTCAAGAACCGTTACTAATTTTATCTTAGCCGTCAATTCCAATCCGCTCAACAGCTGTTTTTTTTAGCGGCAGTTGTAGAACTGCCGTAGTATTATTTCCAACACCCACTTAGATGTCTATTGGTGTTTTCGTCATCTAACCACTGTTATATCTTTTGGCGGCGGTTATTACATTTTTAGTGGCAGTTATTTACCACCGCTAAAACTCTCTTTTGACGTAGTGCCATTCAAAAACTAATAGTACTTTGTTCCCATTTTGTACTTGATAGGAAAATTTTGAGTAAATCTAAACTATATAGACAATGTTCTGTAATTCCCAGTAAACTTTTCCTCTCATGCACAAAGAACAAAACCTTTTTCACCTGGAAATGTCCTTATTGTAGATCTAGTTCTAAAGCCAGAAGGAGGTGGCATGTTCGACGATACAGAGTTGGTGTTCGATCTAGTGACGATCGCTGGCAGAAGAGAGAGGACTGAGCTTGAATCGAAGGAAGTGTTGGAGGAAGGAGGCTTTCCACGCTACAAGATCATTGAAATTCAAGCTATGCAATCTATCATTGAGGCCCATCTAGAGTGACTTTGGTATTTCTTGCCAATTCCTATGAATATGGAAATGAGCATGAAATGTCAATATCTGAATTGAGCCTAGAAATAAATTGTAAGAACATTGGCCAAGCGGTTCTGTCCTGTGAAAACCCATGGTCTCACCTGGACTCGGCCCTAACCAAATCAATGTCCTTATCAAAATTGTGTAATTGCAAAATAATTGATATCATGTGGCATATTCGATTTCTGTCAAGGATACTATTGTTCATATATATATATATATATCAAATAATTGTGTCAACTGTGAAAGATTATTATTATTTGTTGGTTTATTTTTCTTCAGTAGATGTCCCATGAAGATGGCAGGTTATGGTCAGAACCAAGAATCCAAATACTCGAAAACAACTTATCTTTACCTGGAAATAGAATTTTTTCTCTTTTTGGGAATCCAGACGTTAAGCAACTTTACGTCAGACAGAAATTGATTTTTTTGGAAGTGATAGAGAAAAAGTTAATAGACATCATGTCCTCGTTCATACGACTCCTTGCGCAATTCGTTCAAAGTCATTGGATCATTTTTCTCGTTTGAGAATCTTCTTCTTTCTTCCACTCGTAATAATTAAAAGACAATCATGGACTCGATTCTTTCGAAAGACACACCGGTCATGTCAGCCACTGGCAGAGGGAGGGGGTCGAAAGGGGGCAATTGCCACCCTGAAATTTTCAAAAATTTTAGTAGTATTAGTGTTATAAATAAGCAAGAATAGTTAAATAAAAAAAAATACGACCTATCTTGCGTATCATCTTTGAGGATAATAAATCTAAAGTGACAATCACAAAAGAATCGTAACTCATCTCCTTCTCTTTAACTAGTTTCCTACTTAATTTACAACTTTATATATTTTTCACTAAAATCATTCATTACTTATGTGGAATAGTTTCTTATCAAACATAAACTCTTAAATATGTGTAGAATCTATGATGGTACCTGCTCTCGGATGAACAAAATTTTTTTCTTTGATAACATATAAAAATAAATACATTAAAATGAGAATATATAAAAGCTTAATGAAGAATTTTTTATTTTTTTTTTACCAAATGAGAATAAGAAAATATCGAGGCAAAAAACACAACTAAATTTGGAAGGGCCTACCAAAGTATCTTCTATGTAAATTCATAATTTTTCTGGGAGTACTTGTTGATTTAATACACTTCTTTGTTTGGGTAAATAAATCATACAACTCAAATTAGTGCTTCAAGTAACTTCTTTTGATTATTGTTAGTTTTGCCACCTTTTATTTTATTATGTTTTCATTAATGGAAATTACAACTTATCATTAAAAAAAAAATAAAGAGAAATACAAACTCACATTGATTTGACTAATTTGTTGATATATATATATATATATATATGCATATTTTTGTGTTATAAATATGCTTATGTTGTTTATAGGGTCAATTTTTTTCAGTGTGTTTGAAAATTTACTAGCTTTCCTAACCTTAATTGCTTCTCTCATCTAGAATCTTTGCTCCGCCACTTATGTCAGCAATCAACATCTGCCCAATTCTTCATCCTCGTTTACTTCTAGGTTTGTCATGGCATCAACGCAATGATTGCCCTCGCTTAGAACGTGTTTGATTGTGCAATTATAACGGTGGAGGAGGAATCTTGACTCCTCCACAAGGGCTTCATATGAAAAACCTTGGTTCGAATCTTCCTTGCTATGCTTCACTCCAAGTTGGGAATTCTACTCAATTTCAACTTTTGCTCTTTTTTTTTTTTAAAAGATGATGGTGAAAACCCTACAAATGTCTTATAATTCTCCGTCAAGACTTGTACTGCTCTTAGACTTGAACAAAAGTGCAAGAGGATAAGTTACATGCCATTTGAAAAGGGGATGAAAAAAAATAAAAACAATATCAAACAGACCCTTAATGTTTCTTCCCAAGTTTAGTGTAGTTAGTATTATTATTTTATGGGAAGTAGACATTTGGACAGGTCGAGTAGTATAACTTTACAAAGAGTGCGGGTTTAACCATAAAACCAACAAACCCCTTCTTGCTCTGGACTAACAGTCTTTGAAGGCTCTAAATTTTTTAAAATCTCACGTGCTATAGTAAAATCCGAAGTCATATAGTACGCCCAACGTAGATGGTGTCTCGCGATTTCGTTTGCGGATTTGAAGCCGAAGTGAGTAAATCCGCAATTAGAAGCCCTCCATGCTAACACCTTCCAAAGCCCGGTAAATTACATAAGAATCCAACAAAGACGTAGGAGCCATTTGCCATTGAACCTTCACCACAATTGTGTATTTGATAGTTATTGGTCCTTATTATATATTTGATAGTTATATACAACGAAATACTGCATGAAAAAATAAAAATTCCTAAAATACATGTATATAACTGATACAGATATACAATTATATTTAATATACATAAAAATATGTATACACATTCTAAGGCACTCCCGCTCTCGTAATATATTTATAAATAGACGTTCTCGTACAATCGCACCCACACTCGCATCCGCAACTTGTGATTAAGTAAAGACACTAGATGAGAAATAAAAAGCATGTTAAAAAAAAGGCTGAAAAAAAACTATACTAGTTAACTCAAAAAAAAAAAAAAACATTGATTTAAGAAAAATAAATAAATTGTACAAATAAAAAAATCTACAAATTTTAAATTTTAAAACCTTACATGCCATTATGACTATAAAATATTTACACCTGTTTAAAAAAAAACAGATTTTCCAAATTAGGAAAAAAAATAATTAAAAATTTTCTTAAAATCAATATACTAGTTAACGCCAGAAGAATCGTTTTAAAAATAGTAAAAACCCTCATTTAAATTCTGATTTTAGATCTCAAATAGCTTCAAGCCGGTCCTGTTTATAAACGTACATACTACAAAATATTCATAATTAGCAATTTATGCTCATTTAGGGTCTTCTGAAAGGGATGTCTTGAGTTAATATATATGGAATAGCTGTTGAGTTCCAATACATCTGCACGTGATTACATTTGCAGACTAGAATAGAAACTTGTCAGCAAGTCCTTCTAGAGAGGACTGTAATGAAAGGATCGGATTGAAGGGATTGACACAATAGGATCGAGTCATGAGAGCAAACCTTCTGTTCATAGTTCTGCAAGATATTCAAATGGATGTGGTGTATGGTTGGAAACAATATATATATACTATATATATATATATATATAAGAATGTAGTGAAACCTATGGAGGCTCCAAAAGCTGAATCCTGCAATTATAAGCCCTCAAAAATTTCAAAGTGCCACATGGCACATTAACTTTTTGCCTCTCCGTCTTCTCCTCTTCTCTTGACTCTTTGATATGGGCCCCTCTCTTTCCTCTCTCTCATGAAATAATAATTTTTTTCTCTTTTAAGTTAATGTTTTAATTAGTCCTCTCTTTTATAATAAGTCAATAATTTTTCTCTTTTTGAGTTAGTCCTCGCTTCCATGAGTTAATGTTATATCTATTAATGAGTTAATATTTTAATTAATATAATTAAACTTGAAATAATTAAAACCTTTATATTTGGGTTGCTTAATTTTTTTATATGATTTCACATAACTCATTACAACTAAATAAAATATTAACCATGCAATTATAAAAAATAAAAAATAAAAATAGAAGAAACTTTATCAATTACGCATTTAGAATATATGAATCATATGCACATCACTAATTATTGCTAGCGCAACTTTGCACACCACACAATTGGGGGAAAAAAATAAATTCCATTAGTTACACATTTTAGGATATAAATTATATGCATAACACTAGCTTAACTTTTTGCCTCTCCGCCCTCCATTCCCCGCCAATGCTTCACCCTCTTATTAGTTACAACATTGGTCACTGTCAGCATAAATTTCATGCATAGTATGGGTTACTGTTAGCATAGGTTACTAAGCAAAATACTCATCATGAAAGAAAAAAATAATAAATCCTATATAAATTTTTCAATATATACAACACTACTATTACAAATATCTTACATAGTAAGTTCCTAGCATAACCGGGGGTTACTGCTAGCACAAATTTCCTGAATAACACGGTTTATTGCTAGCATGGCTTACTAAATAAAATACACAACATAAGTTACTGCTAGCACAAATTTCCTTCATAACACGGGTTACTGCTAGCTTGAGTTACTAAATAAAATATTCACCATGAAAATAAAATAAAAAATCATCCATTTAAGTTTTCAATATATATTTAGAAAATAAAGAAATGCTATAATTTTATTTTACTACTCATTTTAGGATAGACATATTTTACGCAAAACAAAGTCACTTCTAATCCGTGTCACAAAGTAAATTGTGTACCATGCTATTCAATAAAAAATAAACAAAAATTTCATGTATTATAAGATTTTGGTATATTAAATAATAATAAAGAAATGCACAATTTTGATTTGTTATGCAAGGTATAATATAAAAATCCCGTGCATAGCATGAGTTACTGCTTGCGTGAGTTACTAAATGAAATATTCACCATGAAAATAAAACAAAATTCCTCCATTTAAGTTTTCAGTATATATTTAAAAAATAAAGAAATGCTGTAATTTTATTTACTACTCATTCTATAATACACAAATATTTCACTCAAAACAAAATTATTGCTAGTCCATATCACTAAGTAAATTGTTTACTATGCTATTCAATAAAAAATAAATAAAAATTCCATGTATTATAATATTGTGGTATATTAAATAATAATAAAACATGCACAATTTTCATTTGGTATACAAGGTATAATATACAAATTCTATAATTTTCATGGGTTACTGCTATCATGGGCTACTAAATAAAATACACAACATAAGTTACTCCTAGCACAAATTCCCTTCATAGCACAAGTTACTGCTAGTGTGAATTACTAAATAAAATATTCACCATGAAAAAAAAAATCGTCCCATTTAAGTTTTCAATATACTATAATTTTATTTTACTACTCATTTTAGAATATTTTTTCACCATGAAAAAAAAAAATAATAATAATAAATGCACAATTTTGATTTGTTATACAAGGTATAATATATAAATCCATTTAAGTTTTCAATATATATGAAAATAAAATAAAAAAATCGTCCAAAGTTTATCGCTCCGAAATGTATATCACCATGAAAATAAAGAAATGATATAATTTTATTTTACTACTCATTTTAGAATATACATATTTCACGCAAAACAAAGTTACTGCTAATCCGTATCACTAAATAAATTGTGTACTATGCTATTCAATAAAAAATAAACAAAAATCTCATGTATTATAAGATTTTGGTACATAAAATAATAATAAAAAATGCACAATTTTGATTTGTTATACAAGGTATAATATACAAATCCTCTGCTATGCACAGATTACTGCTAGCGTGAGTTACTAAAAGAAATATTCACCATGAAAATAAAATAAAAAAATCGTCCATTTAAGTTTTCAATATATATTTAAAAAATAAAGAAATGCTACAATTTTGTTTTACTACTCATTCTAGAATATACATATATCACGCAAAACAAAGGTACCGCCAGCCCATGTCACTAAATAAATTGTTTACTATGCTATTCAGTAAAAAATAAACAAAAATCTCATGTATTATAAGATTTTGGTATACTAAATAATAAAACATGCATAGTTTTCATTTGTTATACTAGGTATAATATACAAATCCCGTGCATAGGACGGATTACTGCTAGTGTATATGTGTGTATATCAATTATGTACATAGATATAAATTATGTACGTTATTCCTATCCAAGAAATGGAAAGAAAGGGAAAAGTGGGGTCTTGGCTTGGTTGGCGAGAACTACAAACTTCAATGTTTTCAAAGCATTTAAAGGAGAAAACCAAAACAAAATATTAAAAGGAAAAACGTTATAATTAATCAATTTGATTTTGCATATAAAATACTGCTATAGAATCCATCTCTAAACTAGTAAACCTATTAATCAGACATTGCTGAATCCGATTTGTTGGATACCGACTGCTAACTATATATCTTGGCCATTACACAGCGATACGGGCAACCCATCCTTCAGATGCAAGAGCTTATGGGACTTGGATTTGACCAAATTGAAGATCGGGAATAATAGCTCAGAATTTCGGTTGAGAGGGTCAAGAAAAATTTTTTTTTTTGGTGAAAGAAGGGCTACGAATTTTTTTTTTATTTTAAAGGATCAATACACTACATAGCATTCTAAATATTCAAAAATTTACAAAGGTGAAGTAAAATTTAAAAGGTTTCGGGAGGCTAATGCACTATATTGTATCCTAAATATTTAAAAATATACAAGGGTGAAGTAAAAATTTATAGGATATAAGGACGATTTTCCAAACTTTGGGAGCCCCACCCCCCCCCCCCCCCTCTCCCGGGTCCGCCAATGATCGAGAACCTTTCCTTTATGCTATTTTTGGATTTCGGATTTATCAAATAAATGAGAGACTCTAAATTTTTATCTATTTCCTTCTTATGTTTTTTGATCTTTCACTTTTTCTCACAACCAAATAGAAAATGTAATTTCTTATATTTTTCTCTTTTTTTCCCCTCAACAAATTTGGAATTTGAACACGGCTTTAGAGTCTCTTGCCACAATATCAAGTACACCTAAGTTGTCTGACTTACGAAATCGCTATCGCAAATTAACTTGACGGAAGGAGCATGAGAGTTAGGGGAAAAAAGTTTAATGATCAGGTAGTACCAAATGCTCACCACTTGTCCCTAACAATTTGAATATATATTCGTTATTGATGAAGAGATTTTCAATGCAATAAATAACACATTTAATTGAAGCATTTCGTATTACTTAACTACTAAAATTTTTTCCCAAGGGACGATACCACTTATATTGAGACTTGTTATCACCTCCTTCTAGAGGACAGTAGATAGCCTGAAGAAAATCACTAGTGGCACCTTTACCTCTAAGGCCCCGTTTGTTTGTGAAATAAAAAAATAGAAAATAAATAATACTATGAGATTAAGAAGATGGTAATAGATAATAAGTAATACCTGATGTGACGAGGAATTCCTCATATTAATTTTAGGTGGAATAGAATTATGGTGGGATAAATAATATTATTTTGTTAAAATATCACATTAAAAATTAAAAAAAAACTAATAGAAAAATTAATTTTAAATTATAATATAGCTATTTAATATTATATTAACATATTGTAATAATAAAAGAAGGGTAAAAATGTTATTTTTGAGCTTATACCAAGGAAAGGAATAAGTAATACCACCCTCATGGTATTACTTATCCCTCATTTTGAGAGATTAATAGTCCGAAGGGATTACATATCTTCCATCTCTTTTTGTTTCCAAAAATGGAATTAGATAGAGTTCACAGATAACAAATCCAATCTCTTACTCTGATGTCCTAAGCAAACATGGCCAACTATAGGATCAACTAGGACTCCATTGAAGCAAAAATCATTCCGAGCAATTCAAATGGACCAAATATATAATTGAGCAATAAGAGCTATAAAGTTCAGTTCGAAAGCGGGATCTGAGAATATAAATTGAAACCATTCAACAACCGATCCATTAGCATACCTCCCGATCTCATAAGTAAGGCCACTGCCGAACCATAGTGGAGTAGTCCACTGGCATCTAAACAATGTGTATTCTACAGTCTCTTTTTCCTCTTTACAAATGGCACAGGTTGATAAGGATAACATCCATGTTATGGATAATATCCAATCACCTTAACAGAATCCTAGAGTTTTAAATTTTAATTTATATTTTATCCTTGTTCTGTTGTATTATCCTTAGCTCTTTGTATTGTTTTAAATACACAAAGAAATACATAATGAAAGGTAAGGTAGATCGAATTCTAAATATTCTGTTATCTCAGGTAGCATCAATGGAACATTTACGCTGGGCAAGGCTACTTTTAGTAGCCACTGAAACTGACGGGCGGGACGAGGAGAAATAGCAAGAAAGCAATATTCATAGGTTTGTACATGTTGGACTTCCACCGTGCCAGTTTCTAGTTGAAATAATCACATAAAAATTGAAAATGAAACTTGGTATGGCGACCAGTCATGAGGGGAGCCTCCAAATTTTTACCCCAGCTCTAAGTCACTTGAATTCCAGATTAATATCATGAAGAGGGTCCCATTTTTTTGGTTTTTGGCACCAGAAATTTGGATTTTGAATAATTAATTTGTTGAAGGGACATGAAACAAAAACTCCGACGAATGTACGCCAAACATAAGCAATCCTTCTTTGTTACTCGCCTGTAGAGAAGGATATATATCATCGACAAAGGATCAATGTGAGCAGTGATGGAATTACCTTGGGACTATGAGTCATGGCCCCCTCCTACTTTGATAAAATTTTGTATAGATCTTATGAATTTTAAGTATTTATGATAAGAATTTTAAGTATTTATGAATTTTAAGTAGTTATGGCCTCCTCCAAAATTTAAAAAAAATTTATTCTAGCCTTTCAAAATGCACAATTTTGTTTACTTTGGTCCCTCACAAAATTTTAAAAAAATTCTACCTTTACCTATCAGAATTCAAAAAAAAATTTTACCTTGGCCTCCTCTCTATAAGAATTCTAGTTCTGTCCCTGAATGTGAGATCCCAACCCTTCGTAGTGGTTTCAATTGCTCGTGTTCTCGTTGCTAATGATGCGTAGGTGTCACGGGTTGCCATCCGTGGCACGTCGAGGGCCGCGAGGGACCTTGGCGTGGGGCATGTCTGAGCATGAATGGCCGGTGGCATGGCAATCTCGTAATTTGTATTTTCCATATTTATTGGATTTATGGATTATGACTCCTCGAGGGGGTAGGATGTTTCTTCCTATCAGTTTGGAGATGGCTCAGAATGCTATTATAAGGGGGGGCATGGTGTTGACTCTACCACCCCCTGGTGCTACCGAAAGGGACAGCATTCAAGTGAGTCCCCCAAGGGAGTGGGCGAGACTTGGGGGCCGGCTGTGGCACGTGGCTGCAGTCCTCATGCTAGTCAAGGGGCTACATGGGCGGCATTGTGCCCGGTGGGACAAATGTTGGGCATTAGCGTCGAGGATGGGGTTGTGGCATTCGCACCCGCTATGCCATAATTATAAAGTGGTGGGGCTTATGTCCATGACGGATTGGACCTCGGTGTGCACACTTGCATGCCGTGTGTCTCGTGTGCACTTGCGCATTGGGTTCACGCTTGTGCACACGGCCGCTTGGTTTGGCTAGCATTGGTGTCGTGGGGCACAATGTTGTGGGCTTAACAGTCGCTATTCGGTGGTGCCTTTCCTTGCCGGCAACCTTGACGCGGGGCGCTAAGAGCTTCAAGGACAGAGGCGTCGTGCCTAACCGGTGATGCTTGGCGGACGCGCGCATGTCTAGTTGCACATGGCCATCTGGCTTGTGTTTCGAGAGGGATTGGCGCTAAGCACATTGCTTGCCGTGTGTGCGCGCATTTGAGTATGGCGTTGCTATCGCCTATAGCTTGGGATGCCTTATGGCTTGAGCATCAGAGGTCCGTGCTTAAAGAGTTATGCGGGGCATTACGGATGGATCCTGGACAAGCGCATAATCTTATGCCTTGGTGTTTGAGTTTGGCGGGACTATTGCTTGGAGCATAGTCGCCTCACGGGTGTATTCCGCTGCGTATGATCATGGCGGGTCGCATTAATGTCACCGTGTGGTGCCCGGCCTGCCAGCCCGTGACAGTAGGCCATGCTAAGACTATTCCCTAGTTGCTTAATAGAGTTAAACGTATTCTTAATCTCAGAGCACACAGTGAGACTTAAGCTTCAATTCAATTTAGGTGTGGTTCGGTCTCCAGCAAATTATTGTATGGTGCTGAGATAAAATGATTCATGGCTAATGTGTGGACTGTAGAGTAGCTAGCCACTCTGCATAACCATTTTGTTAACCAAAAAAAACATGGCCAGGTTAAGAGTTATGGTGCCAGAGACCAATATGCCATTGTGATTATAGTGGTTACACTGGGTGTCACATGAGAAAAGAGGAGATGGAAGAGAATGGATAAGCAAATCGACAGATATACACTCAGTGGTATAAGTAATAGCCACCTGTAGAGATGGCAACAAGGCTGTTGGGGTTACAGGATTCCCACCCATAGTTGTCGAAACGGGAAGTAGAAGCAAAAAATGTTAGGAGAAATAAAAGTGGAAAGTGCGGCCAAAAAATATAAGAAAAAATGGGAAGCGGGAAACGATTGAAAAACTTAATAGGGAACTTTTCCGAAACTCAAATGAGACTTTTAAAAAACTTAGTGGATATCTTTAGGAAATTTAATAAAAATATTAGGGAAACTTAGTAGAGACCTTTGAAAAACTTAGTGGAAGCCTATGTAAATAATTTCATAGATACTTAATCAAAACTTAAGGGGAAAAATGTATAAAAATTAATATTTTAAGTTTCCAAAGCGTTTTCCAAGAGTTTCTCCTAAGTTTTTCAAGAGTTTCCGTTAAGTATCCAAAAAATTTTCTAAGAGTTTCTCAAACGTTTTCTAGTAGTTTTCGAAACGTTTCCCTTGCGTTTCCGAAACATTTTTTCAAATTTTTTAAATAAATTTCGTACTCGTCCTGAAAACGCATTTCTGTCTTCCAAATAAGTTTTCGTACAATTATGCTCCTACCTTGTTCTCATACTGGCATGGATTTTTCAAACACATTATGGCAAAGTAGGATACAAAACCAAAAGAAAAAAAAAATCACAACATTTCTATTTTAATATAATATGTATATACAAAAAATAAATATATCTGTGATAGGTTATTGAATTTTGTCTCCAAACTCGACCCTAACCAATTAATATCACCTCATACTCATTTCAATAGGGCGGAGTGAGACGAAAACCCAAAAATATTATGTTATTTCACCATCAATCACACTCATACATACATGTTATGTGCCAAACAGTGAAAAAACAAGAAGAATAACAAAACTTTGCAAACGATCGTCAGAAATCAAAATAACTTATCGATAACAATTCAGTAATGTGCATGGCTATTTGCTTCGAAAGCATTATTGTGGACGGAGCTGGCCTTTGTTTGCTTTTGGGGCCCGTGCTACCACATCGGGACCACGTGTCAATGACTGAACTGGATTAGCCCATTATTTCGTGGCCCGAAATTACAACAAAGCATTTGTGCTTGTCCATTATTTGGTGGCCCGAAATAACAACAAATGGGCCATAATGACATGCACCAAAGCATTTTTTGTTTTTTAATTCATGGTCTGTGCAGGTGCTTACTACTTGTGGAGCACTTGTGCTTGTTCACTATCAAAAACAAAGTGATTTGGTGGTTGGGTGAGTTGATAACTTGCTATTTTTTTTAATTTCTATTTTGGGAGTTCCTTAGACAAAATTTGTTACTATTTGGGCTTTCTAACACATCCATCCTTTGATCATATATAATATAAATTAAATAATTAAAACTCGTAACCGGTACACAAAGCTATCGCTTGCAGCAAGATTTGGGAGAGGTATCAGATCCTCTTATAATGAAGTATAAAAAAGGCAGTCGATCAAGTATAATGAAGTGACGAAGAATGGAGAAAATAACGAGAGAAACATGGTGAAGTAGAACATATTAATCAAAGAACATAAACAAGTAAATTGTGATTAATGAATATGTTTCAACTGTCCAAATGATACTGTTGCAATTATTTGGAAGAAACACCTTAATCACTTTTGCTTTTGATACATTCGATTTAATCAAAGTGTCACCATCAGATTGAGTGTCCAAAAACTGCGAATATTGAAAATAAATCTATGGTGGTGGATTTTATTGGTTAAATCTCAAATGTCTAAGCTAAATGATGGCAAACGAGGAATTCAGCTTGATAAATCAATTTTCATCAAAATATATTTTTAGAATGTTCTTGTAAAATAAAATAAAAAAAAAAAAAGCAGGAAAGAAAGAAAGGAAGGATAGCAAAGTGCATTTCCTATCTAGATCATAATTAGCATGCTAATGATAATCCTATATTGCAACAGTGCTAATCATAGTGAGTTTTACTGTGTGATGACACAAGCTCAAGCTTACAGACCTTACCAACACCATAAGAGTTATAATTTCTAATTGGTTTGAAATAAAAAGTATTTTCCCACCTGGTTTGAGCTTGTGCAATCTTCAGCCACAAACTTGTAATAATTGGGATAATAAACCCTTATAAGGAAAAAGTTAGCTTTAATTAATGTCACAGGTGGCAAGCTTCTATGATGTCCAAGTGGATATCATGAAGTTCATGAGTTTGGAAAAAATTAGATAGATGTAAGTGACATACAACCAATCTGGCCATGCCTCTTGGACTTCAAAAATTGAAAAAACCAATGCCCATGTGGAGCTTAGATTATGTTTGTTGGTGTTTGCACTCCAAGTTTTCTGTGTTTATTTTATATGTATTTGATATGGTTAGTGGTTGCACTTTTAAGATCAATGTGATGTTATTTGTCTCGGGATGAGATGTGAAATGGGCTTTCAATTCCTTTGGACTAATTTTCGAAGTGGATAGACCTGTTGGCTGCACTCAGCGGAAAAGTCAGATTCTTCAGCTTGTCAATTGAATAGGAGGATGGTTTAGATCATCAATCACTAGCAGGGTACATGTGCCATGCATGTGATTGATAGTTATCAAAAACAGTGGATTTTGAAGTCATGATAACCTCATCAAACTTTTATGAAGTTTATCGGTGGTTAGTAGCATTTATGTATAAATGCATAAAATTTATATAATTTATATGGATAGTTATTCTAAACGAACTCGAGGTAGTAATTAGTTGAAAGCTTGAATACTCTGTAGTACAAGGAAAAAAAATTATACTGCTCGACATTTGATGTACTAATTATGTTGCTCGTGGAGCATTTTTTAATACTTATTAGTATGAAATTAAGAGTTCAAGTTAGCATTATGATAGGAGTAGACTTTTTGAAGCATTTTTTTGGACTAGCATGCGAAAAGGAAGAGGGGAAACGAAGGCGTGAAGCTTGAGGAGACTAGAAACATGTCATCTATATATGCTAATCTTCTCTTATTGGAGACACCAGTTGGAGTGCCTTGATGGAAACAAGGGCTGCAATTTGTGTGTCATTCATTAGGTACTGCTTTCTTGCCTTGCCCACTATGACAAGCTAACCATACTCCCTGGAGCCAGGAGCCTTGGACATCCACAGGAGAGAGAGAGAGAGAGAGAGAGAGAGGTAGGTTTTATGCCAAATTGCATGATCAACGAATTTGCATCAATCTCTTCTTAGTAAGATGATCCCAAATCTTAATAGAAGTCCAATACTTGCACCATCTTCAGCATAAATCAAAGATCATTCTTTTTTGCCCAAACCAACATAATCAACTCTTGTATATCGACCTTAATAGCAGAACTCACTTGAAAAAGCACGTACTCTTTCTGTACCATCTTCCGTCTATTGTGTGATCTTACCATTCATTTATCTATCTCAAAAACTATACAATGATAATTGCTAACTTTTGCATTAAAGTAAAAGATTAGTTGTTTACTTAACTGGAGATAAAGCTTACAGTCATACAGAAAATGGATTTTGACAAGTTTTCGTCCACAGGAAGAACTGCAGCAGATAAGGCCAACAGCATTGTAAGCTAATAATTACTTTAGAAATGGCACTAAACAAGGGGCTATAGGACACTCGATAGTGAGATATCATGAACCATGCTAAAAACTGGAGGCATTTTGTCAAACACATAGGACCCACCTTTCATGGCATTTAGAAACTTCCTCATAAACCTCAACCTAATAAAGTTCTTTACTTTAACAACCACATTAAAAATGGAAAATGAAGTTCTAATTTGCATAATCTATATTGAAAACAAGGTAATCATCTATCATAATTTTCCAAGATCAATTGTAGATTCCTTATTATAAAATTCAAAGAAGATTAATTTTAAAATATGAAGAAAAAAATTACTATGAAAATCACTAAGCAGAAACAATAAGTCCATCCAAGGTAGTATAATTAAGTGGGAAGAACTGTGCAAAGCCTGCAAAAGGCAATCATGTACAAGGATTCCATCATACTGTAATACAGGATATGACAAGAGTTCACAGTTTAAGAGCTCCTAAGGGCTTAATTTCCAATCTCAAAACATTTCTAATCTCATCAAACTGGAAAAACAAACAGTTAAAAGGCCCGTTAGCAGCTCACAGAAGAAACAGGAAACATAGCCTCCACTCTAGTCTGAACGTGTCCTGTGATGAAAGAAATCTCACAGATGGATGGGGCTGTGAAGAAGCCCATTGCTGAAGCTCAACAAAGAGAAGCATCAACTACAAGCCTCCACACAATCTTTTTTTTTTTTTTTTTAAAGGCCATTCCTCCAAATAAAACAACACAAAATCAAAGGCCAAAAAAAAAAAAAACCGAAGGATTCTAGCAGTTAAAACCACTATTGGTGGGGTTTGGAGTGAATCATGAAGCTTGTGTGATATTCAGCCACGCCGAATCCCCGTGAAGTAGTTGAAGTCGTGGTGCTGGACCCTCAGCTGCTTTAGCCATGAATCCGCTACGCTCAAAAGTGACAACAACCTATCTTGGTCCCGGCCACTATTGTTGGAGACCCACACGCTGCCTTGCATCTTGTAAGTGGCCAAACCGAATGGAGGGAGCGATAAATCCTCCCCTTCCTTTCGCTTCCTTTCAGCACTCCCCGTGTCATCTTCAAGGTTCATATCTGCTAGTGACAGCGCCATTGGTGACACATATTCAATTTTTACATACAAATCGAATTTTGGCAGAAGAAAACAACTGAGAAAGGCAAAAATGAAACGGAATATAAGCAAAGCTGAGTCAAAGGAACCAATAGAATACCTTGAAAAGAAGATGAAAGGGTGTGATAAGTGAGGAAGCATGTGGACAAGTCCTTAATGGTTCTTCCCATGGGAATGTGGTAAATTGGATACCTGAAAATTATTGACACCCATTAACTTTTTCCTTATTTATTCCTTTTTCAGAATCCTGAAAATAAATGGTAGCCAATTTTAATGTCTGGTGTATTCCCGAATATGTTAGTTTTCGGCAATACACGTACATAAAATGATTAGCATCTTTGAGAGAGAGAGAGAGAGAGAGAGAGACCAAGCAACTGCCATCCAACTAGCTGGTGAAAGATCGACACTTCTTAATGACATTAATCCAGGGTATCTTTGAGCTAATCCACTGATCTGAAAGCAATGTAACAAAGAAATGGTGTCAATGGGAATCACATAATTTATATGCTAAAGAGATTTTTTTTTAATGTTACGAATGGTCACTGTCATCTGAAAATCCAAACCTCATGTTTCACATGGAATGGGATATTTCTTTTTCTAAACCACAACATTTGGGAAACAACACCACATCAAAGGCAAGAACATAATCTAATAAGACAATAATATACTCACCCATAAAGAAAAGGAATAGGTGAATTTAGTATTAATTCATGAGAGAGAGAGAGAGAGAGAGAGAGAGAATAAAGATGAAACATAATTGAGACCACCCATAGTTGAGAAAACAAATGGAGCAAAAGAAGTATGTTGATTCATATTCAGTAGTCAAAAGCTTCAGTAGATCTTTATCAGATGCCTGTCATCAAAAGGGTGTCAAATGAAAGGTAAAAACAATTTTGTCATCTAAGTTTCTAACATATCCAAAACAATTTTCATTACTCCTATGTTCAACAGTTACCATAAATTATATACTAAATGAAAGGTAAAAACAGAGCAAATCTTCATGAAAGTAAAGAACTTAGAAAAGCTGCAAGCAAGTTGTGCACTGTGCAAAAGAGGAATATGAACTAATAAAGGGTACCTTATCCATAAGAGGAACTCTTCCATAAGGAGTTGCTCTCTCAAAATATTGAAAATAAAGAGAACCCAGTCTATCATTCAGATTCCAAAGGCTCTCTTGCTCGAACACTCCATCCTCAGAGGAACATCCATCCCATCTTGATAGCTTCTCGCTCTCGCTCTCATCGCTGAACGAATCGCTAAATGAATCCCTTGTCTCACAAACCGAGTCGGTCTCTTCCCTGAAAAGGTTCACCACAAGTAGCCACACACAATTAACATTTAGAAGTGATACCATAGATCAATCAGGTAATTACTCCCCAAATAAACCAAAGCAATTCACAGAGGTGGGGTCATGGGGTTACAGACTATATGATCGAAGCCTTGAGTACTAATATCAATAAACTTCAAACAAACAACATTAGTATTAGAGCGTTTCAATTATAAAATAAGTCTAAGTTCATTAATACGAAACAAAAAGCAAAAAATCACCAAGATGGGCAAACTTTGACCAACCCATACGATGATACGAGTGTTCCAAGATATTCAATTACAAAATATGTGAAACTTAAAGCCAACTCAAAGAACACATTTAGCAAAAGTTGAGTAAAAGTTTAGGATCAATAGTTGCACTTTGTAAACACTACAAGTAATCTTTTGTTCTAAAGTGTATTAATTAGAGATGCAAAGAATGGAAGTGATACCTTAAACTGTTCACCAACGAATTGCTGGTGAAGATTTGGATTGCAGAGAGGTAAGGAACATAGTATTGAACTAGGGTTGTGCCGGTGTCCAAACTGATCGGAACTCCGGCACCATAGGCACTCCATTCATCATAACAATTCCAAAGATCAGCCAAACTAAAATATTCAACATTTTCCCTCTCCCAAGGGTGCCAAAGCCTATTAAGGTTTCTGATCTCGCTCTGCAGAAAAATCATCAATCATAAGACATATAGACAATCAATGATTACATATCACATGGTCTCTTTGTGTGTGTTTGTGTTGCATCAAAATTAAGGAACTCTTTGGAATGAGAAAACAAACCTTGGGTAGGAACTGGGATGGAATAATGGGGGTTGTGCAATCGAGGAAGCATTCAAGGTTTGATTGCATTGACCCTTGGTCGAGAATCATATTTTGAGAGGAGAGAGAATGAGGGGAAGAGAGAGATTCACTGGTTCTCTCTCAAAACCCTGAAAACAAAAGAAGCCCACAGAACAGAGGAAAAACAGGGGGGATAGACTGTCGGTATTTCCTCAAGAGAGAGAGAATGAAAATCAGTCTCCAAGATTTCTATTTTTGACCTTTAGACAGCTAATTTATAGAATAGGAAAGAAAATCAATTTCTCTCTCTTAGCTTTCTCTCTCTAAATTCACAGGAAGAGAGTTCCTAGTTGGCAATGTCGTCAACTCATTTTTCTGTCACCGAGAAATTCGGATTCCGGCGAGATTTTCTCGTCAAGCGTGACAAGGCAAAAAACTGTAAAACAGAAAATTCAATTTTTTTCCACTACCCTTCAAGAAAACTCAAAGCACAACCCAAAATGAGACAACCCTCTTCACAAAAAGTCGCGACGATTCATTTATATTTATTTTCCCGGTACATGCAATGTAATATTCGAAATTCCCAGGAAATCCCTCCGAGTTTCGCGCAATCTATGTCAGAGAAAACCCAAGAAAACGATACTAGCTCTGTAGGGAAAGTTTTCAATTTCGGAAGCACGTAAAAATCACGCGACCAAATATAAGTTTTTAGATCCAGAAATATTTTCCATCCAGAAGATGATCTTTTCCTCAACGGAAAGCCATGTATTCTAATAAAAAGAATAAAATTTCCGGGAAAAGCAAAATAAACAAGGAAACTTTACTCAAACAGGATATATAACCACATACACAGACGAATTCATATATCCCTATATATATATACACATCATAACCGTCCAACCATGGAACTTGCAGAGACTGTTTATTATTTTTGGGGTGTTTTTAGATAGACTCTGTGATATAGAGAGAGAGAGAGAGAGAGAGAGAGAGAGAGAGAGAGAGAGAGACAACAATAACTAAGGCATCAGAGTGCATGATTTATTATTTATGATACTGTAACTGTCTCCTTAGAGTGAGTTATTCTTTTTTTTTTTCAATTTTTCCGAAATGTTAATGAATTTTCTCTCTTTATTGTTTTATTCTTTAATGATATCCTCAATTTTTTTCCCCGAACAAGACATCCTCATATTTGAACAGCTCCAAAGTCTGAATTTCGTAATTTATATATATATATATATATATATTTGTGTGTGTCTATATTGTCTTGACATGAAATTTTAAGGATAAAGGTTGAAAAGGATGGAAGAGACCCTAGAATGCCGAATTTCCGCGTTGCGGAGGCAACCACAAAAGTCGCGCACTGTGATGCCCCAAGTTTTGCCACGGATTGATACTAACTTTAGAGAAATTATTTGGTGCTTCACTCCTCCTCGTCGTTTCACAAAGTCAGGAAAAATAATTCAGTAAGTAAATAGGATATAAAAATTATCGTACTATTTCCTTTACCATTTTTACTCTTCATGTATTTTGTGGGATCCAACGATGTAATGTTTGGCAGTAGTAGTTGACAAATCTTAATGCTGTGAAGTCTTTACCACTAAGATTTTGTCGTCACTAAGACTCGCTTCTTCGTTAGTAAATGAGAAGTTAGAGCATTTTTAAGATTAATTTTTAAAATAATTAGTCAAAATATATTTAAAATTTTTATTCTTTATTTTAGCTAACTGTTTTTTAAAAAATACTTTAATAATACTTTTTATTTTAACTAGTCAAAATATTTCTTTATTAACATTTAACCTATGAAAAGGAGGGGAGGGGGGGGGGGGGAAGAGAAAAGAGAGTGAGAGAGATATGTAAATTAAAATTTAAAGAGTCACATTTGGCTCTATACATTTAAAAAGTTAAAATGAAACTTTTTAAAATAAAGAGTAATATAAAAAGTCAGTTGGAGAATCATTTTTAAGGTTTGACTCTCTAAAATAATTAAAAGAGCCCCTTAAAAATGTTCTAACACAGTACTCTTAAAGGACCAAATAATTTCTCTTGAAGATCACATTTTCCTAAATATGGTAAACTATTATTGGCCCCTTCAACCCGTAGTTCCATGAACTTGCATATAATATGATACAAATTATTAGTGATAGTATCAATTGCACATAAAATGGGACAAATTATCAGTGATACAATAGTATCAATTATTACTAAGAGCATGCCTGAGTTGAGTTCCTGCAACTTCTAAAAACAGATCTAATCTTGATCAGTTGGTGTGGTTCTTAATTTTTTTAATTTCTTTGTGCACCCGTCATTATTATCATTGAATTGTACTATGGTAACATAAGAAGTATCTAACCTGAGAGGAATCTAAAAACAAAGGATAGGATATTTCCATTTAACTTTCTCCCAGGAACTGTTGACCGGATAAAAATCGTCGTTTGAACTTGTGTAAAACAAAATGAGATTATAGCATGTGAGACTCTCACAATTGTGTTATTTTACTCACATTTCCTTGCACGAGTGGAAAGATGGTATTCTTACTTTAAAAATATGACGTCTACGTAGTAATAGAGTATCCTCATCGCTGCACTAAAATTCGCCCTCATGTATGTGTTTAACATCTAAAGGTCAAACAAATAAAAGGTATCAATTTACGAATTTGCCCTAAAATTTATAAGGCTTATTTTAATAAGTATGCATGAATAGAGTTGTGCAGTATTAAAAAGTTTTTTAAAAAAAAAGTTTATACTTAATTCTAATAGTGCATGCTAAACTTGTACACTAATGACACATGTTGTCAAGAACAAATTTGTAACTAAGACATTGTATAAGTGTGAGGGTGTGATGGTGAGGAAAAGGATTAAAACCACACCTTAATGAATTCTCATTATATTAATGAAGAACTAATCTCAGTATTGATATTTATGACGCTAACCTAACCCAAAAATTGATGGTGTTAACTCTTTTAAACATTTTGGTGAATAAAATTTAACCCCAAATATATACTAGTAATCGATGAATTTCTATTTAAATGAGTTTATAAAATGACTTATTGAAGTAGTTTATAACTTCTTTATTTTTTTATTTTCAATAAAATTAAGGTCAAAAGCATAACCTAAAAACAGAAAAAAATAAAATGAAATATTATTTATTAATTTTAAAAAGTTAATAAAAATAAGAAACCTAATTAAAAAAAGCTAATACAACTTTAACTTTTTCTCCAACAAAGAAAAGTAGTTAATCTTAAGACTTTGGCAAACCACGTGAACGTAATACTACAACACTGAATCTTGTATGAGCTTAATTTTAGAAACGCTCAAAAGAAATTTAGTAAATAGGTATCAATTATGTTTTTAAGATAATATGTTTATTATGATTTTCATCTTTCATGTATTTAATAATCCCAACACTATAAATCTTATACCTATGCGGAATAGTTGGTACCACCTTGCTACCGAACAGTTGTTCAATTGGCTTGGATTAATTTGGCCTCCAATATTACCTGCATGAAAAAAATTTCACCTTTAACTTTCTGTCTAAACTCATAAAAGTTAAAGGAACCTTCTTGGTGGTATAAAACGTCAGTGGCATCCATCTTTTTAGGATATAAGCCATCGGTTCTTGTTTTGTATTTCCTTAATTTAGTGGGTTCTACACAAACAGTAATTAGTATTACTATACCAGTGAAAATTTGTCCAACCAGTCCAAAGCTTTTAAGCTTTAAATGAAACTGACTACCGATTTTCTTGACAAGCAGACGTGTGTCAAGTTTTATCTTATATCCATTTATTGTACCAAACAAATACGTATGTGATAAGACAAGCAACAAAAAAAGTTAAAAAAAGTTGAGGTGGGGTCTCTCAACTTAACTATTCTGTTGCCTTCTCACAAGAGCCATCCACCAAAAATAAAAAAAAAAGAAACTAAATGTTATGAGTAGTAACTATACTTACCGCGAAACTAAGTTGGATTCACGTTTCGAAATTCTTTTAAAAGTTCTGAGAAACCTTTTTGATTAATTTTGAAAAACGTTTCTTATATTTTAGAAGGATTTATTACATTTCGTATCTGCACACTTTACACTAAATTTTATTTCAAAATTTTTAATTTTAATTAACGAATAAGTCTTTGCACTTCTAATTTATTGTAATATTAATTTTTTGTTAAATTTTTATTTAAAAAATGAAAAGAAAATTCTAATGTGACAAGGTTGTGACTATTTTTTAAAGGACAAAAATATAAAATTTAGCATTTTTTCTTATAAAGATTTATGCATATTGCACGTGAGTCAAGTTAAAAGTTTTTACATGAAAATTACATTACATATATCATAGAGCTAGTTACACTAATGATTTGGAGTCATTTTGAAGGGATTTGTGATTGATTATTAGGGAAATGAGTTAGATTTTACATCTTTACTCTTTAATTTTGGTCATGTGCTTATCACATGTAAATTTTTTTTACACATTTTCTAAATAGAACTTAGCAAAAGATTAATATTGTAACAAGTTAAAAATATAAAAGCTCAATTATTATAATTAAAAATGAAGATCCTGAAGTTTAATTTGATGTAAAGTATGAGGTATAAAGTATAACGTAAAGTATAACGTCAAAGAAATTTTGAAAAATTAATAAAAAAAATTTGTGGATATTTATTAAATATTCATTTTTAAATAATTTTTTTAAAGTTTCATTTAAGCATTCAAACATTCATATAAGTTTTCACTAAATTTTTTATAGGTTTTGTTTTTATTTTGCAAACTTTTTTTTATACATTTTTATTAAATTTCACTTTAATTCTTGATTGTTTTCCTGTTTCTTATTTTCCTTTGGTTTTGGTTGCATTTATATCTTCTGTTTCCTCTATTGTTTTTTGTTTATGCTTTTTATTTTAGTAACTATGCTAGTAATGATAGTTTTCAATTTTGTACCGACCAACGTATCATTTTTTATTAGTATAATATGTGCTAGTACCGGTTCATTTTGATGTGTCATTTTAGATTTATCGTTTTAAAATGATATATTCCATAAATATATATATATTTATATATGTATATATACATATAAAATTTGATGTATAAAATATGAAATTATACTCAATAGCAAACAATTTTAGCATAGCATTAACATGTTATCCAATAGAAATACATATTCAAAAGGCTTAAAAGACATTAATTGTGTAGTACATGTCCAACATAAGTTCTAATAAGCATCTATTATAAAAATGATGATAAAAATAAATTATTTTAGCCAAACAATCAGCGATATTATCCTCAATAAAAGTTTTGTATAATTTTGTGCATTTCATGTACAAGCATTGTGTATGCTATATTGTACCCAAAAAAATGCATGCCATTTTATTAATGATTCATTAAAACACTGACATGCATTGCTATTTTTACATTTATTTATGAGGCAAGAGCTTTTGTTTTTTGTTTTTTGTTTTTTGTTTACCTTTCTGATTATGTGACATTTGTATTTCTATTCGTTTAGAGGGCATTTGTAATGCTTTCGGCTTCCAGTTTTTATTTTATGTGTTGTTAATTTTTTTTCTAAACATATTTGGAAATTCCAAATTTGTTATTTCTTTTTATTATTTTTACATTAAAATGTTAGTATAAAAATGCGTATGTTCATGGGTGGTTGTAACTAGGGATGGAGAAAGAATCAAGACTAATTTTGCAAAACAAATCCACCAAAAAAAAATTTTAAACATACGTTTTTGTGTTTCACTTTTATCGAACTTTTTGAAATTGTTTGTAGATTTTCAAAAACATGAAATTTGAAAATAATTATCAAACATTTTTATTTTAATATTTTAGGAATTTAAAAACAAAAATAAAAAATAGAAATGTTACCAGACATGCCCCTAATTTGTTAATAGTGATAAGTGACGATATGGTTTAAGTACTATTTATTTTGTAACTAACACTAATTCTTTTAGGGAACATTTGTTTTCCGAAAATAGACATGCGATTGTTAGTCATGCTCCCCCTTTTATTCCACATTAGGGGCGCTAATCGGGACCAATTGCCAGGTCCAAAAACCTATTACCATCATTTAAAGAGGAGGGGAGGGAATTATTATTGATTTTTAGGGACCATTTTTTATTTATTTTGCTGACAAGGAAATCCCGTCCCACAAATGTAATGAATGAGTTGAGTAAATCCCAAATACACGCACCCAACTATAAGATACGAATATCTATCAAGGCCATGAATTACACTTAACAACAGACCAAGTTTACATTTCGTCGGCCCACTACAAGAAAAGGCATTTTTTGCGACGGCTCAATGCCGTCGCAAATACTCTAAAAACCGTCACAAATACTCATTTGCGACGGCTGAGCGTCGGCATTTAAGGCGACACAAATGGAGGGGTCGCAAATACTTTTTGCGACGGCCGTGCGACGGCATGGTGACCTTTTGCGACGGCGTGCCCCCGTCGCAAATAGTGTACAACGAACCAATTTTTTTGCAACAGTGTAGTATGCCGTGGCCAATAAGACCTTTTGTGACGGATTAATTGCCGTTGCTAATGCTATTTTCATGGACTAAAATTTTAAAACGACCCCCATTTGCGACGGTTTCTGCCGTCGCGAATAATGGGTTTTGTAATATGTATTTGCAGTCGTCTCAAGTATTTGCGACGGTTCATGCCGTCGCTAATACAATTGCGAAATAAATGATTTAAAATCGTCAAAGTATTTGCGACGGTATCTTGCCGTCTCAAATACTTTCGGAAAAAAAAAAAAATTTGCTCCATATTAGGCATGATTTTTGTAATTTGTTATTTACCCTGATAAAATGAACATTTAATATAATCAAAACTACTAAATTCAAACATTCAGTAAAACCAAAATGCTTAAATAAATACTTAAGAAAATTAATATTCCATTTTAATATACATATCCAAACAACAAATAAACAAACAATATTGTCTTCCACCAATATCCAAAACAAAACCAAAATACATACATAATCTCTCACAAAAAGAACAACCTAAATGAAAATTTCATACAACAAAAGAGAGTTTTAAGTCTATTACAACATAAGCCAATACAAAAAGACCATCCACCTATTCTTTATCAATAACCTGAAAAAAAGAAAATAAAACAATATTAGACATGATAATGGCATAATAAATAAAATTAATAGATATGCATGTAATATATGGGTTTATTGAAATAAAAATGTAATTTACAATAATAAATGCAATATTCTTAAATTATAAATTCAAAAAACTTAAACATAATTAGTACAATTACGCAAAACGGTTATTCTAAAAAAACTAAGGAAAAGAGAGAAAAAAAATGTTGCTTCTCACAAACGGGAACACCGGCGGCCGTGCTGTTCGTTCCCACACATCACTCGTGGCTAAATCTTACTACGTGTCGAGTTAGATGGAGTTCTGATCTCCTTTGTGTCTTTTAGTACCTAAACAACTAAAAAACACGTTATTCTCTAAAAAAAACTAAGGAAAAGAGAAGGAAAAATAATTAAATCTCTCAAACCGGGAATCTGGCAACTGTGTCGTTCGTTCCCACACGTTACTCGTGCCTAAATCTTACTACATGTTGAGTTTGACGGAGTTTGGAGCTCGTTTGTGCAGTTATGTATCCAAACAACTTGAAAACACGTTATTTTCATAAATAAAAAAAACTAAGGAAAAAAGTGTTACATCTCCCAAACCGGGACTCCAGCGACCGTGCCGTTCGTTCCTACACGTCACTCGTGCCTAAATCTTACTACCTGTCGAGTTTCACGGAGATCCGAGCTCGTTTGTGTGTTTTAGTCCCCAAACGACTAGAAAACATGATTTTTTCTAAAAAAAACTCTAAGGAAAAGAGAGGAAAAACTGTTACATCTCTCAAACCGGGACTCCGGCGACCTTGCCGTTCATTCCTACACGTCACTCGTGCCTAAATCTTACTACGTGTCGAGTTTCACGGAGATCCGAGCTCATTTGTGGGTTTTAGTACCCAAACGACTAGAAAACATGATTTTTTCTTAAAAAAACTCTTAAGGAAAAGAGAGGAAAAACTGTTACATCTCTCAAACCGGGACTTCGGCGATCGTGCCGTCCGTTCCTACACGTCACTCGTGCCTAAATCTTACTACGTGTCGAGTTTCACGGAGTTCCGAGCTCGTTTGTGGGTTTTAGTACCCAAACGACTAGAAAACATGATTTTTTCTTAAAAAAACTCTAAGGAAAAGAGAGGAAAAATTGTTACATCTCTCAAACCGGGACTCCGACGACCGTGTCGTTCGTTCCTACACGTCACTCGTGCCTAAATCTTACTACGTGTCGAGTTTCACAGAGATCCGAGCTCGTTTGTGGGTTTTAGTACCCAAACGACAAGAAAACATGATTTTTTCTTAAGAAAACTCTAAGGAAAATAAAGGAAAAACTGTTACATCTCTCAAACCGGGACTCCGGCGACCGTGCCGTTCATTCTTACACGTCACTCGTGCCTAAATCTTGCTACATGTCGAGTTTCACGGAGATCCGAGTTCGTTTGTGGGTTTTAGTACCCAAACAACAAGAAAACATGATTTTTTCCTTAAAAAAACTCTAAGGAAAAGAGAGGAAAAACTCTTACATCTCCCAAACCGGGACTCCGGCGACCATGTCGTTCGTTTCTACACGTCACTCGTGCCTAAATCTTACTACGTGTCGAGTTTCACGGAGATCCGAGCTCGTTTGTGGGTTTTAGTACCCAAACGACTAGAAAACATAATTTTTTCTTAAAAAAACTCTAAGGAAAAGAGAGGAAAAACTATTACATCTCTCAAACCGGGACTCCGACGACTGTGCCATTCGTTCCTACACGTCACTCGTGCCTAAATCTTACTACGTGTTGAGTTTCATGGAGATCCGAGCTCGTTTGTGGGTTTTAGTAACCAAACGACTAGAAAACATGATTTTTTCCTAAAAAAACTCTAAGGAAAAGAGAGGAAAAACTGTTACATATCTCAAACCGGGACTCCGGCGATCGTGCCGTCCGTTCCTACACATCACTCGTGCCTAAATCTTACTACGTGTCGAGTTTCACGGAGATCCGAGCTCGTTTGTGGGTTTTAGTACCCAAACGACAAGAAAACATGATTTTTTCTTAAAAAAAACTCTAAGGAAAAGAGAGGAAAAACTATTACATCTCTCAAACCGGGACTTCGGCGATCATGCCGTTCGTTCCTACACGTCACTCGTGCCTAAATCTTACTACGTGTCGAGTTTCACGGAGATCCGAGCTCGTTTGTGGGTTTTAGTACCCAAACGACTAGAAAACATAATTTTTTTTTTTAAAAAACTCTAAGGAAAAGAGAGGAAAAACTATTACATCTCTCAAACCGGGACTTCAGCGACCGTGCCGTTCGTTCCTACACGTCACTCGTGCCTAAATCTTACTACGTGTCGAGTTTCACGGAGATCCGAGCTCGTTTGTGGGTTTTAGTACCCAAACGACTAGAAAACATGATTTTTTCTTAAAAAAAACTCTAAGGAAAAGAGAGGAAAAACTGTTACATCTCCCAAACCGGGACTCCGGCGACCGTGCCGTTCGTTCCTACACGTCACTCGTGCCTAAATCTTACTACGTGTCGAGACGACTCGAAAACAGGTTACTCTATAAAAAAAAAACTAAGGAAAAGAGAAGGAAAAAAAATTAAATCTCTCAAACTGGGACTCTGACAACTGTGCCGTTTGTTCCCACTCGTCACTCGTGCGTAAATCTTACTACGTGTCGAGTTTGACGGAGATCCGAGCTCGTTTGTGGGTTTTAGTACCCAAACAACTAGAGAACATGATTTTTTCTAAAAAAAACTCTAAGGAAAAGAGAGGAAAAACTGTTACATCTCAGAAACCGGGACTCCGACGACCGTGTCGTTCGTTCCTACATGTCACTCGTGCCTAAATCTTACTACGTGTCGATCTTGACGGGCTCACAAACTTGTTTGTGGGTCTTAGTACCCAAACAACTAGAAAACACGTTTTTTCCTAAATGAAACCTAATATGATAGCAGCATTTGAATTTTCATGTATGATAATCAAGTAACAAAAGTGAGAAAACAAGTGATAATACTTGCTCCGATGGTGGAGGCAATGAAGCTGAATGAGGCAATGACGGTGAACGAGATGGTATATGATCATCACCCACAGACTCAACTCGTACCTGGTGTCCGCTAGATGCATCCGGAACCTAAACACAATGAAATACTGTTAATTGCAATATCAAAAAAAAAAAACATGTATAAAAATTGTTATTTTAAGAAATTCATCAATTGCATGGTGACCTGTCGGGTTGCATCTCCAGATAAGACACCAGCTTTCATCAATTGTAAGGGGACCTGTCGAGTGATCTCTTCTTTCAGCTCCTCTCGCAATTCCTCTTTCAAATTCTCTCGCAGCTCTTCTCTTAGCTCCTCTCGCAGGCCCGTATGACACTGTGATGGACCAGTATCCTCCCCATAAACAGCAGCCCGAGATATGCCAGTGCCGTATGTGCGGCAATAGCCATGTCCATCGTCCCCGAAAACTTTGTGAAATATCTTGTTACGAGCATCATCCGTCCTTTGCTCCTCAGGTACCTTCTCTAGAAGTCGATTATATTCATCCTACACATCCAAAAGACAAATTAATTGACAATATGAAACAAATTTAAATACTAAAATTGCAATAAGTACTACTTACAATGTAGGGAACCACATCTGGGTCATTTACTCGGCGAGTCCTCAAGTAGACACTCATCTTGTCTGTTCGGTCCCCAGCCGCCTCCATCTAATTTAGCAAACATACAATATGATATGTGAATGCTTACAACCCAAAACATAATAATAAGCGTTAATTTTCTTACGTATGTACCTCATGGCGTATTGTCGAGAACTGTGTCTTTCCAGTTGTATGAGGTGGGCCACGAAGCTCCCTATTCGTTGAATTATTTTTTGCAATTGCCTACAATAGAACATATGTAAAATTAATGACATAAATATTCAATAAGGATGTTATTGCAAATGAATGTAATGACATAAATACTCAAACCTTTGCCGCCTCGGTCCTCCAATAATCCACGAGCTCTCTCCAGTGATTTGGAAGGACACCATCAGGACAATCAGGATAGCGGTCCAAAATGTCTCGATATGGCGTAAAATGCTTTTTTTTTATATGGTACTTATGATCCTTCCATAACTTCGCACATTTATCCATGCAAACCGGTTTGTACTCATCCGGACAAGGTTCCAAATTACGCTATAAAAACATTAGTCATTAAACTGATAGATAAATATTACAGTTTTACTAATTGAAGAAACAATAACGTTTTTACCTTAACATCCTGCCAAATCTGATCGATCAAATCAAAGGGTACTTGTGTCCAATCTGTATATATCAAGGGTACAATGTGACGCACTATGATGCCCAACTGCCTTGAGAGTTTGTTAACTTTTGCTTTCTCAATTGGGCACCACATCTTATCAAATACCACGTGATACTTGAAATCCTTGCTACCCCAGTCACGAATGCCTAATGCCAAGCCTCGCTCTTTCTTTGAACACGATGAGGATGTCTCATTACCTGATGGCCCTGAAGCAAATGAATCTAAAATAATAATATAAATCAAAACATATGATATTAGTTGTTAGTTAAATGTGTGAACATTTATTAACTTAGTTTATACCTTATACAAGCGGCCGTGAGGATGTATCTGATGGTGCTAACCCTACTGCCTCAGCTAAAACAGTCGGTAGAGGAAGAGACAGTTGCAACATAGGTTGTTGAGATGGAACTGGTGGAGTAGTCTCCTCAGACTGAGATGTAAATGACTGCAATACATCAGACACCGTCCGACTAGTAGACCTCTTCCTCTTTAACATAATAACCTGGGAAGAAAAATACAAGCTACATACAAAATAAACAACTAACAAATAGAGGGAAAAGTATGAAAGCTTTCAAGTTTCTAAGCACATATGTGAGGGAATTAAGGTCAAACTTATCAAACTATAGACAAAGTTTTAGAAGTTACAAATTAACAGTTACATGTTACATGTTACATGTCAAAATATGGTTACAACTATGTACATATCAAATAACCAACTACACAAAGCTAATAGAGGAAGATAAAAGGTTAGTCCATCATTAACCAGTTGGAATATGACTGTTAGACAGGAGCATCAACCGTTGCTCCTTCTGTTCCTTCCCTAACCCAGTGAACATCTTTATCATGAAGGGCAATATTTTCTTCCAGTTGTTGACTTGCATAAGGCTCAGCTTGAGTGTCTAAGGAATGCATATCAAACAAACTTCTCTGTGACATCTTCATAACAACATGCCAGTCTACTTGTAAAGGGTCTGACGCATACCAAACCTGCTCTGCTTGGGATGCAAAGATGAAAGGTTCATTGGTCTCTCGATCATCTCGGTATAATAAATGGTTGAAGTTGACCAATGTAAACTTGAAAGCATCTTCCTTCTTCCCGCAGATGTTATCAACCCAATCGCACTTAAACATAACAAATGCCATGTCATTAGTGTATCGAATTTCAACAATATCAGTCAGTTGTCCATAGTAGTACACAGACCCCACACGAGGATTATTATCCTTTCGACTAGCATAACTCAGGGTCTCAGCCTTTAAACTTACACCACTATTTTGAGTAACTTGACTATCATTCATGAAGTGTACGTAAGTTTGAGTGAACTGAAAAAAATAAAACATACATGATTGCTGAACCAAGTGTGGAATGTTTCAAAATGCTCGCGCTGAATTTGATGATTGTCTGCTTGAGGAAATTTTTCCTTGAGAAATTTAAGGTGATTGCTGTGCAATAAAATTACATATATGAAGATGATGTATATAAAACTGCTACATACTTTAACATGAAGTGGTGATTAAAAAACAAACTTACTTTATGAATGATGCAACTGATTTAGAGTTGAACAAGACATAGCGATGAGCCTGTGTCAGTACACTCTTATGAGGACGAAAAAATTTGCATAACTCTTCTGGACCATCTTTGCTCCGCACCGGTCGATTAGTTTTGGTTTCTATGTCATGAAGATATTGGGCACAGAAATTCATGCACTCTTCCATCAAGTATCCTTTAGCTATTGAATCTTCTGGAAAAGCTCGATTTCGAACATACTCTTTCAATATTAGAAGATATCTCTTAATTGAGTACATCCATCGATATTGAACTGGTCCACACAATAATGCTTCATCTGCCAAATGAATGGGCAAATGTTCCATTATATCAAAGAAGGCCGGGGGAAATAATTTCTTAAGATGACAAAGAGTTACTGCTATACGATCCTGAATATACTGCAAGTCAGTTACACGATTCAACTTCGAGCACAGTTGCCTGAAGAAGTTGCTTAATTCAATCAACGGTTCAATGACTTTCTTAGGCAAAGAATGACGTATAGCCAAAGGAATAAGTTGTTGCATCATGACATGATTGTCGTGACTCTTTAAACCCCAAATAGTTCTTTCATCTAAATGAACATGTCGTGATATATTAGATGCATACCCATTTGGCACTCTAACTTCCTTTAGCACTTTCAAGAACAAATATTTTTCCTCCTTGGTCATCGTGAACTGAGCAAGAGGCAAGTATAATTTGTTGGCCCCCTTCTCTACTGGGTGCAATGCTTCTCTAATTTCCATTTCTTTCAAATCACGTCGGGCATTTGCATTGTCCTTCGACTTTCCCACAACTCCTAGTATTGTCCATAATACATTGTCACATACATTCTTCTCTATATGCATCACATCGAGATTGTGTCTTACTAAATTGTATTTCCAGTACGGTAATTCATAAAAGATGCTCTTCTTTTTCCATTTATGGGTTTTGGGCTCATCATTCTTTTGCTTCTCTTTTGATCTCCGGTGCCTTACTGCAAGGTCATCCAATCTGTATTGGGTAAGGATACCTTTTACTTCCAACTATAAGAACATATCTGATCCAGACAACATTTCAGGTTTTGTTCCAATTTCTTGGGTCTTATCAAATGATACTCTATCCCTTCGAAATTTATGTCGAGTAGGCAAAAAGCGACGATGGCCCATGTAGACAAACTTTTTTCCGTGCTTCAACCTTTTAGATTTAGTTTGTGTATTGCAACACGGGCAAGCATATTCACCTTTGGTACTCCATCCCGACAGCATGGCGTATCCAGGGAAGTCACCAATTGTCCACAATAAACATGCGAACAATTGAAACATCTGTTTGGTCGATGCATCAAAAGTGGGTACACCTTCATTCCAAAGCTCATTCAACTCCTCGATTAACGGCTGCAAGTAGACATCAATCTTGTCACCGGGTCCTTTAGGCCCATCTATAAGCACAGACAATATAAAAAATGGTTGCTTCATGCACATCCAAGGTGGTAGATTATATGGAATCAACACTACAGGCCAAGTGCTATGAACTACATTCATCGATCTAAACGGGTTGAATCTATCCGACGCAAGCCCAAGCCTCACATTGCGGTTATCACTAGCAAAGACTGGGTTTCGCCGATCAAAATCTTTCCACGCCTCAGAGTCTGCAGGATGCCTTAAAGTCCCATCATTTGTTCGGTCCTCTGCATGCCATTTCATTGACCTAGATGTATTGGACGACATAAACAATCTTTGCAGCCTTGGCTTCAAAGGAAAGTACCTCATCTGTTTTGCAGGCTTCAGTTTACCACGATTTTCTGAATTATTGACACTCTCTTTCCATCTAGAAACATGACATATGAGACATTCATTAAGATCAGCGTGCTCATTCTTGAACAACATACAACTGTTGGGGCATGCATCCCAAGTCATATATGTAAAGCCTAGATCTTCAGTTATCTTTTGAGCTTTATAGTAATTCTTAGGAAGTTGCACACCCTCAGGAAAAGCCTCACTCAACAACTCGAGTAACATATCCATTGACTTGTCTGTCCAATGATTGAGCACCTTAAGATGCAAGAGTCGAACAATGAACGACAATTTATTAAATTTCTTACATCCCGGATACAATTCACACTGCTCTTCCTCTAGAAGCTTGAAATACTTAACAGTTTCTTCATTCCCTCCTATCTGGACATCATCATTCTCAAAACTTCCACCTACATGCGGAATAGCATCATTTATCATACCGATCATATCATCTGCAAAGTCTGCATCCCCCAACATTCCACTGTCTCTATCAGGGCAACTAGAACTAGAAGGATAAGATTCCCCATGACTAGTCCAAATCTTATATTTTCTTAACATCCCCTTGTTGAGAAGATGCTCACGCACAACATCTCATGAAAAATAGTAACGATTTGCACACTGCTTATAAGGACAGTAGATCAATGAATCTGCACCCTTGCCAATGTACGCAAACACAAAAAATTGGTCTATTCCGTCCACATATTCCCTGGAAAGCCTATCACCATAATCAATCCAACTCTTGTCCATTTTTCTGTATATATCCACATAAACATTACTACTTAAGTCATCATACGTAAAATGTAGATCATAAATGTTCATGCAACGTGAAAATTATCCATACAACTCCTCTTTAATAGGTAAGTGGTCCTATCCCATTCAGGAATGCATAATCTATGCAATAGGAAGTAGCTCAAACCGTTTTGTCCCTCTTTAAGGAAAATCTGGCAGCATCTCCCTACAGTTCTCCAAGTACGCGACGTAAACGAAGTGTATTGTTGTACACCACATCCCGTATGTACCCAGAGAACACAGAGTTTGCTACACAGAATTTTCATCAAAGAAGAACAATTTAAACCGGTGAGCCACTAACTACTACATAGATTTATGCATCCCGAATTATCCAAAACTGGATAATTCAAGAACCATCTCATCGTAGTTGAATCCTCAAACTACATAGACGATTCTTGAACGGGTCTAAGGTTATATGCTTATATTTTAATTAACTCATGTCATGAGTTAATTAAAATATATAAATATAAATTGTTACTATAAAGTAAGAAAGTGAATTAAACAAACCTGCTGAACCATAGACAATGGCAAATGATTGTAATGTTTATCAAATTACAAGCACACAGATGTACTATCATGAAGAAGAGAAGCGCATTGTGCTATTAAGAAAATAAAAGATTGAAAATAGTCATATTCATTAAGCAGTTAGTGACGTCTAAATAAGTGTATCAACCATAAACAAGAACAAGGGCATATGGTTGAAATTCTATCATTAATCAGTTAGTGTAGATGGTTTCAAATAGCTAAAATTGAAGCAAACCCCATTTCCTTTTTCCTAGTTTCTTATTCTTAAGAAGTTCATGTGAGTCTAGTTTTTACTAGTTTTGAATTCATCACAAAATTTTTAATATTTAGAGAGTTATAACAAAAAAAAGAAAAAAAAATTACGTGATTAGATATTCCATTCCGAATTTTGGGTTATTTGCACAAAATTCACTAGAGACTTCTAAGGTCTCATCCAAAGCCTCTAGAAGCATCGGTCTTACTTACATAATTCTCAAGATAATATTAATTTCAAAGCTTTCAAAATAGGGTTTACTCGTCTTATCTATTTACTAGAGATAACCCGTGCCTACGGCACTCTATGATAAATTTAAAAAATTATATATATATATATATTCAGAAATAATGGTAAAACAATGGCTACCTCTTTTACCATCATAAGAAAAATTTTATTATGCAAAATTGGTCACACAAACAGAACATATGTAAAAGTTAAAAGAATTCTCGAACTATAATGAAAATTTTGAATAATCAAGAATTCTCCCAAGATCTAATATGATTTTCATAACATTTGATAGTAGATTCCATTTGTTTACACATGATAAAAACGAAAGTATCCTTGTACATTAATACAAAAAGGTTAAAAGTGTATATATTAAACTTTCAAGACTTAATAAAGACCAACATACATATTTGACAACACAACAAACTCCATATGAACATTAATAGCAAGCTTTACCAAAAGCAAGTCTATTGTCTGCTTCGAAAAAATAAAAAAAAGGAATTGAGTTTTCTTCTCTTTTAGACATTGTCTTCACCCCTTTTTTCCTTTTCCTTTTCTTTCAATTTATCGCGGAGTGCCGTAGGCCCATGCCTATAGCACTAAGTTAAAAAAAAAAAATCAGCAGTAATAGTAAGAAAAATGGCTACCTCTTTTACTACTTTCTCTATCCTTAACCCCTCTCTCTCTCTCTCTCTCCCCGTGTGTCTGAAATTATTAAGTACAGAATTCTATTATACACAATTGATCAAATGAACGGAGTATGTAAAGGCTAAAACAATACTCATATAAATAATGAAAAATTAAAATAATCAAGAATTCTCCCCCAATAAAATCAGCAATAGATCTCATCTGATTTCAAAAACAAAAAAAAAGTTTATAGTAGATTCCGTTTGTTTGCAAATAATGAAAACGAAAGTATCCTCATGCATTAATACAAAAAAAAGCTAGAACTGTATATACACTTTCAAGACTTAGAGGAATAAAGAAGAACGTACATATTTCACAATACAACAAACTCCATATGAACATAGATAGCAAGCTTTAACAAAACCGAGTCTATTGTCAACTTCAAAAACAATAAAAAAAGAATTGAGTTTAGTTTCTGCTAGCAGATCTTGAGTTTTTTAACAAAACCGAGTCTTATAATGTGATGAATTTTATACATGAAATAATTTGAACATGTATAATGTGTGATATCTGATATAGAAACAGAGAGCTCGAAACAGAGAGGCGACGAGGGAGAAAGAGAGAAGCTTACCAGTGGGTGTGGACTTCCGGCGGCGACGACACCAAGGCAAAGCTTCGTCGACAAGGGGTAGCAGTCCGTGAGGAGTTTCAGCGGCTAGGGCTTCTAGTCGTCGCTGCAGGCGACGAGGGAGGAGGGAGGAGGGAAGAGAGACGGCTCACCAGTTGATAAGGCTTCCGGCAATGCAAGCCATCCAAGCGTCGTCTTCCGGCAGCGGCTTTCAGGCGTCGTCTCCGGCGATGGCCTTCCAGTCGAAACACTATCGCGTCGCAGTGGTGATCGTCGATCGTTCGAAGCTAGGGCGCGCGGCTGGTCGAATAAGAGGGAAAGAGGGAAAGAGGGGAAGAAAAGGGGGGTAGATGATATTGGGTATCGAAACGACCTCGTTTTATACCCAAACGACGTAGTTTTATTTAAAACATTTGCTACGGCAAACCCGTCGCAAATACGCCGTCACGAATAGTGGGGGTCGCCTTTGTGCATGCAAAACGACGTCGTTTTGCCCTCTTTCCCGACGGCAACAACGCCGTCGCAAATAGTGCCGACGAAAATAGCATTTTTTTACGTCGGGAAAGATGCCGTCGCAAATAATTGGGTATTTACGACGGCATAGGTAGCCATCACAAATAATCCGTCGCAAATAACCTTTTTTCTTGTAGTGGCCCTTAAACATTGGGTTACCATGTAAGTTAATATCAAGGCTATTTTGAATTATTGTGGGCATAATTAGTAAATACGGAGACGGTAAAAGAACGGTAAGTAATACATATGGGTTTAATATAATTTTTTTTTAAATATAGTAAAAAAATTTGGCATAAAAATACTATAACGTTAAAAATATGAATTTATTGTTATTCAGGTATTATACGAACATTGGTTAAAAAGTCAGAATAAAAAATATGATAATATTTATAAGTAATTTCTTCTTATATATGTTAATAGGTAGTATTTTGGTCTCACATTTGTTATTTTTTAAAATAATATTATTAACAAACAGCTAAATTAAGTGGTGGTTAATAAATTTTATCTTTATTATTTTAATAATTGATATAAGAATGCGTTAATTTATTAATTTAAATTTTTAATTTCATATTTAGAGTATTAATAAGAAATTATAGAAAAATAAATTTAATAATTTAAATATTCCAAGTACTAGAAAAATATTATATATTCCAAGTACTATTAGAATTATATATTAAGTATATAATTAATAATATGTCACAGTTATAGTAAATCATATCTAATTTTTAATCGAGTTTTTTTTAAAAGTATAATATGTAAAACGTTTAATACGTGCATTATACGGTTCAACTCAAAAAAATAAATATTTTTAATTAGATTTCAGATTTGAACAGAAAACCGAAGTTTTTTTTAATTAATACGTATATATGAATATTATATGTGAATAATATGAGTATTTACTAACTAGGATTATAAATTGGCATGTATACACTGAGCATTGGATGTGTTATTTTAGATATGTTCTGAATTGTTAGAAATTTTGGATATGTGGATGGCCTTTGATTAAATTGAATGCATGAGAGTATTAGTTTTTATGTATTAGTTTGCTTCTGAATATGAACAGGTTCATCAATTATTACAAGCAAAACCGGTTACAAGATTACATATGATTTTTATACATATAATATCAAAAGAAAATTGGAGACGGACTTTTGCCTCCTTTCATAAAACACCGTTAACGAGGAAAAAAAATGATCAGTTAAATGGGCACAAATTTCAGCGCAGCTAAAGGATTTGCCAGCATTTTTGAAGCGTCGGTAAATCCCTTAATGTTGTACTAGTGAGTAATAGGACCAAGAGCTAAAATGACCAATCGACCCTTCTGCTTGGGATATTGTGACATATCAAGTGTACGTGGAACCTGTATGGAATTATGTAGTCGATTTTTAGACATTATTGTCCATTTGGTCTTTAATTCCTTCTTATTCATTTCTATCCTGTCCTTGAACCAAATGGGATATAGGACTGGATCTGGTCCCTCTTGTCCTGACTCATCTAAAGGAGAAATTATCGAATAAGTTTCACCCAACCAATTAAAGGTAAATATTTGCTCTCATTTTTATGTTGATTAATGTAATCTTTACGATACTGAAAATGACAATATGTTGGCTGACTTAATTTTTAAGGTAAAGAAAATTAAACTTTCTTAACTTGTTTATGTTTATTACTTATATAATTGAGTTGGCAAAAATAAAAATAAGTGTTTATTTTTAATAGGTCGGGCATACATGTCATTATGTTGATGCGGTGTTCGATTTTACTAAATAATTTCTTCATCTAAGCACACAAAACACAAAACTAAGAAGAATTGGATTATTTGACTTGGGTTATGTAATCTTACCTTGTCCCATCTTTCAGGCAATGAAACGAACATACAAGGCCTCCCATTACTATTTTGAACTTCAGAATTCCATGTCTGGAAATATGTAATTTTCCTTTTTATTTATAATTTTATATATATTTCTCAGTTTTCTCCCTAAAATTTATAATTACTCCCTTAAAAAGTTGCCATTTATATACTATGTAAACATTTCTATCCATCTATACTATATATTATAGTAATATTGAAATTTTCAATCTCTTTTTCTCTAAATTTTTATTTTTTAAAAACATAAAATACATTGGCCATATTATTATTAGTTCCTCTTAATTTATTTATTCTGTGCTTCATAAATGCTATTCATTAATAGTTATGGTGACATTTTCAAATTTTTTTAATTATAATGCTCCTAAAGAAATCTTCGTTAATCTTAAATAAGATTTTAAATTTCTAAAATAGAAAGAACATGTATCATTAAATTATTAGTACTTTGTGATATATAAAATACATGTATCAAAATATCATTGATTCTTTCTAATTTTTTCTTATTTCTTCTTAATTTTATTAATTCTATTTATTGATAGTTATGGTAATATTTTAAAATTCTTTAATTATAATACTCCTAAAGAAACATTTCTTGATCATAACTTATAGTTAAAAATTTTAAAATAGAAAGAATATGTGTCATTAAGTGACTAGTACTTTGTGATATATAAGATACATGTGTCAAAGTATCATTGATTTTTTCTAAGTTTTTCTTATTTTTTCTAAATTTTATAAATTCAATCCATTTATCTATCTATATCAATATTAAAATAATTTTGACAAATTTTAACTTTTTGTAATATTAGAATAATTTTAAGTTAACTTTAAAACTCTGGCATCTGTAATTAATAATGTCTATCAATTAATATCATAGTTTTCTAAAATCTATATCAAAATTCAAACTATTATGTATTTTCTAAGCTCACTCCCTTAAAATTTTTAAAAAATAGACACCTATTGTTATGCAATTGTAGTATATTATAGTAGTAGGTTGTTTGCTCTTTGAGTTTAAAAGCCTAACTCATCGTTTTAGAGTTATAAATTTAGAAAAAATTGAAATATGTATGTCAACTAATCACTGATTTTTTTTATAAATATTTATTACAATTTTTATGTGGACCCTAATTAAATGTAAAATAGATAAGACGCATATTACTCTTTTTTATAATGTTTAATATCCTAGGTCAAACATTAAATTAAAACCTTATCCATTTATGATTGGGTCTAAAGGAATATATCTATTAATAGTTTTTTAGAAAAAAAATCTAAATTCAAACAATTCAAATATTTCTATTAATATCCTTTTGCAAAAATTAAGTTGATCACTTCAATTTTTGTCTATTACTAATATTTTTTTTTTCTTTGCAGTTAATTTAACGTGGCAAGTATTTTTCATTTTGGATGAGAAAAACTTATTCTTTAAGTTCGTGGCCTAATATTATTGTCTTAATCATATACCAATATATTCATTTTGTTTATAAATTATATACAAGATATCGAATATAAAAATACTTTATGTAAAAAATACATTCTTAAACCATTTTTTTTTTCTTATTCTCGTACATAACTCCCCGTGCATAGCACGGGTTCATTATTAGTGTAAACTTATACCCATTATACATATAAATGGATGTCAAGTGTGCTATTATTAATTAAAAAAAAATCATTCTGCCACTATATACATGACATAAATACCTACTCAAATAGGTCTGGAATTATGCAGTAAGGTTAGTTTAGGTCTTGAAAATGAATGAGAAAGTGATATAGGTAATCAAACAAAAAAAAAAAAAAAAGACTTTTTTGACAAATACCTATTCAATTTCTTAGCCCCACCAAATTACAGAAGGCAATTTGTTCACAGAAAGTGTGCATTGAGATGTAATACCCACAACATTCTTGGCCAAAAAGGGGCATGTATCTATTAATTAAAAGTTAAATTTCCTGGTTAGGGAAAGCTGGCTCAATATTTGGTCATTTCCAAGCAACCCCTAAAGACTTTGTGAGTAGTTGGAAAAAATTTACTCAACTTTTAAAGTTAACACCATTCAAGCCACAAATTTCCAATAAATCCGACAAAACGGCAAAATCAAGTTGTTAATGTGAATGCAAGACTTATCCATCCCATATTTTTATGGCCTTATAGGTCACGTTTGTTTGGTGAGAAAAGGCCATGAAATTTAGATAAGACCTTTTATCCTGTGTATACAAAATTATATACATAATCTTCAAGATAAAATAAAAAAATCTAAAGACTCGAGATTGGAGGTTAAATCATCAAATTACCCTCTACAAATTTGTAATTCTTAAAATTTAATGTCTCAAAATTTCGTATTCTCGTATTCTCTCATCCCATCACGCGAAATAAACGTGCCCAATAGCATTTGTCTTTTGGATTTCATTTCATATATTAAGGCTCCCAACAGCCCCACTAGTTGTATAGTTCCCACACACTACCCCCTCTCAAGGGCCCATGAGGGGTACAAAGTTACAAAGTATTGTCCCAATTCTATTTAGCCTTTAGTCAAACATCCATTTCAATCCACAACTACATCTTACACTAGTAGATAACAGAAATTTTCTACCACAATTTAAGGCAAACAAACCCAAAAGCAAACAAAGCCTAAGACATAGTCCACTTGATGCATTAATCAGAAAGCATATCCTATCACCATATCCATAGATGATTTCTCTTCGAAGTATCAAAAAAATATATGTACATAGATGATGAAATGATGAAGGGAACACTGGTTGATGTCCATAGTTCTACAGTCTAGTCCCCAGGTTTTCCTCCTCTATCCTTGAATTACATGACCCTAATGGCCAAAAGTATGAGACTTTGAAGGTTTTGGTTCCCTGATTTATGGTGACGTTGAAAAATATTGAAGTAATTTATGGCGAGATTAGCTAAGCTAGTAGTTTCTTTATGCATTAAAAGCTGAGTAATATCACAGCCACTGCTTTTTTCTCCCATTTTCTTACTAACTAAGCACAAGTTAATGGAATCCATATTATTAAGTACCTGTAGGACTCACTTGCATGTAAAGAATACACTTCGAAATAAAGGGTGTGCTTGTAACATTTTTGTTAAGAAATGGTTGTGCAGTGGGATGAGTAGTAGGTGAATATTGTGGAATCAAATGTCCCTTCTTTAAAATATGGTATTTATCATAGTTATCAATCTTATATTGAACATTGTACTGTTTTTACTATTAATATAGTACGAGTACCTTTTTTTTTTTTTGAGATACTGTTTTAGAACTATTGCTGTTAATATTATATATTACTTAAGGGATAAAATGATCACAGCCCAAACCATTCGGTTAGGCCTAATCAAAATAAATGGAGCTGAGCTGCAGGGCGGCCCAAATTAATACTAAAGCCGGTTTGGCCAAGTATACCAACCTGCTGCCGACTAATGCCCAAACCCGTAAAAGGTAAGCCTAAACCGCTAACGGTCTCAGAGCATTTAATGCGGAGTCGACCCACATTAAATGAGCTAGCGGCTCCCCACGCGACGTCGATTTGCACGTTCGATCAACTGGATTTTGGTATGACGGTAAGGCAGGACCTGCATTCGGTCAGTCGGCGGCGAATGATGAAGTTTACACAGCATGTTATGATGACCTTCTGGTAGACTAGAAACAAAACACTCCATCAATCACACTATAAATACCAAAGCCCTCAAGAGTAAGGTATGGACAATAATTTTGAAGTATACACTGCCTTCATTTATTCAATTCTCGATTAAGCTTGCTAACTTAATCGTCGGAGTGTGATCCACCCAAAGAGGGTCGACCCATTCTAACCTCTTTGTTCTTCTTGCAGAAAGTTTGGGCTCATTAATACTGGTTTAAGTAATTCGGTCAGGTCTTCCCAAAAATTTCCCTTACAATTGGCACCATCTGTGGGAGGGCTAAGATAACCATGAGTTCAAACGATCAAAGATGAGAGAACCACAATGAGCGAGGCAATGGGGCTTCCTCTAGCAAGGATCACACTAATTCGGCATACTGATGATCTACCCCAGTAGATTGCCGCCGAGGTAGAGTGATGATGTCGGAAATACAGACCCTTACTTAGAGCCACCAGGAAGCACGAGATAGATTGCGGAGAAACTCATATTACGTCAGGGAGCCAAACCTCGGCAGAAACCACTACTGGGGCCTTACCCCTTCACTCTCCAGTGGATGCATCCCAAGCGACAATACGCTCCATTCCGCTAAAAGGGAGATTCAGCAGCGCTGTGAAGAGATTACCTACCTCACCTCTCAGGTTCGGGTTATGAAGGAGGCAATCTCCAAAAAAGATAGGTGTGGCAAGGAAGGGTCCCCAGATCGTGAAAGAATTGCAAAAAGCTGGGACATCAGAAGCAAAAATGCTCCAGCGCCGCGATTACGGGGGAGTTACACCTCCAGCACCGAGCGTTGTGAGGATAGGCAAGTAGATTAGCGCCGAAGAAGGAGCCGGACTTCACAAAATGATGCTCAGGCGGAGGCTGGTCGGCAACAAAAAGATTAGGAAAAGTGGTTCAATGAAAAGCTGGAGGATAAGAAGCAGCATACCAAAGACCGCATAACCCATGACCTGATAAAAAAGGCCTTGGACCAGATTACATCCGCACCATTCATGGAGGAGATTGAGTCCCTCCAACCTCCTCGAAAATTCACACCCCCGAAGTTCACTCCATATGACGGAAAGGCTAACCTAGTCAGTCATGTTCGGCACTGCAAGCAAATGATGGCATTATGGAGCGCAGACTAATCACTGATGTGCCGAATCTTTCCCTCTAGTTTGGGGGATATAGCCTTACGTTGGTTCGACAAATGATCATCCAAGTCAATGTCAAACTGGAGGCAACTTGCCGAGTTTTTTACTGTGCGCTTCATAGCCAACAACATGCAACCTAAGGAAGTTGATTTCTTACTAACCTTACAGAAGGGCGAGGGAGAAAGATTGCCGGAATATGTAAGGTGCTACTGGGAGGTATACAACGAGATTGACGAATGCAGCGAGCAGTTGGCAGTGACCCAATTCAAAATCAATCTGCCCAGGGAGCACCGTTTGTGGCAATCCTTAATGAAGAAGTTGGCCTTCACCGTACAAGATTTGATGTCCAGAATCGAGCTATACACCCGATTGGACAAAAATGCGCCTTAGCCGATTTCAGAAAAGGTTGGCATAGTTGTCGAGAAGACGAACAGAAGGGAAGCCAAGAAGCCTCGCCAATAAGACAACAACAACCGGGGCAAAAAGGTGAATGATGGGGTCTACACAGTCTTTAAAGATCCTATCTACAAAATCTTGCCCCAAATTCACGACAAACCGTTTTTCAAATGGCCTCCAAAGTTGGGAGGGGACCCAGTGTCACGAGACCAAAAGAGGTTTGGCTCCTATCACTGGGAGAAAAGGCATAAGACAGAACAGTGTCGGCATCTCAAGAGCCACTTGGAAGATTTAGCCAAGACTGGCCATCTTGACTAGTATATTGATCGGGACAAGACAAAGTGCGAGGTCGAGCAGCCACGAATGGTAGCTGTCCCACAAAGGAGAACGAAGCAAGACTAGTCCGAGTAATCAATGTACTGCACGGTTTGGCTGAATCAGAAACTGTCGACCCACAGAGATATTGGGCTGAGATACCAAAAGCTGCGCAATTAAGGGAAGTGATGCAGACACAACCCCTGTCTAAAAAGGTTATGGTCGGTAGTGGTCCTGCATCCATAACCTTCATTGATGAAGATCTCATGGAGGTGCAGAGCCCTCACAATGACGCTTTGGTTCTGACATTGAGGATGGCGGACTGCGACGTGAGAAGGTTGCTCATCGGCCAAGAAAGCTTCTCCAAAGTCATGTATTACAGCCTGTTTAAAAAATTGGAGCTCAAAGAGTATGATCTCAAGCCATCACTTAACCCATTGATGGGATTCAGCTCGGACCCAGTTTGGCCTTTGGAAAAGGTAACAATTCCTGTGATTGTCGAGGGAATTACGTTGCAGATAGAATTCCTAATAGTCAATATGCTTTCCCCCTATAATGCGATTATGAGATGTACCTAGTTGCACCTTATAAAAGCTATCTCATCATCCTACCATCAGCTGAATAGATTCCCTGTCCTCGGTGGAGTGGAACAAATAAGAGGAGACCAAGTGGCTGCCAAACAGTGTTTCCTGACGGCATGCACAATAAAGATAAAAGTTGAAAAGGTACAAATGATGGAGCTACACAAGGACACACCTACTATTGACGATGTGGGGCAGACATCGGCGAATAAGGCTATTGAAGAACTAAAGAAGATACATATCGACAGGATGATAAATACTTTGTCATCGGCACGTCCTTATCAAAAATTAAGGAGAACTCTCTAACCGAGTTGCTGACAAATTACCTTGAGGTGTTCGCCTGGACTCCTTACGATATACCAAGGATTGATGCCGAGGTTGCCTGCCACAGACTGAACATCAACCCAAAGTGTCGACCTGTGGTCCAAAAGAGAAGGAGGGCGGCAACACAGCATGTGGACGCCATTATTCAAGAAATCGAAAAGCTTTTGGAAGTTGGGGCAATTCGAAAAGTCCACTACCCAAGCTGGCTTTCGAACACTGTGGTGGTGAAGAAGGAGGCAAGTGGAGGGTTTATGTTGACTTCACTGATCTAAATAAACCGTGCCCCAAGGATCGTTTCCCCCTTTCAAAGATCAACCAGTTCGTAGATGCAATAGCCGGTTTCGGGAGGATGAGCTTCTTAGATGCTTTCTAGGGTTATCACCAGATTCCCCTCCGTCTAGATGATCAGAAGAAGACAGCCTTCAACACTCCAAAGGGTATATTTTGCTACAAAGTAATACCTTTTGGTTTGAAGAACGCTGGGGCCACTTACTAGCGACTAGTCACCAGAATGTTTAAAGACCATATCGGCAGCACTGTGGAGATCTACATTGACGATATGGTGGTAAAAAACAAAGTCAACAGCTCCCATTTGGAGGATCTGAAAGGAGTGTTCAGAATTCTGAAGCAGTACAAAATGAGGTTAAACGCCTCCAAGTGCGTATTCAGAGTCAGCTCGAGAAAATTCCTGGAGTTTTTGGTCACACATCGGGGCATTGAAGTGGGCCCGTGACAAATCAATGTAATCCAGGGCGTCCAAGCCCCAAAGAATGCTAAAGAAGTACAAAAGCTTACTGAAATGGCAATGGCACTCAACAGATTCATCAGCCGATCTTCAAATAAGTGCCGACCATTCTTCCAGCTTCTAAAAAAACGTGAACAATTCAAATGAACTTCGAAATGTGATCAAGCCCTCGATGATTTGAAGAAATACTGAACCCAGCCACCCTTACTTTCAACCCCATTCAAGCGTGAAGAACTCTTTCTCTACCTCGCAGTATTGGAGCATGTAGTTAGTGTCGTTCTACTCCGGCAACAAGATTGACAACAAATGCTTATCTATTATGTTAGTAAAACTCTCTTGGGGGCAGAAAGTAGGTACTTACCACTAAAAAAATTAGCACTTGCATTGGTAGTGGCATCTCGCAAATTGGTACACTACTTCAAAACTCATACCATCAACGTCCTCATGGATCATTAGCTCAAACTGCTTCTCAGAAGGGCCGACTTTTCTAGAAGATTAGAAAAATAGGCTATGAAATTAGGAGAATTTGACTTCAAGTTCCACCAAAGATAGGCAGTGAAAGGTCAGGTGATTGTTGACTTCATTGCCGAATTTTCTGTTGAACTACCACTGGAGACCAACCCACCCACACCTCCTGCTCAACAGCAAGACGACCTCCCCCTGGACCTTTAGGAGAGTGCTAATTATTGGAAACTCTGTTGACGGAGTATCCAATGACTGGGGGGCAGGATCAAGCATAGTGCTCATTACACCAAACGGTTTGGCCATCGAACAAGCTATCAAACTCGAGTTCACCGCCTCAAACAATGAATCTGAATACGAGGCCCTGCTCACTCGAGTACGCCGAGCCATTGAACTGAAAATTGCCGAGATTGTCATCTACTCGGACTCCTTATTAGTAGTCAACCAGATTACGAAAGAATACGCAGCAAAAAATGACAGAATGACACAATACCTAGCAAAAGCTAAGGAGTTGCTCACCAAGTTCGGCAACTACAAACTCCGCCAGATCAGACGAGACAACAACTCTCATGCCAATGCCTTAGCTACACTAGCAACAGCCCTAAAGTCAGGGTCAAAAAGAACAATCAATATGGAGACCTTAGCCAGATCGAGCATATTTCATGAGGCAGAACAAGCTCTGGCTATTGAACAATTGGGGTCATCCTGGATGGACCCAATTATCTCCTATCTTGACAAAGTCAAGCTACCGAAGGACAAAAACGAAGTTAGACGGATCAAACATAAAGCCCTCAGATACTGGCTATCACCAAACAAGGAACTCTACAGGAAGTCCTTCACAGGTCCTTACTTGCACTGTGTCTACTCGAACAAGGTGCAGGGCATCCTGTTTGAAATCCTTGAAGGGATATATGGAAGTCACGTCAGTGGAAGATCTGTAGCTCACCGAGCTATCTTATAAGGATACTGGTGGCGCTATATGCAAAAAGACGCAACCTAGTACGTTCTAAAGTGTGAAAAGTGTCAAAGGTACGCTCCAATCATACATTAACCTGCTAAGGATCTCGAAACCATAACTAGCCCTTGGACATAGTCGGAGCTCCCGGGAATAAGAGGTTGCTCATTGTGGCCACAGATTATTTCGCTAAATGGGTATAGACAGAGCCCTTGTCAACCATCAGAGAGATTGATGCCAAAAGATTCACCTGGAAAACATAGTGACAAGGTTCGGCGTACCTCATTCACTCGTCTCGAATAACAGCACCCAATTTGATGGAAACATGTTCAGGTCGTTCTGCGAAGAACTCGGGATCAGAAATTACTATTCAAAACCGGCCTACCTACAGTGCAATGGGCAGGCCAAAGTTTCAAACAAGACTATGCTCAATGGGATTAAGAAACGACTTAAAAGGGCTAAAGGGAAATGGGTGGAGGAACTACTCAGCGTCCTATGGTCCTATAGAACCACCCCAAGAAGATCTACTGGCCAAACCCCCTTTTCTTTGGCCTACGGGGTGGAAGCAGTCATACCCTTAGAGGTAGGTTTACCAATGATCAGATTGGTAGCATTCAATACCGAACTTAACGACCAAACTCTGGCTAAAGATCTGGATCTTATCGAATAAAACAGGGAAGCTGCCTTGATTAGACTCACTGAGTATCCACAGCAGTTAAGTCGTTCTTACAACAAACGGGTTCATTCAAGAAACTTTGTACCACGGGACTTTGTGTTATGGAAATTATTGGGGGCAATAAAGAACCCAGTAGATGGCAAGCTCGACCCCAACTGGGAGGGTCCCTACCGAGTAGCGTCCTAAGTCGGCGATGGGGCATACCGACTGGAAACTGTCGAAGATGGGAGACAGCTACCCCGACCTTGGAATGCCAACAACCTCAAGAAATTTTACCAGTAGAGTAGACTCCCATATGATGTAACAACTTAACAAATGTCTAAAGCTTTATGAGATCAATAAAATACGAAGTTGTTCAAGAGAATCTACTCAAAGCACTAAAGAAGGACTAAACCTAAAAACCAAGTGTAAAAACTTAGTTATGTCCAAATTGGGTAGGTCGACCAATAAACGTCATAAAAACCAAGTGTAAAAACTTGGTCCTGTCCAAGTTGGGTAGGTCAGCGAATGAAGGTCATAAAAACCAAGTGTAAAAACTTGGTCCTATCCAAGTTGAATAGATTGACCAATGAAGGTCATAAAAACCAAGTGTAAAAACTTGATCCTATCCAAGTTGGATAGATCGACCAATGAAGGTCATAAAAACTAAGTGTAAAAACTTGGTCCTATCCAAGGTGGACAGGTCGGCTAATGAATGTCATAAAAATCAAGTGTAAAAACTTAGTCCTATCCAAGTTAGACAGGTCGGCCAATGCAGGTTATAAAAACCAAGTGTAAAAACTTGGTCCTGTCCAAGTTAGACAGGTCGACCAATGAAAGTCCTAAAAACCAAATGTAAAAACTTAGTCCCGTCCAAGTTGGACAGGTCGGCCAATGAAGGTCATAAAAACAAACGTATAAACTTGGTCATGTCCAAGATTGGACCGGTCGACCAATGAAGGTCATAGAAACTAGGTATGAAAACCTGGTCCTGGACCATTTATGGCAGGCAAAAAGTTTATTCGCAAACACAAGTCTGATTCCAAACTTGGTCCTGAATAACTTAAGCAAATCGGAAGTTTTATAAACTCTAATTAGTCAGAAGGAGCGAACCATCCATTAAAGATCGTCAGAATGAAAGCAATACCAAGACAGAGGCAAAACAAGACTTTCATTAAAATTAAAAAAGTTGGTTACAAAAAAAGATCAAAAGTTAAAAAATTACAACTCTACTCCTCAGTCGACTTCTCCCCCAACTGAACAAAAGGCTCCGCCTAGTTGTCTTCGGCCTTTTCTACAACCCTAGATGATTTAGCAGTAGTTTTTTCCATTTCAGCAGCTGCCTCTAGGGCAATTTATCTCCTACGCTCAACATTGGCTATCACCTTCGCTAGATCGACAACACCCTCCTCAGTGGTGACGAAGTAATCGGGGCACAAGCGCCAGTCATCGGAGGACTTATCCACATTGGTCAAGATAAGGGCACCATTCCAGCCCTCTAGGAAGATGCTACGGCTTAAGTTTGTCATTTGAATGGCTAGGTCCTCGGCTACCTTTTCTTCACCCTTTTTCATGATGGCCTCTTCCTTTGCCTTCAATTTGGCCACTTCGGCTTGGAGAGCTTTGATCTCCGACTTGGCTTTGTATAGCTCCACGGACTGCACATCATTTTGTTTTTAAAGGTCGGCTATCTTCCTATCTCTCTTCTCGTAGTCTGCCTTTACCAATGTCAGTTCGGCAATGGCTTGCTTAGCTTCCTTCCTAAAAGTGATTCAATCTTTGTTAGCATCGATTCACTTTTTCTTCAAGCCGGCATGCACCTCTATAAGGTACTCGTGCTCCTCAACAAGTTTTCATAAGCGCCTCATTGTTTCCAGTGAGTTCAAACAACCCTACACCAAAAATAAAGTTTGCATTAGAATAGCATGTTGTGAAAATTAAGTGCAAGTTCACAAAGTATTGCTGACTTACCAAGAGAGAGTCGTGGAAGGCCCCCATGAAGATGCCAGCATCGCTAGCCTCATTCAACTTGGCGACGTCTCTCTTCTGCAGGGCACTCTTAATGACGGCGGATGCAACCTTGGCTTGGTCAATCATCAAATCAGCCATCATCAGAGGTCGGCCCAAAATGTCTGGCGTAATAGTCACCACGTCTCCAACCTCCTCTATTGCAGCTTTACTAGTGCCGACTTTTGGCTTCTTGGCAACAGGCAGTGGTGCGGTAGTCTCAGGCACCTTTTTATTCTGTTGTCGGGTGACCGGCTTCTTTTGCAGAGGGGCAACCTCCTCGGCTGGGGCAGTCTCCAGGGGCGATGGGTGGAGGATTAGCAAAGGTCGTGGCAGTCATCTTCAATGGCTTACCCGTCGTGGCAAACATGATCTCCCTCAAATTCATGTTGACCTCCTCATTTGGAGACAAGGTGGATTCTTGTCTTCTTCGAACTAATTTGACTTGATGGTTTGGAAATGTGAGTGGCACCGAGCTAAAGGCCGAACTGTTTGAGTCAGAGCGGATCTCGTGTACGTCGGGCTCTTCAACAATGGGCTCTGATGAAGGAAGCGTGGCAACTATTACTCCCAATCTCAAAGGTATTTTAATAGCATTCCCGATTGGTATTTTCTTGAAATCTCGCTCCGTACCTTCCTTAGCCAATCTCGCGAGGGCACTCTGTGGGATCCTGGTGTCGGCAGTGAATGTCGAGTAGCAGAGAGGATAGTTTAGCAAGATATGGGTGCTCCGAGCAACGTTCCTCAATTTGCCTTCCCTGCAGAAGTCCAAAACCTTGTTTAAATGGGTGAAGTTAACAAGCCAGTCTCGCGCTGTCGTCCGCTTCTTCTTTTCTGCAAAAAATCACGGTCGCGTTCAGAAACATAGTAAAAACAAATTAGGCACGTAAGACAAAAGATCGGCATCAAACCTATCTCAAGGGGAACTCTAGAGCATCAAAGCGCCGGTCTGTCACTCTTAAGAAGGTCGCTGAACTCCCAGGGCCTTGTTACCCAAACCCTAGCATCGTCAATGCCCTTCCCAGAGGAGGGTAGACACTTCACTAATTCCCTGGCCTACTCTACGACTTGAAGATAAACTTTGGAGCTCCCCCCGACCTTGCGTAGTTTGTAAAAGTAGTCGAGTTCGGCAAGCCCCAAGTTCACACTCAGGCGCCGATTAATCTCGAGCATACTGAAAAGAATCCTATATACGTTCGACTACAATTGGGAGGGTGACACCTTCTTTTTGACAATGAACTTATGGAGGAAATGATGCGAGGGGAACCTAAGACCCCCTTCTATAATGGAGATGATTGGGAAGGGCACCCCCTTCTCAGTTTTCCCCATACGATGGTCATTGGGATCGACTAGCTCTAAGCCGACTCGTTAAGGATTTCATATCTAGCCCTAAAGGCGGCGATACCTGCCAAACCGTCTAACATTTTCCTAAGACAAGCTGCCATCAGGGGACAACTGTTGAAAATGAGAAGATAAGCAAAGAGAAGCACAAAAGAGATACAGGCTTAGAGACACTTACAGTGGTGGGAGTTGGAATTGGCAACGAACACACTAGACAAGGAGATGGAATAAAGCGAAGTGTCTTACACTGGAAATGGCATCATGCTTTTATATACATGCAAGCTGTCAGTTTGCGTGCGGGAAAATGGCAGCAATCATGTCGCTCCATCGAACCGTCACATCCACCATCGATTTGATGACATCTCATCACTACAGCTTTAAATCCCCACCGTCCACTTAGCTGGGTACTCGTTGAAACGGCCGTATACTTGAAAGGGTGCCATTATAACCCAACGTAGCCCCTGGCCTTTTGGAATTCAAAACGACGCAAGGGCTGGGGGGCAATTGTGGGATAAAATGATCACGGCCCAAACCATCCGGTTAAGCCTAATCAAAATAAATGGAGATGAGCTGCAGAGCAACCCAAATTAATGTTAAAGCCAGTTTGGCCCAGTATGCCGGCCTGCTACCGACCAAGGCCGAAACCCGTGAAAGGTAAGTCCAAACCGCTAACGGTCTCAGAGCATTTAATGTGGATTCGACCTGCATTAAATGCGTGAGCGGCTCCCCACGCGACGTCGACTTGCATGTTCGATAAGCCGGATTTTGGTGCGACGGTAAGGCAGGACTTGCATTCAGTCAGTCGGCGGCGAATGATGAAGTCTACACAACAGGATATGATGACCTTCTGGTAGACCAGAGGTAAAACACTTCATTGATTACACTATAAATATCAAAGCCCTCAAGAGCAAGGTATGGACAATAATTTTGAAGTATACATTGCCTACATTTATTCAATTCTCAATTAAGCTTGCTAACTTAATCGTCAGAGTGTGATCAACCCAAAAAGGGTCAACCCATTCTAACCTCTCTGTTCTTCATGCAAAAAGTTTGGGCTCATTAATATTGGCTTGAGTGATCGGCTAGGCCTTCCCGCAAATCCCCTTACATTACTTATAAAATTTGATGTACATAATATGTCATAAATTTTGCTTTACATAATGTGACATTACCCATCTCAAGTATTGTTCAACAATAAATTATTTTAATATAATATAAATATGTCATTCAATAGTAGTATATATTATATTACCAGGAAACCCTCTTTGAGATAGGAACCCGCTTCACCGAAAACTTGCTTTCAAAATAGAGAAAAAACTATTATCAAATTTTAGAAAAAACTTTTAGGAAAGAATTCCGAAGCGTTTTCGAAACTCTAACATAATTTAAAAATACTTACCAGAAACTCTTAAAAAAATATTATGAAAACTCCTTAGAAACTCATTTCTCATAAACTTTTAGTATTTTTCACTCTCTCAAATCTTATATACACAAGCATGTTTAGTCATGCATGCCTCCTCATTAATACAAGCTTAGGAAATTTTTAGTATTTCTCATAAAAGGTAATACTACACAATCAAAAAATTTATATAGAATTTATTACTAGAATGATGTATTTGAATGAGAACGTTTCACTATAAAACAAAATATCTAATATAATAACTCTTAATTACAACAACGCCACTGTTACATAGTTTTGATGAGATTTTTTGTACATATTTTTTGAAAAAATAGTATTTGTCAAAAATAAATATGTATAATTTTTTCCACTTTGCTTTTAGTTTCTTTTAAACAAATTTAAGATTCAAGCATAGCACTAAGAAAATAGGATAAATATCATCTTTGATAAAGATGATAATCAATCAAGAGTGGACCCTTTTTTTTTTTTTTTCAGGATGTGCAGACTTCCGACCAACTGCTTTCTCAAATTTATGTAGGGTCATCATCTATACAAATCATGTCAACTATATACATTGTATGAATAATGATTGATTATCAATTGTCATAAGGAGGGACATTTGCACATCTTCTTTCCACTATTTATCTCTAATCCAATCAAACCTCCAAACCCCCACTATACACACTAATCCTTTGATTTTATTATATTTTTGTCATACGACTGTTTGTAACCTTCTCCTTCACATAACAATGAAGGCAAAATTCGATTTTCAGGTTGCAGCTTTTCACTAGCTTCCACTCTCGTCATTTAGCTTTTCTATGGACCTTTTTTTTTTTCAATTGAAATCAATTTCCTATCCGTTTTAAGGGCTTTTATTTAGGAATTTTGACATCTTTTTATTGAAAATAAAAACTTAGTTAAAAAAAAGGCAAAACGTGAATAAAAAAACCCATGAAGAAAGTTCATCCAAACAACACATAGCAAAAGAAACCGCTATTAAAAGAGCTCCTCTAAAACGTACACTAGCACGGTGTTTGAATTTTTAATTTATAGGAGAAAAGAAAATAAAATAAAAAAGATAGAGAAAAATTTAAAATAAAAGATGCTAAATTTATTTTTTTTAATTCCTTTTTTTGTTTGATTATGCACAAAAATAATTATATATAGATAACTTTATTCTCCATTTATGTTCATTTCTCTTGATAAAAAGCAAGATCGAAACATAGCATAAATAAAGCATACCTCGACTTTAAGAGAGTTTGCTCCGACAGCAAAAATGACTTCTTTACAAATGGCAACCCTCATCCTGTGTCAAATGGATTTCGGGACGGTGGAAAGAGTCATTATAACTTTTCAAGACAGTATTTTATATTAAATTGGAGTATCAATTAATCCATTAAATTATCCTTAGCCATAAGCCATTACAAAAAATTATTGCCATGTGGTCGTATTTAAGAGAAACCGCATACAACGAAATATCAAAGAAATCCTCTCTAGCTATGTCAGTATACTATTGTAATTTTGAAAAATGTTATTATTCCAAAAAAATTATATAGAAAAACTAATCAAAATATTATGGCAGTAATATTTTTATAATTAAGAGCTTAATGAAGGATGTTATGTATTAAAATAAATGATTCTCATTTAACCACATCATTTTAGTGATAAATTCTATGTGAATTTTTCTATTATACTATTGATTTGGTATGCATGCCTAGCCAAATTTTGAAATACTATGGCAGTTGGTTTTTTTTTTTTTTTTGTTAGGTATTTTTTTTTTTTTGGTTAATCAAGTGTTTAGGTTAGCTTGTGTACACCTCGACTAATTCATGGACATGTTCAGTCCTTCTATCCCACACAAATAGGTAATTACTGAGCGAAAGACCCTGGGGCGACCCCAAAGAATTGGTAGCACATAGGAGATTTTGAACCTATAATCTTAGAGGGAGCAAATCCTTAAGTCTCACGCTTTGACTATCAGGCCAACCCCTTGAATTTTCTCATAAAATGATACTAGCAGTGAACCCGTGCTATGCACTGCAAGTTATGTATAAGAATAGGAAAAAAAGAGTAAAAATAGTTTAAGAATATATTTTTTACATAAAGTATTTTTATAGTCAATATTTTGTATATAATTTATAAACATAGTGAATATATTAGTATATGATTAAGAGCATAATATTAGGCCATAAACTTAAAGAATAATATTTTCTCGTCCAAAATGAAAAATACTTGTCTCTTTAATTAATGTAATGCAAAAAAAAAAAAAAATCAGAGTGATAGACAAAAATTGAAGTGACCAAACTTAATTTTTGCAAAATGATGTTAATAGAAATATTTGAATTGGTTAAATTTAGATTTGTTTTCTAAAAAACTATTAATAGATTTATTCATTTAGACCAAATCATAAATGAATAGGGTTTTAATTAAATGTTTGACCTATGATATTAAAAATTATAGAAAAGAGTAATTTGGGTATTATATATACTGCATGTAGTTAGGATCCACATAAAAACGGTAACAAAGATTTATATAAAAAAATAAAAACCAATGATTAGTTGGGATACCTATTACAATTTTTTTTTTCTAAATTTATAACTCTAAAAAAATGAGTTAGGATTTTGGATTCAAAAGACCAAACAACCAACTACTATGATATACAATAATTGCATAACAATGGGTGTATATTTTTTAAAAATTTTAAGGGAGTGGGTTTAGAAAACACATAATAGTTTGAACTTTGATATAGATGGTAGGAAACTATGATATTAATTGATAGACTTTATTAATTATTGATCAATCTATACTATATATATATATATATATATATATCATTTAATTAGTGAGAGTTTTAAAATTAACTTAAAAGTATTCAAATATTACAAAAAATTAAAATCTATCAAAATTGGATTAAGAGTTGAATAACAATATATTGCTACAATATATATAGTATTGATAAAGATAAATTGATGGATTGACTTTATAAAATTTAGAAAAAAGAAATTAGAAAGAACCAATAATACTTTGACACATGTAACTTGTATATCACAAAGTACTAATCACTTAATGACACATATTCTTTCTATTTTTAAATTTTTTTAATATAGTTTATGGATCAAGAAATGTTCCTTTAGGAGCATTATTATTAGAGAATTTTAAAATATTACCATAATTATCAATAGATAGAATTTATAAAATTAAGAAGAAATAAGAAAAAATTAGAGAGAACCAATGATGTTTTGATACATATTCTTTCTATTTTAGAAATTTAAAATATTATTTATGATTAAGGATGATTTCTTTAGAAAAATTATAATTAAAAAATTTGAAAATGTTACCATAACTATCAATGTATAACATTTATGAAGCCTAGAATAAATAATTTAAGAGTAACTAATAATAATATAACACATGTATCTAATGTTTTTAGAAAATCAAAATTTGGAAAAAAAAAAAAAAAAAAGGGTTTGAAACTTTCAGCTTCAAAGACCTTCTAACCTATTGTTATAATATATAACTAGCAATGAACCCATGCTATATTGCTATGCAAAGGAAATAGAGAATAAATTTTAAAATAAAATATTTTATAAAAATAAAAATTAATATTATTATGTTCTTAAACTTTACACTACAGATATGAGTTTTATTAAATAGTAAATTACCTACAAATTTATCGAGAAATGGTTTAAAACTTTAAAGTTTATGTGAGAGAGATATGATTTATCATTAAATATTTAATATACATAGATTACTTATAGGTTTGACTTTACTAATATGGTTAAATATCTAACTCAATATTAATTCAATTTTGTTTAAAAAGCGTACATAAGGCATCCTTTAACTAAGTAACAACAAAAAATAATAATAAATAAGCTTTATAGAGGCTTGTTAGGGTTGTTGGTGATAAATTTTAGCCTAATACTATACATCTATATCATAAAAAAAAATTTCAAAAAATGATTGTACTATTCACCACCAAGCTTGCTACAAAACATCAAATTATTAGCGTAACATGGTCAAAATATTTGAAATATGTGTTTTTCCATTATTATATATAACATACTTCAAAATCTTGATTTATTTTCATTAAAAGTTTAAAAAAATTGATATTCTAAAGGCATTAAAAACAAAAAAAAAAAGAAAAAAAAAGTTAAAAATGGTTCCATATTAACCTAGGGAGAAGTAGACAATTTGCCTAGACAACTCTATCATCTATTAAATACTTGAAACATACGAATTATTCTTTAATTGAGAAAGAAATAAATATTATAACTTAAATCTCAGTGGGGCTTGCCAAATTTGTTATTTATTTTTATTATTATTTTTAAGCATATTTGAAGAGATGTGATTGATGAGTATTTGAAACCGAGTCCAAATTGACTAATAATTAGAGACTTTGTAAATAATAAAATAATAAATGATACACTATTAATAAATTTGTAGACAATAAAAAATTAAAATTACTTTCATTTTCATCAAATATTTGATGAATGAGCATATCTGAAGGAATTTTAATAAACTCTTCATATTGATCAAGAGTCAATATAAAAAGAAATTTAAAGAAAAACGAATAAGTTAGAAAGTTGAATCAGAACTTTTAACTTTAAAGATATCATAACCAATTGTTATACTATATAGTATAGATAGATGACTATAAAATAAATAATTGATAATAGATAAAACTTGGAAAGAGAAACTTTGGGTTACTTTTAATTTTGTTTTCTATTTACAGTATTGTATTACATCTTTTGCTTAGCTTCTGTTAAGGGGATGTATTGCAATGCTCAATATGTATTAACTCTTCTTATAATATGTTTGTTTGTGCACATTTGATAATTTCATTCATTTATTTATCAAAAAAAATTAATGATCTATGAATCTTTTTAAGGTAGATGTCATCATTCCGTAATTGTCAAACTATCTATGGATAGAACCAACCCACACAAACCCCCTCTCCTTTTCTTTACCAATATAGAAAAAAATTTAAAGAAAAGCCAATAAGTAAGAAAGTTGAACCAGGATTTTAAGCTTTAAAGACTTCATAATCATTGTTATACTATATAGTATAACTAGATGACTATAATATAAATAATTGATAATAGATATAAAATTGGAAAGAGAAACTTTGGATAATTTTTTATTTTTGTTTTCTATTACAACTTTTTTGGGATTTTTTTATCAATCAAAATTGGAAGCCATATGGTTAAGGAGATGAAATCTAAGGTTGTAAGATATTAAAATTGAAAAATAAAATTTTATGGATTGTTGTCATGTTATTTTAAATGGTTCTCTTAACTATTCATAATTTGGAGCCACAAAATTAGACATTTTGGAATAAGAATATTCATGGCAGTGTTTAATAAATTTAGGCTAAAGTTTTGATATAATAATTTAAAAATAAAAATAAAATAGGTTGAATGTTTTAATCTCAATGGCCTCATTACCAATTGCAATAATATATACTATAGAATTCTTGGTATTTGTCATTCTAAAAAGAAATATTAAAGGGATTTGAATAAAAAATTCCAAAGTTTTGAATCTAAGGAAGAAACTTTTAAAATTATAAGAGTGGAATTTAAAAAAAAAATTAAAAATAACAATTCTAGTGTTTTTTTGAATTTAAGGAAGAATTTTCTAAAATTGTAAGACAGAAATATAACGAAATTTGAAATAACAATTCAAATATTTTTGAATTTTAAGTAAAACTTTTAACATAAGATTAGCTTAGTTTTTAGCAACGATTTACTAATCATTAACAAAAAGTAAATATTTTTTTATATATTTTATAGATAAACCAATACTATTATGGCACATGTAATATTAGTAATTTAAAAATTCAAAAAGTTATGAAAATTGAATTGAGTCTTTCAACATCGAAGACCTGACAACATTTTGCTATAATATATAGTATAGATAAATGGCCTAATTCATTTCCCTATAAGTAAGCAAGAAACAGGAGAAAAGTCTATTATTTCTTTCTTTCTTTCTTTCTTTTAATATCCAGCAACATTATAGTTTAATGAAACAGTGTCCCATTTTTTAGTTTCTGTTTTTTTTTTTTTTTTGGTATTGCTCATAGTGTGCTGGCTAATTTACACGTAGCTCAACTAATTCTCTTCTTTATCTGGTCAAAGGCAGATCATTCATGCCAAGACTAGTATATTTACAAGGGATAAATCCCTTGCAACATGTGAAAAAGCTTAAAAAGAATTGATCAATTCATTAGTGTGATAAGTTTTCCTTTTTTTTTTTTTCAAATCACTTATACTGTGTTTGGAACCCTTACTTATCAAAGGAAAAACAAAAAGATGAGAGAAAATAGAAAAAAAAAATGAAAAATAAAAATTGTTCTTTGTTCTCTCACCTTTCTCTTTTCTTTTTTATCAGCAAATTTTTGATCCAAAATGTTAAGATTTAATACGTAATTTGGCAAACACAACGTTAGGGTGGATGCCAGGCATCCTCAAAACCATTAAATCCTGTGGTGTACCATTCACCATTGTCTTCTTCAACAAAAACCTAATGGCGTGTTGTTTTGTGGCTATGAAAATCGGAAGTTAGCCTAAGCACTGAGAAAAATCATGCCTTTTGATTAGTCAAATAGGGTTGGCCTAAACATTGAGTAAAATCAGGCCTTTGATTAGTCAAAAATGTCTATACTCTATACACGCCTTCCAAATCGGGTTGCAGTTTTTACACACGGAATGACTCCGGTACCGTTTTCACAGTGCAGGTACTAAAATTCTTAGCTCTGGGATCAAAATTTTGGTAACCTACAGCCTTCTGGATTGGTTTTTAAAAAATTTTGAATCACATTTACAATAACCTCATATATATTTTTTTATAACTACGGCTCACAACTTTGCTAATTGCTTTATAATTAAGACCGCTTTGATTCTAGTGCCTATTTTGTAACAATTCTTAAACAAAGGTAGACACTTGTTTTTTTACCTTCTTTTGAATAGTCGAGATTGCAGAATACCACTACCGGCATTATAAAAACTATCGCACGGCACGGAGAAAAATCATATACCAAAAGAGATCGTACGTAGTAGGAAAATGGGAAACTATTACCACAATCTAGAAAGCTAATACATACAGAGACAGCTATGAGGTGGAAACCCCTCATCCTTGACCTAGCCTAGCTTAGGAGGATTTGAATGGGCCCTTCTCTTTAGTTAGGTACGTGCTTCATCCAATTTCCAATCTGGACACTTGATCATAGCCTTATCCGTATCTTATAAACTGGTAAGTATGCCTTGACCATTTGAGGTGATCATATACCCACTCCACGTGGCACATTTGGACGGCATCATTACTCGTCTGACAAAAAAAAAAATAAAATAGAAAAGAAGGTGCAACCATCTTACGCATAATTTTTGCCAATAAATACAGTTCTAATGTGAGAGAAGTAATTTAAAACAGGTTTCTCTCCTGTTGACCTTGCACGACACGGCGGAACAAAAAATCTTTCCAAGTCACACTATGGTGAATTGGCCAACAAATAGAACTTTATGGGTCGAGGGTATACGCTTGGGCCAGCAAAGTTTTAAAATCCAAGTACAGGAAAACTTTCCAAGTTGAGGGCCAAGGCTGAGTTGGCTAATATCTACTTGGGATAAACTCTAAAGCCCATCCGCTTGGGATCATTGCCATCCGAGAGGAAGTATTGGGGTTTTTGGATCTTTCTGTTTGTGGGCCCCATAGTGTAATCTCAGACCACACTGTTGGGAGCCCAAAGCCGATTAATTGTCCGTCAGGGATTCAAATCCAGCCCATGACGATCTCTAGAGGCACATTGGATGTAACTTTCTCTAGAGGCAGTTTCGTTTGGATTGGTTTTTTTAACTAGACTTTTTATCATTTTTAGTTTTTTAATTAAAATTTACTTTTCAACAAAACTCAAATGGATCAGATTACTTACGTAGATTTCTCATCATTTCTAGCCTCTTTCAACCAAAATTCAAATTGGAGCAGCATATTTAACTAGCGTTTTTTCATCATTTCTAGCTACATTCAATTAAAATTTAATTTTCAAATTCAAATTAAATCATCTTATTTACCAACTTATGAGATAATTTTTTTTCTTCATTTCTAGCTCTTTGGTTTTTTCTAACCAAAATTGAAATTGGATCATCATATTTACTAGCCTTTTTTTTTTTTTTTTTGTCTTTATAAACTTTCTCAAAGCAAGACTTAATTTTATACCTTCCTAATGGGGCTTTAGTTTTTGCTTTTGACTTTTTTGATAAAAACACAAAAGAAAAAGAGTAGAAAAAGATAAACTACTTAAACAAGTCCATAAATAAGTCTCTGTTTGATTACAGTTTTGGTTCATGTTTTTTGTTTTCGTTTTTTGAAGTTCGTCGAAAACACATTTAGCGAATTAGTTCCAAAAACTATTTTTATTGAAACTGTGTTTGGTAAATCGGTATTAGAACTTGTTTTCTCAAAAAACACAACAAGTTTGGAAACTATTAAAAAAGTATTTTTTGAGCTTTCGAAACTGTTTTCATACAAAATATAATAATATAAAACCTACGGTGTTTTGAATAGTCATGTTTTCTTTTTGTTTTCGAGAACATGAAAAACAAGAAGCTTTCAATTTTTTTGTTTCCCAGAAATTACGAGATCAATCCATGTTATGGGTTTGTAGCTTCTAGTATAGTAGTCGTTGCTTTGTGTAAAAAGAAATGTTTATTCTTACACACCCTCCAAGTTAATAAATACAAGAAAAGTTTTAATAGTAGTATAATAACTTTTGAAGGATAATTTTTGTATTATAAAGAGATACACAGTTTTTATTTGAGAGATCAGACACGAAACTTGTGTTCTAGATGCATCCACATTTCTCGCTCATTTTATGCTTAAATGCCGTAGTGCATTCAAACATAGGACACACCATCTGATTACATTCTGAAAGGTTGGTTCGTTGCATTTTCTTCAATAAAATAGCAACTTAATTTTTGCCTTATCTATAGATATCAAACAGAACAGTGCTTATATTTTCATGAAGCTATCAAATGGATTTTTGATTGCCCCTTTGGACTTGATCATGAAGAAATATTATGCTGGTTTTTCAGAATCAATAGACCAATTCCTTTTATTTCCTTTGGAGAGAAGTTAGCCAAGTAGCAGTATTTAAAGATTGGTTTAACTCACCCTTTTCTCAGAATTTTAGCAAGCGCCTGGGGGGAGGGGGGGGCAAGAGAGAGAGAGAGAGAGAGAGATAGACATAGCCCGAAGTAATGTCCAACCCATACTTACAAGATAACTCTATTAGGAAAAGTATGAAATTGTAATGAAATTTTAAGGAAAAACTTAAAAAAAAAAAAAACGTTTCTGAGAGTAATTTAAAGAAACTTGTCAGAATCTTTCAAAAAAAATTCATGAAAATTCTTTAAAAAATCAATTCTCATAATTTTTTAGTATTTTTCTTTCTCAAATTTTATTAGGGATGACAACGAGACAAGTTGGTATGAGTTACTCTTACCTCACTCCCGTTTAAATTGAAAAACCCCTACCCCATCCCTATCCCACCCCAAAAAAATAAGTGGAGCGGCGAGCATTTTGAAATTTCATTTCACGGTTCGAGTTCGAGTTCTCCATCAGGTTAGTTATTACATTTTAGAATAAAATTTTAAACTCAATTCATTGATTTAAATAAAAAAAATTTTGAACTAACAATTGCATTCCTGACACCACATGGCATGTTTTAGGTGCATGATTTGCTTGCAATAGGGATGTGAGATGCTTTTATTGAGGGTTGGATACCTTTTGCTTCATTATATTTTTGATGTGGGATAGTTTCATTTGGACTATTCAAGTGTTAAAAGTACATCGTTTTAGTTCCAAAGAATCATGATTGTAATTATCACTTTGTCCCACATCAGTATTGCCAAGGAAACATAAGAGCGTCATAAAACAATCCAAACAAGCTCATTTTAAAACAATTGTTGGCATGGAAGAAACTTAAGAAAATTTTTGACAAATTCCCTACTTGGGGCGGGTTCTGAGTGCTGTAGACAAAACTCATTCCCGTCCCAATCTCTATGTAAGGTACTACCTTCAGCCCCATCCTCTGTTTAAAGCAACCTCATTCCGTCCCAATGGGGGTGGGGTGGATCCCTGATTAATCGAGGCAAATTGACATCTCTAATTTTTATGTTTTAACGATACTATACAATTGGTTTAATAAAATTTTATAGATATTATGTGGTACTTGATCATAAAAATATTTTAATATATATATTAAGATTCTTAATAAATTTTTTTATGACAACATATTGAATTTTATATCACCTAACTTTTTGCCTTTTTCTTAAATTTTCCGTTTCCTCTCGGTAACTATGGTCCAACCCACCCACATTACCAAATGTACAATATTGATTGAGCTTCAAACTTCACCCAAAGTTACCAAAAGAAAACTTCACAATAGAAAATTCTTTTTTTGTCTTCAAAATAAATTGCTCGTTCTTTCTTCTGCTGTTCTTTTAATATTTGGTTTGAGTTGGTTGAGGGATGCCCTATGCTTGAGTTCTCTTTATTTATCCGATACATCTGATTTGGAGGTAATTGCATGGTCATGAGTAATATATATGTGTGTGTGTGTGTGTGTGTGTGTATGGAAGAACGCCTTTTCCATTGGTCTCTTCTGTGTTCCATGTGCTACATTTGCGTATCCTAGAAAAATCAATGGTCACTTGAACTTGTTGTTTACAGTGTGTGGCCTGGAATAACCCACCCACCCACCAAACGTGTTTAGTTTTATGCATTTCGGGTAACATGAATTAAAAGAAACTTTCAATCAATGTAGTTGTTCGTATTTAGCGCTGCATGCATCCAAATATCCAACCTAGTGATTACAGTATCATGGATTTACTCTTTATCAAAGATAAGAATGATCTATACAAAATTCCGAAGAGTAGCCTACTGAAAATAAAATGGAACCGTAAAATCAAATGTTCTGTCTTTGAAATTTGGAAATTTTTTGAAATCACGTGAGATATTTGAATGTTCTGAATCCCCGCTGGCTCTCCCAATATTTTTAAACTTTATTATAATTCTTATAGATTTCTGGGTATATACCATGAAACATAAGTATTGGCCTTCAAAATTTTTAAAAAGTCACTTAGGTTCCTACAAAATTTAAACAAAATTTAGCTTGAAACTCCTCTATACAAATCCTTAGTCCACCACTGCCAGAGAGGGGGATTAGTTAAAGTCTACGTAAGATAACATCTAAGCCTATCTTTGATCAAATTAGAAAGAAATTAATTAAGGTGTACGTAAATTTACCTAAACATATCTTACCGCATAACCAAAACAAAAAAAAAAACAATCTATGCATCTAATTTTTTATTCATAACTTAGGATATGACAATCATGCTATTAAACTGCATACGTTCTACCTCAAAATTTAAAAAATTCAACCTCATTGTTTATCTCAAACTGGGCAAAATAAAATTTAAATACTTAAAAGTATATAATAAAAAATTGCTACCGTTTAATAGTAGGCCTCATCTATCTTCCTCTCAATAGAGCCCTCTCAGCCGTATCCACTTCTTCTAGTATTCTAGCCTTCCTCTTCGCCGGAATCGGCGCCGTCTGGCCAAAGCTAATATAATGGCCTGAGACAGCATTGAGGGCGGAGTAGATATCCCGGAAGGAAGGGCGGCCTAGTAGAGCTTTCTCTCTCCTGTACTTGGCCACCCATGAGTTGGAGGTCTCCCTTAGCTCAGCCACTGCAGCAGCCACGTTGGGATCACTTTTATCCAGGGTGATGGTGGTTCTGACCTTGTTGATCACCTCTTCGGTCTCCTTTACGTACTCGTTATCAGAAGCCGCCCATGCGGAGGTGACCGGGAGGAGCAATGCAGGGGAGAGAATATTTGCGGTGGTGAGGGACATGAACCTGCGGCGGTGGGGTTGTGATGGGGTGGTGGTTGTGGCATTTGGGGTGGAGGCGGTGGGAGTACTGTTGAGTTTGGACTTGATGGGTGCTGTGAGTAGTTTTGGTTTGGTGGTTGTGGGAGTGATCAGGTTTGCGGAAGCCATTGTTGGAGAGAGAGAGTTTTTGGTAATATGGTTTGGTTTTTTTTTGCCACGTGGGCTTATCACCTTATCACCATTTTTAGCATATGGATAAGACAAGGTCCAATGAGATTTTGGTGTGACATGCAGGTGTAGGGTAATGAGGCAGACACCCCTAGAGGCCTCGAACATTAATTCCACATGAACATAGTTTTAGTTTTACCTTATCAGGAGTCTTGTGTATAAATTTTTATTTCTTTATTGTTTTATGACCGGGTATCCGGGTGTATCACAACTAATTTTGGTATTTGTGTAATTTTTCGTTTCACACAAATTTAATAATTATCAAATCAAAGATTTTAGGACTCAAGAGTTGCTCCAAAGAGTAAATAGCACTTATGAAGTTTTAAACTTGAGATCTTAGAGGAAGCAGATTCTCAAGTCCCAAGCTTTAACCACCAAACCAATTCTTAGAGTTTGTTAGATATAAATTAAAGTAGAAAGAAAATTTATTTCTCAATGAGCTAACTCAAGATTATGTCTCAAGCTGGTTGCCAATCATGGAGAAATTATTCAGTGTGGAGTATCATGTCAATCATCTTCCTCTTGTCAGAGTGCAGTGCGTTTATCTATATAAGAACGGTGCTTTTCGAAGTATGAAGTGGGAGAGAAGGAATGTCATGACTGGAGTTTTGAATGAGACGATGCGAAATGGCTGGGATAGGAAATGTTTCTTTTTTTAAGGATACTCTTGGTAACAGGTCCAGTGGAGATGGGGTGGGGTAGAGAGAATTTCCGGTGGATCGGTGAAATGTGTAGAGATCGAAAAGAGCACCAATGGCAAAAGCACTCTGCTGACCAACACTGACATTGAGAGACTCCTTCACCTATTGATTAAGTCTAATAAGTGTGTTCAGAATCCATCTAATAAGAAAGACCTACTGTATTAGGAGAAGATGAGCCACCAAACTTTTGTAAGACTGAATAATTTTTCTCAAAATCATTAGCAGCTTGTCCAATTGTGCGATGTAGTCACATTTTGTTCACTTTATTTGGGCCAACTAGTCTATAAATCTTGGGGATGTTGTGTTAGAATAGGCCATGGCCCCATCTACCCCATGCCTCGGAGGCCGAACTCATTGGATTTTGGTTGTGTTTGTTTCTTAGGGTCAACAAGTAGCCCAGTAAATCATTATGTCCGCATGCATGGAGAATGCTTTGATGCAAGTCATGATCTATCAGACTATTGGCATTTTCAGCTGTAAAATCTAATATTTTGAAAAAAATGTAAATTTTCTATTTGGTTAGAGTCATTATAGAGATTATTTACACACAAAAAAAAAAAAAAAAAAGTTTTTTAGAGCATCTCTAAGGAGCTCTCTAAAATTGCTCTCTTAGTTATTTTAAAAAGTTAAATCTTAAAAATGATTCTCTAATCGGCTCTCCATATCCTCTCTATTTTAGAAAGTTTCATTTTGACTCTATAAATGTAGAGAATCAAAAGTGACTATCTAAATTTTAATTCTCAAATCTCTCTCACTATGTCTCCTCTTTTTCTTTTTTTCTTTTTTTTCCTTTTTCTTAAGGGTTAATGTTAAAAAAATGAATAATTCATGAGGTAACTAGTTAAAATAAAAAATATTGTTGGAGCATTTTTTAAAAAACAACTAGCTAAAATAATAAAAAAAAATAAAATTTTTAAGTATAGTTTAACTAACTACTTTAGAGAGTAACCTGAAAATACTCTTATTATTTAAGAAATTTAGCTATGTAATTTGGTACAAAACATTCCGCGGAAGAAAATTCTTTAAAAATGCTCTAAAAAAATGTTAGTGGATTGAAGTGGTTAAAACTCTTTGAATCAAACTCAATATTTTAATGGTAATAAATCTAAGGCAAATTCTCTATGAGGTAGGTCTAATTTTTTAAAATTAAAAAAAAAATATATATATATATATTTTAAAATGGCGTGACAGTACACAACCGCGCATTACTTAGACGACAACAAAAACTCATCCCTGTATGCATACTTTATGCTTGCTTTCGTATGGCCCAACTCATCATCCAGCCCAACAATTATTAACTTTTGAGCTTCCACCAATTTATATTTAAAAACATGATCTAAGCTTTAAATTTGGAAAGGACCACTTTTTGTTAATCATTGTATTACTTTCCAAATTCATCCACTAATCAAAATCCCGTGTGTGTTAAAGTTGCGCATGATCTTGCAAAGTGATCTAAAAACATGATCATAGTGACCCTAATGATAACCATCTCCTTAATTATCTAGTGTTTAATTTTATTTGATGAGTTTGCTTGAATAATTTATCTATTAATCTATATTATTATAAATCAAACTCTTTTGGTGAAGCCTCCACTTTAATTTTTCTTTTTTAGGATAAAAATGACCCATAGCAAGGAGTTTAACCATTTTATATTCAACACATACAAGGATAATTATGTAAAACTCACAATCAAACAACTTCTTCAAATTCTGCAACTATTCACTACTAAATTAGTGATAGAGAAAGTAATTGAGTGTAGTATAACACACCCACATAATGCGTACCACCCTTCTAGTACAAATAAAATAAACATTTGATTTTGTGGGAGATTATATATAAGCAGGGGTGGCAACACATAGGAGCTGGTGGGGTCAGCTGACCCCATCATCAATTAAAAACCCCAAATTTTCTTTTAATGTTATACATTTAAAAAAAAATTAAATTGTTGACCCCACTAAAAAAATACTTAATCTCATAACCTACATAAATTCCAAACCCAACACATTGTTTGTGCCATTAGAGAGAGAGAGAGAACTTTGCTGCCTAGTTATCGATGTGCTGCAATTGGTGCTACTTTCGCAATCAGTGCTTCCCTGTAGTCTTTTTCTTCTTCACATACTGTCTTTTTTTCTTTTTGTTTTCAAATTTTTCTTTCAATATTTATGGGTTACGAGAAACTAAATATCACTTAACTTTTATTTCAGAGGTCCCACCATTGATCACTATGAAAGTTTTATTTTTTTTTTTTTGTTACTATATTCGAGAGCTAAAGCCCTTAGAAGGGGGAGAGTGAGTTGAACCCGTAACCATATGCTATGGGTGAAGACGCCATTACTACTTAGCTAGCTTTGCTCCTCGATCATTTGTAGGATCAAACTGAATATGTTTTTTTTTTTTATTAGTTCAACCTCTATAAATAAATGATTATTTGGTGATATACATGGAGAATGATATATTCGTAGGATCAAACTGAATATATATGTATATATTGTTTATTAGTTATATGAATGAATGATTATTTGGTAATATACATGGGGAAAGATATATTTGATGGTATTAATAATGTTTTTTTTAACCATTTTCAAAATATGAAATTTTATTGATGATAATTGTAAAAATACATATATTTGCCTTTTTTTTTTTTGGCTAAAAACAATAGAATTAAGATATTATATTATTTTATGTATATATTAAAATTAGTATTCAAGTTTTCATATGACCCCATCAAAAAAAATTTTTAGAACCGCCACTGTATATAAATCACCAAAAGAAATGATTGAGATTCTAAGTACCAGATTAACCTCAAGTACAATGTTAGATAAAATTTAAGGTTGTGTTTAAACTATCAAGCCTAATTGAAATAAATTTTAAGATCCTTTGTGGAGAAATGATTGGTTTTTTAAAAAGTAACAATATATAAAGAAAACAAATTTTACAAAATTTTGCACAGAATAATGTAGCTAAATTAAAACCTTTCACTTTAAACAAAATATCCATCAAAATGACTCTTAATTGTAAAAATTTCATAATCACATTAGTCTTGTGAACTTTTTCTTTTTAATTTTTCTGTCATATTAGAATTTTCCTCATCAAAACAACCTAAAATGTTAGGCTGAAAGAAGAACCTCAGATAAAATGTTGTCCAAAATAAAGGAGGTCGTTAGATGGGCTTGATAAGTCTAAAATAAAGGACCTTACATGGGCTTCATAAGCCTACAATGCGTATTTCCCAAAATAAAGATGAGGAGTTAGTTATGTTGGCTACTCTATGGACTCACCCAATGAAATTTTTGAAAAACGGTTGACTGCTCTAATTAGAAAGTTCATTTTATGGACTTGACGAGATAGTACACATGCATAGTCATTTGTGTGCAATCGCGGACGCAGGAATCATGCTAAGCGAGAGTAAATTCATTAAATGATATATACATACATATATCTATATATCTGGATCTTAATGAAAAAAGTATTAAGTTTGGGGAGGCCAAGCCTTAATAAATGAAGGATCTAAGAGCAAAAATTAGGACGAATAAAAGAATAATTTGAAACTTAGGGGGTTATGCCCTTTGGCCCCTCCGTCCGCCTTTGCTGACCAAGTTCAAATTCCATATCATTTATCCCTTGGATGGGAAAAAATAGTCAAAAATGGTATACAAGTTGCACTTTAGAGAAAGGGGGAAGAGACTTGAGAGAAGAAATGAGCCAAGTCTGGAGACCTTACAGGTCAATAATGAACAAATGAGCTACTCTTTCAATAGTGCTTAGACATTGAGGTTTAATTTTTTTCAACACTCCTAGATAGTCTTCTTCTTCTTTCTTCAATTTGGCTACCTAACCTTGCCCTGTTCATGAGCCCCCAGAGTCCCAAACCTTTTTCCTTAAAAAAAAAAAAATAATAAATAAATAAAGGATTAATGCTTTCTCAAAAAAGAAGACAAGGTTAAAGTAATATCATCACTTTTAATCATGTTGTTTTGTTTTCATGCATTAAAAACTCCAAGTGTCTGTCTTTTCCTTTTTGACTGACAAAATATGAAAAAAAGCAGTCAATATTATCCCCTTTCCATTGAAGTGGGTGATATTAATGGGATTATAATATCATCCATTATCACAAAGCAAACACATAGGTAGAATTTCAATTTGACTAATTTTACCTATGGGAACCCAAATAGGAGACAATATGAAGGCTCAATCTCGGAGGACCTAATCCCAAGAAAAAGCACATTAGGCCTTAGATTGCCATGGCTGCAACCATTTGATGCTTTTAAAAATAACAAAAATAGCTAAGCTTAAATTAATACTCACAGGGTGGCATGTAAGGGTACTACAAATTCATATGAATGATTGCTTCTAGTTGCACATGACAGCCCTTCACAACTTCTTCATGTGATAATAATAGTGTAGAATATGATCATAATTATGCTTAAAGAATCATAAACATAAAAAAAAAAAAAAAAAAAGTAAAAAAAATCAAGGGAATATGAAACTCCAAACATTGTGAGATTTAGAAAGTAGAAGATGTACCTAGTCTTACGGTCATTTGTGGAGAGGCTGTTTTGCTATTTTTATATTTTGAACGAATAATGTCTAAATTGCAGTAGAGCAATCTTAACATAACATGAAAAAATAAAAGTTTGTGAGATTTAATTAGCTTCATCAAGGTAGACAGCAACAAATCATTTGATAAAGGGCCCACATTTTAGGCCAATTGTTGGAGAGGGATCAGAGAGAGTACTAGTGAAGCCCACATCAAAAGGCCATGGAAAATATTGGTTCCGCCACCCCACTACCCTTTTAGAAGAAAAGAAAAAATAAAGTAATGAAGTGAATTTAATCTTTATTTGCTGTATCTGATTTTTGTAGCAAAGGTACTTGAAAACCTAAAAAGACACCACAAAACTTAGTGGAAACAGGTGACCATTTGTTCACTTTACTCATTGTGGGAAAGAGTTAACGCCAATTCTTTTTATAAGCGATGGAAGGAGTTTAATAAACCTCAAAATCTTCCAACCTAACCGTGATGTCTCTGTACCAAATTAACACCAAGGTTTTCAATTGCTCTGTTTTTGTCATTGTTCCTTTAACTATTCTTTTTGTGGTTTTATACAAAATGATTTGGGGTTTGCCAAAATGGATTACGGGGGATTCTTAATCTGTGTCAAATCTCAATGTCAACACATGGCTTTAATGAAAAGAACAAAAACTCAAGATAGGATGGATACCCATCTTTAGACAAAGTTCTTACTGTCACACAAATTTAAGTTCTATCATGAGGAATCCATCAAATATACGTAAGAAAGTAATATCTAAAATTTTTCCCACATCACCAATCTACATATAGTTCCCCATTTGTGTAACCAAATGAGAAGGTAGAGACTGTCAATGAGAAAAAAAAATTCAGTAGTCCGATAGTACAAAGTTTTTTGGTACTCATACATATCAAATTTTGCTATGTATTATTTACTGTATTAAAAGTCTTATTATTAATTATAAATTCATGTTGCTGAGTTAATAAACCACCTTATGTCTTAATTTAATAACGATGACTATTGAGCAGTTGATTCTATCTGACCATTCAATATTTTTTTATCAGTGAGAAAAACTTATTTTAACATGAAAAATGTATTTAATGGGTACAGTTTCACAAATGTTGGACAAGGTTCAAGTCTCCTCCCTTGTTATTCAACTATTCAAGTGGGTTTTTATAGGGTGGATTCAAAGCTAGAATATCACAAGTTTTATGGGTTCTTGAGCCTTGCAAGTGGATGCAAAAGTTCTTTTTGAGGTTTGTATTAGATTTCTAGCTGGATATAACAGATAACTTGTGAACAAATAATTGAAAACAGATGTGATGCAACCATGCATGGCAATATGTTAAAGTGCCTGCAGCAACATTCAATAATATTAAGTTCTCCCTGTGGGCTTCCAACTGCTTGGGTTTGTTATGGAAAGTCAAAAAACATGGTTCCAGAAACCATTGGATTGGGTTGTTGTTCATATCTTCAAATGGGTGGTGTAGCTAGGTTCAGCGTTTAATTAATCCTGATCTGCAAATTCTCTCTCTCTCTCTCTCTCTCTCTCTCTCTCTACATATATATATATATATATATATTTAGTATATTGAGAAGTACTTGAGGGCTCCAGCCTCCATGACTACCATGTACTCCTCTCTCTCAAGTAAAGGCATTAGACTAAAGAAAAGGCAATTGGTAATTAACTCTCATAATAGTTCTTTTGCAAGCCAAAAAAAAGTTAGATATTAACATGCAATGGAAGCAAAACATGAATGCTTAGAAACCAAAAACCTGCTTTTTCCTATTGTATCACTGTCATGATACCGTTGCCAACATTACAGAAATCACTACAAACACCACTACCATATATAGCCATGAATTTACCTGGCAGGCATATCTTTTCCTAGGAGTGGAGCTACAAACATTTGTGTGGGTCACTCGACCCACTCAAAGTAAAAAAACAGAAAAAAAAAAAAACTAATTTATGTAAGTTGAATACTATGCATGATTTTTTGAGGTTTGAAAACTGCATACATATTTTTGAGTATTATGCATGTACGTATAATGTAATTATTGTAAAGAGGTGGTATGAGGCTTGAACGAGTGATCTACATTTGAAACCAACATACTAATGCATATCGAGCAACTAGAATTTTTGTTGTGACCTAAATGTGATAGGCATTATTTATTGTAATAATAAGGTACAATCCCAGCCCGAAGTGGCCCATGTCTACCTGTAATACATATGTTGTATAAGGGTGGATCTATGAAGGGGGAGAGTGGGGCAGCAGTCTCCACTGGCTTGGTAATTTTTATTATATTTTTAAAAATATTTATGAGTATTATTTAATCTTTAAGTTATAAATATATGTTTTGACCCCACTAAAAATACTAACACTTATATTTACCCCTTTTGAATTTACTATAATTTACATTTGGTCTCATTGAATATTAAACCTTCATTATTTGGCCAAATAAACAACACAATCTTAATTTCTAACCTTCTATTCTAATACTAAATTAAAATACTCTTACTTATTTAATATTTTATATATCTAATTACCATCTTCTACTATTTTAAAAAGTAAAAAAAAATACCCAAATTTCAAAACTTTTTGTATCCATGGATGCTTGATTACCCAAATCTCAAAACAACTTATTAAAATTTCAAATCTTAACCAACTGAATCTGAGTTAAAGTTTTTTACAACAATATAATTTTTTGTATATA